>CM035138.1:65854893-67054893 GCA_020205605.1 Panax ginseng
TAACATAGAACATTAGGTCATGAATGATCATACATGGTTCTTAAAGAATCTTACCCTACTTCTCAATCTAATTACATATTAGATTTGTTATTATCGATTCGACTTCCAGTAAGATCATTCTTTCATTCATTTGCAATTGATTTAACTAAACCCTAAGTATTCATATGGCTTAATTATGTCTTAACAATGTTTCATTATAATCCTTGTCCAATTGGTTATCAACTACTAAGCATGTTCTATATGTAAACCTTCATTATTGTCTTGGTCTTGAGGTTTTGGTATTTATTTGACTTTTTACAGTTTGTTGCCTTACAAGGCATCACCTATCTTTGCCTAGAACCCAGGACTTCAAGGCTTACGACCAGCGAGTCTTAGTGTTAATAAATGGCTACTGCTGAGACCACTCTCCAGAAGGTTATGGCTTTGTTTCGGCCAGTTTTCGGCATTGCGGCCAGGCTAAATGGCCTTGAAATTTTGTGGCCATGGCCAGCATTCTGTGCACTGAAAATTTTTCTGAGACTTTAAATTTTGTGAGATTCCCAGACTCATAACTTCTTCGTTATAAGTTCGAATTGGCTCATTCAAGAGCCTACGGTTCACCAATCACATACTCTATGTATTCATTCAAGAATTTTATCTATTCAACTTCGTTTGCTAAAATTCCACCTATTAGTTCAATTTTAACAAAAACGATAAACGCTCGTGAACGTTCAATGCTCATTTCTTCGTTCTAAGTTGGAATCCGGCCATTTTCGAGTCCACAACTCTATATTGCCAAATATGACTTGCCTCCATCGAAAACCCATGTCTCCATTGTCAAACACAAAATACGACTTCCATTCCGAGAATTTCACGAATTCGACGTTTATAAATCTAATAAATGCAATTAAAGGCGAAACCTCAATACTAATCAGTCTAAGTGGATTTTAATCAACATGTAGATATTACAAGTTACTTATTACACTAACTTATATTAAGGTAGGTTTTGACTTATTCACACAAGTCAATGACTTGTTTAACTCATTATCTACAATTCTCATGCTTATGACAACATATGGAAATTCTTCATAAGTTCATCAACATATTTAAGTTCAAGTTGCTTATTCAACTTATTCGGCTTAAGTCCACTGCTTATCAACTTCCGTTATGTTCTTAGTATCTAAATTCATTAGATTACACTTCTCTTATCAACCTATCATGATAGAGATAGAAGAGACAAGATCAATTACCTTTGATGATTACTTCAATTGCTTTGGAAATCTACTAAGGAAAGGTTAATCTCAAAGTGCTTATTTACTCTAACAAATAAGTTGTTTGAGAGAGAATTTGGATGAAATAACAAAATCCAAATGAATGAAAAGGCTTGCTATTTATAGAGCTTTCAAGGTTAGGGTAATTAGGTCATTAAATCATCCCACCTCCTAAAACTAACCTCCTTATTATTCATTGCTTGTTGCCCACAACTCTTATCCATTCCTTGGTCATTACTTAAAGTTCTTGTCCAACACATAACTTGTTTTCCCATCAAGCTTACCCATGGGTTGCCCCATGGATCCTTCTTAGCTAATGGATCATGGTTTGGGCTTAATAATCAATCTAGCAAATTCTTTGTTGGGCTTGCACTATAATAGTTTGGGCTTCACCTTATTAATCACTTGGGCTTAGTATAAATCCTACATAGGTTTACACCTTATAACTTATGGACTTGTATTTTATGCAAAGTCACATTAATTCATTTCATTAGGTTTATTAATACTTACATTTTCAATTTAAGTCCGCATGCGAATTATTGCGTTTTCCATACTTAGATTATTATTACATAATCCATCACATCTCGATATTCTAACGTTACGTATTTCTCGGAAGTTCAAAAATAATTCCCGAGCGGTAATCGGTGACTAGTGTTTTTCGTAAACTTTCTCGGAAAATATTTATTTTCGTCTTGGAAATTTAAGCACTTTAATTCATTCACGTGGTTTACATACTACGATCTTCTGACGTTTCTAGGTTATAGAACGCCATACATCTTATCAACACATATAATAACAAATAATATCATTTTATTCATTACTTAATTCTTAAATATTTTTACAAAGGAATTCTTGTGGTTTACATACTACGATCTTCTGACGTTTCTAGGTTATAGAACGCCATAAATCTTATCAACACATATAATAACACATAATATCATTTTATTCATTACTTAATTCTTTCAAATATTTTTACAAAGGATCAGAATTTCTCGGGCGTTACATTCTTCCCCCTTTATAAAGATTCTATCCCCAGAATCTCGCCCTATATCACTCAAACAAAAGAGGATAATTCTTTTTCATCCTTTCTTCAAGTTCCCACGTTGCTTCTTCCACATCGTGGTTCTTCCATAACACCTTTACTGATGATATTACCTTGTTTCGCAGAACTTGCTCTTTTCTATCGATGATTTGAATTGGCATCTCTTCATAAGTTAAATCTTTCTCGATTTGAATAGGCTCAAATTCTATTATGTGCTTATAATCCGGTTTGTAAGGACGTAGCACTGAAACATGGAATACATTATGTATTCGCTCTAGGTCTGGAGGTAATACTACCTTATAAGCTACCTCACCTACCCGTTCTAATACCTCAAAAGGTCCTATAAACCGTGGGCTTAGTTTTCCCTTCTTTCCAAATCGTATCTTTCCTTTCTAGGGAGATACCTTTAGAAATACGTACGAGCCTACCTCAAACTCTCTATTCTCTCGATGTAAGTCTGCATATTTCTTACATGCATCTTGAGTGCGTGACAAGATGCATACGTATCAACTTCACCACTTCCGCTGTTTGCTGCACCAATTCTGGTCCTAGCATTCGGCGTTCTCCCACTTCATCCCAATACAATGGTGTTCTGCATTTCCTTCTATACAAAGCTTTATACGGCGGTATACCTATACTTGCATGGTAACTGTTGTTATACGCAAATTCTACTAATGGTAGATGATCATCCCAACTACCCTTGAAATCCATGACGCATGATCTCAACATATCTTCTAACGTCTGAATTGTCCTCTCACTCTGTCCATCTGTTTGTGGGTGATATGTCGTACTCAACTTCAACTGCGTCCCCAACTGTTCTTGAAGACTTCTCCAAAAGTTCGACGTGAATCGTGGATCACGATATGACACTATCGAAACAAGTGCTTCATGTCTGGAAATAATTTCCTTAACATAGAGTGTAGCTAACTGATCTAAGTTGTACTTAATTCGAATTGGCAAAAAGTTAGCTGACTTCGTCAATCGGTCCACTATTACCCAAATCGCATCATATCCCTTCTGAGTCATTGGAAGTCCCACCACAAAGTCCATCGTGATATGCTCCCACTTCCACTCTGAAATCTCCAATGACTGTAACAAGCCACTTGGTCGTTGATATTTGGCTTTAACTCTTTGACAAGTCAAACATTTACTCACATACTCGGCTATTTCTCTTTTCATGTTCGGCCACCAAAAACTCTGTCGAAGGTCTTGATACATCTTAGTGCTACCAGGATGAATCGAGTACCTCGAACTATGATCCTCTTATAAAAATTGCTCCTTTAATTCCGTCTCATTCGGAACCCAAATTCTTCCCTCAAATCTTAATAATCCCCCATTATCAAGACTAAATCTAATATCTTTTTCAGTGGTTAACCGCTCCTTCATCTGATCACACTCATCGATTTTGAGCTGCACCTCCTTGACTCTCTCTACGATGGTAGACTGAATCTCCATCGCAAAAAGTCTCTGCTCCGCCTCACTTGGCAGCTTCACCTCCAACTCCATCCTAACCATCTCTGTTATTAACTCAGTTTGAGCTGTTAGCAAAGACAATTTCTCCTTACCCTTTCTACTCAAGGCGTCGGCCACTACATTGGCTTTTCGGTGATCTGAGATTTCACAATCGTAATCCTTTATCAACTCCGACCACCTCTCTCATCTCATATTCAACTCCTTACGTGTGAAGATATATTTTAGACTCTTATGGTCCGTGTATATCTCACACTTTTCCCCATAAAGATAATGTCGCCATATCTTTAAGGCAAACACCACCGCGGCCAGTTCCAGATCATGAGTAGGGTAAACTTTCTCATAATCCTTCAACTGCCTAGATGAATACACAATGACTTTGCCATGCTGCATGAGCACGCAACCCAGTCCTTTATGCGAAGCATCGCTATAAACAACAAAATTTCCTGTGTCATCGGGTAATAACAAAACAGGCACTTCACTCAACTTCTTCTTCAGTTCTTGAAAACTATTTTCGCATTTCTCAGTCCATACATACTTCACCGTCTTCCTTGTCAAGTTAGTCAGCGAAGTAGCTATCTTTGAAAAGTCCTGTATGAACCTCCGATAGTAACCCGCTAACCCTAAGAAACTCCGCACCTCAGTCGGCATTTTCGGTTGTTCCCAATTCATCACGGCTTCCACCTTCGCTGGATCTACTGAAATCCCCTCATGGACAATAACAAGACCTAAAAACTGTACCCACTCTAACCAAAATTCACACTTAGTGAACTTCGCATATAACTTCTCCTTTCTTAATGTCTCCAACACTATTCTTAGGTGTTCAGCATGATCTTCTGGCGTCTTAGAGTAGACTAGAATATCATCAATAAACACCACGACAAACTTGTCCAAATATTGTTTGAACACCCTGTTCATCATGTCCATAAATCTGGTGGTGCATTAGTCAACCCAAATGACATCACCGTAAACTTCGTAATGACCATAACTTGAGTCCACGAATCTTGTCTTTGGCACATCTTCATTCTAACCTTCAATTTGATGATAACCCGTCCTTAAATCTATTTTGGAAAAATATTTTGCCCCCTTCAACTGATCAAAAAGATCATCGATCCTGGGCAACAGATACTTATTCTTTATTGTTAACTTGTTCAACTCTCGGTAGTCGATACAAAGTCTCAATGATCCGTCCTTCTTCTTGACAAATAATACCTGTGCTCCCCACGGCGAAACGCTCGGTTGAATGTACTTCCTGTCCAACAATTCTTGCAGCTGTACCATGAACTCCTTTATCTCCACCGGCGCCATGCGATACGGTGCCCTGGAAACTGGTGCCGCTCTTGGCACAATGTCTATTACGAACTCGGTCTCCCTATCCGATGGAAGACCCGGTAACTCGCTTGGAAATACATCCATGAACTTACTCACTATAGGTATTTGTTCCATAGTCGCTCCCACTCTCTGGGTATCAACCACATGACACAAATAGCCTACACACCCCTTCCTCAATAATTTCCTAGTTTGTGTCATGGTAAGACAACACGAACGTCCCAGCGATTTATTCCCGTAAAATATTACATGAGATTGAATTGATGTTTTAATACTAACACATTTCTTTTGACAATCTATAATTGCCCCATGATTTATCAACCAATCCATTCCGAGAATTACATCAAATTTTCCTAACCTTATCGATATCAGATCTACCGATAATTTACAACCTCTAATATTTATGCAACAACTCCTATGAATATCTTCAACAGGAATTATCTCTTCATTTGCTACCTTAATGTTCAAAGGTATAAGCAACTTTTCGGGAAGTAATCCTAGTCGTTTAGCAAAATCACATGTGATAAACGAACAAGTAGCACCCGAGTCAAACAGCACATATGCATTTAAGTTGTTGATCGGAATAATACCTGCGACTACGTCCCCCGAGGCCATCGCATCTTGGATGGTCATATTAAAGTGCAGGCCATCTACCCCATGCTGCTGTTGGACCCCCAATAGTCAACTTACCACTATTGGCGCCCTTATTCCCGTTCGTCCTCTTCTTTGGGCGCTTTTTTTCCATGTGGTCCAGAGAGACCCAAATACAAAGCACCATGATTCTTCTTGGGCTTGGACGGTTTAAGCTTGATATGCCCCTCCCGTCTCATGATTATAACACACGCCCTTATCCTTGAGACAGACTCCTAGGTGAGTGATGAATGGGTAGTATACCCATAAATTGGATATATTTAGACTTAAATTATTGCATTCTTAAAGTATTTAGTAGCATTTTTATTGTGTTTATATCTTGTTTTGCTTGATTTGGAAGTTGGAGGCGATTATGGGAATTTCAAGCATTTAATGGCAATCTGGTAATTTCAGAGAAGTCCAAATAGGGGTCTTTGAAATTATACTACTACTAATGGGGCGTATTGAGCCTCTACTGGCTTTGATTGGATTAGCGTTTGACTTACGGTTGGACTTAATTTGTCTATTAGGGGCTAATGTAAAACCTAATTGGATGAGGATTGGGGAGGCTATAAAAAGAAAACTAAGTCTTTGAAAAAAAGGGGGATTAATTTATTATTCTGCGGAGGATTCAACAAGTTCTTCCATTGAAGGTTACACAAGATTACTTGGAGATTCAGGATTGGCTACATAGTTTCTTCTTTTTCTCCTTATTTTCAATTTGTAATTCTTTAAGGATGATTTGTCAACAATTAATGGTTCTTATTTCCGCGATGAACTAATTCTTTAATTAAGATTTCAATTGAACCTTTTATGATTATAAATTAGTTATTCTCTCATTCTAATTATTTATGTGGAAGTGGATTGTTTATCATGTTTTGATTCTATTGATTAATTATTTGGCCAATAATTACCGTGTTACTCTAGAAGGAATTGGGAAAGGAATTCTAGGGTTAGAACTATACATGATAACATGTGACTTAATTATTTGCATGATAAATAATTAGGTTTGTGAATTGAATGGAAATATTTGTTCACCGCATGTAACATATAAGGAATTGGGATTGAAACGAGTTTAATTCAATTGTTTTGCATAGGAATATAGCAAGATTAATCTGGATTAAATAGAAGTCAATTGATCACTTGGAAGAGGGCTTTTGGCATTTGAGAATTCCTGTTAACAATCCAGTAGACATAATAATTTGGATGGTTAGATAACTGATTTATAGTTCATAATTGGGGATATTGAAGTCTTAATATTTACCTATCGGAAGTCATTCACCTCAAGTATTATCTTAGTTATTCTCTTATCTTAGTACAGTATCTTTACGTGTTTAATTTTGAGATTAATAATTCAAAAAATCACAATTTATCATTGTTTGAATAAAATTGAATTGATTTAGTATTAGTAGTTGGGATTTATTAATTAGAATTCCTGTAGAACGATACTCAACTTATCACTTTATTACTTGTTGACCGCGTATACTTGCGTGTTGTGTGTAACTAGATTTTACTCAACAAGTTTTTGGCGCCGTTGCCGGGGAATTTTTATTAATATTAATTTCATATTAGTTATAATCAATTCGGTTTTAATTTGAACGCTATTTAATCTTTCTTCTTGGATTGGCAGGAATTCGTGTATGCACACTAGATCGAAAGCTAGAAAGGAACTTCTTACGTATACAGACAACCTTGAGAAGAAGTTCCAGACAGTGCAGTTGAATAGTGAGGTTATACATTTGGAAGAAGAACTGACAACCCAAGAATTACTCGTGAACATGGCAGAGAACGAACAGAAATCACTTAGGGATTACGCCCTGCCAAATGTCACGGATTTACAGTCAAGTATTAAGAGACCGGCAATCAATGCGAACAGTTTCGAGATAAAACCGGGATCAATTAGGATGCTTCTGAGAATACATGCCAGTTTGGGGGTAATTCGATAGACGATCCTAATGAACATATCTTGAGTTTCTTGAAAGTTTGCGATACCTTCAAATTTAACAATGTATCGGAAGATGCTATAAGGTTGAGGATATTCCGTTTACTTTAAAAGATAAAGCACGAAGTTGGTTACACCTCGCTTCCTCTGGTTTAATCACCACATGGGATGACTTAGCTCAAAATTTTTTTAGCTAAGTTCTTCCCACAAATGGAAATCGGCAAAACTACGAACGACATTCATACTTTCGCACAACTCGAGTCGAGAATCGTTATATGAGGCGTGGGAAAGGTTTAAGGATATGCTCGTAAGTGCCTCATCATGGAATCCATGATGGATGCAATTAGGGATATTTTGTGATGGTTTGCACGCATCCACGAGGTCTAGTATTGATGCAAAGAAGGGAGGAGGCGATTATGTCCAAAAATTTTGATGAGGCGTAACAATTGTTAGAAACAATGGCCACCAACAACTATCGATTGGCCCATGGCGAGGACCAACCATCCAAAAGCATCGGGGAAATATGAAGTGGGACTAACTATCATCATTAACAACACAAGGATTTACCCAATAGCTAAGCATATAGAAATATGGCGTCCACAAGCCACACAACAGTAGCGATGGTTTGTGAGTTGTGTCTGTGAGGGGGTCATGCTACGGATCAATGTGCCATAAAATTGAATTAACACGGTTAAGTAGGAAATTATAATCGCTCAACTCAACCGTATCCGACTCAAAATGCTTATACTCCAGGTTGGAAGAATCATCCAGGGTTTTCATGGAGTAACAATCAAGCTGCAGCTCAACCACCTAGACAACAAAACACCTCCGGATTCCAAAATCAACCTCAACAACCAGAGAGGGTATCAAGTTGGGAAGCAGCCTTGGAAAATTTTATTAGAGCCTCTGACAAAAAGAACGAGGAACAAGATAAGAAATTGAATCAATTAGATATGACTTTGCAAAGCCATGGGGCATCGTTAAAGAATCTGGAAAATCAATTGGGGCAAATAGCACATGCATTGAATACCCGTCCACTAGGAACGCTCCCGAGTGATACTGTAAATAAATTCGGGTAGAAATGAGCAATTTAAAGCGATAATCTTACGAAGTGGGAAGGAGTTGCAAGCAGTTAAGGAAAAGGAAAAGGGGATAACGCAACAACCGAAATAGAAGAAGTTGTGGAAAACCGGAAAGATAAAGAGGAAATAGGAGAGGAAAATGCACCGAGTCATCTACAAGAATGCCACCCATACCATATCCAGAGAGATTTGAAATCCAAGTTAGATAAGATTTTTAAGATTTTTGGATATTTTTAAAATTGCATATCAACATCCCATTCGCGAAGCTTTAGAACAAATGCCGAAGATTACGCTAAGTTCATGAAGGATGCTATCAAAGAAAAGAAGCGGGGATTTTGAAGCGATTGGCGCTCATAGAAGAATGTAGCGCAATTATTTGAACAAGTTACCTCCTAAGTTGAAAGATCCGGTAGCTTTGCTATTCCGCATGCGACATTGGTAATCGGGTTTGGGGAAAAGCACCATGTGATTTGGGGCGAGATTAATTTGATGCCATTATCGATCTCTCAATCGATTCGGACTCCAAGCACCAAAACCGACAAATATCAGTTTACTGTTGGCAGACCGATCAGTTACATATCCACGAGGTATCGTTGAAGACGTATTAGTAAGGGTGGATAAATTCATCTTTCCAGCAGACTTCGTTATCTTGGATTGTGAAGCGTATCTGGAACTTCCCATCATTCTCGGAAGACCATTCTTAGCAATGAGGAGAAGCGTTAATCGGCGCGGCAAAAAGGAGAATTGTGATGAGAGTTGACGATCAACAAGGTCACTTTTAATGTGTTTAAAGCATTGTCTTATCCGAAGGAAAAAGGTGAGTGTTTGCGGGTGGATTTAATGGAGGCGATAGTTAATCACAAGATTTGTGGTAATTACTCAGAGGATCCGATAGAATCCATGTTGGTTAGAACAGACAACGATAGTGCTGATGCAGACAATGAGCAGGTCAAATGGCTAGACACACCATCATTCTACCTAGGAAAAGTAATCAACCATTCGACACCCTTCGACAGCCCAAAACAGACGGTAAAAAGTGAAAACCCTCGATAGAAGAGCCAATTGTTGGAATTAAAGCCACTCCCTCTCATCTTGAATATGCTTATATAGGAAAGATTCGACTCTACCCGTGATTGTTTCGACAACGTTAAGCGACACCCAAAAGAAAAATTGCTACGCTGCTCGCATGCGAGTTCAAAAAACAATGATTGGATGGACTATAGCGGACATTCGAGGTATTAGCCCATCTTTACGTATGCATAAGATTTTTAATGGAAGAGGATCAAAACCAACCATTGAGATGCAAAGAAGGTTAAATCCCATTATGAAAGATGTGGTGAAGAAGGAAATTATAAAATGGTTGGATCTTGGGGTATTATCTACCCAATCTCGCATACGGTTCATGGGTAAGTCTGTCTACGGTGTGAACACCGAAAAAGGGGGCATGGTGTGGTAAAAAGCGAAGCGCATGAGCTCATCCCGACTAGAATCAAGTATATAGTGGAGAGTATGTATGGATTACCGTAAGTTGAATAAAGCCACACTCAAGGATCACTTTCCTTGTCGTTCATTGATCGGATGTTGGACAAAGTTAGCGGGACATCAATTCTACTATCCGTTAGATGGATATTCAGGTACAATCAAATTGCCATAGCGGCAGGAAGATCAAGAAAAGACCACGTTCACATGTCCATACTGCAGACGTTTGCATTAAGCCGTATGTCCTTTGGTTTATGTAATGCTACCGACAACCTTTCAACGTTGTATGATGGCAATCTTCCGATATGGTCGAGCAGAATTTAGAGGTGTTCATGGATGATTTCTCCGTGTTCGGTGATAGTTTTGACTCGTGTTTGAAGAATCGATCTTGGTGTTAAAAAGATGTGTGAGACTAACTGGTGCTTAATCGGGAAAAATGTCATTTTATGGTACAAGAAGGGGTTATTACGGGCCATAAGGTTTCCTTGATCCGGATTGGAGGTGGATAGAGCGAAGATTGATACAATTGAGAAACCGCCTCCTCCTTCATCTCGTAAAAGGCATTAGAGCTTCTTGGGACATGCGAGGGGTTCTATAGGCGCTTTATTAAAGATTTTTCAAAGATCTCGAAACCCCTATGCTCACTCTTGGAGAAAGATATACCGTTTAAGATGGATCAGACATGCATCGAGGCATTTGAGGTATTAAAGAAGAAATTGGTCTCTGCACCAATCATTGTAGCGCCCGATTGGTCTTTACCGTTCGAATTGATGTGTGACGCCAGTGATTACGCGGTGGGAGCCGTATTGGGACAACGCCATGATAAGATTTTTCATACTATCTACTACTCTAGTAAGACATTGACGGATGCCCAGCTGAACTACACAACAACCGAAAAAGAATTACTTGCAGTGGTGTTTGCTTTTGACAAATTTAGAGCTTATCTCCTCGGCACTAAGGTAATTGTCTACACGGATCATTCAGCTATTAAATATCTGATTGAGAAGAAAGATGCTAAACCACGATTAATACGGTGGGTACTGTTTTTACAAGAATTTGACCTGGAGATCCGGGATAGAAAAGGTACAGAAAATCAAGTGGCGGATCATCTGTCTCGGTTGGAAAATAAAAAGGAACAGAAAGAAGACAACTCAGTGATTAATGAAAAATTTCCGGATGAGCAACTGTTCCGGGTAACTACCATATTGCCTTGGTATGCTGACTATGTCAACTATGTGGTTGCCAAGGTGTTACCGCCGGATTTGACCTCACAACAACGAAAGAAGTTTCTCCACGATGTGAAGCAATACTTTTGGGATGAACCATTTCTGTTTAAAGCATGTGCAGATCAAATGATAAGACGTTGTGTACCTCACGAAGAAATGGATAGTATATTAGGCCACTGTCACTCCTCAGATTACGGAGGTCATTATTCCAGTGATCGAACAGCAGCCAAAGTACTACAATCGGGATTTTAAAGCCGTCTTTATTCAAAGATGCTTAT
Organism: Panax ginseng; assembly: GCA_020205605.1. Taxonomy (NCBI): domain Eukaryota; kingdom Viridiplantae; phylum Streptophyta; class Magnoliopsida; order Apiales; family Araliaceae; genus Panax; species Panax ginseng. The sequence goes on from CM035138.1 coordinate 65,866,622, forward strand.
CTCTTTGTCTTTGAAACGCGATCGATGCCAACGCTGTGAGGTAATATCTCCAAGCGCAATGAAATGCCACTTAACACAATTCTAGAGGTGGAACTGTTCGACGTGTGGGGTATCGACTTTATGGGACCATTTCCATCTTCTCTTAATAATCATTACATCTTATTAGCAGTCGATTATGTTTCCAAATGGGTAGAAGCCGCAGCGTTACCCACGAATGATGCCAACGTTGTCACCCGATTTTTAAAGAAGAACATTTTTACCAGATTTGGGACACCGAGGGCTATAATAAGTGATGAGGGAACTCACTTCTGTAACAAGCAGTTCACTAAATTGCTTGTAAAGTATGGAGTTAAATCACAAAATTGCGGTAAATGATATCACCCACAAAACCAATGGCCAAGCAGGAGGAGGTGTCGAATCGGAAGTCGAGAGGATCCGGAAAAGTAGTCAATCCGTCACGAAAAGATTGGGCATTGCGTCTTGACGACGCTCTATGGGCCTATCGAGCGTCGTCAAAAATCCGATCGGCATGTCCCGCATGAGTAATGGTATTTGGAAAGGCATGTCATCTCCGGTCGAAGCTAGAACACGGTGCACTTTGGGCCATTAGGAAATTAAACTTTGATCTAGAAGCGCGGTGAGAAAAGGTTCTGCGGTTGAACGAGATGGATGAATTAGGTTCAATGCCTCACGAAAACGCTTAAGCTCTACAAGGAGAAAGTCAAAGCTTGTACGATAAAAAAATTCTCGATAGAACATTTGCACCGGGCCATCAAGTACTACTGTTCAACTCACGCTTGCGTCTATTTCCGGGAAAATTGAAATCCAGGTGGTCCGGGCCATTTGTAGTTATATCTGTCACTCCACACGGAAACATTGAGGTGGAGGAACCCAACTCAAAGCGTACATTCAAGGTCAATGGTCAACGTCTGAAACATTATTGGAGTGGACCAATCGAACGTCAAGCTACGATCCAGTACCTCTCTGACCCAGTGGACAACTGAACAACACCGAAAAGTCGGGCTAACGACTGTAAACCAAGCGCTTCTTAGGAGGAAACCCATGAAGTTCCATAATTTTTCTCATTATTTGATTTTAGTTCTTTTAGATTTAAACTTTTCTTATTTTTACTGTTATCTTTTAGTAGTGAAGAATCCGAGTTTACTAAACTAATTCCTAAACTTGTCCATATATGCATGTTACACAGATAATGTACCAGTCATCTTGGCGCCCTTCATCACTAAGGTTTCAGTAGCCTTGCCAGCTAGGCACAGCTGAATCGAAAGCCAGTTGCCATTGGTTTCGATTCAATCAATCACAAGTGTTCCCGGCTAGACCATCCAAAGCGATTCTGCCGTCAAAGACCCCGGCTCCCATGAAGCTAAAACCAGCGCCCGACTTTAAGATCGGGTCAGAACCTTGTAATTTAATCCCTCGACTGTGCCTTCTAGCCCACCTTCCTTCCCCACGCCGGAACATCAGGTCAGTCACGCCTCTCTCCCTCTCCATAGCACAAAGTCATTAAACTTTGGATAATTTTCTTCCACCCATCTACCACGCATCAATTACTTCGTTCCACATTGATCGTCTGCGTCTTGTGTGCCAAATTCTACTCCTCCAAATTCTTTAAAGGTAGCAAAGGTATGATTTGATGTGTATTTCAACTATCGCGAATTAAGATGTTCTTCATTCATTATTCTTTTCATCTGGAAATCCAATAGAGCACATAGATAATGCATTGCTGTTTGACGTACTCCTACACATGAGGTTCATGTATGCTAAATGCATGGCATGAATAGACAGGGAATTAGTAATGGTTGTGAACAAGTTCTCAGTTGCTGCCTAGGTGTTTGACAAATTGTCTGACTCAATAATCATGTGCAACTTACATGCTTGCAGAGGCCATGCCCTCACCCCACCGCAATTCTCGACATGGCATCCAAACGTCATCGCAAAGTGAGGTCGGGCCGCCTCAACTTCACCTCCAAAATTTGACAGAAGGCGTTTTGTTAGTGTCGCGGCTCAAGAACGCTACAGCCGCATGGCCACCCGCTCACTAGTCCCCGAACGTGGTCTCCGTCCCGATCAAACCAAGGATGGAGAAATCGCGATGATGATTGGGCCGAACTAAGCTGGTTCTCCTCAATCAACAAACTGACATAGCGTTGATTGGTGGTGGTCAAAGAATTCTATGCCAACTTGCCGAGCATGACCATTATGGGGTATTTGTCGAGGTAAAACCGTGGAATTTGGCGAGGAGGATATCAATGGGTGCTATCAACTACCCTTAGAGGGCCTTCATGATGAATATGCTCGCTTTAGTGAGTGATGGTGGGACTATGAAAAGATTATTGGGAGTTGTGTCAACCGGCACTACTTGGTCCCTGCATGAGCGTGGAAGCATGACTTTCCCATTATCTCACCTCGCCTATATGGAAAGGCATGGTGCGCCTTCATATGCGCTTAAATTGATGCCCCGCACACATGTGGGTCACGTCACCAAAGAAAGGGTCGTGCTATTATACTCCATCATACAAGGCCTAAGAATTGATGTCGGCCATCTTATTGAAGAATCTATGCTCGCGCATCTCGCGGGACTACAAAAGGGTTACCACATCCGTCACCGATCTGCGTCTTATGTGCTAAGTTTGGGGTCAAATGGAAATCGACGAGATGATTCAAACTCCTATGCTCGTGTTGGACCACAACTTGATTCGTCGTTATAAAGTGTGGTAAATGGGGCTTAATCACCCTAGGGATGGGTTTCATTATCCCCAAATTACGTCTCCACAAGCCCCACCACCTCGGGCTCCACTCTACTTACGGCCCCTCATTGCGGCTCATCGAGGTGTGGTCCCGAAGTATCCAAATGGAGATAGGCAGGTGGTTTTACAACATTGAGTCCCAGAATGTGCGCCATCGGAACGTCAAGGCGTGATTTTCAAGTTTTAGTTGACCAATTTGTCGCTTGAGAATCTGCCGACCATCCAAACCCATCCAGGCGCTCCACTTAGCCATTTCCTACTACTCCCCGCTCGCTCGTATTTCCCTTCCGATCAAGAGATGAGAGAGGACGATGATGCTCCCCCAGAAGAATAAGTTTGTCAGGGAAGTCCTCTGTTTTATTTTGACTTATTTTTCGCATGAGGACATTGCTCTAGCTTAGTTTGGGGGTGGTTACGTTTTTATTTTTAATGAGTTGTAGTTTGTTATTAGTTTGTGGATTGATTATTAGTAAAGTTGCATTTAGGATTGCAAGTTAATTCAGCTTTTTGGTGTGCGTGCGATATATCGGGGCCAATGATGAAAGTAGAATTGCATGAACGAGTCTAGTAAGGATTGTTGATTCGGTGATATGATTTTCGTGACTTGAATTGGATCTTTATCATTTGACATTGATATTATAGGAAGGCACTTTGAAATAAAAACGACCATGTTGGCTATGATAGTTTAAATGGTTAGATAATAGAGTTCTAAAGGAGGATTGCTAGTGATATGGAAGAACAATTTGAATAACTAGAGAGACCTGAATTCATGCATAAACTCGAGTTTGGGGGGAAAACATTTGGAATAAAAAAAAAATGTTGAGTCTTGTGGTGGGTTGAGGGAACCACTCCCCATAAACACAAGCGTGAGATGGAGCGTGAAAACGACTCACCAACCATAAAAAAATAAATATATATATATATATATATATATATATAATAATGATAATATACATAGTGATTAGTCTTGTTTGGGGCTGTGTTACTTGAGCAAACGCCTCAAGAGGTATCTTAAAACCTAGCGCCCTAAGGTCTTATATGGTCTGGGAGTCGTTGGTCGAAAGCTCGCTAATGGGTAACACTGTTAGCCTAATGGGATGAGACATTGCACAGTCATTTATGTAGAGCTGTTTAAAAAAAAAAAGTATTCTATTTTGACTTTTGAATTCGGGTGAGTGTTTGAGTTCAGTAGAAACAAGTATATTTGATGAGTTCTCAAGTTCACACTGTATGATGCTTACTAAGAAAGTTATTATCTTTCATATTTTTGTTTCTCATGGGTTAGCATGGTCGTGGACACCACACCACAATACTCAAGAATAATGATTTAGATCCGTTGATTGTTGGGATATTGTTGATCTGCTTTTTACATGATGAATTAGCATGTTTACGTGATTTTCTCGAGGCATATGGATTCACGTGAGCTCTTGAATTCTTTGGAATTACTTAACATATAAATATAAATAGTTTGCATATGCATGATGTTTAGTTTTGTTTTGTGATCTTATGTTTTGTCGCATTGAGGACACGTAACGATTTAAGTTTGGGGTATTTGATGAATGGGTAGTATACCCATAAATTGGATATATTTAGACTTAAATTATTGCATTCTTAAAGTATTTAGTAGCATTTTATTGTGTTTATATCTTGTTTCTTGATTTGGAAGTTGGAGGGCAATTATGGGAATTTCAAGCATTTAATGGCAATCTGGTAATTTCGAGAGAAGACCGGTACGTATACTGAAATTTATACTACCTACGTCACGGGCTACTTGAGCCTCTACCGGCTTTGGATTGGATTAGCGTTTGACTTCTGGTTGGACTTAATTTGTCTATTAGGGGGCTAATGTAAAACCTAATTGGATGAGGATTGGGGGAGGCTATAAAAAGAAACTAAGTGCTGAAATAAAAGGGGGGATTAATTTATTATTCTGCGGAGGATTCAACAAGTTCTTCCATTGAAGGTTACACAAGATTACTTGGAGATTCAGGATTGGCTACAGAGTTTCTTCTTTTTCTCCTTATTTTCAATTTGTAATTCTTTAAGGATGATTTGTCAACAATTAATGGTTCTTATTTCCGTGATGAACTAATTCTTTAATTAAGATTTCAATTGAACCTTTTATGATTATAAATTGGTTATTCTCTCATTCTAATTATTTATGTGGAAGTGGATTGTTTATCATGTTTTGATTCTATTGATTAATTATTTGGCCAATAATTACCGTGTACTTTCTGAAGGAATTGGGAAAGGAATTCTAGGTTAGAACTATACATGATAACATGTGACTTAGTTATTTGCATGATAAATAATTAGGTTTGTGAATTGAATGGAAATATTTGTTCACCGCATGTAACATATAAGGAATTGGGATTGAAATGAGTTTAATTCAATTGTTTTGCATAGGAATATAGCAAGATTAATCTGGATTAAATAGAAGTCAATTGATCACTTGAAGAGGGCTTTTGGCATTTGAGAATTCCATTAACAATCCAAAGAGACATAATAATTGGGATGGTTAGATAACTGATTTATAGTTCATAATTGGGGATATTGAAGTCTTAATATTTACCTATCGGAAGTCATTCACTCAAGTATTATCTTAGTTATTCTCTTATCTTAGTACAATATCTTTACGTGTTTAATTTTGAGATTAATAATTCAGAAAATCACAATTTATCATTGTTTGAATAAAATTGAATTGATTTAGTATTAGTAGTTGGGATTTATTAATTAGAATTCCCTGTGGGAACGATACTCAACTTATCACTTTATTACTTGTTGACCGCGTATACTTGCGTGTTGTGTGTAACTAGATTTTACTCAACAGTGAGTCTTCCCGCAGGTCTTGCAGGCCTCCATCCTCCTTTTAGGGTCTCCTTGTTTCACTCCGGTATTCCCCGAGCTGACTACCTTCCTTTTATACCCTTCTCCACTCCCGCTGGCACCTTCAATCTTCACTCCTCCATCCACCTTCCCCTTGTTTTTCTTATCCTTGAGGTATTGGCTCAATGCCTCGCTACCACCTACGGCAATTATTGCCTTCTCTAACACAACTCCAAAGGAAGTACTTTTGGAACACGAGAGATCTGATTATAGAGCCGTGGTTTTAAGCCCCGCTCAAATCGTCGAGCTTTCTCACGCCGGTATCCACTTGATGTGGAGCGAACCTTGCCGATTCATTAAACTTGGCGGCATCATCTTGGAACAAATCATGTCCCTTGTTTTAAATCTAAAAATCGCATCTCCATCCTTCCCTGCATGCTTGTGGGAAAGTAGTTCTCGTAGAATATTTCTTTGAACCTCTCCCACGTTACAACATCTATTCCGGCCCTCGCCTGATTGGCCTCCCACCAAAAGTTGGCCTCTCCCTTCATCATGTAGGTTGCAAAAGCAACCTTTTGGGCCTCATCGACATTTTCTATCACAAATGCCGTCTCTATCTCCCTCACCCACATTTGAGCTTTAATAGGGTCCTTAGTTCCTTTGAACTCCGGCGGACCCACACTCTTAAAGTCCTTAAATGTAGTAGCTTGTACTACACCAGGATTCACGGGGATATTAGCCCCAGTTTGGTTAAATGCTGCGGTTAAAAGGTTCAAAAATTCTTACATGGGGTTAACCGGACCTCCCTTCGGTTGATTCGTGTTCGCACCTTGGGTACGTGGTACTCTTCTTAGCTATAAGCATTTTCTTTGTTACAATAAACACATATTTCGTTATTATGCATTTCCTGTCAGTTAGTTATTATTCCATATTTAAACAATAACTTAAACATTCATTACTCAACATTTTTCGAAAATGAAAACTTATATTAATTTATCGTAGTATAATACTACATCGGTTACATAAAACAGCCTAAGCTGGATACATTACTTTCCCGCTATTACTTTCCAAAAATTGGGAATTTACAAAAGACTACCCTTGATTATACAAAAGAGGGCTTTACGTCACTACTACATACACAAATATGTACATACTTAACTACTCTAACAACTACTCGATCATATCTGCCTTAAGGCATTCTCAAAATCTGCCTTGGCAAGACCGGCAATAATATCACGGCTAATAGTATGCTGGCGTCGCCTGTCTCTACAGGATACCCACTACACCTCTGAATCGGAAATCCTCATGAGAACTCCTATGAATATAGGACATTCTCCCTATCTTCTGTTTCTTGGTCTTCTCGCTCCTAAGCTCAAAGACCTCCTGCTTCAGCTCATGGACCTTGTCCTTAGCCAAAACCCTCTCGTCATGTTCCTGATCCCACATGGACTCCACGTCCGTCTTGTCCTCTATAACTGCTCGGAGCTCCGCCTTCAGCTCCTTGACCTCCTGACAGTAGTGTACGTTCCTATCTATCACTGACATGAACAGTGACATCATCGACTCTCCTAGAGTTATCTCTGCTGCTATTGCTACTGGGTTAAAGGACACTGCTTCAACTTCTTCTTCTATCACGCCGTTAAATACAGACATGAGGTCTAAGCTTTCGGAGTCTCCAGACTCCACCACAACTATCTCAGGATCTCCTGCTATGGGGTTCGGTATGATTTCTATCTGGTTTACCGATCCTTCGCTGACTACCTGTACGTCTCTATTTTCACCTGACATCTATAATAACACAAAAGTTGATTAGTAAACGTCAGTATAATAAAACACATAACATATATGATGTATTTTTATAAGGTTAACTTCCATCTTTTATTCTTTGACTTTTCTTAAGGTTATGACTTAAGGTTTTTATTTTCCCCCCTTAAGTTTTGTAACCTAATGCTTTGATACCAACCTGTGACGCCCCCAAATCCGGGTATCTTCCAACCCGGATGATGGTGCTAGAGCGGATTGCTACGATTCACATAAACATTCAATTGAAATGCCTCAAAAGAACGGATATGTCTTATATATATATCAAAAGAATATTTACATACCCCAGGTTCTTTACAACCAATACAATGTCTTTGTCATAATATCAATATTATTTAATACAAAACCTATACTATTACATAAGCAACCTACGGGTTCGCCTTTGCCTTCCCTTTATCCTTGCCGGATCCATCGGTCCGTTCTGTCTTAGCTGCATTCATATGGTTCAAGCAAGAATGAGCCTAACTAGCTCAGCAAGTACAACAATTCTAGTAAAATAGCATGCTTGAAACATAGGAATCGTATATCTTCAATAACTGAACAATAGTTACGAGGTACTATTGATAATTCAAAATAGCACTTCTTTTCATTCAAAACGTTTTACAACAACAATATTCAGTAAAACATCAATTCCGGTTCAAAACCATAAGCATTTCATAAGTACTTTGAAAAGGACATCCCGACACTAAGTCCGTAAGTCCGGTATAGCTTACGAGCACGTCTAGGTGATCAGCCTATAGTACTCTATGTTGATCAACACTACATTCATACATTCATTAAACGTGTATACGTTTAAGTTATGGCAACCTCACGTGCCTGTCGTTTGACGACAAAACATTTTAGCATACTAAATCTACTTTTGAAAACCACAACAATATTAGTTTGGTAAATCCTTATCAACACTTGATAGAAATGTCATAGCATACGTTTAGCCGAAAGGATTGGCTTTGACATTCCTCAGATACTAACTCATGTGAAGAATACATGAATCACAAAGACTTGTTCAGATCGAACTGGAACAAGGGTTAGAGTACTTGCCTTTAGCGCCTCGCTACAATTTATAACACGCAATTTTACGTCTTTAAGGTCTCTACATTAGATGATAGCATAACATAGAACATTAGGTCATAAATAATCATACATGGTTCTTAAAGAATCTTACCCTACTTCTCAATCTAATTACATATTAGATTTGTTATTATCGGTTCCGGCTTTCCATAAGATCATTCTTTCATTCATTTGTAATTGATTTAACTAAACCCTAAGTGTTCATACTTAAGGCTTAATTATGTCTTAACAATGTTTTATTATAATCCTTGTCCAATTGGTTATCAACTACTAAGCATGTTCTATATGTAAACCTTCATTATTGTCTTGGTCTTGAGGTTTGGTATGTATACCGACTTTTACACTTGGTGTTGTAACATAGCATGGCCACCTATTGCCGCTTAGAAACCGGACTCGTATTTGCGATCTGAGTCTTAGTGTTAATGGCCGCACTGCGACGCCACTCTCCAGAAGGTTATGGCTTTGTTTCGCCAAGTTTCAAGACTACTTGCTGTGGCTAAATGGCCTTAAATTTTGTGTGCCGCGCTGACCCTATCACGCATCTGAAAATTTTTACAGACTTTAAATTTTGTGAGATTCCCAGACTCATAACTTCTTCGTTATAAGTCCGAATTGGCTCATTCAAGAGCCTACGGTTCACCAATCACATACTCTATGTATTCATTCAAGAATTTTATCTATTCAACTTCGTTTGCTAAAATTCCACCTATTAGTTCAATTTTAACGAAAACGATAAACGCTCGTGAACGTTCAATGCTCATTTCTTCGTTCTAAGTCAGAATTCGGCCATTTTTGAGTCCACAACTCTATAATGCCAAATATGACTTGCCTCCATCGAAAACCCATGTTTCCATTGTCAAACACAAAATACGACTTCCATTCCGAGAATTTCACTTAATTCGAACGTTTATAAATCTAATCGCATAATTCCCATGAAACCTCAATACTAATCATTCTAAGTGGATTTTAATCAACATGTAGATATTTCAAGTTACTTATTACACTAACTTATATTAAGGTAGGTTTTGACTTATTCACACAAGTCAATGACTTGTTTAACTCATTATCTACAATTCTCATGCTTATGACAACATATGGAAATTCTTCATAAGTTCATCAACATATTTAAGTTCAAGTTGCTTATTCAACTTATTCGGCTTAAGTCCACTGCTTATCAACTTCCGTTATGTTCTTAGTATCTAAATTCATTAGATTACACTTCTCTTATCAACCTATCATGATAGAGATATAAGAGACAAGATCAATTACCTTTGATGATTACTTCAATTGCTTTGGAAATCTACTAAGGAAAGGTTAATCTCAAAGTGCTTATTGACTCTAACAAATAAGTTGTTTGAGAGAGAATTTGGATGAAATAACAAAATCCAAATGAATGAAAAGGCTTGCTATTTATAGAGCTTTCAAGGTTAGGGTAATTAGTTCATTAAATCATCCCACCTCCTAAAACTAACCTCCTTATTATTCATTGCTTGTTGCCCACAACTCTTATCCATTCCTTGGTCATTACTTAAAGTTCTTGTCCAACACATAACTTGTTTGCCCATCAAGCTTACCCATGGGTTGCCCCATGGATCCTTCTTAGCTAATGGATCATGGTTTGGGCTTAATAATCAATCTAACAAATTCTTTGTTGGGCTTGCACTATAATAGTTTGGGCTTCACCTTATTAATCACTTGGGCTTAGTATAAATCCTACATAGGTTTCACCTTATAACTTATGGACTTGTATTTTATGCAAAGTCACATTAATTCATTTCATTAGGTTTACTAATACTTACATTTTCAATTTAAGTCCGCATTAATTATTATGCGTTTTCCATACTTAGATTATTATTACATAATCCATCACATCTCGATATTCTAACGTTACGTATTTCTCGGAAGTTCAAAAATAATTCTTAGTTTAATTCCGGTGAATAGTGTTTTTCGTAAACTTTCTCGAAAAATATTTATTTTCGTCTTGGAAATTTAAGAACTTTAATTCATTCACGTGGTTTACATACTATGATCTTCTGACGTTTCTAGGTTATAGAACGCCATACATCTTATCAACACATATAATAACAAATAATATCATTTTATTCATTACTTAATTCTTTCAAATATTTTTACAAAGGAATTCACGTGGTTTACATACTACGATCTTCTGACGTTTCTAGGTTATAGAACGCTATACATCTTATCACACATATAATAACAAATAATATCATTTTATTCATTACTTAATTCTTTCAAATATTTTTACAAAGGATTCGAATTTCTCGGGCGTTACAAATAATCTGCTACTTCACGCGACATAAAGGTGGCAAAGGGAACCTTTTGATACTAGGAGCATCCCAAGACATCAAATATCTTGGTGATCTGCTTTAACCACGTCTCCGCCTTAAGTGGTTTTGGCTTTCCCAAAAACTCCGATGGTCCCATCTCCTTGAACTGCTTAAAGGTGACCGACCATGGGTTGCCATTGTTTCCACCTGCATTATGAACAGGAGTCTCTCTCGCCTGATGTTGCATGAATTGCAGAAAGCCTCTGAACATCCCATCGTTAATTATTTCATCGATGTTATTATTTACCTGAGGATTATTGTCTTCTTGTTGCACATTATCCTGGATATTGATCGTTGGTGACTTAACGGTCTCATATGCTTCATTGCTTATCCCAACATTTTTGGATGCCATTTTCAAATACTGCCACAAAACAAGGGTTAATTAACATGTCACATATTATCCATATACTCTGACCGACCAATTAAATACCAAATAAACATAGGTAGGTCATACTAGCGAAGGAATTCCCCGTCTCTCCCCTCCTAGTTCTTGTCTCACATCTCAGCCAGGGATCATATCCCTAAGCTTTGATACCAACTGTGACGCCCCCAAAACAGGTATACATCACCCATCTTGAGTCTCCAGATACAAGGTACTGAATATAAATACAACTTAATTATACAACAGTCGTGTAAAATACGACAAAACATAGGCTGTGAGTTTTAATACAAATATTGTCATCTAGACAATATCCACACTCAATGGAGTCCTCATTACATTTATTATCACACTATTTCACAGAATAGTGAGGACTACTAATGCACCATATAGGATCATCACTCTGTTTCCCGACTAGTCCCAGCTACGTTCTCATTTCCTGAAGAGAACAGTGAAAGAAAGGGTCAGCTCAACTAGCCTAGTAAGAAATATTATGACTAAGATAATGCAGAATAAATTATCAATAGCCTTTAATAGTATAACAACTGATAGAATATAATAGACAACAAGTTTTAGATCAAAAACTGCAGCAGAATAAGCAATCCATTAGAAGAATCAAGTAAAGTATAAAATCTCTGCCTTCTATGATTTAAAAGTTTTCATCAACTTTATCATGAGACTCATTTTAATAAATAAAATCGAATCATCCTCGCTCCACACGGCCAAGGATATTCATGTAATCATCAATGGTCGTGGATTATACCGAATAATCCACGGTTATAATCATACCAACAACCTGGCCCACCAATGAACTACAGCCAATGAGGACTTTTTACCACATCATTCGTCACATTACGGCCATGATTATACCAAATAATCCCTGGTCATAATCATACCAAGTCCATCTATGCACGTAAGCCAAAGATGAATTTCAACATAATATAAACATGAGGATGATGACAATTCAATAAAATAGGTTCAAGAATAAATTTTAAAGATTTATAAGTTAATTTATCCTTAACTCAATAACGTTCAAATTGTCAACATGATACTGCTTTATGCAGTAAAATTCAAGAATGCTCAGAAGAATATTTCCATGAAAAGATACTGGATGAAGCGCAAATATCAAGGATATTCCACTAATTTCATGGAGTATAGAAGCCAAAGCTTTAACCAACTGAGTATAATATAATATATGAAGCGCAAATGGATTTTCACCCGCCATGCAGTAATCCACGATATCTGAGATCATTTCCACAATTTAATAAGGAATGAATACGGGATCATTCACTATGCATGTGGTAATCCACATAGAAAGGTTATTCCAATGTAATAATAAAGAATGGAATAATAGAAGGATTCACCATGCGTGCGATAGAATGCACCGGCACAAAGTTATTCCCAATGAGTAATAATAAATAATGGAATTCAGTCCCACAGAACGTAAGCGTATGTGATATTTAAAGCGTAATAATAAAAAACGAGAATATTATAAGAATTTCACCATGTATGCGGTGATTAAGATAAACAAAGTTATTCAACAAAATAATAAGAATGGAATAATGTAAGAATTTTACCAAGTATAGGGTATCCCGCGTATACAGGTTATTCCAATAGAATAATAAAGAATGGAATAACAGAAGTTCTCTTCATGAATAAAAAAGAAAGAATACCCCTTATGATTACAAAAAATAATATTCCCTACCTTAGAAAAACTGAATACTGAAGTAGTGAAGTAGCAGAATACTTTTCTTCTTTCTCTTTATAGTTTTTATCTCTAGAGTTTCAGTGAATTCGTAAGAAATAATGAAGGAATGAGCTTCTATTTATAGGAGAATGGACTGAATTGTAACTAATTCATGAACGGTCCAGATTGATTTACTTTTAAACGGACGGTCCATATTGGTTTACTATTAAAACTTAAAGCAACGGTCCAAACTGATTTACTATTAAAACTTTAAACCAGCGATCCATATTGATTTACTATTATACTTTCCACCAACGGTCCATATTGATTTACTATTATATCTTCAACAAACGGTCTGAAAAATTAGCACATCTCCTCATGGAATAATATTGTACCAAAAAATGATTTGGACCGAAAAGAAATATATCTTATGGGTGAATAGTACCCCATGAATAGTAACTCATGAATAGTAACTCGTGAATAGTAACTCGTGAATAGTAACTCATGAATACTAACTCGTGAATAGTAACTCATGAATAGTACTTTGACACAAAAAGTGTAATAATCCGATATTTTCTATATAATTAAATCAGAAATTTTGCGTATAAATTTTTTTTTATTATTTATTTTAAAGGTAAGAATGCGTGAAAGGAATTATGTATGTATTTATGTGATGAATATAAAATATATTTATTACATGAATGGTTATGAATAATTTTATTTTAGAATTATTGCTCATTATAAATTATATTCTAATAATAATTATTTTTATAGTAAAAATGTTTTTAACACTTATTTTCCATAAAATATGATAATTATATTATCAAAATAATATATGATATGATTATTAGAATTTTTATAATACTTATTTTATTATATGAAATTATTTCAGAATAGTTAAGTTAATTATATTAACTTAATTATTAAGGTTATATATGAAAGATAAATCAGATATGAAATCCAAACCCTAATTTTGGGTTTTGATCAAGGAATGAGAATAATAATATTATATTATTATTTGTCAGTGTTATAGATAAGTATGGTTATGCGTGTAATGTTAATGTGTGGAACAGTTTTATTGTATTACGACTAAACCCTAATAATATTTTTATAAACCCTAATACTAGTCTGATAAACCCTAATTCTGGTGCTGGATTAAAGAATAATGATAATAATAATATAATACTAATTATATTTTGATTTTTTAGTGCTATAAATATGTACTGTATATGCGTGGACTTATAGTATTGGTTAAATATTGTGTAAAATGCCAAAACTCTAGTTTAAGCTGTTAAACCCTAAGTTAAAGCCGAATGCCGGCTTAAGACTATTATGTAATTAGGTTAATATGATTTATGATTGGTGTTATATGTATTAACCCTAATTAGGGAGAATCCTAATTATTCAAAACCCTTATTATTATTATTATTATTATTATTATTATTATTATTATTATTATTATTATTATTATTCTATATTATAATCCCTAATTATAATTTTGGAACCCTGATTTGCTTATGGAAAACCCTAATTGAATTGAAACCTAAAAGCTTGTAAAGTCATTCAAGACTTTGAGAATTTGTTAAAAGTCAGTTATGTAATCACAATAATGTGATTAACGATCGGTGATATAGAAATTAAAACCCTAATACATAGAATTCTAATTTGATAATTAAAAACCCTAAATGCATTTTTTGTAACCCTAATTACTAAAAGTATAAACCCTAATTGCTATATTAGCAACGTTAATTGTGATTAGTGATAATAAACCCTAATGATCCTGTATAACATAATTACTAATTCAATTTAATTAGCAAACCTTAATTTCCTAATTTTAGAAACTAAATTGTTATTTATTTTTAAATCCTAATTTTGGAAATCCTAGACTTTTGCTAAAATAGCTCAAACCCTAAACCCTAAATCAAACCCTAAACCTTAAGGGTTTAACAAGTTTCATTTTTGCCATTAAAATGAATTATTAAAAGTCTATTATGCCCCTAATTGAATTATTGAATGCTAGGCTAGGTTTTGACATTTGTGGTGAGTTGGTTACCAACCCTAACAACTCTACATGCTCCATAACACCAGCCATCAGCCATTTATTAGCCAAATACATTGCATATGTGAAGTATATATAGATTGGAGAGAGAATTATTTCATTTTGTTCACTAACATTTGTCCAATAGTCAACCAATCCTCTCTCTCACTAAAAATTCGAAAATATCAAGCAAATCGGTCCCAAAATCCAAATTTACGTTTATCATAACAACATTAATAGCCAAAATCGTAAATCAAACCAAGAAAGGTATAAAACCCTACCTTGAAGTTTCATCCAAAAGTTGTTGTTAGATCTTGTGAATTGATGTTGTAATATGTTGTTTGTAGTCTAAATTAATGATCCGGGTTGGTATATTGCAAGTCCATAACATCTAAATACTCAAATCAATGATTTTCAAAAATCGGAAAATGTATTTCGTTGTGCGACATCAAATGTCGTAAGTGTAGATCGTTGTGTGTTTATTGTTTTTGTTGTTTAAGTGTTTACATTTGTAGCCTTGTATGAGATCTTTAATCTGAAAGTGGATTCACTGTCATTGGATGTCTAAATCAAAGATATTGATGGTCAAAGGTCGTCAATCGCACATGGCGATCGGGAAGAAATCTGGGTAAACCCAGAAAATTTTTAGCGTCTGACAGCATGTTGAATGGCTTTGATCTGACAGATTTAATGATTGTTTGATGTTGTTATTGTATTAAAGTTGTAGCCTGTTATCTTAGCTAAGTGCCTCTAGATATCTTAATGCTTCAATAAATCGAACTTAGCATGTGGTCAAACCTAGTCCCTCGATCACGAATTCTGTTTTTGGGAAATTTCTAGAAAATTGTTGGTCTTATTTCTGACAGGATTTGACCGAGTTAGATCTTGTAAATCTGTTAATGTTAAGCTTTTCTGTTGATGTAGTGTTGTTCCTTGACACGAGTACTACAGATTTAAACCTTCAAATCGCATGAACCATGATCAGAACTACTATTAATTTGAGCATGAAAGTGCTCAGTCGACATCTGGGTTTCTGGGAAAACCCAGAAACCGTCTGACAGCTACTTTGCTGGCATAGATCGACTTGTTATGTTATTGTTTGATCATATTAAGTTATGAAACTTGTAGAGTTACATCAAACCTACAATAATTAGGTTTTATATTGGACAGAAACGATCTATAAATGAAATTATAAATTTACCAAACGCGTGATTTCTTAACCATCGAGGTGTCGTTGTTCTTGAGGCTCAAGAACACCAACAACGACGCTTTTTGTCGCTAAAGACCTACATCGACGGTTTCTATTATTTTTAATTTTTATATTTTCCGGAAATTACTTAAAAATAGGAAATAAATTATAAAAATGGTTTTTAATTATTATAAATACGAAATAAATTCGAAAAATTATTTTAAAGTCAGAAAAATAGTTTTTAATTATTTTGAGTATATTTAGTATTTTTGGAATATAAAGGTATTTATTTATTTAATTATTATATTAAATAAATTATTTAAAAATGATTTTAATTCATGAAAAATCATTAAAAATTATATTATGATATATGAAAATATTTTAGGTTATTTTTAATAACTTTAATATTATGTAATAATTTTCATTAATAAATTAATATTAATGATAATTAAGTTATTTATTAAATGAATTAAATAAATGAATTAAAAATGATTTTATTATATTAAAAATCATTTTAAGTAATAATAAGATATTTAAGAATATTTTAAGTTATAAAATATAACTTTTAATATTTAAAGATAAAATTCATTAATTATTATTAATGATATTAATTTAATATTAATGATATTAAGTTTATTTAATAATTATATTAAATAAATAGTTTAAAAATGATTTTATTAATTTAAAATCATTTTAAAAGGGTAGTAATAAATTAAAAATATTTTAAGTTTTAATTAATGACTTTTAATATTTGGATAAATAGTACATTAATATTTTTAATATTAATGGTAATTATTTAGAAATGATTTTTAATTATTTTAAAAATCATGTAAGGGTAATATAAGTACTTTAAAAATATTTCGAGTTATTATAAATAACTTTAATATTTTGACAATGGTTTCATGGATAGTTTAATATTAATTAAATATTAGTGATAATAGAATTATTTGATATTTAAATCATTTCATAATGATTCCCGTGTTTGATAAATTATGCTAATTGCTTAAATTTTTTTTATTGTAAGTCATTTAAAAATGATATGACTGTTATTTAATTAATCTAAATGGATATTTGAACTATATGATAGAGGCTTAGACTCGATAATTACCCGATAAAGCCGTCGTTAGATCCCATTAATGCTTCGAGTAAATTGAACCGGACTTACGTAATGTGTTTGTATATGTGTTTGTTTGTGATACAATGACCGTGGAAACGTGTGACAATGTGATTAGGTTATGAAATGGTTGTAATATGCGATACTATGTGTTATGTTATATTGTTCTAATCGAATCTAATGATTTGATTAATGATAGTCGTGATAGAAAAGATAAAACTAAGTTGCAGAATCGTAAGCGTGACGTGTCGTGCAAGTATCCTACCTTTGCATTTTCTTTATGCAATGGACAAGTGTAAGAATGTTTCAAAATTATACTATTATCGTATGCATTGTTAAACCTATATTATATACTGACCATTGATTATCAACATGTTAGTATATGGTAATTCGGATATTTATTACATTCATTAATTTCTATAAATGATTATACAAGTGTCCCCACTTGGATAATCATTGTATTTAATCACATGTTGATACACCTTTGATATACATATATGTTGAATTATAGATTATTGTTGGATAAGATAAAACCTTTTGTTTGGAACCTTGACAAGTATGAACATCCCGAACATGGGAAAATTTTTATGCGCTACGGCGGACAAAGGATGAACGATAATATCGTTCTAGCAATGTAGTATTGATCAATACAGGGCCCATGGATTATACACCCTCAGGCCCGTAAGCAATGCCGGTTTGCGGATGAAGTTCTGCTAAACCTTTTTCAAAAATGAAAATAATGTTCATAATATGTCACATAAACCCTATATATATAGTCAATACGTAGTTTCAAAAAAAATTTGAACAAGGGTTGTTATGTTATTATTATTGGTAAAGATTACTTCACAACTTTTGACTCGTTGTAGAAGGGTATTATAAAGAAAACATTTAAATTCTTTCAGCTTATATATAAATATATAATACTACTTTGGGCACTCAAATGCTCATCCTCGCTTAATTTAAATGTTTTGAACTTTTAGTGTGAACAGCTGGAAGGTTCAGACAAGAACAGGTGAAAAGGAAAGCAAACATAATGTGCTTATTGGTATCTTTTGTAATAGTTAGACTGTATTAGAACTATGATATGTATTATATATCATGTAAAGAATGTAGTAAAGGTTGCGTACTTGGGATTAGACTCTGATAAATGTAAGTTAAGTTTGAAATTTATATTATAGTTATTATTATTAGTAATATTTCCGCTCATAGAAATGGTATCGTGAAGTACCGAGTTCGGGTTTCAAGTATCCGAATTTGGGGAATTTATAAAAAGTGCCCCGAATACCCGATTGAACAATATAACCTCCAGACATCAATTATTATCGAAACAAATGTCGATTTCCACTAACACAAATAAATTCAACACAATGGAACTATAAAATTCATCTTTAAACAACACAAACTTATTCATCATTAATATTATAATTCACAATATTTAACAACCAGTTCATTCCCAGGAAAGAGCGGGCTTTCCGATAAGGATTTCTCCTTATTGGCGCACAATTAGGTGACCAAACCTCTCCTTGACAGAACTTCTGGACATTGTCAATATTGCAAATAATAATATGAATAAATTTGTCGTCTCAATTATTGATTTAATAATATATCATATTATGTAGATGATACTGTAACAATAATTGAATCAATAATATGAGAGATATGATGCAGCAATTACTGTAGCAATAATTGAGTATAACTGAGTGACTTCTCACGTAAGCATCAATAATCAATACCGTGTGCTACTATGCAACCACGCGTATTACTGTACTTTTACTACTGGGTAGTTGAACAGTTTTAACGGTAACACCTCCTGTAAGACCCCGAATTTTATGAAATAAAAGTATTCAATTTGTTCTTATAATTACTATTCAGTAAATGGTTAAATTGATAAAAGTTTAAAGTTAAGGGTGATATATGAATTTTTTTTCAAAATAAGCAAGTGGTTATAAAATACTCATTGTTGTCGGGGAATATTCGTTTGGTCGTGGAATATTCTTTCGCTTCGGGAATATTCGCATAACGCACGGCGAACCCATTTATGGGCCCCATAATGTAATAACCGTCCGGATGAAGAAAACAACAAAAGGGAGTTTTATAAATAGCTTGGCGAAGTTATTCAATTAACACTGTTGGAATACCCGGTGGTTAAAACACAGTAATACGCATTGTTGCACAGTAGCACATGGTATTGCACCAATTATTGATTCTTACGTAAGAAGGCACTACTCAATAATGGTGACGAGTTAATCTCAAAGATTTTATTTTATTGATTCAATAATTCTTTGCGTTGATATTTCATATTACTGTTGTTTCAATAATTGTCACTACACAGTATTTTCCATTATCGGAGCAATAATTCATATTATCTGAATAATATTATTAGATAACATTATTGGCAATGTCTAGAAAGTTCTCGTCTAAGGAGAGGTTTGGTCACCTAATGCGCTACCAAGAAGGAGAAATTCTTATTCGAAAGCCCCTCTTTCTCGGGAACAACTGGTTGTCGATATTGTGATTTCGTAATATTATTTGTGAATAATTAATTATTGATTTATATGATAAGAAAAATATTCATTTTATGTGGATATAGATGGAGAAATTTTTTAAGTGACAATTGTTGAAAATTGATATTTTATCTTTTCTGATAAAATAATTTATTATTATATTATTATAATATAATAATGATGATATTTTTACAATGAATGTGGGATATATGAGTATATGAGGAGGAAGAGTATTTTTGTTGCATTAAATGATTAACACATGTTTTGTGTGTGGGTGGACCCCATTTCTTGACTGAAATTTGATTATAGTCTGTAAAATCGTCCGTATGTGAATTTCGGTCAATTTCTGTTTGGAATTTTGAAACACTTTCTTCTGTAAAGTTGTAGAGAATTGAATTTCCTATAATAAGTCGCGAGATTCGAATTTTCTGATAAAAGGGCTATTTATTATGAATTATTGAAGTTCCGAAGTTCTGAAATAATTGATTTTTGGAAGTTTAAAATATTTTAATTATGAAAAACGTTTTTTTTATTTAGGTGAGGTGTGGTGGCTGATTTGAATCAGATTAGGTGTGCGTGAGAATTTAATAAATATATATTATTATTTTATTAAATTTTCTGCTTTGGTGTTCTAAGCATTTTCCTATAAATAGGGTGCTTATGTTAGAATTGAAAATCACACCAGAAACTGAAGTTTTCTCTCTATTTCTCTCTCTATATTATCGAGTGTATTCTTGTGAGTATTTTGATATCTTGAGTGTTGCTATACGGTGCAAGTTCGTTCAACGTTATTCCAGTCAGAAGTACTGCTCTTTTGAGGTAAGAGATTGTAAGTGATAGTAAGGGATTGTAAGGGATAGTAAGGGAGATTATTTTCTTCATAAATAATATTATTTCTTCAATATCATTATGACGAAATATTGTTTTGAACTTTTTATCAAATTTGGAACTTTTTCATGTCGGGATTACTATTCATGAGTTACTATTCACGAGTTATTATTCACGATTTACTATTCACGAGTTACTATTCACGACGGGTTACTATTCATAAGTTACTATTCACGAGTTACTATTCATGGGTACTATTCACTACAAAATTGGTTTCTTTTTCTAACCAAATTATAGTTGATTTATGAATATTACTCTGGAGATTAAAACTATGTATTGATTAAATTGATTTTATTATCATATATAACATTTTATAACCACGATGTTGAAATTCTTTTCCACTGGAGTGTAAAGATGGGTAGATTATTGGTATGATCATGACTAGGGTTTTCTTTGGCCAGTAGTGAAAAGTTGAATTGTGACTGGTATGATCATGACCATTGAATTTATAATTGAATATCTTTAGCTTAAGTGCAAAGGTGAATTGATCAACATGGTTATAATTATTGTTTATTTAAATTTTTAAATGATTATATATTTCTTTGAGATATTAATATATTTGGCCTGTAGTGCAAATATGAACTGTTGATGAATATATTTGGCATGTAGTGCAAATATGAACTGTTGAGGAATATCTTTGGCATATAGTGCAAAGATGAATTATTGATGAATATCTTTGGCCAGTGGTAAAAAGATGACACATTCTTGAATATCTTTGGCCTGTAGTGCAAAGATGAAATGATAATGAATATCTTTGGCCCCTAGTGAAAAGATGAATTTATTAGTATGATTATGAACAGGAACTGTGATTTGGTATAACCATGATCTTTGATGTTTCAGGTAAAGACAGGTGATGAAAATTATCTTTGTCCTGGATGAGGAAAGGAATTTAGAACTACAATTACGATTATGAGTTATACACGTGATTGTGGACATGAATTGTTGATTGATGTTACAGGGATAAAACATTATTGGTGAACTTTTAACATGGAGAAGATAATAGATTTTATGGTCTATTTGACTCTTCTAATGGATTGCTCGTTCCTCTGCAACTATGGTTGAAAAGTTTTATCATCTACCATATGTTCTAAATCTATGATTTATTATTGATGAAGGCTATTGAGAATTTAATTATCTTTAGTAATGATATTCTTTACTGAGCTAGTTGTGCTCACCCTTTTGCTTCACAATTCCTTTCAGGTAATAAAAGTGTAGCTGGGACAAGCGGGGAATAACAGGGGAATAGAACGGTGGTCAATAGATGTTGAGGGTGAGGTGAATTTAACTTGGAAGGGTGTTTTGTCACTATCATACAAGATGTCTAATGACATACAACCTCGTGTCGTCATAAGACAGGGTTGTGCTCATCCACTTACTGAGTATATTTACAAGCACTACCTATATAATCTTGGTGTTTGTTTGGAGTATAATACCCAATTAGACACAGTGGAGATAATGATATGTCAAGAGAAGACTCACCATTGGGAAGAATATGATAGTAATCTTCTCGCTTTTTCTTTGGGGTCTATTGGGTCAACCGAGGATAATTGCGTGGCCATATGATATCTATCATAACCTAGACGCATGGCCTCCCATGTACGAAGGTTTCCTTGAGCACTTCCCAAAGATTCTAATTTCTAAAACAGTTTTCGACTATACCTTTATGTAAGGTGTCATTAAGAGGTGTTGTCCACGGTTGGGACATGAGTCACAGTTGGTCTATATTTGTATTTAAACTCATAGTTTATGTGTTGTTGTATTTTGCATGACAATTGTATTAATAAAGTTGTAGTTGTTTCTATACCATGTATTTGGCGACTCATAATGGGTTGGATGGAATGGACCTATTTTGGGGTTGTCACACCTCCGCCGTTATTTTTATAGAAAGATAATTTTGTCGTTTTCTAACTACGACAATACTTCCGTTGTGGGGTCCACCAATGATTGTGCCGTTGTATGAATATTCCCCGACAAAAAGAATATTCTCCGATCAATCGAATATTATACAACAACTTGCATACTTTGTAAAATTTATAAATATTACCCACAACTATAACACTATCTCAAATCCACACCATAATATTCAAAAAATATATTTCGAGAAAATTAAATATTTATTCATAAAATCTGGGGTCTCACAATCTCCCTTCCTTATGAAATTTAACCCTCGAAATTTACGTACGTACCTGGTATGCTGAAGAGGGGAGGGTATCTTAACTTCATTTCAGATTCTAACTCTTGAGGTATAACCTTTGAGTATCGAATATAATCATTCTTATCCAAGGTTTTAACACGTATCTCCTCATACATTAAATCATCCGCTATCTCGACCGGTTCTAAATTAATAATGTGGTTCGGGTTGTCCCCATATTTACGTAACATCGATACGTCAAAAACGTTATGAACGCGCGACATACTTGGCGGTAAAACGAGTTTGTAGGCCATAGTTCCTACTCGATCAAGGATTTCAAATGGGTCAATAAAATTGAGGGTTGAGATTTCCTCTCTTCATCGATTCTTGCTTCTAGAATAACGCCCTCTTGAACCTTCTTCTTCACATTCATCAGCTCTGAGTATGTAGCTTGAGCAGCTTTAATTTTATTGATTGAAGTCGATTATAATCGTATATTCGTTATCTTCACGTGGGTCCCTAGAGTATTTAACTCTATCTCCATCATTTGTAAGTTATATGAAATGGGTTTTTGTGTTAACAACATCACACTCGCATACGATCTTCTACTCAACGCGTCAGCTACCACGTTCGCTTTTCCCACGATGATATTTAATGGTACGATCGTAATCTTTAACAGCTCGAGTCAACGTCTTTGGCGTATGTTACGTTCATTTTAGTTGAAGAAGTATTTGAAGGTTTAAGAAATGAGTTTTGTATTGGGGTCAATACAAAATTCGATTTCACGCTCTAGGGGTAGGCTAAGAAGTCTTCAAGAATACGTCAGAACATTTATTAACAATAGAAATATCATTCAAAACTATGACTCTCATCCAAGACTTGGATAACACATAATGAAGGTTTCTCCTAACGGAGTTTCAACCGATAAGTCAAAGTCTAACTTCTCCGGAGTCAAATTTAAACGTTGAACGCAACCAAGAGAGATAAAAGAATAGGTAGAACCGGTATCGAATAAGGTATAGACTTTGCAAAAATTTATAATTAATTAACCCATGCTAACTTCGTTCGGGTCACTCGTTTTTTGAGAAGTCACGAAAAATGCTCTTCCTGAAACCACCGACTTTGTTTTGTCCGTATCCGCCTTTGGTGCCACCGTCCCAGCTGGACTTGATTTTGGTGCACGACAAAAGCGAGCTAGGTGACCTTCTCTTCTTGAAATTTCCACTTCTATTATCTTGGCCATGATTACCACCAAAGTGGTTACCATTCTTGGCTTGATAATTTCCCCCACGATGGTTATCATTGTTAGATGGCCGTTACTTAGAGTGACGATTATTATCGTGTTGTTGGTCGTTACCTTTTGGTTGTGCTGAATCATTATCGCGCTCCAATAACTGAGCCCTATTCACAACATCTGAATATAAAAAAAGTTTGTGAGAAATGAGGTATTGTCGTATATCGGGTTTCAAACCTCTTAGAAACATTCGCGTCATTCGCTCCTCATTATCGACCAAATGGGATGCAAATCGGGATAACTCGGTAAACTTAGCCTCGTATTGCGACACGGTCATATTATTTTGTTCCAACTTGATAAACTCCACCTCCTTCATGTGACGAATACTTTCGGGAAAGTACTTGTCGTTGAACAGCTCTTGGAACTTCTCCCAAGACATCTTGAGTGCGTCAGGTTGGATACATTTTATAGATTCCCACCAATAATCTGCTTCTTCATGCAACATAAAGGTGGCAAAGGGAACCTTTTGCTCCTCGGAGCATCCCAAGACATCAACTATCTTGGTGATCTTCTTTAACCACGTCTCTGCCTTAAGTGGTTCTGGCTTTCACAAAAACTCTGGTGGTCCCAGCTCCTTGAACTGCTTAGCGGTGACCGACCGTGGGTTGCCAATTTTTCGACCTGCATTATGAACAGGAGTCTCTCTCGCCTGATGTTGCATGAATTGCATAAAGCCTCTGAACATCCCATCGTTCATCATTTCATCGGTGTTATTGTTTACCTGAGGATTATTGTCTTCTTGTTGCACATTATCCTGGATATTGATCGTTGGTGACTCAACGGTCTCATGTGCTTCATTGCTTATCCCAATATTTTCGGATGCCATTTTTAAATACTACCACAAAACAAGGGTTAATTAACATGTCACATATTATCCATATACTTTGACCGACCAATTAAATACCAAATAAACTTAGGTAGGTCATACTAGCGAAGGAATTCCCCGTCTCTCCCCTCCTAGTTCTTGTCTCACATCTCAGCCAGGGATCATATCCCTAAGCTTTGATACCAACTGTGACGCCCCTAAAACAGGTATACTTCACCTATCTTGAGTCGCCCGATACAAGGTACTGAATACAAATACAACTTAATTATACAATAGTCGTGTAAAATACGACAAAACATAGGCTGTGAGTTTTAATACAAATATTGTCATCTAGACAATATCCACACTCAATGGAGTCCTCATTACATTTATTATCACAGTATTTCACAGAATAGTGAGGACTACTAATGCACCATATAGAATCATCACTCTATTCCCCGACTAGTCCCAGCTACGTTCTCATTTCCTGAAGAGAACAGTGAAAGAAAGGGTGAGCTCAACTAGCCTACTAAGAAATATCATGACTAAGATAATGCAGAATAAATTATCAATAGCCTTCAACAGTATAACAACTGATAGAATATAATAGACAACAAGTTTTAGATCAAAAACTGCAGCAGAATAAGGAATCCATTAGAAGAATCAAGTAAAGTATAAAATCTACTGTCTTCTATGATTTAAAAAGTTTTTCATCAACTTTATCACCGAGACTCAGCTTAATAAATAAAATTGAATCATCCCTGCTCCACAGCCAAGGATATTCATGTAATCATCAATGGTCATGACTATCTTTGAATAATCCTCGGTCATAATCATACCAACAACTCATCCACACCAATGAACTACAAAAGCCAATGAGGACTTTTACCACATCATTCGTCACATTACGGTCATGATTATACTAAATAATCCCTGGTCATAATCATACCAAGTCCATCTACGCACGTAAGCCAAAGATGACTTTCAACATAATATAAGCATGAGGATGATGACAATTCAATAAAATAGGTTCAAGAATAAATTTTAAAGATTTATAAGTTAATTTATCCTGAACTCAATAACGTTCAAATTGTCAACATGATACTGCTTTGTGCAGTAAAATTCAAGAATGCTCAGAAGAATATTTCCATGAAAAGATACTGTATGAAGCGCAAATATCAAGGATATTCCACTAATTTCATGGAGTATAGAAGCCAAAGCTTTAACCAACTGAGTATAATATAATATATGAAACTGCAAATGGATTTTTACCCGCCATGCGGTAATCCACGTATATAGATCATTTCCACAATTTAATAAGGAATGAATACACATGATCATTCACCATGCATGTGGTAATCCACATGACAAAGTTATTCCAACAGAATAATAAAGAATGGAATAATGAAGGATTCACCATGCGCATGCGATAGATCGCACCAAGCGAGTTATTCCCAATAGAATAATAAATAATGGAACCAGTCAAGGCGTAAACACGCAGACGCAGGATATTAAGCGTAATAATAAATAATGGAACGAAGTAAAGGCGTAAATGTATGCACGGGATATTTGACGTAATAACAAATAATGGGAACAGTGTCCGCATAAGCATACATACATGATATTCAAAGCGAGAATAATAAAGAACGGAATATTATAAGAATTTCACCATGTATGCGGTAATTAGCGATAAGCGAGTTATTCCAATGTAATAATAAGAATGGAATAATGTAAGAATTTTACCAAGTATAGGGTATCCAGCGATACAAAAGTTATTCCAACAAAATAATAAAGAATGGAATAATGAAGTTCTCTTCATGAATAAAAAAGAAAGAATACCCCTTATGATTACAACAAATAATATTCCCTACCTTAGAAAAACTGAATACTGAAGTAGTGAAGTAGTAGAATACTTTTCTTCTTTCTCTCTATAGTTTTTCTCTCTAGAGTTTCAGTGAATTCGTAAGAAATAATGAAGGAATGAGCTTCTATTTATAGGAGAATGGACTGAATAGTAACTTATTCATGAACGGTCCAGATTGATTTACTTTTAAACGGATGGTCCATATTGGTTTACTATTAAAAATTAAAGCAACGGTCCATACTAATTTACTATTAAAACTTTAAACCAGTGATCCATATTGATTTACTATTATACTTTCCACCAGCGGTCCATATTGATTTACTATTATATCTTCAACCAATGGTCTGAAAAATTAGCACATCTCCACATGGAATAATATTGTACCAAAAAATGATTTGGACCGAAGAGAAATATATCTTACGGGTGAATAGTACCCCGTGAATAGTAACTCGTGAATAGTAACTCATGAATAGTAACTCGTGAATAATAACTCGTGAATAGTAACTCATGAATAGTAACTCGTGAATAGTAACTCGTGAATAGAGCTCCGACACGAAAAGTGCCGCGAATACCCGATTGAACAATATAACCTCCAGACATCAATTATTATCGAAACAAATGTCGATTTCCACTAACATAAATAATTCCAACACAATGGAACTATAAAATTCATCTTTAATCAACATGAACTTATTCATCATTAATATTTTAATTCATAATATTTAACAACCAGGTCGTTCCCAGGAAAGTGGGGGCTTTCCGATAAGGATTTCTCCTTATTGGCGCGCAATTAGGTGACCAAACCTCTCCTTGACATAACTTCTAGACATTGTCAATATTGCAAATAATAATATGAATAACTTTGTCATCTCAATTATTGATTTAATAATATATCATATTATGTAGATGATACTGTAACAATAATTGAATCAATAATATGAGAGATATGATGCAGCAATTACTGTAGCAATAATTGAGTATAATTGAGTAAATTCTCACGTAAGCATCAATAATCAATACCGTGTGCTACTATACAACCACGCGTATTACTGTACTTTTACTACCGGGTAGTTCAACAGTTTTAACAGTAACACCTCCGCCGTTATTTTTATAGAAAGATAATTTTGTCGTTTTCTAACTACGACAATACTTCCGTTGTGGGGTCCACCAATGATTGTTCAGTCGTACGAATATTCCCCGATAAAAAGAATATTCCTCAACCAATCGAATATTATACAACAACTTGCATACTTTGTAAAATTTATAAATTTTACCCACAACTATAACACTATCTCAAATCCACACCATAATATTCAAAAATATATTTTGAGAAAATTAAATATTTATTCATAAAATCTGGGGTCTCACATAAAAAGTTTATCATCAATTTTATCGTTGAGACTCAACTTAATAAATAAACCACATCATCAAATCATCCTTGCACTACGGGCCAAGGATATTCATGTAATCATCAATAGTCATGATTATACCGAATAATCCCTGGTCATAATCATACCAACAACTATCTATCAATGCACTACAGGCCAATGAGGGTTTTTACCACATCATTTGTAACATGTAACATTATGGTCATGATTATACCGAATTATCCCTGGTCATAATTATACTAATCAATAGTACATCTATGCACGTAAGCCACAGATAACTTTTATCACAATATAAGCATGAGGATGATGACAATGATATAAGAATTCAATTAAAAGAAAGCAAAAGATAAATTTTTAAAGATTTATAATTTAATTTATCCAGAATTCAATAATGCCCAAATTGTAAACATGATACTGCGTTGTGGAGTAAAATTCAAGAATAATATTGCATCAAAAATGATTTGGACAGCAAAGAAATCAATTTTTGTCATGAATAATTCCCCGGGTAAATAGTACCCGAGTGAATAGTACCTAATGAATAGTAATCGTGAATAGTACTTTGTGAATAGTATCCATGAAGAGTACTTTGTGAATAGTACCCCGTGAATAGTACTTTGTGAATAGTACCGTAAAAATGAATACTACTCATGGACAGTACTCCGGCATGAAAAGCTTAAAATTTAACAAGAATGTGCAGAAAATATCCTTGTGAAACGATACTAGATGAAGTGAAAATTTCAAGGATATTCTACTAATTTCACGGAGTATAGAAGCAATACTTTAACAAAATGAGGGTATAATCAGGAATACGAGACGAAATAATATTACTCACATACTACAGAGTATAGAAGAAATATTATTCCTTATGAATACTAAAAAAATAATATCCCTTACCTCAGAAGAAGACTGGATATTGGAATAGTAAGGTAGCAGACTTCTCTTCTACTTTCTCTCTAAAGCTTCTCTCTCTATAGTTTCTCTCTCTATAATTTCTCTTGTGAGTCTTAGTGAATTGGTGAGAATGAAAGAAGAATGAGCTTATATTTATAGGAAAACATAGTTTCGATAATTGCACGTTTTGGGGCTCGAAATATTACAGTATAATACCTTCATCTTTTCCTTCATTTTTAATTTAGTCCTGAAAGTATTATCAAACTTGCACCACCTCCCCTAATAGTACATCATGTGAATCAATAGTACAATCATGTGAATCAATAGTTCTATACATGTGAAAAAAATAATTACAGTATAGTACCTTTATCTATACCTCCATTTTTAAATTAGTCATGCAAGTATTATCAATCTTGCACCACCTCCCCTAATAGTACATGCATGTGGATCAATAGTACACACATGTGAATAAACAGTTATAAACATGTGAATTAATAGCAATTAATTGCTCATTATCCGATTAATTACCTAATTGGTCAATATAACCTCCAGACATCAATTATTATCGGAATAGATGTCCATTTCCACTAACACTAATAATCCCAACACAATGGAAATATCAATTTCATCTTTAAGCAACACGAACTTATTCATCATTAAAATTATAACTCACAATATTTAACAACCAGATCATTCCCAGGAAAGAGGGGGCTTTCTGATAAGGATTTCTCCCTATTGGCGCACAATTAGGTAACCAAACCTCTCCTTGACAGAACATTCTAGACATTGTCAAAATTGTAAATAATAATATAAATAACTTTGTCGTCTCAATTATTGATTTAATAATAATAAATATTATGCAGATGATACTGTGACAATAATTGAATCAATAATATGAGAGATATTATGCAGCAATTACTGTAGCAATAATTGAGTATAATTGAGTGACTTCTCACGTAAGCATCAATAATCAATACTGTGTGCTTCTTATGCAACCCACGACATTGTTCTTATACCCTTTGGGTAGTTCAGCGGTTTAACGGTAAAACTTTCGTAGTTATTTTTATAAAAGATAATTTCGTAAGCGTTTCTAAATACGACAATACTTGTGTTGTGGGGTCCACCAATGATTGTGCCATCGTACGAATATTCCATGTTAGAATATGATCCTTCTTATCCAGTACCTCTTCATACGTTAAATCTTCCGTTATCTCGTCCGGTTCTAATTCAATAATGTGGTTCGGGTCTTTCACATATCTACGTAACATAGATATGTGAAAAACGTTATGAACATGAGACATATTTGGCAGTAAGGTGAGTCTATAGGCCACATTTCCTACTCGATTGAGGATTAAAAATGGTCCAATGAATCGAGGATTTAACTTTCCTCTCTTTACAAATCTCGTAACTCCTTTCCATGACGCAACACGTAACAACACATGATCTCCAATATTGAATTGCACGTCCTTTCGATGAAGATCAACATAACTCTTTTGTCGATCTTGTGAGGTTTTTATACGTTGTCGAATCGTTTGAATATTTTCCGTAGTCATACGTACCAACTCCGGTCCCAACAACGTTGCTTCACCCACCTCATCCCAACATACTGGAGAACGACACTTTCTTCCAGACAACGCCTCAAATGGAGCCATGCCAATACTTGCTTGATAACTGTTGTTGTAGGAAAACTCCACCAATGGTAAGAACTTGTCCCAACTTCCTTTGAAGTCAAGGACATAGAGTCTTAATAAATCTTCAAGAGTTTGAATAGTCCTCTCCGACTGCCCATCCGTTTGAGGATGATATGCCGAACTAAATCGTAAATCCGTGCCCATAGCTTTTTGCAAAGTAACCCAAAATAGTGAAGTGAATCTTGGGTCTCGATCAGAAACTATAGATACTGGCATACCATGCAATCTTACAATCTCGTTTACGTATGTACGAGCAAGACATTCAACTGTATAAGTTTATCGTATCGATAAGAAATGAGAAGACTTGGTCAATCTATCAACAATGACCCAAATCGCATCTATGCCTTGAGAAACCTTGGGAAGACCAGTAACGAAATCCATGGTAATGTGCTCCCACTTCCTTTCTGGAATTTCAAGTGGTTGCAATAGACCTTTTGGCACTTGATGCTCTTCCTTGACTCGTTGACAAGCTAAACACCTTGAGATAAACCTCGCTATCTCTCTCTTCATATTGCTTGTGAAACCCCAGATTTTATGAATAAAAAATTAATTTTCTCGAAATAATTTTTTTTATATTATGGTGTGAATTTGAGATAATGTTATAGTTGTGGGTAATATTTATAAATTTTGCAAAGTATGCAAGTTGTCATATTATATTCGATTGGTCGGGGAATATTCATTTTAAATAGGAAATATTCGTACGACGACACAATCATTGGTGGACCCCACAACAGAATTATTGTCGGATTGAGAAAATGACAAAAATATTTTATTGAAAATAACGGCGGAAGTTTTACCGTTGATACTGTTGAACTACTCGGTAGTAAAAGTACATTAATACGCGTTGTTGCATAGTAGCACATGGTATTGATTATTGATATTTATGTGAGAAGTCACTCAGTTTTTTTCAATTATTGCTACAATAGTTGCTGCATAGTATCTCACATTATTTGATTCAATTATTGTTGATTTAGAAGTTTTGTTTTATTCACGTAATAAAATAGAAACATCGTTTTATATAAAACAGAATATTTTATTAAAGTTATTCTATAAATAGAATATATTATATTCTATTATGCATAGTGTTTTGCATAGTAAAATCTTTTTATATAAAACAGAATACTTTATTAAAGTTATTCTATAAATAGAATATATTATATTCTATTATGCATAGTGTTTTGCATAGTAAAATCTTTTTATATAAAACAGAATACTTTATTAAAGTTATTCTATAAATAGAATATATTATATTTTATTATGCATAATATTTGCATAGTGCCCGCATAGTGTTTGCATAGTAAAAATCTTTTTATATAAATAGAATATATTATATTTTATTTAAAAGATTTTTCTTTAAATATGGACCGTCAGATTAAAGTAAATCAATCTGGACCGTTCATGGATTAATTACTATGCATTCCATTTTCCTATAAATAGAAGCTCATTCCTTCATTATTTTCTTACGAATTCTTTGAACTAGAGAGAGAAACTATAGAGAGAGACTATAGAGAGATAGAAGAAAAGTTTTACATTTACTTCACTACTTTTATATCAAGTATTATTTTACTGGTAAGGGGTGTTATTCTTTCTTATTCATGAAGAGAAGCATTGTTATTCCATTGCTTATTATTACATTGGAATAACTTTGTATACGCTGTGATCTACCCTATACTTGGTGACATTCTTCTATTATTCCGTCTTTACTATTACATTGGAATATCACATGCACATGCATTTTGTGGGACCTAATTACATCTTTATTATTACATTTGCTGAATATCATATGCATGCGTTTCGCCTGAGTACCTAGTTCTCATCTTTATTATTATTACTTTGGAATATCACATGCATGCGCGTTTCTGTGGGACCGATTCTATCCTTATTAGTATTCTATTGGAATAACCTTGTCACATCAGTACCGCATGCATGGTGATTTCTGTTGTTATTCCATTCTTTACTATTATGTTGGAACATCACGCCTTGGCATGTAATTTCACGACTTGGTTCCGTTATTATTATTCTGTTGGAATAACTTCATGCATGCGGCACCGCATGCATGGTGATTTCTTTTGTTATTCTATTCTTTATTATTCTCAGTTGGTTAAAGTTTTAACTTCTATACTCCATGAAATTAGTGGAATATCCTTGATATTTGCGCTTCATCTAGTATCTTTTCATGGAAATATTCTTCTGAGCATTCTTGAATTTTACTCTACAAAGCAGTATCATGTTGACAATTTGGACGTTATAAGTTCCTAGATAAATTAATTCTTGAACTTGTTTTATTGAATTCTTATATCATTGTCATCATCCTCATGTTTATATTATGTTGAAAGTCATCGTGTTTTTGTAGTACATAGATGGACTTGGTATGATTATGACCAGGGATTATTCAGTATAATCATGACCGTAATGTTACAAATGATGTAAAAATTAAAAGTCCTCATTGGCCCGTAGTGCATTGATGGACAGTTTTTGGTATGATTATGGATATGGATTCTCTTCGGCCAAGGGAGCAAAGATGAGTTGTTTTATGGCATGATCAGGACCGTTGATGAAAATACGATTATCTTTTGTCCGTAGGGCATGGATAATTCGTGGTCGTGATACTAAAGAATATCCTTGGCCTGTAGTGCAGGGATGATTTAATGATGTGGATTATTTATTAAGTTGAGTCTCAGCGATAACAGTGATGAAAAACCTTTTAAATCATAAAAGATAGTAGATTTTATTTTCTACTTGAATCTTTTAATGGATTGCTTGTTCCGCTGCAGTTAAACTTGATGTCTATTATATTTTATCAGTTTAACATTGTTGGAGAATAATGATAATTTATTACGCATTATCTTAGTCATAATATTTCTTCTTTGGGCTAGTTGAGCTCACCCTTTCTTTCAACGTTCTCTTGAAATGAGAATATAATTTGGGGCCAGTTTGGGAGGCGAGTGATGGTCCGAGAGGATAGCATTAGTAGTCCTCACTATTTTGTGAAATAGTGTGATAATAATTGTAATGAGGACTCCTTTTGAGTTTGTATAATCTCTAGTAGACAATAATTGTATTCAAACTCACGGTTTATGTTTTGTCGTATTGTACACCGATTGTATTAGTAAGTTGTATTTGAATTACATACCATGTATCTGGCGACCCAAGATGGGTGATGTATACCTATTTTTGGGGGCGTCACAGTTGGTATCAAAGCTTAGGGATATGATCCCTGGCTAGGATGTGAGAATAGAACTAGGAGGGGAGAGACGGGGAATTCCTTCGCTAGTATGACCTACCTAAGTTTATTTGGTATTTAATTGGTCGGTCATAGTATCGGGATAATATGTGATATGTTAATTAACCCTTGTTTTGTGGCAGTGTTTGAAAATGGCATCCGAGAATGTTGGTATTATCAATGGAGCACAGGAGACCGTTGAGTCTCCACAGATCAATAATCAAGATAATATGCAACCAGAGGACAATACTCCTCATGAAAACAATAACACGGATGAAATGGTGAATGATGGGATGGTCAGAGGCTTTATGTAATTCATGCAACAACGGGTGAAGGCAACCTCATCCATAATGCGGTGGAAACAATGGTAACCCACGGTTGGTCACCGCATTAGCGATTCGAGGAGCTGGGACCACCGGAGTTTTTGGGAAAGCGAGAACCACTTAAAGGCGGAGACATGGATAAAGCAAATTACCAAGATATTTGATGTCTTGGAATGCTCGAGGAGGAGCAAAAAGGTTCTATTCGCCACCTTTATGTTGCGTGAAGAAGGAGATCATTGGTGGGAATCAGCAAAAGCGTACCTAGCCTTTGGCGCACTCAAGATGTCTTGGGAGAAGTTCAAGAATTATTCAACGACAAGTACTTTCACGAAAGTATTAAATCACATGAAGGAGGTAGAATTCATCAAACCGGAGCGAGAAAAAATATGGCCGTGTCGCAAAGATGCGAGGCTAAGTTTGCGGAGTTATCCTGGTTTGCATCCCATTTGGTCGATAATGAGGAGTGAATGACGTAAATGTTTTTGCGAGGTTTGAAACCCGATATACGTCAATTCCTCATTTCTCACAAACTTTGTTTATATTCAAATATTGTGAATAGGGCTCAGTTATTGGAGCACGATAATGAGTCAGCACAACCAAAAGGCAACGACCAACAACACGATAATAATCATACTGGTGGCAATGGTCATCGGAACAACGATAACCATCGTGGGGGATATTATCATGCCAAGAATGGTAACCATTTCGGTGGTAATCATGGCCAAGATAATAAGAATGGACATTTTAAGAAGAGAAGGTTCAACAATGATGTGAAGGCGTTGGCACCAACACCCGCTTCAAAGGAAGAAGAGCGCCCATCGATTCATTATGTTTCAAATGCGGACAAGAGGGACACATCCGTTCAAATGTATGCAACAATCCAAAGCGTGTTTTAATTGCGGAAGAGAAGGTCACCTAGCTTGATTTTTTGTCGTATGGTGAAGTCAAGTCCAACCAGGGATAGTGATGCCAAAAGGATGTCCCGACAAGCCAAAGTTAGTAGTTTAAGAGAGCATTTTTTTTCGTGACGGGAACCCGAATAAAATTATCACGGTTAAGTTAATCATAAGCTCTTCTTGAAGTCTATACCGTGTTGAATCTGGGTTCTACTCACTCTTTTATTTCACCTAGTTGTGTTCAATGTTTGTACTTAACTCCGCAGAAGTTAAACTTTGATTTATCTATTGAAACTCCAGTGGGAGAAACCTTCGTTACCTCCACTATTTATAAATCTTGTTTGATTCAAATCGACACTTTCACGTTACCTGTCGATCTTATCTCTTTGAAAATACTTGCCTTTGATGTGTTTTTTTTAAAACGATTGGTTAACTACTCATCATGTTTTTCGTAAGGTTGTTAGCTTTCATATTCCTAACCAACCTATTATGTGAATTCAAGCAACCAAACCACTAAATTCAATCATTATCATATCAAGCCATAAGTAAAGAGCCCCGGTCCTTTCGTTGTTGACTTTCTTGTGTGGAATGCACTGAAGCCAGACTTTCTGTAGGCAACGTCGTGAATGACGATGGCAAGTTGATAGGTATCAATGTGATGTGTTATCCAAGTCTTGGATGAGGGTCACAGTTTGAATGATATTTCTATTATTAATAAATTTCCTGACGTATTCTTGAAGACTTCTTAGCCTACCCCTAGAGCCTGAAATCGAATTTTATATTGACCCCGGTACAAAACCCATTTCTTAAACCCTCAAATATTTCTTCAACTAAAATGAACGTAACATGCGCCAAAGACGTTGGCTCGAGCTGTTGAAGATTATGATCGTACCATTCAATACCATCGTGGGAAAGCGAACGTGGTAGCTGACGCGTTGAGTAGAAGATCGTATGCATTTACGAGTGCGATGTTGTTAACACAAAGGCCCATTTCGTACGACTTACAAATGATGAAGATAGAGTTAAAGACTCTAGGAACCCAAGTGAAGATAACGAATATACGAGTAAAATCGACTTTAATCGATAAAGTTAAAGACGCTCAAGCTACATACCCGAATCTGATGAATGTGAAGAAGAAGGTTCAAGAGGGCGTTATTCTAGAAGCAAGAGTTGCTGAAGAAAAGAAATCTCAACCCTCGATTTAATTGGCCCATTTAAAATCCTCGATTGAGTAGGAACTGTGGCTTATAGACTCGTTTTACCGCCAAGTATGTCAAAGTGCTCATAACATTTTTAACGTATCAATGTTACGTAAATATGTGGATGACCGAACCACATTATTAATTTAGAATCGGACGAGATAGCGAGATGATTTAACGATGAGATATCGTGTTAAAATCTTGGATAAGAGGAATCGTATCCAACACTCAAGAGGTTATACCTCAAGAGTTAGAATCGAAATGAAGTCAAGGTATCCTCACCTTTTGTTAAGCATACCAGTAATGCGTGCGTAAATTTCGTGTAGAAATTCCATAAGGAGGGAGATTGTGAAACCCTGATTTTAAGAATAAAGAATTAATTTTCTCGAAATAATTTTTTTATATTATGGTGTGAATTTGAGATAATGTTATAGTTGTGGGTAATATTTATAAATTTTGTAAAGTATGCAAGTTGTCATATAATATTCGATTGGTCGGGGAATATTCGTTTTAAACAGGAAATATTCATACGACGACACAATCATTGGTGGACCCCACAACGGAATTATTGTCGGATTGAGAAAACGATAAAAATATTTTATTGAAAATAACAGCGGAAGTTTTACCGTTGATACTGTTGAACTACTCGGTAGTAAAAATACGATGTCTGGCGTTGTTGCGTAGTAGTAGCACACGTTATTGATTATTGATATTTATGTGAGAAGTCAAACCGGTTTTGTTGATTATTGCTACAATAGTTCTTTGCATAGTATCTCACATTATTTGATTCAATTATTGTTGATTTAGAAGTTTTGTTTTATTCACGTAATAAAATAGAAACATCTTTTTATATAAAAGCGAGAATACTTTATTAAAGTTATTCTATAAATAGAATATATTATATTCTATTATGCATAGTTAAATCTTTTATATAAAAGCGAATACTTTATTAAAGTTATTCTATAAATAGAATATATTATATTCTATACGATGCATAGTGTTTTGCATAGTAAAATATTTTTATATAAAATGAATACTTTATTAAAGTTATTCTATAAATAGAATATATTATATTTTATTATGCATAGTGTTTGCATAGAAAAAATCTTTTATATAAATAGAATATATTATATTTTATTTAAAAGATTTTTCTTTAAATATGGACCGTCGATTAAAGTAAATCAATACGGACCATTCATGGATTAATTCTTATGCATTCTATTTTCCTATAAATAGAAGCTCATTCCTTCATTATTTTCTTACTTAATTCTTTGAACTCAGAGAGAGACTATAGAGATAGAAGAAAGTTTTTTCGCTACTTCACAACTTTTATATCAAGTATTATTTTACGGTAAGAGGTGTTATTCTTTCTTATTCATGAAGAGAATGTTGTTATTCCATTGCTTATTATTCTGTTGGAATAACTTTGTATACTGTGATCTACCCTATACTTGGTGACATTCTTCTATTATTAAAATCTTTCTTATTACTCTTGGAATATCACATGCATGCGTTTTCTGTGGGATTCGATTCCGTCTTTATTATTACGTTGGAATATCATGTGCATGCGTTTTACGTGGGACTGGTTTTGTCTTTATTATTATTACTTTGGAATATCACATGCATGCATTTTCTGTGGGACTGATTCCGTCCTTATTAGTAGTCTGTTGGAATAACTCATACATCGCGGCACCGCATGCATGGTGATTTCATTGTTATTCCATTCTTTACTATTATGTTGGAACATCACGCCGGTGCGTAATTTTGCCTAACTTTGGTTCCGTTATTATTATTATTGTTGTAATAAACTCATCATGCTAAGTACCGCATGCATGGTGATTTCTTTTGTTATTCCATTCTTTATTATACTCGGTTGGTTAAAGTTTTGACTTCTATACTCCATGAAATTAGTGGAATATCCTTGATATTTGCGCTTCATCCGATATCTTTTCATGGAAATATTCTTACGAGCATTCTTGAATTTTACTCTACAAAAGCGGTATTATGTTGACAATTTGGACGTTATCGGTTCTAGATAAATTAATTCTTGAACTTATTTTATTGAATTCTTATATCATTGTCATCATCATCATGTTTATATTATGTTGAAAGTCATATGTATTTTGTGAGTGCATAGATGGACTTGGTATGATTATGACAAGGATTATACGGTATAATCATGACCAAGTAATGTTACAAATGATGTAAAAATTAAAAGTCCTCATTGGCGTGAGTGCATTGATGGGCGATTTTTGGTATGATTATGGCTATGGATTCTCTTGACGAGGGAGCAAAGATGAGTTGTTTTATGGCATGATCAGGACTGGTTGATGAAAACACGATTATCTTTGGCCCATAGAGCATGGATAATTCGTGGTCGTGATACTAAAGAATATCCTTGGCTTTGTAGTGCGGGGATGATTTAATGATGTGGATTATTTATTGTCGAGTCTCGCCGATAATGATGATGAAAAACCTTTTAAATCATAAAAGATAGTAGATTTTATTTTCTACTTGACTCTTTTAATGGATTGCTTGTTCCGCTGCAGTTAAACTTGATGTCTATTATATTTTATCGGTTTAACATTGTTGGAGACTAATGATAATTTATTCAAAGACATTATCTTAGTCATAATATTTCTTCTTGGGCTAGTTGAGCTCACCCTCCTTCACTTTCATTCTCTTCAGAAATGAGAATATATTTGACGACAGTCGGGGAACGAAGTGATGGTCCAGAGGATAGCATTAGTAGTCCTCACTATTTTGTGAAATAGTGTGATAATAATTGTAATGAGGACTCCTTTTGAGTTTGTATAATCTCTAGTAGACAATAATTGTATTCAAACTCACAGTTTATGTTTTGTTATATTGTACACGACAGTTGTATTAGTAAGTTGTATTTGAATTCTGTACCATGTATCTGGCGACCCAAAATGGGTGATGTATACCTAATTTTGGGGGCGTCACATTGCTCCACCAAAATGTATGTCGAAGATCACGATACATTTTCGTACTCCCAGGATGGATTGCAAACGGTGTGTTGTGCGCTTCCATCATGATTTTATACTTCAAGTCAGAATCGTTAGGAACACAAAGTCTGGAGTTGACTCGAAGTATTCCTTCTTCATCGATTCTTGCTTCCGGAATAGCACCTTCTTGCACTTTTTCTTCCTCAGACGTATCGGCTCCGTGTCCGTAGGCTTGAGCAGCTTTAACTTTATTGATTAAAGTCGGTTCTACTCGTATATTTGCCATCATCACATGGGTCCCTGGAGTCTTTAACTCTATCTCCATCCTTTGTAAGTCATACAAAATGGGCCTTTGCGTTGACAATATCGCTTTTCGTACTGCGCATATGATCTTCTACTCAATAAATAAAAACTACTACGTTCATTTTTCCAAGATGGTATTGAATGGTATGATCGTAATCTTTCAATAGCTCAAGCCATTATCGTTGCCGCATGTTGAGTTCATTTTGAGTAAAAAAATATTTGAGGCTTTTATGATCCGTTTAGATCTCCACCTTCTCTCCATATAGGTAATGCCTCCAAATCTTAAAAGCGCCAAAGCAACAATTTACTTAACTCTAGATCATGAGTAGGATAATTCCTCTCATATTCTTTGAGTTGTCGTGAGGCATATGTTATGACTTTCCCATGTTGCATGAGAACACACCCTAAACCTTTGCCTAAAGCATCGCTGTATATGACAAATCCCTCCGAACCAGCTGGTATTGTCAAAATAGCTGCTGAAATGAGCCTCCTCTTGAGTTCTTGAAAACTCTTCTCACAATCCTCGCTCCAACCAAATTTTGTATCTTTCTGAGTCAGCTGAGTTAATGGAGTATCTATTCGAGAAAACCCTTCTACGAATCTTCGGAAATAACCAGCTAAGCCGAGAAAGCTACGTATTCGATCACTGACTTAGGTTGCTCCCAGCTTTAAATTGCTTCAATCTTTGCCGGGTCAACAGATATTCCATGATTTGATATCACGTGCCCAAGGAATGCTACTTCCTCAAGCTAGAACTCGCATTTCTTCAACTTGGCATAAAACTTGTTTTCACGAAGCTTTTGGAGTATCAGCCTCAAGTGTTGTTCATGATCTTCATGACTTTTGGAATATATGAGGATGTCATAAATAAAGACAACCACAAAGTGATCTAAATATTCCTTAAATACTCAGTTCATCATATCTATGAAGGCAGCAGGAGCATTAGTCAATCCAAAAGACATGACTAGAAATTCATAATGCCTGTACCGAGTTCTGAAATCAGTCTTTGGAATGTCATCAATTTTAATCTTTAACTGGTGATATCTGGAACGAAGATCGATCTTTGAAAAGAATTTAGCTCCTTGCAACTGGTCAAACAGGTCATCAATGCGAGGCAACGGGTATCCATTTTTGATGGTGACATGATTCAACTCCCAATAATCAATACAAAGTCGCATACTCCCATCTTTCTTCTTCATGAATAGAACATGAGCACCCCCAAGGAGACGTACTAGGATGAATGAAACCGATGTCAAACAATTCCTGAAGTTGGGTCTTTAACTCCTGAAGTTCAATAGGAGCCATTCGATATGGGGCTTTAGAAATGGGTTTTGTACCGGATTTAAGGTCAATACAAAATTCAATTTCACGCTATGGGGGTAGGCCAGGAAGTTCTTCAGGGAATACATCAGGAAATTTATTAACAATAGAAATATCATTCAAATCTGACGTATTTTTATTTAAACCCGTGACATGGGCTAAGAAAGCCTGACATCCATTTTTCAATAAACGAATAGCTTTATGGCTTGATATGACAGTGATTGACTTTAGTTGTTTGGTTGCTTGAATTCGCATAATAGGGTTGTTAGGAATATGAAAGCTAACAACCTTACGAAAAAATCAATTTTGCATGATGAGTAGTTAACCAATCAATCCTAAAATCACATCAAATGCAAGTATTTTAAGGAAATAAGATCGACCGGGTAATGTGAAGTACCGATTTGAACCAAACAAGACTTATAAAGCAGTGGATGTAATGAAGGTTTCTTCAGCGGAGTTTTAATGAGATAAATCAAAGTCTAATTTCTCTGGAGTTAAATTTAAATGTTGAGCGCAAGTAGGAGAAATAAAAGAATGGGTAGAACCGGTATCAAATAAGGTGATACTTCGCTAGAGTTGATGATTAGCTTACCCGTGATCACCTCGTTCGGATTCCTCGCTTTTTGGGAGGTTACAACAAATGTTCTCCCTTGAACTACCGGTTTTGTCTTGTCTGGGAAGGCCTTTGATGCCTCCATCCCTGCTGGACTTGACTTCAGTGCACGACAAAATTGGGCTAGGTGACCTTCTCTTCTATAATTGTAACATGCCTTAGACTGTTGCGTACAGTTTGGACTGATGTGTCCCTCCCCTCCGCATTTGTAATATACGACCGACAATCGTTCTCCTTCCTTAACAATAGGTGCTGGTGCTGATGTCTTTCCATCATTATTGAATTTCCTCTTCTATTATCTTGGCCATGATTACCACCGAAGTGGTTACCATTTCTAGCATGTTGATTCCCTCCACGTTTGTTGTCACCGCTTCGATGACTGCTACCACTAGTATTATCGATTTGCCGGCTGCTCTTTCTTGGTTGTGTTAACTCATTATTGCGCTCCAATAACTGAGCCCTATTTACAACATCTGAATACAAATATAGTTTATGAGAAATTAAGTATTGACGTATCTCAGGTTTCAAACCTCTTAGAAACATTCGCATCATTCTCTCCTCATTATCAACCAAGTGGGACGCAAACCGGGATAACTCGGCAAACTTAGATTCGTACTGTGACACGGTCATATTGTATTTCTCCAGCTTGATAAACTCTACCTCCTTCATGTGACGAATACTTTCAGGAAAGTACTTGTCGTTGAACAGTTCTTAGAATTTCTCCTAAGATATCTTCAGTGTGACAGGTTGAGTACGCTTTATAGATTCCCACC
Source organism: Panax ginseng (assembly GCA_020205605.1). Lineage (NCBI taxonomy): Eukaryota > Viridiplantae > Streptophyta > Magnoliopsida > Apiales > Araliaceae > Panax > Panax ginseng. Next base: position 65,908,932 of record CM035138.1, read on the forward strand.
AGTAATCTGCCTCTCCTCGCAACATGAAGGTGGTAAAGGGAACCTTTTGATCCTCGGAGCATCCCAAGACATAAAATATCTCGATGATCTGCTTTATACATGTCTCCGCCTTAAGTGGTTTTGGCTCTCTAATAAACTCCGGTGGTCACAGCTCCTTAAACTGTTTAGCGGTGACCGATCGAGAGTTGCCAATGATTCCACCTGCATTTTGAACAGGAGCCGCTCTCGCCTGTTGTTGCATGAATTACATAAAGCCTCTGAACATCCCATCGTTCATCATTTGATTGGTGTTATTATTTACCTAAGGATTATTGTCTTCCTGTTGCACATTATCCTGGGTATTGATCGTTGGTGACTCAACGGTCTCATGTGCTTCATTACTTATCTCAATATTTTTGGATGCCATTTGCAAATACTGCCACAAAACAAGGGTTAATTGACATGTCACATATTATCCCTATACTCTGACCGACCAAATAAATACCAAATAAACTTAGGTAGGTCATACTAACGAAGGAATTCCCCGTCTCTCCCTCCTAGTTCTTGTCTCACATCTCACCGGGGATCATATCCTAAGTTTTGATACCAACTGTGACGCCCCCAAAATAGGTATACATCACCCATCTTGAGTCGCCAAATACATGGTACAAAATTCAAATACAACTTAATTATATAACTGTTATGTAAAATACGACAAAACATAAGTTGAGAGTTTTAATACGAACATTGTCTTCTAGACAGTATTCAAACTCAAATGGAGTCCTTATTACATTTATTATCACACTATTTCGCAGAATAGTGAGGACTACATATGCAAACATCCGGGCCGGTCACTCGCTGTTCCCGACTAGTCCCAAATTTATATTCTTATTTCGAAGAGAACAATGAAAACAAAGGGTGAGCTCAACTAGCCCAAGAAGAAATATTATGACTAAGATAATGCGAGAATAAATTATCGTTAGCCTTCAAAAAGATGTTAAAGCGATAAAATATAATAAACATCAAGTTTAAGCTGCGGTGAACAAGCAATCCAATAGAAGAGTCAAGTAGAGCATGATATCTACTATCTTCAATGATTTAAAAGTTTATCATCAATTTTATATTTGAGACTTAGCTTAATAAATAAACCACTGAGATCGAATCATCCTTGCACTCACGGGCCGAGGATATTCATGTAATCATCGATGGTCATGATTATCTAAGAATAATCCTTGTCATAATCATACCAACAACCGTCCATCAATGCACTATATATACCAATGATGATTTTTACCACATCATTTATAACATTACGATTCATGATTATCTTAGAATAATCACTGGTCATAATTATACCAATCAGTAGTACATCTATATGCGTAAAGCCACATATGACTTTTATCATAATATAAGCATGAAGATGATGACAATGATATAAGAATTCAATTAAAAGAAAGCAAATGATAATTTTTTAAAGATTTATAATTTAATTTATCCAGAATTCAATAATGCCCAAATTGTTAACATGATACTGATTTGTGGAGTAAAGTTCAAGAATAATATTGTATCAAAAATGATTTGGACAACAAAGAAATCAATTTTTGTCATGAATAATTCTCCGGGTGAATAGTACCCGAGTAAATAGTACCCCGTGATAGTACTTCGGGAATAGTACCCCGTGACTAGTACTTTGTGAATAGTACTCATGAATAGTACTTTGTGAATAGTACCCATGAATAGTACTTTGTAAATAGTACCCTGTGAATAGTACTTTGTGAATAGTACCGTAAAAATGAATACTACTCATGGACAGTACTCCGACATGAAAAGCTTAAAATTTAACTAGAATGTGCAGAAAATATCCTTGTGAAACGATACTAGATGAAGCGCAAATTTTAATGACATTCTACTAATTTCATGGAGTATAGAAGTAATACTTTAACAAAATGAGGGTATAATCAGGAATACAAGACGAAATAATATTACTCACATACTACAGAGTATGGAAGAAAATATTATTCCTTATGAATACTAAAAAAATTATATCCCTTACCTAAGAAGAAGACTGGATACTGGAATAGTGAGGTAGCAGACTTCACTTCTACTTTCTCTCTAAAGCTTTTCTCTCTATAGCTTTTCTCTCTATAATTTCTCTTGTGAGTCTTAGTGAATTGGTGAGAATGAAATAAGAATGAACTTATATTTATAGGAAAACATATTTTCAATAATTGCACGTTTTGGGGCTCGAAACATTACAGTATAATACCTTCATCTTTTCCTTCATTTTTAATTTAGTCCTGCAAGTATTATCAAACTTGCACCACCTCCCCTAATAGTACATCATGTGAATCAATAGTACAATCACGTGAATTAATAGTTCTATATATGTGAAAAAAATAATTACAGTATAGTACCTTCATCTATACCTCCATTTTTAAATTAGTCATGCAAGTATTATCAATCCTGCACCACCTCCCCTAATAGTACATGCATGTGAATCAATAGTACACACATGTGAATAAACAATTATAAATATGTGAATTAATAGCAATTAATTGCTCATTATCCGATTAATTACCCAATTGGTCAATATAACCTCCAGACATCAATTATTATTAGAATAGATGTATATTTCCACTAACACTAATAATCCCAACACAATGGAAATATCAATTTCATCTTTAAGCAACACGAACTTATTCATCATTAATATTATAACTCACAATATTTAATAACCAGATCATTCACAGGAAAGAGGGGGCCTTCCGATAAGGATTTCTCCCTATTGGCACGCAATTAGGTAACCAAATCTCTCATTGACAGAACTTTCTAGACATTGTCAATATTGCAAATAATAATATGAATAACTTTGTCGTCTGAATTATTGATTTAATCATAATAAATATTTTGCAGATGATACTGTGACAATAATTGAATCAATAATATGAGAGATATTATGCAGCAATTACTGTAGTAATAATAGAGTATAATTGAGTGACTTCTCACGTAAGCATCAATAATCAATACCGTGTGCTACTATGAAACCAAGCGTATTACTGTTCTTTTACCACCGGGTAGTTCAACAGTTTATGTAATACTCCAGTATTTTCAAAATAATTAAATAATAAATTTTGTATTTAATTTTTTTAATATAAAGGTGGGATTATGTGCAAAGAAAAGTATAGGTATTTATGTGATAGATAAAACCTATTTATTATGTGAATAATTATAAATAAATTCTTTTAAGAATTATTGATCATTATAGGTTATATTCTTATTATAAATTAATTTTGTAATAAAATATCTATTATTTATTTTCCATGAAAATATGATTATTAAATATATGATATGATTATAAGGATTATTATGATTTATATTTTATTATATTAGTTAAGTTAATTATTTTAACTTAATTAATAATGGTATATATATATATGAAGGTTATGTCGGATATGGATTCAAAACCCTAATACTGGACTTTGAATAAGGAATGAGAATATTAATTATATTTTAGTAATATAAACATGCTTTATATGTGTGTATTGTTAAAGTGTGGAACAATTTTAGTAAAGCAGTGCAAACCCTAGCGTTACTGATAAATTATAGTATATAAGTCAATTACGACTATAAAAAATATATATTAAGTTATTGTGTAATGTATTTTATGAAAATTATTATATTTAATGTTAATTAGGTAAACCCTAATTAATATCTAGAAACCCTAATTATTAAATTTGAACCCTAATTGCTAAGTTATAAATCCTAGGTATTAATTTAGCAATGTTGATAGTAATTAATATATTATAAAGCCTAATTTATAAATCCTAGGTAATTAGTAAACCAAATTTAATTAGAGAACCCTAATTCACATTTTTAGAAACTAAGATTCTCATTTTAGCCCTAATCTCAAAATCCTAGAACTTGGACTTTTGGAGCTCTAGGGTTAAACCCTAATGGGTGAGAGAAAATGTCAACATTGCCACTAAAAGTAAAAACCAAATGACCAAACTACCCTTTTTAATGTTTTATTAAGGTGGAGTGTAGATCTAGACCTAGTAGGTGGTTGGTGGCCAACTCTAACTAGCCATGTGGTCTAGTATAACCTTTAACCAGTCACAAATCTGATAATCATGCTCAGCCATAAGCATCACACCATGCTATATATAGATTAAGAAAGAAAAATGCTACTAACTTGCTCCAATTTTCACCAACACTCAACCAAGCCTATCTCTCTCTAACCCACGAAATTCTTGAGCATTTCAGTCCCCAAGAGCAGCCCCACTAACAACCACAACAAAATCAAGTGGCAAAAATCGAGTTGTGTTCAAGAAAGGTAAAACCCTAAACCTAAATTTCGATTTTTGATTCCATGTTAGATGTTAGTTTTTGTGTGTTAAACATGTTGTTTGTAGTCCATATAGATGATCTGGGTTGTTATAACTCAGATCCATAATACTTAGATGCTCGAAATTGATGATTTTAGAAATCTGGAAAAATCTGGAAATTTATGTCCGACAGCCTAATGTCAGTCCTTATAGATCTTTCTCTGGTTATGGTTTTGGTTGTTTAAGTGTTTAGACTTGTAGTATGTCATGCGTTCTGTAATATGGAACTTGAATCAGGTCCATATCTGCTACATATTGAAAGTTATTAAAGGTCAAAATACGTTGACCGATCACATGAAATTGTTTCTGGGCAGCCCAGATTTGCCCAGAAAATCTGACAATGTTTTGCAGTCCCTATATCTTGCCGATCTTTGTTAGTTAAGCCATGTTATTATTTTAATATTGTAGTCTAACATAAGGACTACACAATCATGTCATTAGATCACCCATATCATTTACAGAATCATATATAAAAGTGGTCAAACCACCGTTGACCAACTGCCTTTCACAAAATCTGGGAAACCCATAAATCGTGAAGAACAGCTTCTGACAAGTTTTTCTAAGCCATAGAGCTTGCATGTTTTTGATCTTTTTGCTTGTGTTATTGTATTTAGATTGTACTCTTGTATGTGTACTACGGATTCATGCTCTTATATCACTTTGTTAACAAACATAATGAAAGTAATTAATGGTAAAACTAGGCGATCGTTCATGATTTACATAGTTCTGAAAACCCGAAGCCGTAAGAACATGTTTTCGACAATGCTTCAATCGAATGATATAATATGTCTATGATGTAGTTAAGCCAATTTTTGGTTGATATATGTGTCTTTAGGACATGTGGACTACGACCACTGAACCATTCGAACACATAAACAATGACCGAACCTATAGATATTTAAGCCTCAAAATGGACCCTGAAAGGCATGCGGGTTTACGGAAAACCGTAAAGCTCGATAATGACTTGTCGAGGCCGGATCTTCATGCTTTGATGTGTTATGACCTAGGTTATGATTGATAATGTTAGTGTTACATACCCACAAAGACAAACCAATGTTTAAACGAGCCCAGAAACACAATGCATTGAGAGCTATGAACGGTTAAAGTAGGACCCTAGCAAAGCCGGTTGTCAGTGTTCTTGAGCTCAAGAACACCAACAATGACAGAACAGTCTTATTATAGCCTATATGACGGGTTCTATTATTTTTATTTTCTAATTTAGGAAAATGATTTAAAAATAGAAATAAATTCTAAAAATCATTTAAAAATAGTAAATAAATTGAAAAATTATAAAATCGGTTTTAAAAATTATTTTAAGTCATAAATATTAACTTTTAATAATTTGGCATATTTTCCATAAATATTAGTAATTATTTGAATATTATTTATTTAGTAAATACACTAAATAAATTAACTAAAAATGATTTTATTATGTTAAAAATCATTTTAAATGATAATAAGGTATTTAATAATATTTTAAGTTATAAAATGTAACTTTCAATATTTTAAAGTAAATTTCATTAATTATTTAATATTAATGATATTAGATTTATTTACTAATTATATTAAATAAATAGATTAAAAATGACTTCATTGATCTAAAAATCTTTTAAAAAGGATATATGTGGTTTAAAAATATTTTAAATAATTATAAATGACTTTTAATATTTTAGTCAATAATACCTTAATATTTTAATATTAATGGTAATTGTTTACGAATGATTTTAAATGTTTTAAAAATTATTTAAGGGTAATATTAATACTTTAAAAATATTTTGAGTTATTATAAATAACTTTAATATTTTGGCAAAGGTTGCAATAATATTTTAATATTAATGATAATAGAATTATCTAATATTTAAATCATGTAATAATGATTCTAGAGTTTGAAAAATTAAGATAAATTATAATAATTATTTAGAAATTATTATAAGTCATTTAAAAATAATATGACTGGTCTTTAAAATATCCAGGATAATATTGAACTGCATGATAGAGTTTTAAACTCGATAATTACCCGATAAAGCCGTCGGTACACCGAAATGCTACCGAAATTGATCCAAACCTATATAGTTTGACTGTATAAGTATTTGTTTATGTCTTAATGATTTATATAACTATGAGACAATGTGATTAGGATATGTGTTGACTGTAAATAACAGTACTATGTGTTATATGTTATTCTAACCAATAGAACAATCTTATAAATGATAGGTCGTTGTATTAAAGATATAATTAAGTTGTGTAAGCAGCAGACCAGACAAGTTTCTTAACTCTTATTCTTTTATTTGAGTAAGTATCTAAACTATCATTTACGTTGTGCAAGTATCCTAAACTCTTGTTTTACTTTATTCAACGGATATCGTAGTTAAAGTATCTTTACATTTGCATTTTCTTTATGCAATTGACATGAGTAAGAAAGTTTTGATTTATATTATTATTGTACTAGATTATTAACTATATTGTCGTATATATTATATCTGATAATTGTTTATCAACATGATATTATATCATATAACTCATATATATATATTCATATTATTAATTTGAAATATGGTTATATAAGTGTCCTTACTTGGATAATCATTATAGTTAAACACATGTTGATATATATATATATATATATATATATATATATATATATATATATATATATATAAGCTATTTGATTTGATCATTTAGACATGATTTAGAAATATCGTTGAATATGATTGAACCTTCTTGTATCCAATCAAATTGTTTTGGTTCGGAATCCCGACTAAGTATGAGCATCCCTAATCTGGGAAAAACTTTTTGTGCGCCTGAGGCGGATATGATGAACGAGAATATCGTTCTGGTATGTAGTATTGATCAATACAAGGCATAACGGGCTGATCACCCCCCGTGCCTGTAAGTTATGACGGTTGGCAGATGAAGTTTTGTTTGACCTTTTTGAAAACTAAAAACTATGTTCATAGTCTATCGAATACTCTCCATTTATAGTCAATACGTAGTTTCAAAATTTGAAATAAGAATTGTTATGTTGTTTAGTGTTGCTTCAGTACTTCACAACTATTGCTTCGTTGTTGAAGAGTCGTTCAAAGAAAACATTTAATCCTTTCAGCTAATATTTATAATTGTTATTACTTGTTGGGCACTCAAATGCTCATCCTTGCTTAATTTAAATATTTTCAGCTATGTATGATCGACCTGAAGGTTCAGGAAAGAACAAAGGGAAAGGAAAGCTATCAGATTAAGCTTGCGTTATGTTATGTAATAGCTAGACTTAAATAAATTGACGATATTTATTATCTATCATGTAATGAAATGTTTTAAGGTCGCGTAACTGGGATTTAGACAACTTTGATATGTAAATTAAGTTTGATATTTATGACATTATTATTATTATTCCGCTCAAAGAAATGGTATCGTGAAGCACTGAGTTCGAGTTTCAAGTACTTGAATTTGAGGGCGTCACGGGTTGGTATCAGAGCTTTAAGGTTAGAAACCGTAGGTGGGAGTAGACCTTAGGCTATAACCTTAGAGCAGAAGGAAACGTTTAAAATACATATAACTCATATAGAGTTTAAAGTTAGATGAATGAGATAAATTCATCGTCAAACAAAATAAAAGACAGCTTAAATAAAACTATTATTTGTTGTGTGTATATATTATATGCTAATCTAGATAATTTATGTGTAGATGTCAGGAGGAAAAGGATTAGGATACCCTAAGATCGTAAGGAAGGAGCCAATAGCTGAACTAGAGGCTCACATTGAAGATAACCTTGATGAGGTGATCATTTTAGAGAATATAGTACCGGACCTAGAAATGGTGGAACTGACAGATAGTGATTCGGACACCAAAGTTGGAGCTGACCAAGCATCAACCGAACTGCAGAATCTGAGGAACAAGGTTTCTTCTCTGGAAAAGTTTTGGGAAATAGAAAAGTTACTAAATAGCCAATTATGAAAGGCATTAATCGAAATGATGGAAGAACAAGATAAACTTAAGATCCAGATTAATCAGATGGGAGCCAAGAGCAACATATCGTGTGCAGCTCCGAGCAAGAAGGGGAAAAGAAAGATAGAAGACCACGACATAGGAAAACCCGATAAGAAGAAAGGGAAAAAGATATGTTACATTTGTGGTTATGAGGGACATACCTCTCTGTATTGTCCCGACTATAAACCAGGTGGATGTTTTATTTGTGGAATGGAAGGTCATCGAGCGAAAAATTGTTCAGGATCGGGAAAAGGCTTAGTGAATAAGTAGTATAAGTACTATTTAGATATGTGTGTTCTATGATAAGTATGTTTGTGTAATAATATATTTCCAACTTTTGTATAAGCTGTAGCAGCGATTCCCGACTTTTCTGGTCAAAAAGGGATATCGGATGTTTAAAGCAGTATGTGCTATATTATGTACTATGAAAGTGTTGAATGAATATGAAGTTATGTTTGGTTAATGAAACAAGTTTAAAATATTTAACTTATACGATAAGATTTAGAATGTAAGTAATAAAATATAGATTTTGTTTTGTTTAACCAGAAAATGCCGCCAAGACGACAAACTCGAAACCAAAGGGCAGAAGAATCTGTCAACAATGTTGGAGACAACAACTAGACCTGATGCAGAATTTCGCGAACATGGTAGCTCAAGCCATGCAGAATGGAATGCCGACCGCGGGAAATCAACCAGACAATTAGTTTGCGAACTTCAAGGATTTTAAGGCCGTAGGACCGCCGGAATTTAGAGGTACCACTGACCCGATAGAAGCCCAAACTTGGGTTAAGGAAATAGAAAAAGCGTTTGTAGTCGCTAGGGTAGCTAAGGGGCAAAAGAAAGCTTTTGCCACCTATATGATGAAAGGAGAGACGAATTTCTGGTGGGAGGAAAATCAAGTTAGGGCAGGAGAAGGAGTGATAGCATGGACTAGGTTTAAGACGCTGTTCTTTGAGAACTATTTTTAGAGTTGAAGCAGGAGAACATGACAGTTGCGGAGTATGCCGCAAATTTCAATGAATTAGCTAGGTTTGCTCCGCATCAAGTTGATACGGGGGCAATGAAGGCAAGGAGGTTTGAGCTGGGCTTAAAACCTTGGCTCTACAATAAGGTAGCGGTATTGCAGATAAATACTTTTGCAGCACTTTTGGAGAAGGCTATCATAGCCGAAGGGGGAAGTGAGGCCATGAGCCTCTACAACGGGGAGAAAAAGAGCAAGGGTAAGGTTGAGGGAACTGGGAAGGTAGAGGCAGGTAGTAGTAGTGGGAATGGAAAAAGAAAGTGGAACAATTTTGGGAATGTCCAAGTCAAACAGAAAGGTGTGAGGAAGCAGGCTGTGCAGTGTAAGAATTGTGGGAAGAACTATTCAGGAGAGTGTCTTAGTGGTAAGTTCATGTGCTATAAGTGTGGGCAGGAGGGACATATCTCTCCTAACTGCCCCAATCCTAGGACGAACAATGGGTGTTTTCTGTGTGGATCAACGGAACATAAGGTTAAGGACTGTCCGAAAAGAAGGATGGATGCCGGAAGCGTGAATGCGGGGAGAGGCAACAAAACACTGGCGATAACGGGACCAACTTCAATAAAACCACCGCAAGAGTATTCAACATGACGATTCAGGATACCGTAGCAACTGGGGATGAAACTTCAGGTATTATTCGAATCAATTTCATTTTCTTATATATGATTTTATTTTATTATAAATAAATTTTGAAGGAGAAATTCGAGTTCTGTTTGAAGTCAAATTTCCGTATGATTAGATGGACAAGTTTTATCTTGAATAGTTAAAGATCAGTTCGATCGAATCTGATCGAGATCTACTTGAAATGACTATGTATGTTATTTTCCCTAGTATCTATAAGTTTTGAAGCGGTGATTCCGGGGACGGAATCCTTATAAGGGAGGGTGGATGTAATACCCCAGTATTTTCAAAATAATTAAATAATAAATTTTGCATTTAATTTTTTTTATATAAAGGTGGGATTATATGCAAAGAAAAGTATAGGTATTTATGTGACAGATAAAACCTATTTATTATATGATTAATTATAAATAAATTCTTTTAAGAATTATTGATCATTATAGGTTATATTCTTATTATAAATTAATTTTGTAATAAAAATATCTATTATTTATTTTCCATGAAAATATAATTATTATATATATGATATGATTATAAGGATTATTATGATTTTTATTTTATTATATTAGTTAAGTTAATTATTTTAACTTAATTAATAATGGTATATATATGAAGGTTGTGTCGGATATGGATTCAAAACCCTAATACTGGACTTTGAATAAGGAATGCGAATATTAATGTAATATTAATTATATTTCAGTAATATAAACATGCTTTATATGTGTGTAATGTTAATGTGTGGAGCAGTTTTTAGTAAAGCGAAGGCAAACCCTAACATTCTTCGATAAATTATAGTATATAAGTCAATTACATTTACTAAAAAAAATATTAAGTTATTGTGTAATGTATTTTATGGAAATTATTATATTTAATGTTAATTAGGTAAACCCTAATTAATATCTAGAAACCCTAATTATTAAATTTGAACCCTAATTGCTAAGTTATAAACCCTAGGTATTAATTTAGCAAGGCTGATAGTAATTAATATATTATAAAGCCTAATTTATAAATCCTAGGTAATTAGCAAACCTAATTTAATTAGAGAACCCTAATTCACATTTTTAGAAACTAAGATTTCCATTTTAGCCCTAATCTCAAAATCCTAGAACTTGGACTTTTGGAGTTCTAGGGTTGAACCCTAATGGGTGAGAGTAAATGTTAACATTGCCACTAAAAGTAAAAACCAAATGACCAAACTACCCTTTTTAATATTTTATTAAGGTGGAGTGTAGATCTAGACCTAGTAGGTGGTTGGTGGCCAACTCTAACTAGCCATGTGGTCTAGTATAGCCTTTAATCAGTCACAAATCTGATAATCATGCTCAGCCATAAGCATCACACCATGCTATATATAGATTGAGAGAGAAAAATGCTACTAACTTGCTCAAATTTTCACCAACACTCAACCAAGCCTATCTCTCTCTAACCCATGAAATTCTTGAGCATTTCAGTCCCCAAGAGCAGCCCCACTAATAACCACAACAAAATCAGTAGCCAAAAATCAGATTGTGTTCAAGAAAGGTAAAACCCTAAACCTAAATTTTGATTTTTGATTCCATGTTAGATGTTAGTTTTTGTGTGTTAAACATGTTGTTTGTAGTCCATATAGATGATCTGGGTTGTTATAACTCAGATCCATAATACTTAGATGCTCGAAATTGATGATTTTAGAAATCTGAAAAAATTTGGAAATTTGTGTCTGACAGCGTAATGTCAGTCCTTGTAGATCTTTCTCTGGTTATGGTTTTGGTTGTTTAAGTGTTTAGACTTGTAGTATGTCATGCGTTCTGTAATATGGAACTTGAATAAGGTCCATATCTGCTACATATTGAAAGTTATTAAAGGTCAAAGTGCATTGACCGATCACATGAAACTGCTTTCGGGCAAATTTCAAATTTGCCCGTAAAAATCGACAACGTTTTGCAGTCCCTATATCTTGTCGATCTTTGTTAGTTAAGCCATGTTATTGTTTTAATATTGTAGTCTGACATATGGACTACAAAATCATGTCATTAGATCACCCATATCATTTACAGAATCATATATATAAGTGGTCAAACCACAGTTGACCAACTGCCTTTCACAAAATCTGGGAAACCTAGAAATCTTGAAGAACAACTTTTGACAAGTTTTTCTAAGCCATAGATCTTGCATGTTTTTGATCTTTTTGCTTGTGTTATTGTATTTAGATTGTACTCTTGTATGTGTACTACGGATTCATGCTCTTATATCACTTTGTTAACAAACATAATGAAAGTAATTAATGGTAAAACTAGGCTAGTCGTTCACGGTTACAGTTTCTGGAAAACCCAGAAACCGTAAGAACATGTTTTCTGACAATGCTTGACCGAATGATATAATATGTATATGATGTAGTTAAGCCAATTGGTTGGTTGATATATGTACTAGGACATGTGGACTACGACCCTGAACCATTCGAACACATAAACAATGACCAGAACCTATAGATATTTAAGCCTCAAACTGGACCATTGAAGCTGTCTGGGTTTCTGAAAAACCCAGAAAGCTCTGACAATGACTTGTCAAGGCCAGATCTTCATGCTTTGATGTGTTATGACCTAGGTTATGATTGATAATGTTAGTGTTACATACCTACAACACAACCAATATTTAAACGAGCCCAGAAACACAATGCATTGAGAGCCGTGAGAGCACAAAGTAGACACTAGCAAGAGCCATTTGCCGGTGTTCTTGAGCTCAAGAACACCAACAGCGACAGACAGTGCCGCTATAGCCTATAGCGACGGTTTCTATTATTTTTATTTTCTAATTTTCGGAAAATGATTTTAAAATAGAAATAAATTCTAAAAATCATTTAAAAATAGTAAATAAATTTTGAAAATTATAAAATCAGTTTTAAAAATTATTTTAAGTCATAAACATTAACTTTTAATAATTTGGCATATTTTTCATAAATATTAGTAATTATTTGAATATTATTTATTTAGCAAATGCACTAAATAAATTAACTAAAAATGATTTTATTATGTTAAAATCATTTTAAATGATAATAAGTTATTTAATAATATTTTAAGTTATAAAATGTAACTTTCAATATTTTAAAGTAAATTTCATTAATTATTTAATATTAACGATATTAGATTTATTTAATAATTATATTAAATAAATAGATTAAAAATGACTTCATTGATCTAAAAATCATTTAAAAGGATATAAGTGGTTTAAAAATATTTTAAGTAATTATAAATGACTTTTAATATTTTAGTGAATAATACCTTAATATTTTAATATTAATGGTAATTGTTTAAGAATAATTTTAAATATTTTAAAAATCATTTAAGGGTAATATTAATACTTTAAAAATATTTTGAGTTATTATAAATAACTTTGATATTTTGGCAATGGTTGCAGTAATATTTTAATATTAATGATAATAGAATTATCTAATATTTAAATCATGTAATAATGATTCTAGAGTTTGAAAAATCAAGATAAATTATAATAATTATTTAGAAATTATTATAAGTCATTTAAAAATAATATGACTGGTCTTTAAAATATCCCGGATAATATTGAACTGCATGATAGAGTTTTAAACTCGATAATTACCCAATAAAGCCGTTGGTACACCGAAATGCTACCGAAATTGATCCAAACCTATATAGTTTGACTGTATTAGTATTTGTTTATGTCTTAATGATTTATATAACTACGAGACAATGTGATTAAGATATGTGTTGACTATAAATAACAGTACTATGTGTTATATGTTATTCTAATCAATAGAACAATCTTATAAATGATAGGTCGTAAAATTAAAGATATAATTAAGTTGTGTAAGCAGCAAACCAGGCAAGTTTCTTAACTCTTATTCTTTTATTTGAGTAAGTATCTAAACTATCATTTACGTTGTGTAAGTATCCTAAACTCTTATTTTACTTTATTCAACGGATATCGTAAGCAAGTATACATTTGCATTTTCTTTATCCAATGGACATGAGTAAGAAAGTTTAAGATTTATATTATTATTGTACTAGATTATTAACCATATTGTCGTATATATTATATCCGATCATTGTTTATCAACATGATATTATATCATATAACTCATATATATTCTGTTTGTTAATTTCAAAATATGATTATACAAGTGTCCTCACTTGGATAATCATTATAGTTAAACACTTGTTGATATATATATATATATTCGTCTAAGCTATTTGATCAGCTAGACACAGATTTAGAAAAATCGTTGAATATGATAGTACCTTCTTGTATCCAATCAAATTATTTTGGTTCGTAATCCCGATCAAGTATGAACATCCCTAATCTGGGAAAAACTTTTGTGCGCCTGAGGCGGATATGATAAAAGAGAATATCGTTCTGGTATGTAGTATTGATCAATACAAGGCATAACGGTCTGATCACCCCCCGTGTCTGTAAGTTATGACGGTTGGCAGATGAAGTTCTGCTTGACCTTTTTAAAAACTGAAAACTATGTTCATAGTCTATCGAATGCTCTCCATTTATAGTCAATACGTAGTTTCAAAATTTGAAATAAGAATTGTTATGTTGTTTAGTGTTGCTTCAGTACTTCACAACTATTGCTTCGTTGTTGAAGAGTCGTTCAAAGAAAACATTTAATCCTTTAAGCTAATACTTATAATTATTATTACTTGCTGGGCACTCAAATGCTCATCCTTGCTTAATTTAAATATTTTTTCATCTATGTATGATCGACCTGAAGGTTCAGGCAAGAACAAAGGGAAAGAAAAGCTATCAGATCAAGCTTGTGTTATCTTATGTAATAGCTAAACTTAAATAAATTGACGATATTTATTATCTATCATGTAATGAAATGTTTTAAGGTCGCGTAACTGGGATTTAGACAACTCTGATATGTAAATTAAGTTTGATATTTATGACACTATTATTATTATTCCACTCAAAGAAATGGTATCGTGAAACATTGAGTTCGGGTTTCAAGTACTTGAATTTGGGGGCGTCACAGTTTAACGGTAAAATTTTCGCCGTTATTTTTATAAAAAGATAATTCTGTCATTTTCTAAATACGACAATACTTCTGTTGTGGGGTCCACCAATGATTGTGCCATCGTACGAATATTCCCTATTAAAACAAATATTCTCCGACCAATCGAATATTATATAACCACTTGCTTACATTATAAAATTTGTAAATATTACCCACAACTATACCATTATATCAAATCCACACCATAATATTCAGAAATATATTTTGAGAAAAATTAATCTTTATTCATAAAAGTTGGGGTCTTACATTAAACATTAATTCTATTTTAATAGTCTCATTCTTAGAAGAGAAATGTTGATGAGGACATGTCTAGCTTGAATTCAAATGGAGGTTATGGTTTGTATCCGATACAAATGCCTGTTGGACCCGTGAAGAGAGACCAACCTAATAAGTTCAAGAAAGGTATATTGGGTTTGGTGTAAGCAATGTAGATTGAGAATGGTTTGACGACATGCTCCAAGATGGTTGAAAGTGATCATATGCTCATCAATGTGGTCGAATTAAAGATATCGGATCAAGTGGATCATGTCCAGACATGCATGTTGAGTCAAACGATTGGGAATCGACGCAGCCTGACCAACGCAGCTGTAATACCCGTGAATTTTATAAATAATAATAATATTAATATTTAGAATGTTTGAATATTTATGTTGAAATACATTTATAGTTATGTATGTCATGGAAAGTGGGAATTCAATTTAAATTTAGTTAAATACGTGATGAGTAAGTAATGTGGTAGAAATGATGAAAAGCTTAATTTAAGTTTATGTGATATGTCTAGTGTGACATAATGATGAACTAAGTAATGGTTTAATTAAATTAATAAAGAAATAATTAAGTGGACTAATTATCATTTTATTACTATTATTATTTAAATTAACATTATTGATTAATTAATTGTTATGTACAACCATTTATGATATGTGAGTGGTAGTATAATAAAGTTGCTTCACATATAAATATAACATGTGATATCAAGAATAATAAAATGATGACAATAAGTAATGTATAGGACTATATGGTAAAAGTAAGTTGAATTGTATAACTTACTAAGTTGTATAAAGGAGTTTGTGTGACATTATGATACCTGATGAATAATTAAATGTGATGTTAAGAATAATATTATAATATGCGGATAGTTGTTACTGAAAGTAGTATGCATACAAGCCAATAATGCATGATGATAAAGCATATACTTTGTAATCAATCTTATTTATTTATTAATAAAAGCATTAATTTATTAAAGTCATTTAATTATATATATGGTGCTGTTTTAATAATATGTGATAAACCCATAGTTATAAGCAATGTTTTTAGAATCAAGACGAGATCATGCTAATGAGATCTAAATTCTAAGATAGCTTAAAAGTTAAAATGTTCCCAATTAATGGATTACTAAAAAGGGGATTAGTGAATTCAGATAGATTGGTACATACGTTGCTTGCTCATTGGATGAGGATGGTTGATCTCATGATCATTTGTGTGGAGACACTAAAGTAAGTATGTAGGTGCTTATTGGAGAATAAGTTCACTGAACGTGACTCGCTAAGGAATACCTAATGGAGTTTTACTTGCCTGTCAATAGGAATTCCTGTAGTGATAGTAGTACAAGTAATCCTTAGACTTGAGATCATCATAGTATCTTGTATATAATAATTTACACTTTGACTTATTCCTTAGGACCCTTAGGGTATATCAAAGGGTATACTTAAGTGTAATAAGTTATACATGGAGATAATGAATGATCAATAAAGAATCTACCACTTCTAGTAAAAAAAGAGAAATATCCTATGTGATTCGATAAATGACAACCCAGGAATCATTGACCAAAGTGGAATGAAATTAGAAAGATGTTACTAATTTGAATTCATTCGGATTTGTGCATTTAAGAATCGAAATGCATATAATTAAATAAAATAAAACTTGACAGTAATTCCATGTCTTATATTTAATTGGGACATTGTATGATGGAAGGATTGAATTGTACGTTAACTATTAACTCAAAGGTTCTTTTATGATTAATGTTGAAATCTATTTTATCTGGAAAGTCGTTTATCGCTAATGAGGTTTATCCTTATTGTAGAATAAATATTATTTATTTATTTATTTAAATTAATTAATTATTTAATTTATTTATTTAGATAAGATTATAATTGTTCTAATTGGTTTATTCACAACCGGTTTAATATGGAGAACTTAAAAGGTCACACCATAAAAGGAAGAATAATTATTTAAGAAGTTAATGGCATAATCGTAATAATATGTTAAGTGTATTTAATTTAATTTATGACGATAGAATAAATTAAATGGCTTAATATTAATTATTTAATATTTTAAAAATATTAAATATTAATTAATAAGAGGAGTCTTATTAATATTATTACAATTAATATTATTTTAATTTCTAAAGGAGTTTAGGAATTAATTTAATATTAGTACTCTCATTTATTCCTAATAAGATTAGGAGGCAAATTAATTAATTTTTTTTAATTAATTATCCCTAATAAGATTAGGGAGCTTAATTAATTAAAAGAGTTTAATTAATTAAATAATGCCCTATTATAATTATATTAAAATAGGTTAACTGATATATTTATATAAGAGGAGTCTTATATGAGATATTAGTAGTGTGTGCATATTATATACGTGATTCCAATAGTTGGAGAGTACGCGCATTTTTCTACAGAGATAGAAAACTAGGGTTTGAGCCAATACACCCTTTCCTTCTTTATTCTTGTTCTTCCTTGGTGGATCACCTCTAGAGGCCAAATGTGACACCCCCAAATCCTGGTACTTCAATTTCCATGAGATTTGGTGTTCACTGTCCAAACATTATGTATCTATCTACCCATAATAAATGATAAACCATAAATAGATAGAAATAAATCATATCTTTATGGAGTTATAACATCTGATTTTAAATACATCAATCCCAGGTCATACTAATCTTAAATCTCAAATGTGGAAACAAATAACACTACAAAAAATAGGACATTGCCTGACGGTCGCTGTCCATGCTAATGATTCTATTCTTGCGTGCCGAAGAATGAGGTCCGCCCTCCTCCTCATCGTCGTATGGGTCGTCGCCCTTGGCTCCCGTCGTTCACCGTCGGCAAATGTGTCATTACCGACGGGGTCATTAGCGACGGATGTCCGTCGGCAATGAGGTATTGGCGACGACATTGGCAATGAATGTGACGCCCCAAAAATAGGTATACATCACCCATCTTGAGTCGCCAAATACATGGTACATAAATTAAATACAAACTTCTTTTATACAATACAACAACAACGTAGCTTAGAGTTTTTACACGAATATTATCTCATAGACAGTATTCAAACTCAAATGAAGTCCTCATTACATTTATTATCACACTATTTCATAGAATAGTGAGGAGTACTATAGACACCATCTCGGACCGTCACTCTATTCCCCAACTAGTCCCGGCTACGTTCTCATTTGCTGAAGAGAACAATAAAAGCAAAAGGGTGAGCTCAACTAGCCCAGTAAGAAATATAATGACTAAGATAATGCAGAATAAATTATCGTTAGCCTTCAACAGTGTTAAACTGATAAAATACAATAAACATCAAGTTTAACTGCAGCAGAACAAGCAATCCATTAGAAGAATCGAGTAGAGCATGATATCTACTATCTTCTATGATTTAAAAAGTTTTTCAATCATTTTATCGCTGAGACTCAACTTAATAAATAAACCACATAATTGAATCCTCCCTGCACTATGGGTCAAAGATATTCATGTAATCATCAATGGTCATGATCATACCAACAACTGTCCAGCAATGCACTACGGGCCAATTAGGACTTTTACCACATCATTTGTAACATTACGGTCATGATTATACTGAATAATCCCTAGTCATAATCACACCAATCAATAGTACATCTACGCACGTAAGCCACATATGACTTTTATCACAATATAAGCATGAGGATGATGACAATGATATAAGAATTCAATCAAACGAGATCAAGGATAAATATTAAAGACTTTAAATTTATCTAGAGCTTAAAAATATCCAAATTGTCAACATGATACTGTTTTGTGGAGTAAAATTCAAGAATAATATTCATGTATCAAAAATAATCTTGGACATAAAAGAAATCAATTTTTGTCGTAAATAGTAACTTGTAAATAGTACCCTGGCATAAAAAATGTCCCGAATACCCGAGTGATTAATACCCGAGTGAATTGTACCTGAGTGAATAGTAACCCGTAAATAGTAACTCGGTATGAAAAGTACCCCAAATCATCGGGTGAATAATATTCGAATGAATAGTAACTGAGTGAATAGTAACCCGTGAATAGTACCCTGGATGAAAATATTGATATTTAATAAGAAAGTTCATATCAATATTCCAATGAAACGATACTGGATGAAGCGCAAAGCTCAAGGATATTCCATTAATTTCAGGAATTATAAAAGCAATACTTACCATAGTAAGTTTAGATTTAAGAATATAAAAAGAAATAATATAAGAAACTGCAAATGGATTTTCACCTATCATGCGGTAGTCCACGTATACAGATCATTTCCATAATTAAATAACAATTGAATACGAAGGGTTATTCACCAGGCATGCGGTAGTCCGCGTAGATAGGTTATTCCCATAGAATAATAAAGAATGGAATAACGAAAAGATTTCACCATGCATGCGGTAGTCCGCGTAGATAGGTTATTCCCATATAATAATAAAGAATGGAATAACAAAAGATTTCACCATGCATGCGGTAGTCCGCGTAGACCGGTTAATCTCAAAAAATAATAAAGAATGGAATAACAACCCTTACGACTATTGAAATAAAATAACTCTCTTCATGAATACGAAAGAAATAATGTGACGCCCCCAAATCCAGGTATCTTCCAACCCGACAGATGGTGCTCCACGATACTACAATCCATACAATCATTCCATTGAGATAACAACAAAATGAATGTAATTACTATCTTTGTATTATATTTGTAATAAATCCTTTCCTAGGTTCATAACCGAATACATTCGTTATTCTTCATAAGTATATTACATAGAAATATACTAGTCTATTACAGGACGATTAATTGTCCATCTTAGCCTTGCCTTTATCTCTCTTAGAACTCTTCGTTCATTCGGCTTTAACTGCAAACATATGGTTCAAGCTAGAATGAGCATAACTAGCTTAGCAAGTCTTAACAACGAATCATATGAATATCACCTCAACAAATACATACTTTAATTCTATATCAGAACAATTATCTATAAAGCATTATGAAACATTTGACTAATACTTCTCATACAGCAATTCCAGAGCATAAATAATAGCTTAGGAATGATGAACCGGTCAATAGACCATGAACCGGTCAATAGACCATGAACATACTCTTTTTGTTTTCATACTTGAAAAGGATATCCGGCACTAAGGCCATCCACCCGTCTTTACTTATGAGCACTTCTAGGTGATCAGCCTATTGTACTCTATATTGATCAACACTCTTACGTTAAACGTATTTACGTTTAACATTTGGTAACCTTGCGTGCCCATCGAATAATCGATGAAAATACTTTTATTTGTACAAAGACAAACTTACCTTCTCATCCGTACCAAATACTTGGCATAGGATAACGTTAACAATTCTATATCAACAGACTTATAACAAATAATTCAACTCTTCAATACTTATCTAGCCATAATAAAATAGGCATCGACTCTTTTCTATTTACCATTCATGCATTGTATAACATGCATCACGTAAAAATTTGACTAACACGAAGGTCAGACAAGAGTTAAGAAAGACTTGCCTTCAAGCGTCGTCGAATATATATTTCAACTATTCTCAGTCTTTACAGGATCTACATGATAAATTCACATAGCACACTGTAATTAGTTATCAAACAAACTCACTTTACGATTCTAACCAACTTCTTTCTCTTCTATGTCTTACTTGTTTTAACTTCGTTATTAAAGTTA
Organism: Panax ginseng; assembly: GCA_020205605.1. NCBI lineage: Eukaryota > Viridiplantae > Streptophyta > Magnoliopsida > Apiales > Araliaceae > Panax > Panax ginseng. The sequence goes on from CM035138.1 coordinate 65,929,926, forward strand.
ATTCGACTTTCTATACTTCGTTACGTTTTATTAACGCTCTTACGTCCTTAGCCGACATTCGATCATTAATGGTTAATTACCAACGTTGAACGTCGTTTACGGTTCACTCATTACGTATTTGTGTTCTTCGTTTAATTTCCATTAAACCTTACCCGTTCTTCTTACATTAACACCTTACAAGTGAGTTAAGGTAAGTCTTATAATGTATATTAAATATCTTCAATATCTTACATTAATTCTTCATTCAAAATGGAATAAAAACTAACTTGGTCAACCTTTTTGTATCGCCGGCGGTCATGCCGACATCTCTTACACTACGATTGGCGGCAAGGCTCACTACTCTCAGAGAGTTTTGTTCGAACTCCAAATGCATGGGCGCGAGTCCATGTATAAACTCTCGCTGGCACACACGAGTCTCGAGACATTTTATTTTCTCCGGCCATAACTTATAGCCTGTGAATACGACAGATAACATTGTGGTTTTGGTCATGCGCTACTAAACAACTCGTGCACCCGATTAATAAAAAGCAGTTTAGTTTCTTAACGAAACTCCCGGCTTCCTAATTTATTCGTTTTACATCCGAATCGACCCATTCTAATTCCTACAAGTCAGGAATTACTTCCTTTACGTGTTCGTATAAGAATTTCATATTTTCGAATTCGTTAACTTAAAATTCACCTTTAAGTTCATTTTTAAGCGTTTGTTTACCGTTTTCGTCCGTTCAATACTCGTTTTCTTCGTTATAAGTCGGAATGCGACGATTCTTTCGCCAACGACTCTTAATTACTTTATCTCACATGTTGACATTGGAAACCAATGTTTTCAAGTCACACGGCAACTTTTGACCTTTAATCCAGACTTTGTATGTTTTTGACGTTTAATGTCTATTTCCTTGCAGTTCGCCATAACTTCGTTAATAATGTTCTCTAAGACAAATCACATGGAATACTCCATGGACTTCATATCTACATCCTAACCAATCAAGATGCACATACCTTAGCTACAACGGTTTCCAAAACGTTCAATTATAGCTAAGTTAACTTTCAAGACTTCCTACGGTTTTTACTCACATAACCACTTACGATTTCTTATTTGTTCATGACCTATCCATGATTTGTTCATTAATAGGCCTTCTTAATAAACTCTCTCCACTCATCTACGATTCTTCTATGAGAAAGAAATCGAAAAGGATAAAGATTACGGTTTATAGGAATTTACCTTTGAAGTAGTTAACGTTCTTGATAAACGTCTATTGGTTTGCTTGGAAGTAGAAGAATTTAGTGTTTCTAGCTCTTTCTCTCTCTCAATATATGTTGGTCAATCTTTGTAAAACCACAAAAGCTCAACCTAAGTCTTGTATTTATAGAAAATATAATGAGGGGCAAAATGGTCCAATTTCCCACCTCCTCACTTATTTACCACTTTGTCACCAAGCAAAATACTTGGTGACTAAGTGACACTTGCCTTGCACACCAAGTGGCCTGCCCACCTTGCCCTTGGGTTATCCCCATGGGTTTTACCCATCCCTTGACCCGCCGGTTCGACCCACGGTTTAATTCTTTGGATTGGGCTTGACATAAAAACATTGGTCTTTAACGAATCTAATATTGGGCCTTAACTTGGGCTTGTATAATTAATTCATTGGGCTTGTATATTAATCCAAGTCCAATTGGATTGGATAAAATCCTTAGCTCATACTCTAATAATATGATTCATATTCTACACGTATTATTCACGTATTCTCTTCGTATAATATTCATATAATACTCGTATTATACGTCGTACTATTCTTCATATCATACTCGTATACATACTAGTATAATACTCATATTCGTTATGTATAATAATTGAAACGACTATACGCATTACATTTCTCTTTCGGAAACCTCTTTCACAAACCCTTAGGTTTTAAGTCCGCAAGCGAAAACTTCGTTTGCCATAACAGTAATATTATTGGATTTTCTATAATATCGTCATATTTTAACATTATGTGTTTCTCAGAATTTCAAACCCTAGCTCCGAACGTCAATGGATGAATAGTATTTTTACGCAAACAATCTCAGAAAACCTTCGTTCTCGTCTTGATAATTCACAACAATTAATTCTAGCACAAAGCCAGAATACTAACCACACCTATACATTCTAGGTCATAGAACGACCTTCGAACATCTTACTCACATAATAACTCAATTAAATTCATTTAATCCACATAATCAAATAAAAATTTAATTTACTGAAAATTCGAAATTCTTGGGCGTTACAAATAATACCCCTTACGAGTATTGAACAAAGATAATATTCCTTACGAATACGAAAAATAATATCGTAAGCAAATATGAAATAAATAACACCCCTTACGAATACAATAAATAATATCCCTTACGAATATTGAACGAAGATAATATTCCTTCCGAATACAAAAAATAATATCGTAAGCGAATATGAAATAAATAACATCCCTTACGAATACAACAAATAATATCCCTTACCTTAGTAGAAGATTGAATACTGAAGTAGGGTAGTATCAGAATACTCTTCTTCTTGCTCTCTATGGTTTCTCTGTCTAGAGTTTCAGTGAATTCGTAAGAAATAATGAAGGAATGAGCTTCTATTTATAGGAAAAAGGACTGAATAGTAACTAATTCATGAACGACCCAGATTAATTTACTTTTAAACGGACGGTCCATATTGATTTACTATTATAACTTAAAGCAACGGTCCATACTAATTTACTATTAAAACTTTAAACCAGCGATCCATATTGATTTACTATTATAACTTTCCACCAGCGGTCCATATTGATTTACTATAATATCTTCAACCAACAATCCATATTGATTTACTATTATAACTTCAACCAACGGTCTGAAAAATTAGCATATCTCCTCATGAATAATAAATCAAACTTATAACAAATACCTCATAACAAACCCCTCTATTTATATCAAAAATTTAATAAATAATTACCATAAATTATTTATCTTTAATCAACACATTTTTAATCTATTAACAATTATTCATCATTGATATTATAACTCATAATATTTAATAACCAGATCATTCCCAGGAAAGAGGGGGCTTTCCGATAAGGATTACTCCCTATTGGCGAGCAATTAGGTGACCAAATCTCTCATTGACAGAACTTTCTAGACATCGTCAATATTGCAAATAATAATATGAATAACATCGTCGTCTCAATTATTGATTAAATAATATAAAATATTATGCAGATGATACTGTGACAATAATTGAATCAAATAACGTGAGATACTCTACAACAATTATTGTATAAATAATTGAGTATAACTGAGTGACTTCTCACGTAAGCATCAATAATCAATACCGTGTGCTACTATGCAACTACACGTATTAATGTACTTTTATCACTGGGTATTTCAACAGTTTAAAAATATTTCAGTCGTTTTCTAACTACGACAGTACCTCTATTGTGGGGTCCACCAATGATTGTGCTATCGTACGAATATTCCCTGTTAAAACGAATATTCCCCGACCAATCGAATATTCTCCGACACAACAAATATTTCATATCAACTTGCTTACTTTGCAAAATTTTCAAATGTCACCCTTAACTTTAACCTTTATCAATTTAACCATTTACTAAATAAAATAATAATTATAAGAAAATTGCATACTTTCATTTCATAAAATTTGGGGTCTTACAATCTCTCCTCCTTATGAAATTTTGCCCTCGAAATTTATGTACGTACCTGGTATATCGAAGAGATGATGATACCTCGTCAGATTCTAACTTTTGAGGTATAACCTTTGAGCGTAGAATATATTCATTTTTATCGAACATTTTAACAGGTATCTCCTCATACGTTAAATCTTCTGCTATCTCGTCTAGTTCTAATAATGTGGTTCGGGTTGTCCATATGTTTACGTAACATCGATACGTGAAAAATGTTATGAATACGCGACATACTTGGTGGTAAAGCGAGTCTATAGGACATAGTTCCTACTCGATCAGGGATTTCAAATAGACCAATAAATCGAGGGTTTGAGCTTTCCTCGCTTCATCGACTCTTACTTCTAGAATAACGCCTTCTTGAACCTTCTTCTTTACTTTCATCAGCTCGGAGTCTATATCTTGAGCGACTTTAACTTTATCGATTAAAGTCGTACGAAATGGGTCTTTGTGTTTAACAATATTGCACTCGTAAACGCATACGATCTTCTACTCAATGCGTCAGCTACCACGTTCACTTTTCTAGGATGGTATTGAATCGTGTTATCGTAATCTTTAATAACTCGAGCCAACTTCTTCGGTGCATGTTACGTTCGTTTTGGGTGAAGAACTATTTCAGGGTTGTCGACGTCGGGATTTTTATTTGTCCCTTTTCGTTTCTTGTTCTTTGGTGTTCTCATGTTAGGTGAGATTTGTTTGAAAAAACAAGTGAAAAAGGTCCGACATGTATCATGTCGATGATGGATTGGTAAGAGTCGCCAGTTGGTTTTTTATATGGTTGTACCAACACAACCGAGAAAAGGTTTGCACATTGACTCAATGACGTGACACTGCTAAACGAGTTGGTGAAACCGAGATTCCTTAGGGTTCGAGGGCTTGATTATGCAGAGGGAAGGTGTTAGGCACCCCCCAACATCCGTGTTACCACGGTGGCCGCCACTTTTCAAGAAACTATTATATGAATGTGTGTATGTGTGGGTCAATATGCTATTTATATAGAAGTAGTGCGAGGACTCGTTTGCACCTATATACACAAGGTTTGAATTTGTATAAAAATTCAGTTTTAAACAAGATATGGCAGTGATGTTTTATAAAAAAAAGGTTTTTCAAACCCTTGTGCTCAATAGTAATTGAGACCTTTTACACTCCCATTTTTATCAAGTGTTCGACTGGATTGCTTTTAATTTTTGAGATGCGAAGCATCTTCGAAAAAATAATGTACAAAGCAGTGCCGAACTCCTCGTGGGCATAAAAACCATCTGAGGAAATTCAAACACCGTGAATAAATTTACAAGCTGCTTACAGCTGAAAATGTCCATCACGAGAACCGAATCTAGATCTAGTAGACTGAATCTGTGATCACATGATTCCTAGGCTCACATGATGCCGCAATTGATATGAAAGCAGTAAGCAGTTATATATATATATATATAAAAGTTGTAAATATATATTGACATGATCAGCCACCACGAAGCACCTCTATGGGAGATTAGAAATGTAAATAAAGCTGTAAAAGCAATCAACCGCTACGAAGTAAACTCCAGGCGGGATGAAAAGTAAAGAAAGCTGTAAAGACGATCAACTGCCACGATGTAAACTCCAGGCGGGACTAAACGTAAATATATATAAAAGCGGTAAATGCACCAGATGTAAAATCCAGGCTCATCGAACAAAGTTCGTCACACAGTTGATATATAAATATATATATATATATATATATACAAAAGCAAATAAACGCTCCAGACTGAAGTCTAGGCTCAATCGAGGCATAACTGAATAATGTTAGTCCATATATATATATATATATGTATATACACAAACTGAAATGAAATCACGGACCAAAGTCCGGGCATACACACGCAACACGACTCTCAACGTGAAGAATGGTGTGTGCAGAGATGAAGAGAAAGTCTTTAAAGTGTGTAAGAAGGCTTACAGTGGACTGCCAAAGAAGACTTCAAATACTTTAAATGGATGAACACTAGGCTTCCGCCGGTAAAATATGACAGAATATAAGCTCAAAAGTGTTTGAAATAAGAAAACACTTAGTGTATAGTGTGTACAAAACAAATTGGACTGGGTTTCCTCACAATTTCTCTTGCAAATAAGGCCACCCCAAGCCCTATATATATAGAGAGGGGTACTACAGGTCTACCTGCGGGTGCCCGGGATGCCCAGTAATGTGTGTCCCACCATGTCGAAGTACGTACACTCGAACAACGCATTGTTCGCTCGGTCCTTAATAACTTTCAATCTGAGAGTCCGATGAAAGAGTGCCATACCATTCCAGAAAACTCTTTCTGAGAGCTACACAATGACATAGGATTTGTCCTTTTTTATTCTGAGAAGATGGGTCCATGACCGAATTAGCATTTCTGGGTTTTCGTCAGGCAATCCGGTGAGCTATTTTGTGTAGTTCGCACTCCGAAGTGAAGATATAGTTGATATGGTTCTTGTGGGACTTCTTTTGAAGAAATTTGAGTTGAAATGAGTGTATTTGATATGAATTGAAATTGAGTTGGCAAAATGACCATTTTTCCCCTCCCGAGGTTATCTCCGGTGTTCGCGCAGTTGTAGCAGTCTTTTCTCAGGGTTATCCCGAGGTTGTCATGCTGTTGACTCTGAATATCCTCAGGGTTATCTCTGAGGTTGGAATTGATGTTCTGGTCCTCCAGGGTTACCTCTGGAGTGTGAAAAAGACACTTTTGCCCTCTTGTATAGTTAGTAACAGGAAATGAAAATTTTGAGTGTCTACAGGTGCCCCTCTTTATCATGTTCATGCAATGCAATGGAATGGACATAATAAAGATTAGTAGACACTTGAAATATGATAAGGTATTTTCAATGATGCAAAATGAATGTTATGATGAATGTTAAAATGTTTTCGCAAATCGCAGCTCGCAAATCGTACATCGCATTTCACATTTCGCATTTCGTAATTCGCTTTTCGCATTTGGCCAATCGTACTTCACAACTCGCACATCGCATATCTCATTTCGCATATCGCAATGTAATGAATGTTATGATGAATGTTAAAATGTTTTCGCAAATCATTTTACCTTTATCGATCATTGCTGATGCCTATACTGGTGTTAACTCCAACAGTTTAGCTTTTTGTCTATGTCGCCAATGCTTGTTTGATGAAGAGAAATTGAGATGATGTTCTGAAATCACCGGACCTTCCCGATGTATACGTTGGTAGTTTACAATGGTGCCTACCCTGATGGTATTTTGACAACGGATCCCTAGAGGCTGAACTAATGACCTGAATGCCGCTAAGATCCCTGGAGGGTGTAACTCGTTCTTTCGCTGCCCAGATTTGAACTTCGGTGTAGAGGTCTCGACTTGTGAGAATTTGATGCCGGTTGACACATTTGATGATGAGGATTTCATTCGCTAGACATTTTGTCATTAGGCTCCTACTTTTGAGTTAATGACTTTCTTGAGAATTTTCCCCTTCTTTTGTAGAGGCAAGCTAAAGTCGCCATAATTTCTTTCAGCAGTTCTCCCCTTGATTTTGCTTAGAGGCTTGATCCCGCCTTAAGCTCCTTCCATTTCATGGAATTAGACAATGCCCCAGTCCATTCATATGTTGATGCCGAGGGTTCATATGAGAAACTCTCTTTGTTGATGAAGTCACAATTGAGTAATATCCGAATCGCCAGTGATATGATGTGAGGGAAGCTCTGATGATGATGTACCATGCTGATGGTGCTGACTGGCTCATTTTCCTCTTTAGGATGGTGGATAAATGCCCCAGTGTTGAGTTGTCGTTGTTCCTGAGATTGCCCCAGTCTTGTTATACGACTTCCAATACCGGGTTGTCGCCAATTTTGAAATTGCCCTAGCCTTGCTTGTTATCTTGGATAGTTTCTTTAACAGATGAGCTGATAAGACACTGAGATTGCAAGAGGCTTTTACTTCTGTACCAGATGGTGAACATGTAGTGGATTTGGGCTTTGATGCCCTCAATCATTCTTCCTGACTTGTTATCACAATCGGCGTTGATGGGTTTCTTCTGATTTAATGAAGACTTGTGATTGAGGGTGTCGACTCTTTGAAGGTCTTTGTTGCTGGTTATCTTAGTGTATCACTGTTTCTTCCTTTCTGCGATTTGTGCCAGATTTGATGGAATGACATTAAAGTGTTGTTGGATCTTCTCGACATGGGTCTCTGACTTTGAGGGTTGTTCTTGGGATTGATGTTTGGGTTTGGATGTTTCTTTTGAGGGTCAGACCGCACCAATGATGGTTTCCTATGTACTCCTGTGTGTGTGGGGGAGATCAGGTCGACGTAGTTCCCACTTCATAAGATAGACGGTTTGAGAAGTGATTGTTTGAGAAGTGTTTGTTTGGGTTTTTAGGGTTTTTGTTTGGTTTGACTGCACCATTGATGGCTGCCTATGTACTCCTATTGAAGAGGATATCATGTCTTTCGTAGTTTAGGCTTGATGAGCTGAAACCTGACTGATTTGATTTTTTTTCTTCTTTCCTTTCTTTTTTCTTTCCTTTTTTTCTACTTTTTTTTCTTTTTTATTTATATGCATGGAAAATAAAAGGCATAATACGAAAAAAGTGACACCGTCCCAACATCTTCTAGAACTCGCAACTTTATCCCCTGAATCTACATCTTCTTGGCTAGTTGAGGCCTAATAGTCCAGTTGTCAGTGGTTATGTTGCCTTCAAAGCTCACGATAGAGGTTACTTCTTGGTTCTGAATGTCTTCACTTATGGCCATAACTTGATCGCCTCCTGATTCAATACATTCCTCAGGGACGCTTGAACTGGACGCATCGTAAAAAGGTATAAACTCCTGATTTTTTAATGAGTTGGTTTCCCTGATAACCTCACCACCTTTTCCTTCATTTGTTCCTCCACATTTTACTTGGGCTTGAGAGGATTCAACCATGAAATCTCCCTCAATATGTTTTCGCATTTCTTGCAAGGAACTTTCCTTTTTAGCTTTTTCTTCCTTGGAAAGGATTAGTATTTCCTCTGCATCATCCAAGGTTATAAGATCTGGAATATGGTTGCTACCTTTGGACCACAAGATATTGGATGTTAGCGGAGGAATCTCCTTTGGGGATTCACTTGTCTCCTCTGTCATTTCCTGCATTAGGGTCATTCTATCTTGTGTTCTGCCAGGATTATCGCTCATAGCCTTCACCTCATTTGAACTGTCTGTCTCGAGTGGACATCTTAAGCTTTATATTTCCTTTTCGCCATTTTTGGTCATGGGAAATTCTATCTCCAGCTCTTCATTTTCAATGAGATCCTGGATTTTATGTCGCAAAGACCAACATTCCCCAGTCGTATGTCCAAGTGAGTTAGAATAGTAGAGATATATCTTGGTGGAATCATAACTCTTTATCTTGGGATTTATAGGAGGCAACAACTTAGTAATCTTTCCTTCGCTTATCAGAACGCGTAGCATTTCTTCATTTGATTTGTTCAAAGGGGTGAATTTTCGGACTCTTGTGGAGGTTGATTGATCTTTCTTCTTTGAGAATTCGCATTCCCCCGAGCGATTTTTCCGTTGGCAAGATCTTCTAGCAATTTTATCATCCCCTTTTCTTGGCCTTCTGATAGTTAAGTGAAAAAATGTCTCGTATCCTGATGTTGGCGCACTATCAGCTTAGCTAGAAGATTTACTTGATTCTGGATTGTCTCTAATTTTTGCATTACTATCATACCCTCCTTCGAGTTTTCCCACTTTTTGACATTTGATCTATGCCTTTTTGGGGTATTCTTCTATCCTTCGTATGCACATACGAATTGGATACATTTCAGCGCTTCTTGACCCGATCATGTTTACTTCCTCTGTATCATGCTATACCGAAAGGTTGGTATTAACATTTTGTTGGTCAGGTTGTTGGACCACAATACTGCCACTTTCGATCAAATTTTGAATTTTATGCTTTAAGGACCAACAATCTTGTGTATCGTGTCCTAGAGACCCTGAGTGGTAAGTACATCTTTGGCTTGGATTGTATCTTTTGCTCCCTAGTTCCAGAGGTGGGGCCAATTCGGTAAATTTCTTGTGATCCATTAATATCGCCAATACATGTTCAAAGGAATCGCCTCGTGGAGTGAATACCCGACTTTCTGTTCTTTCAAATTTTCTTTTCCTGTCTGGGCAATTGTTGAATGCAGCCTGTTGTTAAGATGGCAGATTGTCTTGCATTTTCCAAATGGGGGGACTATATATTGGTCTCCTAGCTTGCCCCTGTACAACAAGGGATACATCTTCAATGCCTTTATCGGGTACACCTTTGGGATCGCTCGCATACTTGCCAGTCTGTATATTCTTGGCGACTGCTTCCAAGGCTGTGAAGTCTTTAATCTTGCTTGCCTTTAGGCACATCTCTGCCATTTCGCCATGTTTGATCATTTCCGAGAATGACTTTCCGATGCCTGCTAGGATCCTCTCGTAGTACGGAGCCTCTTGGATATCAATAAACGTCATTACCATCTCATTTTCTATCAATGATGGAATGACTTGCACTGCTAGATGTCTCCACCTTTGGGCATATTCTCGGAAAGATTCAGTACTTTTCTTTTTGACTTTAGTCACTTGGTATCGATTAGGTGCCATTTGTGACTGAAAATTGTATTGATTTAGAAAGGCGTGTGCCAATTCTTCTCTGTTGTGGATTTTGACATTGTCAAGTCGGCATACCAGGCTTTAGCCTCTCCAGTGAGACTCTTTTGAAAAAGTTGCATTCTGAGGCTTTCATCTTTAGCATAAGACCCCAGTTCTCCAATGTACACTTTTAGGTGCGTATAGGGATCGTCTGCCCCATTGTAATTTTCAAACTCTGGGACTTTTAATTTGGTAGGGTATCGAGCCCCTGGGAATATGCAGAGATTTGAATAGGTGACACTCCCATAATTTCCAGTCCCTTTGATTGACTGGATGGTCTCCTCCATTTGTTGGACTTTCTTTCTTATATCCCCAGTTTCTCGATCATCCCTGAGATTTGTGATTTCTTTATTGGAATATGGTTTAGGTATCTGGGCTTCAATCTTCTTGCCAATACCCTGACTGCCCCTGGTGTGAATGACTATGGTTGAGTAGGTATTATCTGGCCCCGAGTTTCTTAACTTTGTTCTTTTAAAAATATAGCCAATTCTGCTATCTGATTCCTTAATCCTTCGAACTCCTCTTGAGAGACCGGAGTAGGATCAGGCTGGGCACTAGTAGCCATGTTTGACGGTGGGCCTAGTGCCTTCTTGGACTTTAAATGGGTAACGAGATCGATTGTTTCCCTACAAAAAGACTTACGTAGTTTAGTCTTATGGAATTGGAAATGTTATGTGCTATATGATGTGTCCACTTTAGGAGTATTATCCTGCAAAATGGATGTCAGTTGTTTGTATGACAAGATAACATGCTAGATAAAAGGGAATGCATGTAGACATTCATTCATATCTTTCCATTACATTGAGATTGACATGGAAATGAAATTACAAGTAATTGTACCTACAAGTAATTGAAATGGGAAAGTATGAAGAGACTTTCCTTCACGTTTGGTTTATCAGAGGCTGACCTATCTTAGGCTACTCTTGCGGATTTTTGGCATGACGGTTCCCAAATCATCGCAATTTACTCGACGGGAAGTTAATCCGATCTTTCAACTGGAGCGAATTTGGGTGGTGCCTTTCCTGAGCCTCGTTGGAATTAGTCTTCCTATGAGTCCAGTAATCAAGCACCGATAGGATAGCCTCCTGGTGAAGGAACCACACAACATACATTCACATACAATGTGTCTCACCGTATGAAAATGATGACATGTGCGGAGCACTAATATCACAAGCAGATAGGGTGCGAAGCACTAAGTGCAATAAGTAAATGCATTCGTGCACATTCATTCAAATGTAAATGCAACATCCACACACAAGCACATAATAGTTTTGAAAAGCTTGTAGTAGCGGCTTAAGACCTCTTACTAGAAGTCCCCAGCAGAGTCGCCACCTGTCGATGTCGGGATTTTTATTTGTCCCTTTGCGTTTCTTGTTCTTTGGTATTCTCATGTTAGGTGAGATTTGTTTGAAAAAACAAGTGAAAAAGGTCCGACATGTATCATGTCGATGATGGACTGTTAAGAGTCGCCAGTTGGTTTTTTATATGGTTTTACCAACATAACCGAGAAAAGGTTTGCACATTGACCCAGTGATGTGACACTACTAAACGAATCGGTGAAACCGAGATTCATTAGGGTCCGGGGCTTGATTATGCGGAGGGAAGGTGTTAGGCATCCCCCGACATCCATGTTACCACGGTGACCGCCACTTTTCAAGAAACTGTTTTATGAATGTGTGTGGGTCCATGTGTTATTTATATGGAAGTAGTGTGAGGACTGTGACACCCCCAAATCCGGGTATCTTCCAACCAGACAGATGGTGCTCCACGATATTACAATCCATTCAATCATTCCATTGAGACAACAACAATATGAATGTAATTACTATCTTTGTATTACATTTGTAATAAATCCTTACCCAGGTTCATAACCGAATACATTCGTTGTTCTTCATAAGTATATTACATAGAAATATACTAGTCTATTACAGGACGATTAATTGTCCATCTTAGCCTTGCCTTTATCTCTCTTAGAACTCTCCGTTCGTTCGGCTTTAGCTGCAAACATATGGTTCAAGCAAGAATGAGCATAACTAGCTCAGCAAGTCTTAACAACGAATCATATGAATATCACCTCAACAAATACATGCTTTAATTCTATATCTGAACAATTATCTATGAAGCATTATGAAACATTTGACTAATACTTCTCATACAGTAATTCCAGATCATAAATAATAGCTTAGGAATGATGAACCGGTCAATAGACCATGAAAATACTCTTTTCGTTTTCATACTTGAAAAGGATATCCGGCACTAAGGCCATCCACCCGTCTTTACTTACGAGCACTTCTAGGTGATCAGCCTATTGTACTCTATGTTGATCAACACTCTTACATTAAACGTATTTACGTTTAACATTTGGCAACCTCGCATGCCCATCGAATAATTGATGAAAATAATTTTGTTTGTTCATAGACAAACTTACCTTGTCATCCGTACCAAATACTTGGCATAGGATAGCATTAACAGTTCTACATCAATAGACTTGTAACAAATCAATCAACTCTTCAATACTTGTCTAGCCAGAATAAAATAGGCATCGACTCTTTTCTATTTACCATTCATGCATTGTATAACATGCATCACGTAAAAACTTGACTAACACGAAGGTCAGACAAGCGTTAAGAAAGACTTGCCTTTAAGCGTCTTTGGATATATATTTCAACTATTCTTAGTCTTTACAGGATCTACATGATACATTCACATAGCACACTGTAATTAGTTATCAAACAAACTCACTTTACGGTTCTAACCAACTTCTTTCTCTTCTAGGTCTTACTTGTTTTAACTTCGTTATTAAAGTCGATTCAACTCTTTATACTTCATCACGTTCATTAACGTTCTTTCATCCTTAACCGACATTCGATCATAAATGGTTAATTACCAACGTTGAACGTCGTTCACGGTTCACTTATTACGTATTTGTGTTCTTCGTTTAATTTCCATTAAACCTTACCTGTTCTTCTTACATTAACATCTTATAAGTGTTTTAAAGTAAGTCTCGGTATGTACTTTAAGTACCTTTAACATCTTACTTTAGGGCCACATTCAAAATGGAACTAAACCTAACTTGGTCAACTTTTTCCCACTGCCGGCGCTGCGGCGCAGCATCCCTTATGTTTTAGTGGCGTTGCGGCGCGAGTTAGCAGGGTACTCAACCGAGTCTGGCACTACGGCGCCACCACTTTGTACTGGTTTTGGCGCTGCGGCGCCGAGTCTGTGCACCAGTTAGCCAAAACATATTTTGTTTCTTAACGAAACTCCTGGCTTCCTGATTTGTTCGTTTTATATCTGAATTGACCCATTTGAATTCCTACAAGCCACAAATTACATCCTTTACGTGTTCGTATAAGAATTTCACCTTTTTGAATCCGTTAACTCGGAATTCACCTTTAAGTTCATTTTTAAGCGTTCGTTTAACGTTTTCGCCCGTTCAATACTCGTTTTCTTCGTTACTCGGAATGCGACGATTCTTTCGCCAACGACTCTTAATTACCTTATCTCACATGTTGACATTGGAAACCGACGTTTTCAAGTCACGCGGCAACTTTTGACCCTTAATCTGGACTTTATACGTTTTCGACCTTTAACGTCTATTTCTGCAAAATCCGCCATAACTTTGTTACTAATGTTCTCTAAGCCAAATCACATGGAATACTCCATGGACTTCATATCTACATCCTAACCAAATCAAGATGCACATACCTTAGCTACAACAATTTCTAAAACGTTCAATTATAACTAAGTTCACGTTCAAGACTTTCTACATTTTCTACTTCCGTAAACACTTACGATTTCTATTTGGTCAAGACCTATCCATGATTTGGTCATTAATAGGCCTTCTCAATAAACTCTCTCCACTCATCTACGATTCTTCTATGAGAAAGAAATCGAAAAGGAAGAAGATTACGGTTTATAGGAATTTACCTTTGAAGTAGTTAACGTTCTTGATAAACGTCTATTGGTTTGCTTGGAAGTAGAAGAATTTAGTGTTTCTAGCTCTTTCTCTCTCTCAATATATGTTGGTCAATCTTTGTAAAACCACAAAAGCTCAACCTAAGCCTTGTATTTATAGAAAATACAATGAGGGGCAAAATGGTCCAATTTAGCACCTCCTCACTTATTTACAACTTTATCAACAAGCAAAATACTTGGTGACCAAGTGACACTTGCCTTGCACACCAAGTGGGCATCCCACCTTGCCCATGGGTTATCCCTATGGGTTGCCCCATGGGTTTTACCCACCCCTTAACCGCCGGTTCGACCCACGGTTTAATTCTTTGGATTGGGCTTAACATTAATTAATATTGGGCTTTAACTAATCTAATATTGGGCCTTGACTTGGGCTTGTATACTTAATTCATTGGACTTGTTTATTAATCCAAGTCCAATTGGATTGGATAAAATCTTAACTCATACTCTAATAATACAACTCGTATTCTACGCGTATTACTCACGTATTCTCTTTGTATAATACTCATTGTAGACACTTGAAATTTTCTGTACTACTGTTACTAACATTGCAGGAAGACAGATTCGTCTTTTAAGAGAGAACCCCGAAAGACAATCCAAATCCATACCCGAATACTACGTGAAGTGCAAAGATCAACCCCGGATCGCAATCCGAGGAGTAATTGTTTCAACCTCTGATCTAACCCCGAGAGACTGCAGATACTATACCGAACACACAGGAGAATACCGATTAATCTAGGAGATAACCCCGAGGTATCCGATGTCGGTCCCAACCATGGGAATAGCCACCAACCTTGGTGATAACCCCAAGGAATGCAGTTTCGGAGATAACCCCAGAAATGCTTGTTTCAAATGCCATCAGCTTCAATCTCGGCACTCACAACGAGATACACTGTACCAACCAGGCAATAACATCGAAAAGACAAGCACACCTCAAAGATGACAATAAGGACCTTCAACAAATGCAGCAGTCCAATCTTAGCGATGTCTGAGCAATGTCTACTTATCGGCCCAATCAGACAGTAACACCGATGAGGGGAAACATCACCATCTCGTCCAACACGATGCCACGTTTGGTCTCTACGCAACAATGTCCCACAAGGTTAACCAATCCCAAATGACTATTGCGCGGGGTAACGGATGGAAGTTGAAGCTTGAAGACCGGAGGGCATCGTCCCATCTTCAAAGACTTCGTACAAACTCTAATCCCATGCCATCGTATAACTCTCGACAACGGCGGTCCGAAATAGCTCCTGAATACCTAAAAACGGATGCCTGGATTGCACTTCTCAAAATCCAAGTGGACATTACAGTGCCTGAGTGCACGTACTTCGAGACGACCCGACCCGACAAAGCCTGGTCGACCCAACCCGCCTCTGGTACACCTGCGGCTGAGCCGTAGGTACACCTGCGACACCTTGTGCTTATAAATAAGAGGCTTGGGGTGCTGATTTCTAAGAGAAAAAAAGACGGGGAAACCCTGCACAATTTGCTCTGCACTTGTCATACAATGTATTTTCTCACTTTCAAACACCTGTGAGCTAATATATAGCCTCTTTTGTACCAACAAAAGCCCAGTGTTTACCCACTCTAAAGATATAGAAGCCCTTTTATCACCACCGTAAGCCTTCTCACACACTTTAGAGTCTTTCTCTTCATCTTTGCACACACACCCTTCTACACGTTGAGAGTCGTGGTTGCTTGCCTTGCCAGGACTTGATTGGTGGTTTCATTTCTGTATATATATATATATATATATATATATATATATTGACTAACATTATCGAAAGTTATGCCTCGATTGAGCCTGAACTTGATGCAGAGAAATTTCTTGCTTTAATATATATATATATATATATACTTATATATATTAACCGTTCATGTGGACTTTGTTCGTTGAGCCTAGAATTCGGTCTGGTGCGTTTATTCACTTTTATATATATATATACTTATATATATCAACTGTGTGTCGGACTTTGTTTGATGAGCCTAGACTTTGGTCTGGTGCGTTTACTCGCTTTTTATATATATATATATATATATATATATATATATATATGAATTGTGGTCGAACTATGTTCGATGAGCCTAGATTTTACATCTGGTACGTTTATTGCTTATATATATATATATATATATATATATATATATTTATTTTGTCCGCTCTGAGTTCCCTTCGTGGCAATTGATCGCTTTTTACATTTTTTTTTTTACATTTCGTCCCGCCTGAGTTTACTTCGTAGCGATTGATCAGTATATTCTGACTTTTAATGACTTTATTTACATTTCTGATCCCCCGTGGAGGTGCTTCGTGGTTGGTGATCCTGTCTGTATACATATATTTACCGCTTTTATATATATACCTGTTTATTGCTTTTATAGAAATTGCAATATTCTGTGCGCCTAGGAATCATGTGATCACAGATTCATCCCATTGGATCTAGATTCGGTTCCCGTGATGGACATTTTCAGCTGTAAGCAGCTTGTAAATTATTCAGTGATGTCTGTATTTCCTCAGATGGTTTCCATACCCACGAGGAAGTCGGCATTATTTTTGGATATATTATTATTTTTCATACGGATGCCTCGCATCCGTCAAATAAAATCAATCAAGACGATTGCTTAATAAAAATGGGAGTGTAAAAGGTCTCAATTCCTATTGAGCATCAGGGTTTGAAAAACCTCTTTTATAAAACATCATTGCCATATCTTGCTAAAAACTGAATTTTTACATAAATTCAAATCATGTGTATATAGGTTCGAAAGAGGCCTCACACAAATTTCATATAACAGCACATTGACCCCCCCCCCCACACACACATACACACACACACACACACACACACACACTCGAGATAATAGTTTCTTGAAAAGAGGCGGTCATCGTGGTAACACGGATGCCTGGGGTGCCTAACACCTTCCCCCAGCATAACCAAGTCCCCTGACCTTAAATGAATCTCTGTCACGACCCATATATCGATGTCACATCATTGGGTCAATGTGCAAACCTTTTCTCAGTAGTGTTGGTACAACCATTTAAAAAACCAATGGCGACTCTTATCAGTCCCATCAATCGACATTATACATGCTCGGACCTTTTTCACTTATTTTTCAAACAAATCTCACCTAAAATGAGAACACCAAAGAACAAGTAATCTGAAAGGACACCCAAAAATCCGGACGTCGACAGTGGCGACTTTCATTGGGACTCAAAGAAGAGGACTTAAGCCGCTACTACAATCTTTTCAAAATCGTTATATGCTTGTGTGTGGATGTTGCATTTACATTGGATGAATGTGTATGAATGCATGTCTTGTTTGAGCTTAGTGCTTGATCATATCTCGTGTGATGTTAGTGCTTCACACTATAAACTGCTTATGATATTAGTGCTTCGCACATGTTATCATTTCATACGGTGAGACGCGATGTATGTGAATGTATGTTGTGTGGTCCCTCCACCAGGAGGCTATCCCATCGGTGTTTGATTACTGGACTCGTGAGAAGACTAATTCTCCGAGGCTCAGGAAAGGCACCACCCAAATTCGCTCCAGTTGAAAGACCGGATTAACTTCCCGTCTAGTAGATTGCGATGATTTGGAAACCTTCATGCCAAAAAGCCGCGAGAGTAACCTAAGATAGGTCAGCCTCTGATAAACCCAAACGAAGGGAAGTCTCTTCATGCTCTCATGTTAATTACTTGTAAACAAAGTTACTTGTAATTTCATTCCATATATATCTCCATGTAATGCTCTAAATAGCTGGCACCCATTTTGCAGGATAAAATTCCTAAAATGGACACATCACATAGCATGTCATTATACACCATCCCTAAGGACTAAACTATGCCAGTCTTTCGCAGGGAATCAATTGAACCTACTACCCGGTCAAAGTCCAAAAAGGTAACAGGCCTACAGTCAATCATGTCGTCATCCGACCAAACCGAACTTAATCGATTTCCGCGAAAAGAATTGACGGGTTAAGCAAACAGACATGATTTGGTCGTTCTATTAAAAAGAGTTACACCCGTCTACACAGGTCGAAAAATACCAGATATACTAAGCCCTCCACACAAG
This sequence comes from Panax ginseng, assembly GCA_020205605.1. Classification (NCBI taxonomy): domain Eukaryota; kingdom Viridiplantae; phylum Streptophyta; class Magnoliopsida; order Apiales; family Araliaceae; genus Panax; species Panax ginseng. Next base: position 65,948,326 of record CM035138.1, read on the forward strand.
GAGGAATTTTGGCCATTACCATACCAAAGCCACATTGGATACGACCAACAAAACTCATGATGTGCCCATTCCTTTGGAGATCCGCATAATGGTGACATCAAAAAGAAAGTCCTCCAAATGGAAGAGACCCTTCGTCTTTATCAAAGGAATTGGAACACACGGGAGTGTTTCATATGTCGATCTATGTATTTTTCCCGGTGTTCACTATCCGAGAAAATTTTAAAACTCCCGACTTTGAAAAATATGACGGGTTAGAGGATCCTTATACACATTTAAAAGTCTTTATTGGAGCGGGATCCTATGCAGAGGATGAAAAACTCATAATGCAATTATTCCAAAAGAGTCTAACCGAGAAGCCTGCTCAGGTACACAAGATTAGACAACTCCAAAATCCATAGTGGGAAGAGCTAGCACATGCCTTCCTCACTCAATACAGCTTTTCAAACTCAAATGGCTCCCGACGCAGATCGATTACAAGATCAAGAAACAATCTAACGAGTCTTTCAGAGAGTATGCTCAAAAGTGGAGACGCCTGGCTGCCCAAGTTAGTCTAGCAATGTCAGAATCAGAAATGGTCATGACATTCATAGACATGCAAGAAGCTCCCTTCTATGAGAGAGTTTTAGCAGGTATCGGCAAACCATTTTCTGAAATGGTTAAACATGGGGAGATGGCTGAAATAGGATTGAAGTCAGGAAAGATTCAAGACCTAGCCGCACTCAAAGTCATTGGTCTTGATCACATCCAATCTGGAAATTATGGGAACAACCCGAGGGTCCATAAAAAGAAAGAGGAAGATGTTTCCACGATACTACAGGACAAAAAGGCAATCAAAGTATGCCCATTCAAAGGAGAAACTACACCCTTTCGAGCACGGTCGCAAACCTCCAAGACCAAAAGGTGGAGAAGTCAAACGCCATCGAGTGTTTACACCCTTAGGGGATACCTCAAGAACATTCTTAATCTTCCCGACAACATAGAAGAAAATTACGCATCTTCTTCCACCACCAAATTTCTAATGGACGGGGTTTCAATGCTGCTAGGAAATGTGCTTATCATGCCGGGGCACCTGGACATGATACTCAGGATTGTTGGGCCTTGAAACACAAGATCCAAGATTTAATAGACAACGGGGAGATCGTAGTCACCAAACCCGATCAGCCTCATGTACAAGACAACCCTCTTCCTCAACACAAAGAAGAAGAGGTCAACATGATTAATTGGAGTAGTGGACAAAGTTCCAACTTCAGCTGTGATTCCTCCCAGATCATCAAAGACGGTGATGACATTTGGGATTATGCCAAGTTCCAATTCACAATGGAACGAAAGATCAAAGCTCTCGGCAAACAAGTTGAGCAATTGGCCGAACTGGTGACTTATCAGCATCAAGTAACTCGCCAATTAATTAGCCAGGAGCATGCCAGTCTCCTACCTATCGTCATGAATATTCCCTCGTCACTTTCAAAAAATGAAATGCTGGAAGACAAAGTGACGAAGAGAGTAAATGCCAAAGCCTGTGGGGATTTCGCCAACAAACGGGAATTCACCTATTTGGGCCAACCCATGGAAGAAATCCTTCACATGTTAATCAATGAAGGAAGGATCAGTTCCCTTCTACCTCCAATCACCCCGATTCGGGATGGTATAACTCGATGGAGTGTGTCAATACCACCACCCGGCCCGCTGTCACAAAGACAAGAAGAATCGTCGGGCACTCCGCCACCTTATTCAAAATCTAATCGATAGTGGTGTACTGCGCTTGGCAGATAACGACACTGTGTTATGTGCAAGTGAGAATACAGGCCCTACTAAGTGGAAAAAGTGGCGGCGAGATTATATCTACTAAAGTTGAAAGGATTAATACTTTGCTCACAACACCGATAATTCAAATTTCAAAGGAGGAAAAAATCCTTTGAAAGTGGCCTCCCGAGCTAATCAACTTGCCATGCAGAGCACAATATCCTATTGTTAGCTTGCGCAAGGTTCCGTGGAATTATGGAGAAGGTGAAGGATCCACCTCACATACCACTGCTATAGTGTTGAAGGAAAATCCACTGTATATTCCCCATCGGGTGATGAACCCCACCACCAAATCATAGGGGAAAATACCCATGGAGAAGATTGAAAAATTCCTCCGCGCTGTGGGTCATAACAAAGCCTCGGAGGTTTTAAGCTTGAAGGAAGCTCCACCACAAATATCAATTTTGGACTTGGTCCTAACCTCTGAGAATCACCGGAAGGTCTTGTTAAAGGTTCTAGAAGAAGCCTATCTCCCGACATCAGTGGATACGAAAAAGTTTCAACATATGGTTGATCATATTTTCAACAACAATGTGATATCCTTCAATGATGATGACATACCATCCGAAGGGACCGGTCATTGCAAACCGTTTCATATCACGGTCTTGTCCTCCGGATATATGGTAGCTGGAGTATTAATAGATGGAGGTTCCTCTCTGAATATCTGCCCATATTCTACCTTGGTGAAGATGAATATCAATCTCAACCGAATTCGGAGTAGCCATACTATCATCAAAGCTTTTGATGGAGCCCACCGTAACTCGGTTGGAGTAATTGAGCTGCCAATCGAAATTAGCCCTCATATATTCTGCGTATCCTTCCATGTGCTCAAGATAGATTCGGGATACAACCTGCTCTTGGGACGACCATGGATCCACATGGCAGGGGCAGTCCCCTCCACCCTTCACCAACAATTGAAGTACATTATAAACGATAGCCTGGTCATAGTAAACGCTGAGCCAGAGTGTCCTCCACACGGGGATGTGCCATTCATCAATGCAAATGCAGACGTAGAGCCAGTCAGTTTTCATGCTTTGGAAATAAGCAACACCCAATACCACGCTATTGGAGCACCATTGCCCGAACCCCATATTTTTGCTGAGGTGATGTCAGCCACTCAAGAAATGATGTCGTTGGGACATTAGCCAGGACAAGGGTTGGGTAAAGACGGCCAGGGTATCCAGTACCCCATTCGATTAACCAAGCAAGTTGGAACAGCTGGACTAGGCTATTCTGCCAGCTCTAGTCATAAGAATCCTCATAAGCATCAACAGATTCCTTCAGCTTCAACCATGTGGCGTTTGGCTTTGCCTTCAAACTCTGAGTCCGCACAACCTCCAGTAAAGGTGCCAGCCAATGTCATGGCCATGTTATTTCCTAAGCCAAAACCGGTGGAGGAAAAGAAAATCGTTATTCCAGATCCCGCAATCGAAGAAGAGGAGCGGAGAATCAAGGAAAACGTTGTCCAGAATAATGCCTGCACGCGCGATCATCGTCTATAATGAACATACCAACAGATACACCCCAGACGATGATTGCCCTGACGTAAGGGCCATCATTCGTGACAGAGAGGATGATGACAATCCCTCCATCACTGCGGTCCACCCGGACTTTACCCTTACCAATTGGAACAACATTCCTTGCTTTGGTCGACAGGTAAAAGCGAAGTAAATTCTTTTCTCGCTCAGTAGATAAAATAATCGCTTACTTTTTCGCATACAAGATTAGCGCTTTATTTTACAAAGATATGCTAACATTGTGTATGATCAACGCATTTTATATATACTAAGTGAAAGCATATTTTGTTTCAGGACTATAAATTTAGATGTGCCTGTACTTGCAGATACGTTGCCTCTCCTACACAAGGATTGTACCTTTGATGTATAGATGAATTCAGCCTTGATGGATCTCCAGGATGACATTAAGGTGCCTCCAGAAATTCAAGAATGGGTCAAAGACAAAACCAAACCTAACCTTGATCAAACCACTTCTTTTAATCTCGGAATCTTAGAAAGCCCTAAGTTAATCTAGATTGGTTTAGACCTTACCCCAAACCAACAGAATGACATGGTTACGCTATTAACCCAATTCCAGGATGTGTTTGCATGGTCTCATGAAGACATGGTTGGTTTATCCACTGACATTGTCCTTCATCGCCTTCCCATTAAGGAGGGATTTAAGCCAGTCAAGCAGAAACTCAGGCGATTGAAACCAGAGTGGACTTTAAAGGTGAAAGAAGAAATTATGAAACAATTTCAGGCTGGCATCATTATGGTGTCTACATATCCTGAGTGGATATCAAACATTGTACCCGTGCCTAAACCTGGAGGGAAGGTGCGAGTTTGCGTGGATTACCGGGACTTGAACAAAGCTTGCTTAAAAGATAGCTTTCCCGTGCCATTTATCCACATTCTCATTGACAATACTGCGCAATACGACATGTACTCCTTTGCTGATTGCTTTGCGGGGTACCATCAGATCATGGTTGCCGAGGAAGATCGTGAGAAGACTGCTTTCATCACTCCTTGGGGAACTTTTTGCTATAGACGGTTGTCATTCGGCCTCATCAATGCCGAAGCTACCTATCAACGAGCTATGATGGCTCTTTTTCATGACTTAATACATAAAGAGATTGAGATCTACGTGGATGACATCATTGTCAAGTCCCGGAAGGAGAATGACCATCTAGACCATCTCAGAAAGTTGTTCAACAGGTTGCGTAAGTACAACTTGAAGTTGAATCCAGCTAACGCCTTTGGCGTTAAATCAGGTAAGTTGCTAGGATTTCTAGTCAGCCACAAAGGGATTGAGCTGGATCCTACCAAAATCCAAGCCATCACAGAAATGCCCATTCCTCATACAGAGAAGGAAATATGGGGATTTTTGGGAAGGATCAATTTCATCAGCAGGTTTATCTCCCAACTCACAAAGAACTCGTGAGCCAATCTTCAAGTTATTAAGGAAGAACTCCTCCATGAAATGGAATGATGAGTGCGTAATGCCTTCCTTACAATCAAGAAATAGCTAGTCAAAGCTCCTCTCTTGGTACCACCCAGGGATGATGTTCCCCAGTTCATGTATCTGTCCGTAAGTGATAATGCCATGGGTCAGTATGTCGGAGACGTAAAGACGATAGAGGCCAAGAACGAAGCTATCTATTACCTCAAAGAAAAGGTTCAAAGAAGAAGTGAACACAAGTACACTCGATCGAAAAGGCGGTTGTGCTTTAGCATGGGCTTCCATGAGGTTACAACATTACCTACATGGTCACACAACCCATCTCATATCCCGCGTGGATCCTCTCAAGTACGTGTTCAACAAACCCATGTTGAATTGCCGGCTGTCCAGATGGGAGTTGATCCTACAACAATTTGACATCATAAATGTGACTCAAAAGTCCATCAAAGGTCAAGGAATCGCAGATCAACTGGCCGCCGCACCTTCAGGGGATTTCAAACCCTTGGAAACATATTTCCCCGATGAAGGAGTAATGATAAGGCAAAGAACACCATCAAGATAATACACGCCAATCATGGAAGATGTATTTTGATGGAGCTGTTAATATGGAAGGCTCTGGAGCTGGTGCAATTCTAATATCTGATACGGGGGAGCAGTATCCCGTTGCCGTCAAATTACAGTTTGTCAGCACCAACAATACGGCTTAGTATGAAGGCTGTCTCATGGGGCTAAAACTCGCCCGTTCAATGTGCATCAAGCGGTTAACTGTCCTTGGAGATTCGGAGTTGGTAATCAGACAATCCACCGTAGTCTATCAAACCAAGGAACTACACTTGCTGCCTTACCATCGACAGGTCTTAAAGATGGCTTTGGAGTTCGAAGAAACCTCCTTTCTACACGTTCCTCGTAATAGGAATGACTTTGCGGATGCATTAGCAACCCTGGCCTCCTTGATTCGTATATCAGACAAGGAACACTTGACAAGCGTCACAATTTCCCTGTGCAAGGCCCCAGCCTATGGGAATTACGTTGGAGAAGTATCGGATGAGCTACCTCCCATCCAACCTCCTTGGTATCAGCATATCAAGGAATATCTGCGAGATGGATGTACACCCGATGAGGCTAGCCTGACTGAGAAAGGCCGATCCATTGACTTGCTATAAAGTTCTACCTGAGTGGAGATGCGCTCTACAAAAGAGATGCAGGACTGGGTCTCCTCAGGTGTTTAGACAAAGATCAAGCCCAGAGGCTTATGGATGAAATCCATGGTGGAGTCTGTGGACCCCACATGAGTGGCCCCCTCATTGTCAAGAAAGTCCTCAGGACGGGACATTATTGGCTATCTCTCAAGGCTGATTGCCATGACCATGTCAAAAGATGCTATCAGTGCCAGATTCATGGGAATGCTATACACGCCCCTCCATGGGAGCTCCACAATATGAGTTCGCCTTGGCCCTTCTCAATGTGGGGAATGGACGTTATCGGGCCAATCGAGCCTAAAGCCAGTAATGGTCACCTATTTATCTTCACCATGATCGACTACTTCACCAAGTGGGTAGAAGCAGCCTCCTTCCCTAGGGTCACTAAAGAAGTCATCATTGATTTCATCAGAAACAATGTCGGTTGTCGATATGGACAACCAGAGGTGATTGTGTCAGACAATGCCAAAAACCTCAACAACAAAATGATGGAGGAGTTATGCAGTAAATTCCACATCAAACATCTTAACTTTGTCATCTATCGTCCGAAGATGAACGGTGTTGTTGAAGCGGCTAACAAAAACATCAAAAAGATTATTCAAAAGATGTCCACCAACCACAAAGATTGGACTGACCTATTGCCTCTGACTCTGTTAGCCTACAGGACCACGATGCGTACTTCAACCCCCCTACACTTTAACCTATGGGATGGAAGCAGTGCTCCCCATAGAAGTTGAGATAGAATCTCTCAGAGTGTTGATCGACGCTCAGCTGGATGAAAACTAATGGGTACAAGACAGGTATCACCAATTGTCTGTGATAGACGAAAGGCGAACCGCGGCAATCTTCCATGGTCAGTTATATCAGCAAAGGATCGCCAGATCCTACAACAAAAAAGTCCGGCTACGGCAATTTAAACAACATGACTTGGTTTTAAAGAAGATTCTTGACAACCAAGATCAGGCCAAAGGAAAATTCACTCATAACTGGGAAGGCCTGTTTATTGTCAAAGAAGTATTGACAGGAGGCGCTCTCAGATTGCAAGAAATGGATGACGATGAATTTCCACAAATCATCAACTCGGACACCGTGAAACGGTATTACGTCTGAAGTAACCAACAAACACCCTGGTGCATCATCATCAGGTCACCAGTCATTCCGGTTCTTTAACCCTTTACCGCATACAACTTATCTACACTTTGCCCCTCAGTGAAACATACTCTTCAAAGCCAGCAGCCTGGCTTTCTCCTTTGCGCTCATACAACTTAGGTCATCCCACCGCGGATTGAACCTCTTCATGTCATGATTTGGCTACCCATAAATGGGATCAAACTACTCCTTCCCCGCAGCTTTATCCTCAACCTAGGATTAAACTTTCTCTCCCCGCACTCGACCGCATACATGGGATTACGCTTTTCTTCGCCATACGAGGTAACTACATCGACCGATCTCCTCTTTAATAGGAGTATGTACGAACCGTTAGTGTTACATGCCCGGTCGCAATAAAAAAAACAACAAAAAAACATTTCTACCCTCTTCTCCTCACAAAACAACTAAAACATTCCTACACCATGTCACCATATACACGTTGAACCTTTTACACTGTGTTCGAACTACGCAGACTGATCTCCTCTTCAATAGGAGTACATAGGCACCATTCATGGTGCGGTCTCACCCCCTACCAAAACACAAACCACCATCGTCACGGGTATTGGGATTCTCTTTCAATCCACTACATTTCATTGGCTTGCACCAAAGGGATGGGATTTACGAACTCCTCCTAAATAGGAGATTCTACGACCATCTAAGCTACGGTGCGTATTCTCAAGAGCAATACCAATCCATAAGAGATGGAATTAACTAGGCTTCTCCTAAATAGAAGTACTGGCGACCATCTGTGGTGCGGTCAATCTCAGAGTGGAAAGCCACACTCCTCTCCACATTTCCATTCAGAAAAAAGTCCCAAGACACCAAAGATGGTAGGGATACACATAGATTAATGATCCATTCTGAACTATCCAGAGACAGCTCAATGTCCATCCACCAAGGAAGAATTCAGAATTCATCAAGATCACAAGCCCTGAAGCAGCAGGCAAAATATCAAGAAAATAGCAAGGCATATCTAAAAGGGAAGTGATCCAAAAATATAGTTCCCTGTCATATATAATGTTGTTTGATATATACAATGTGAACTGTACATGACAAAATGGCTAAGCTAGTCTGTGTAGGTAAATACAAGCTCATCTACGAATCAGGGTACATGTGAGCTAGCAAGACCAACATGGCCTCTCAGATGAAGGAGGTAAAGCTGTAGTCTCCTGGATAAGAATATCCACACAACCCAATAGATCTGTAGCCATCTGCATGATGACCATATGCTCATCGTTATAAGCACTCATCTCTGCGATCATACCAGTGGTAAGGAACCTCGCTGCAGTACTATCTATGACAGCCACATCCCGAGAAGGTATAGCACTATCCCGCTCAGCTATCACTGCATCTCTGACTGATATAGCCTCATCCCACTCAACAACAGTGGCATCTCTACAATCTAATGCATCGTCTCTCTCTAATAGAGCGGCGTCCCTCATTTCAAGAGCAGTCGACATCATAGATCGAATCTGGTCTCTCTCAAAGGTCATTAGATGAAGACTTTGCTCTAAATACTGTGCCGAGTGCTGGATCACAAAAGTACTGGTACTAGGAGAATCCAGAAGAAATGCTGGCAACCCAACAGTGGTATCCTCCTCGATGTAGGTATCGATGTCCTCTATAGGCTCCACATCGTCTAACTCAATCTCCGGTACTGCAAATACTGCTGCAGCCGATAAAACCTCCGTCTCCATCCATACGGAGTACTCTGCGGAATAACCGGGACGATTGGTAGGAAAAGCAGCTAGCTCACGCTGATCCCAGCAAGCTTATACACGAGATCGGTCCTCGGCTGAGAGGTATCGAGAAGCTGAGCGCTCACCTGTCGCCCCCTTGAAAGGATGAAAATCCTAAAACTGGTCAAATTGCGACATCACGGCCAATGGATGATAAGTCGTCACACCCCTCAAGCCAGCCAAAGGGAGGAAATCCATGCCCGGAGCATGAGTAATGAAGCTATATGGTGAGCAAAGCCCCGAGCACAGCAATATGCTAAATGGATCTCTGATATCTGCCAAAAATGCGACATCAGATCGAGCATCTCAGACACTCCGGATGGTGAAAGGAATACGACATAGCCACCTCATGGGAGAAGCAATACCCGTACCGTCTAAGGGTACCAACCGGTCGCAAGTGTGACATAAACAACACATACAACATGACTGAACTCCCAGTAAACACGCCTAACGGGTAAGTACTGCAGTAGGATGCTGATCGCAGGGTCTCTGCCACGATCATGTGTACAATGGTACGACCTTCCCTGAGAGCTCTCACGGCTATGATAACTCCTATGTCTATCTCATCCATGTATCGCGACATATACACGTATGACAGTACACAAAGCATTAGTACATCAACTCTGGCCAAAAGCCAATGATCCTCCGACACGGTAAAATCCCCTGAATATCGTGAGTAGCTATCCTACGCACCAAATCTGTCATATAGAAAACGCTGAGAGATCACATGGCCAGATGTCAGCTCATCCTGTACCACTCTGCGCCTCAATCCTGTGAGAGCCATGAATCGTCTACTCATGTCTCCCAAAGCCATGTGTACGCAAGGTCGGTCTAGGGGCAGCATCGTCAAACGGGCATACTCCTCTAGAGTAGGAGTTAACTCATGGGTGCCAAAATGGAATACCTGCCTATCAGGTAGCCAATTCTCTATCATCCCGTCCATGAATCCTGCAGGAACCTGAAAAACCAAAAGGGTCATGGTATCTTTGTCAGAGTAACAGATCTACACCACCTCGTTCGGTGGTGAGATGCTATCGTACCACGATCGTGATACCCAATGCCACCTCGGCGATTTTGGGTATGATCTATATGGTCGATCGTCGAAGAAGACACATCTGTCATGGCCGTGCATAAGACCATCCAGGGGTCAATGTCGAATATCTCTGGACATACATACATATGCATAACATGATACATGCATAACAGATAATGGATGGCAATATGATATAAGGAATGAAAAAAGGTGCATACATTCCTAAATATATCATCATCTAATACATCAGCTCTATACAGCTACAAATACATGAAAATGGGGCACAAACGCCCTACTACTAACAGAGGCCTATCAAAAGATATAGCGAGAATGGGGAACAACCACCCAATATCTAACAGAGGCCTATCAAAAGATATAACGTGAATATACATCAGAAGAAGACAATGGTGTCAATATCTACATCATCAATCCTGTCCACCTGATGTAACTCCTCCTGAGTCACTGGATCTCTATCAACAGGGATGTCAGGCCTATAAAGGGGAGGTTCTGCTACCGCAAAACCAAATGGGTCGTTCGAGGGGCAAAGACTCGAAGTGGAAGGAACAAATGTCTCCGCCTCTCATTGGATCTCTACGCCCAAATGCCGAATAAATATCTCGTGCTCGATCCAACCGCCGGGTCGTTATCAACTGGGTTATATGGGTCTGAGCTCGAACACAAGCTACCCAATCCGTCATCATCAATGATCCATGAACCATATCCCCATAAATCGGTGGCACGGATCGGGCCCCAATAGTGCGAGGGAGCCACCAAATTTGGAATATCTCTCGAGTACATTGACCTCCGATAAATCAAACCGTCAACTCCCAACAATGGAATATCGGGTGGTGGGTGATCGCGATATAGGCTAATGACGCCTAACAGGAGGCAAGATTCCAGATCTGAATCTCCCCGTGGTGCTCCTAATAGCACGCTTCTCCTAAATAGAGCTCCCAGCCTCCATCTATGAAGTGAGGAAATCTCCGGGTGGAAATCAAATACTCTACTCCAGTAGGGTGTCCATCCTCAAAACCGATGATCAAATGATCCCCTGAGTATGGAAGCCATGTGATGGCGCTACCGTCAAGAACTTCACCGTGACACGGCAATGAGCGAAGCCCTCAGATACAGGGACCTCTGGCAAAATAGAATGGTGCCATCGTCGTCCTCGTGGATAGGTATCTAAGCCTAACACACTCATAGGACGCAAACATGGAAGCCTCTCATAGGCCCAAAACTGCCAACACAATAGCAAAACATCTGCTGTTAGTAAACACTCTTAACCTATGAAGGGAAAAAGACAAGAGAAATACTCACCAGGAAAAACGGGTAAAATCCTAGCCAAGCCTCGGTCAAACCTTGTGAGCGCAGATGCATGCCCCGGAGGAAATAGGCAAAGGTGTAAGAGCCCCAATCGATTTCTCCTATACTGGCCTACATCGCCGTGGAAGTCACCAAAGCAAAAGATACCGTGGAAGAGTTATCTGCTATGAAGCAGCCTCGAATGATTATCAGGAACAATAGCCGCAGAACGCGATCCCTGATCCTAATATCACCAGGCATGGGCTCACTCAATAGCTCGCTTATAACATCCACGCCAAAGGACCGAATCAGACATCCCTACCTTTGAGCGCACCAAACGGAACTCCTAATAAGGACCGGATGACGTAGAGGTGATATTCTCCATGCAACGACCGCTCCCTCCAAATCGCATACACTGTGATAAATCGCCAATCCATAGGCGTCATCATCACCTCGCAATCCAAAGCCAGTGGAGGATCGAGTCGATGAAACCATCGCTAGACAATGCCCCGAGGTAACCCCTGGGGACAACGACGGGGAAGGATGGAGAAAATGCCCCAAATCCCCACTCATGCACTACTGCTCTATAATCAGGATGAAGCGCCTGGTACATGGAGTGGATGTTAAACCAGTTCCCCCGAGGCTGTGTAAAACCTAGAACCTTCATGAAGCACATATCAACATCAGAACCCTTTTAATCCTCATCAATAGGAAAGGAGGAAGATAAAGTCTAACGTCATACCTCGTTAGCATGCAAGTACATCGATGGGTGTCTACCCAAATCACCTAGCAACTCTAGGTTCACCACGGATGCTCTGAAGCTCCTCGCGAGGGATATATACAAAGCAGAACGGATCCTCAATATCCACCTCCTCGCCCTCGACGTCCCGAACATCATCTGCTCGACGGGACGAATCACAACCTCCACCAACCGACAAGGTCGTTCGAAGCGGGGACGAAGTCACTTGAAGCCCTCTGCCAGACGCGTAAGCGATCCTGTAAGAACCGCCGATCGATCCGGATCCATAATATCCGGACAACAAGTCTCCAAATCACCTCGTAAGGGTGTAGTATTTCCTTACAGAGCTTTCTAAAATGCATTATATGACTATATGCATGCATGCATTTACTTTAACATATAATAGAGTTAGAATGCATGACTACCCAATGCCTACATTTGAAATTTTTTTGCCATAGTCCCTTTGAAAATAGGATCATCCACATATACATGTGCATGTCTAGATGGACATTCAAGAGCACACCGCCCAAAGTCATATCTGTAATATATGCATAAAAAATCAAGAACATCATGCATAAGGCCAACCTCAATTCTAGGAGTATTTTGCCTTTCTACCTTTTGCTCATTGGACCTCAAATAGGACAAAAATATAGCAGAAAAAGGTGCCAATTTGACTGCCCTTAAGTCAAATTTTTAACATCATTATGTTCAAAGATGGTTTAATACTAACATTTATTATGTTGAATATTTTTATCAAGTCATTTGTGCATACATAATCACTACTATGTGTTTAGATGCATTTCAATGCGATATCTCATAATCTAACTGGATGTAAACCGAAAAAATACATGCATACGTTACTGTAATAGTGTAGAACACTTGTACGGTGATGAAATTGCGTAAAGAAGGCCGAACTCAAAGAAATCTAAAAGTGGCTCACGGTTTTTCTAGAGAGAAACAAGTTGAAAGTGACTTGTGAAGGCAAAGTTTGTTGGGATTTATCATCCACGCCTGGTCAGTAGGCTCACCATGGCTGCAGCGGAGAGTGCACCATGGCTCTCCTCCATGTGGGTCCCACCCCTCCGGCTCGGTCCAGTTCAAATTAAAGCAGAGTTCTTACGGGCTAGAAAGGTCAAATCGAGAATAAAAATGCCACGCGATTGAGCAAAACAACATACAATCTTGGTCTTCTCAGATGAGACTTTGAATCTGCACATCACTCATTGGTAGTCGCCTGAACACAAGGTATACTCTGCCGATGACCTCAGTTGTCACAAATCACATACGGTAATACCTTATACAGGTCTGATGCCGCCAACTCCAGGTCATTACCCTACGTGAATCCCCGACGGGGGTTACAACGTGAATCCTCGATGGGGGTTACAACGTGAGTCCCCGATGGGGGTTACAACGTGAGTCCCCGACGGGGGTTACAACGTATATCTCCCGCGAGAGTAGCAATGCATGTTCAGCCGTTGACACACATATCAACGAAGGTCAAGCAACCTTGACATCATTTCAGCTGATAGCATTTAAACCTGTCAGAGCTATAGAGCTGTTCGAGGTTCTCATACCCAGCTGCTCATATTCCCTAGCGGATCCCCGGCGGGGGTCATAACGCAATGCTCCGTTGATCTACACTTCAGCGAAGGTCAAGTAACCTTGACGATCTCCTCACAGAGTTTCAGCCATTGATTCACACGTCAGCGAAGGTCAAGCAACCTTGACAGTATATCCTACAGGATGCTTCAGCTGTTGATTCACACGTCAATGAAGGTCAAGCATCCCTGACAGCATTTGTTGTTGGCAGTAAATCCAACAGAATCATGACATATTCTGGCGATACTAACCAGGAGAGGTCAACATTATCAAAGAGGATAGATGATGGAATATGTTATACACATCCTCAAACAGATCAAGCTTTATCCCCACAGATCTCTTACGCATAAGAGATACCCCTTCAGTATCAAGTCGTTATCAAGAACACAGGAATTTGGTGATAACTCCAACACCAATATCCTAATGATTTGGCTTGCACATCGATCCGGTCAAGATTAGCAATCCCTCAGGTTGAAGCAACAGGGAACCATCAATCATCCCCAGCATGTTGGGCCACAATCCCGTACACATGCACCATACATTTGCATCATGTTGCTATCCATAGTACTATGTTTATCTTATTGTGTTTCAAGTGTCTAGGTTTCTTTATCCTACCCATGCATCGCCATGCATTAGTATGATAAAGAGGGGCATCTGTAGACACTCGAAATTTTCTGTACTACTGTTACCACCATTGCAGGAAGACAGATTCGTCTATTAAGAGAGAACCCTGAAAGACAATCCAAATCCATACCGGATACTACCGGAAGTGCAGCATCAACCCCGGATCGCAATCTGGGAGTAACGGTTTCAACCTCGGATCTAACCTCGAGACCTGCAGATATAATACCGGAACACACACCGGAGAAGACCGATTAATCTTGGAGATAACCCCGAGGTATCCAGTCTTAGTCCCAACCATGGGAATAGCCACCAACCTTGGTGATAACCCCAAGGAATGCAGTTTCGGAGATAACCCTAGAAATGCTTGTTTCAAATGCCATCAACTTCAATCTCGGCACTCACAACGAGATACACTGTACCAACCTGGCAATAACATCGGAAAGACAGGCACACCTCAAAGATGACAATGAGGACCTTCAACAAATGCAAGAATTCAATCTCAAATAAGTCTCGAGCAACGTCTACTTATCGCCCAATTCTAAAAGAATAACCGGTGAGGGGCAACATCGCCATCTCGTTCAACACGATGCCACGTCTCGTCTCCACGCACCAATGTCCCACAAGGCTAACCAATCCTGAGTGACTATTGTGCGGGGGTAACAGATGAAAGTTGAAGCTTGAAGACCGGAGGGCATCGTCCCATCTTCAAAGACTTCAGACAAACTCTAATCCCATGCCATCGTGACAACTCTCGACAACCGGCGGTCCAAATAGGTTACGAATACCTCTAAACGGATGCCCGAATTGCACTTCTCAAAATCTAGTGGACATTACAAAGGTTCGAGTGCACGATTTCGAGACGACCGACCGACAAAGGTGGGGCGAACCGACCCTGGCCTCTGGTACACCTGCGGCACCTTTTGCCTATAAATAAGAGGCTTGGGGTGGTGATTTCTAAGAGAAAAAAAGACGGGGAAACCCTGCACAATTTGCTCTGCACTTGTCATACAGTGTATTTTCTCACTTTCAAACACCTGTGAGCTAATATATATCCTCTTTTGTACCCACAAAAGCCCAGTGTTTACCCACTCTTAAGATATAGATGCCCTTTTATCAGTCAGCTGTAAGCCTTCTCACACACTTTAGAGTCTTTCTCTTCATCTTTGCACACACCCTTCTACACGTTGAGAGTCATGTTGCTTGCCTTTGTCCGGACTTCGGTCCGTGGTTTCATTCCAGTCTGTATATATATATATATTATATATATATGTATTTATATATATATTGACTAACATTATCGAGTTATGCCTCGATTGAGCCTGAACTTGATGCGGAACGTTATCGCTTTAACATATATATATACTTATATATATTAAAGCATCTATCGGACTTTGTTCGATGAGCCTAGACTTCTGGCCCAGAGCATTTATCGCTCTATATATATATATATATATATATATATATATATATATATATATATATATATATATATATATATATATACTTATATATATTAATAAATCTATCGAACTTTGTTCGATTAGCCTAGACTTGATGCAATGCGTTTATTCGCTATATATATATATATATATATATATATATATATATATATATATATATATATATATGAATTGTGGTTTAACTATGTTCGATGAGCCCGGATTCTACATAGAATGCGTTTATTGCTTTATATATATATATATATATATATATATATATATATATATATATATATATATATATATATATATATTATCACGTCTGGAGTTCTCTTCGTGGCGCTTGATCGCTTTTATGACTTTCTTTACATTTTCGTCTCGCTCGGAGTTTACTTGTGGCGATTGACCTTATTTCTGACTTTTAATAAACTTTATTTACATTTCGATCCCCGTGGAGGTGCTTCGTGGTTGGTGATCCCATGCTCGTATATATATATTTACCGCTTTTATATATATACCTATTTATTGCTTTTATAGAAATTGCATTATTCTATGCGCCTAGGAATCATGTGATCACAAATTCATCCCATTGGATCTAGATTCGGTTCCGTGATGGACATTTTGGTTTAAGCGACTTTGTAAATTATTCTCATGCGATGTCCAGATTTCCTCGAGATGGTTTCCATACCCACGAGGAAGTTTCGGCATTATTTTTGGATATATTATTATTTTTCATACGGATGCCTCGCATCCATCAAATAAAATCAATCAAGCCGATCGCTTAATAAAAATGGGAGTGTAAAAGGTCTCAATTCCTATTGGGCATCAGGGTTTGAAAAACCTCTTTTATAAAACATCATTGCCATATCTTGCTAAAAATGAAATTTTTACATAAATTCAAATCCTGTGTATATAGGTTCGAAAGAGGCCTCGCACAACTTTCATATAACAACACATTGACCCACCCACCCACCCACACACACACACAGAGATAATAGTTTCTTGAAAAGAGGCGGTCACCGTGGTAACACGGATGTCGGGGGGTGCCTAACACCTTCTCCACGCATAACCAAGTCCCCGGACCCTAAATGAATCTCGGTTTCGCCGACCCCTATATCAGTGTCACATCATTGGGTCAATGTGCAAACCTTTTCTCGGTAGTGTTGGTACAACCATTTAAAAAAACCAACTGGCGACTCTTAACAGTCCCATCGTCGACATTATACATGTCGGACCTTTTTCACTTGTTTTTTCAAACAAATCTCACCTAAAATGAGAACACCAAAGAACAAGTAACGGAAAGGGACACCCAAAAATCCCGACGTCGACACTCATATAATAATCATATTATACGTCGTACTATTCTTCATACCATACTCGTATACATACTAGTATAATACTCATATTCCTTACGTATAATAATCGAAATGACTATACGCATTACATTTCCCTTTCGGAAACCTCTTTCACAAACCCTTAGGTTTTAAGTCTGCAGGCGAAAACTTCGTTTGCCATAACGGTAATATTATTGGATTTTCCATAATATCGTCATATTCTAACATTACACGCTTCTCGAATTTCAAACCCTAGTCAAACGTCATCTGGATGAATAGTGTTTTTACGCAAAACAATCTCGTAAAACCTTCGCTTCTTGTCTTGATAATTCACAACAATTAATTCTAGCACAAAGCCGTAATACTAACCACATCTACACATTCTAGGTCATACGACGACCTTGAACATCTTACTCACATAATAACTCAATTAAATTCATTTAATCCACATAATCAAATAAAAATTTAATTCATTGAAAATTCGAAATTCTTGGGCGTTATAAGGCCTCGGTCGCACCTATATACAGGGTTTGAATTTGTATAAAAATTCAGTTTTAAACAAGATATGGCAGTGATGTTTTGTAAGAAAAAGGTTTTTCAAACCATTGTGCTCAGTTGTAATTGAGACCTTTTATACTCCCATTTTTATCAAGTGTTCAGCTGGATTGCTTTTAATTTTTGAGATGCAAAGCATCTTCAAGAAAATAATATACAAAGCAGTGCCGAACTCCTCGTGGGCATAAAATCCATCTGAGGAAATCCAAACACCGTGAATAAATTTACAAGCTGCTTATAGCTAAAAATGTCCATCACGGGAACCGAATCTAGATCTGGTAGACTGAATCTGTGATCACATGATTCCTAGGCTCATATGATGCCGAAATTGATATGAAAGCAGTAAATAGTTATATATATATATAAAAGTTGTAAATATATATATATATATATATATATATATATATATTGACATGATCAGCCACCACGAAGCACCTCCATGGGGGATCAGAAATGTAAATAAAGCTGTAAAAGTAATCAACCGCCACGAAGTAAACTCTAGGCGGGACGAAAAGTAAAGAAAGTTGTAAAAAAGGTCAACCGCCACGAAGTAAACTCCAGGCGGGACTTAACGTGTGTGTGTGTATATATATATATATATATATATATATATATATATATATATATATATATATAAGCAAAGAACGCACTTGCATGATGTAAAATCTGTGCTCATCGAACAAAGTTCGACACACGATTGATTTATATAAATATATATTTTATTTAAAGAAAATAAACGCTCGCATCAAGTCTAGGCTCAATTGAGGCATAACTCGATAATGTTAGTCCATATAAATATATATATATATATATATATATATATATATATATATATATATATATACAAACTAAAATGAAACCATGAACTGAAGTCCGGGCATACACACGCAACACGACTCTCAACGTGAAGAATGGTGTGTGCAGAGATGAAGAGAAATGCTTTAAAGTGTGTAAGAAGGCTTATAGTGGACTGACAAAGAAGACTTCAATAACTTTAAATGGATGAACACTAGGCTTCCGTCGGTTAAATATGACAGAAAATAAGCTCAAAAGTGTTTGAAATAAGAAAACACTTAGTGTATAGTGTGTACAGAACAAATTGGACAGGGTTTCCTAGCTATTTTTCTTGCAAATAAGGCCACCCCAAGCCCTCTATATATAGAGGGGGGTGTTGCAGGTCTACCTGCGGCTTCCCGGGATGCCCAGCAATGTGGGTCCTACCGTGTTGAAGTACGTACACTCGGACAACGCGTTATTCACTCGGTCCTTCACAACTTTCAATTCGGGAGTCCGATGGAAGCGTGTCATACCATTCCAGAAAGCTCTTTCCGAGAGCTACAAAATGACATATGATTTTTCATTTTTTGATTTCGGGAAGATGGGTCCATGACCGAAATAGCATTTCCGGATTTCCGTCAAGCAATCCGGTGAGCTATTTTACGCAGTTCGCGCTCTGAAGTTAAGATATGGTTCTTGTGGGACTTCTTTTGAAGCAATTTGATTTGAAATGAGTGTATTTGATTTGAAGTGAAGTTGAGTTGGCAAAATGACTATTTTTCCCCTCCTAGGGTTATCTCCAGTGTTCGCGTAGTTGTAGCAGTCTTTTCTCAGGGTTATCTTTGAGGTTATCATACTGTTGACTCTAAATATCCTCAGGGTTATCTCCGAGATTGGAATTGATGTTGTGGTCCTCCATGGTTACCTCTAGAGTGTGAAAAGACACTTTTGCCCTCCTGCATAGTTAGTAACAGGGAAAGAAAATTTTGAGTGTTTACAAGGGTTTTAGAAATAGGTTTTGTACTGGGGACAATACAAAATTAGATTTCACGCTCTGGGGGTAGGCTAGGAAGTTCTTCAGGGAATACGTGAGGAAATTTATTAACAATAAGAATATCATTCAAATCTGACGTATTTTTATTTAAATCTGTGACATATGCAAAGAAAGCTTGGCATCCGTTTTTTAATAAACGAATGACTTTAAGGCTTGATATGAAAGTGTTTAACTTTAGTGGTTTGGTTGGTTGAATTCACATCACAGGTTGGTTAGGAATATGAAAACTAACAACCTTACAAAAATAATCAATTTTGGCATGATGAGTAGTTAGCCAATCAATCCCTAAAATCACATCAAATGCAAGTATCTTTAAAGAGATAAGATCAACAGGTAATGTGATGGTGCTAACTTGTATCAAGTAAGATTTATAAACTGTAGATGTAACGAAAGTTTCTCATAAAGGAGTTTTAACAGATAAGTCAAAGTTTAATTTCTCCAGAGTTAAATTTAAACGTTGAGCACAAGTAGGAGAAATAAAAGAGTGGGTAGAACCATATCGAATAAGGTATATTCTTCGTAAGCGTTTATGGTTAACTTACCTGTGATAACTTCGTTCGGGTTCCTGGACAAATGCTCTCACTTAAACTACCGGATTTGATTTCTCTGGGACAGCCTTTGATGCCTTCATCCCAGCTGGACTTGACTTCGGTGCACGACTAAATCAGGCTAGGTGACCTTCTCTTCCACAATTGTAATATGCTTTGGACTACTGCGTACAGTTTGGACTGATGTGTCCCTCCCCTCCATATTTGTAACATACGACCGACGGTCGTTCTCCTTCCCTAACAATAGGTGGTGCTGACGTCTTTCCATCATTATTGAATTTCCTCTTCTTGAAATTTTCACTTCTATTATCTTGGACATGATTACCACCGAAGTGGTTACCATTTTTGGCATGTTGATTCCCTCAACGTTTGTTATCACTACTTCAATGACTGCTACCACTAGTATTATCGATTTGCTGGCTGCTCTTTCTTGGTTGGGTTAACTCATTATTGCGCTCCAATAACTGAGCCCTATTCACAACATCTGAATACAAACACAGTTTGTGAGAAATTAGGTGTAGACACTAAAAATGTTTTGCACACCTGTCACTAACATTGAAGGAGGGCAGATTCGTCTTTCAAAGATAACCCTGGGAGATGATGTAGTTCAAATATCGGACATTCCATAGGAGAGGACAGTTATGTCTTAGAGATAACCCCGAGATGCTCGGTTCCAGTCCCGAAAACAACACCGGGAATAACAGTGCTAACCTTGGAGATAACCCCAAAGAATGAAGTTGCAGTTCCAGAGATAACCCCGAAAATGCTTGTTTCAAATGCATGCAGTTAGCTTCAACCTCGGAACTCACACCGATGAACTCAGTACAAGACCCGAAGATAACACCGGGAAGACATGCACACCTTAGAGATAACCTTGAGGACCTTCAGTACTTGCAGCAGTCCAATCTCAGAGATAACCCTGAGCAACATATACTTTATCAGCCCAAACTGGATATAACCCAGGTGAGGGGTAAAATCGTTATTTTGCCACCTCGACCCCACATCACGCCGTCTCAACATCTCATACATACATTTCTACACAGAAATGTCCCACAAGAAGAAAGGAGGTCCAATCCTGAGTGACTACTACGCAAGGCAGCACACCGGATAAAATTTGAAGCTTGAAGACCGGAGGGCATGGTCCCATCTTCCTAACTTCGTAAAACCTCTAATCCCATGTCATGGCGTAGCTCTCGACAACGACGGTCCGAAATAGGTCTTATACACCTCAATCAGATGTCCGGATTGCAATTTTAAAAGTTCAAGCAAACATCACAGCGCACACGTGCACATACTTCGAGACGGTAGGAGTCGCGGAGCCCGGGGCACCCCGGGTAGCCACAGGTACATCTGCGGCTAGCCACACCCCTCTATAAATAGAGGGCTTGGGGTGGCCATTTTGTAAGAGAAAAAGGCGAGGAAGCCCTGTCAAATTTACTCCGTACACACCCTAAACTGAGTGTTTTCTCATTTTAAACACTTGTGAGCTCACATATAGCTACTATTTTTACCGGCGGGAGCCGAGTGTTCATCCATTTAAAGTTATAGAAGTCTTCTTTGGCATTACACTGTAAGCCTTCTTACACACTTTAAAGCCTTTCTCTTCATCTTTGCACACACCATTCTTCACGTTGAGAGTCATGTTGCGTGTGTATGCCCGGACTTCGGTCCGTGGTTTCATTTCAGTTTATATATATATATATTCTTATATATGGACTAAAATTATCGAGTTATGCCTCGATTGAGCCTAGACTTACGTCTGGAGAGTTTATTTGCTTTCGTATATATATATATATATATGAACTATATGTCGAACTCTGTTCGATGAGCCTAGACTTATGTCTTGAGCGTTTATTTGCTTTCTTATATATATATACTTATATATATGAACTGTGTGTCGAACTCTGTTCGATGAGCCTGGATTTTACATCCGATGCATTTAAATTTATTCACGGTGTTTGGATTTCCTCAGATGACTTTCATGCCCACGAGGAGTTCGGCAATGCTTTGTACATTATTTTCTTGAGGATGCTTCGCATCTCAAAAATTAAAAGTAATTAAGCCGAGCACTTAATAAAAAATGGAAGTGTAAAAGGTCTTAATTACTATTGAGCATAAGGGTTTGAAAAAACTTTTTTTACAAAACATCACTGCTATATCTTGTTTAAAACTGAATTTTTACACAAATTCAAACCTCAGGTATATAAAAAGTAACGAGGCCTCGCACTACTTCCATATAACTGCACATTGACCCACACACACACACACACAAACATTCATTTAATAGTTTCTTGAAAAGTGGTAGTCACTGTGGTAACACGGATGTCGGGGGGTTCCTAACATCTTCGCTCTGCATAATCAAGCCCCCGGACCCTAATGAATCTCAGTTTCACAGACCCGTTTAGAAGTGTCACATCACTGGGTTAATATGCAAACCTTTTCTCAGTTGTGTTGGTATAACCATTTTAAAAACCAACTGGCGACTCTTATAGTCAAATAGTCGACATATATATGCCAGACCTTTTCACAACTTATTTTTCCAAACAAATCTCACCTAACATGAGAACACCAAAGAACAAGAACAGAAAAGGGACAAATAAAAATCCCGACGTCGACATGTGGCGACTCTTTTGGGGCCAGTAAGAGGGCTTAAGCCGCTATTACAATATTTTCAAAACTGTTATATGCTTGTGTGTGGATGTTGCATTTACATTTCTGATGAATGTGTATGAATACATATATTTACCGCACTTAATGCTTTACACTATATATTCTTGTGATATTAGTTCTTTGCACATGTCATCATTTTCATAAACGGTGAGACACATTATATGTGAATGTGTGTTGTGTGGTTCCTCCATCAGGAGGCTATCCTGTCGGTGTTTGATTACTGGACTTGTAGGAAGACTAATTCCAATGAGGCTCAGGAAAGGCACCACCCAAATTTGCTCCAGTTGAAAGACCGAATTATCTTCTCATCGAGTAAATTGCGATGATTTGGGAACCTTCATACCAAAAAAGTCGCGGGAGTAGCCTAAGATAGGTCAACCTCTGATAAACCAAACGCAGATGAAAGTCTCTTCATGCTTTCTCATTTCAAATTACTCATAAATTCAATTACTTGTAAATTAATTCCATATTCATCTCCATGTAATGAGATATATGAAGAAATGTGTGTACACATATATTTACATGCTATCGCGTATTACAAGCAGCTAACATCCGTTTTGCAGGATAATATTCCTAAAACGGATACATCACATATCATGTAAACATTTACACATTCCCTAAGACTAAAATATGTAAGTCTTTCATTGGGAAACAATCGGACCTATTACCCGTTCAAAGTCCAAAAAGGCTACGAGCCTACAGCCAATCATATCTTCATCTGACCAGTTTAATCCCATTTTCCGCGAAGAATTTGACGGATTAAGTAAACAGATTACACATTTGGCTGTTCTACTTAAAGAATTACATCAGTCTACTCAGGGCCCAAAAATGCCCACACATACAGAGTTCTGTTCATAGGGAGGAATCCAATGTTCGGATAAAACAAATCCAGAATTTCTATTAATTATAGATAAAAACACCCATCTCAAAGAAGATCTAGACACCGGTGATATCAGGAAAAAGGTCCTTCAAATGGAAGAAATTGTGGGAGCCCCGAATCCTGGTCCCGAATCACCATGGATATGGTACAATCATTCTACAACTATTACTATTTGCGGAAGATATAAACATAAATTGTTTATACAATAACTTTACACATTTTTCCCCAAGGTCGAGTAACCTTAACTTAATACGCAGTTCATAACTTATTTGACTTACAATAATATTAATATACAATATTTATACAAATTTAGTTGCACACATATACTAAAGCTGGAATTGTCTTTGACCTTTCCTTGTATCCGACGTATTCGTCTTAATCTGCAATGTTTATCATGATATAGCAAGGGTGAGCATAAGTTTGCCTAGCAAGTTTAAGTTCAATAATTTAACGATATATCATGATTGAAAGGATTTGAGTAATAAGTTGGCTATAATTCAACAATATAATTGTGAACTAGCACGAATAAACTTTTGACTGAACAAGTATTAAACATGAACAAATATATCTGGACTGAATGGTAATGAAGGTGATCAGCCTTTCATACCTGACTTATACATGCAATATGTACAGAGTTCAATTCTACAATGGCAATCAGCAATGATTATCCATAAGCATATCTATATGAAACAACTCTAAGTAGAGTTAAGTAAAACTTGCATGTTCGGTAGATTACGGTTACACAATTTATTACGCTTTGTCTGAAGACCTAATGTATAAAAAATATCGAAATACAAATTAGAATAATATCATCACAATATATTACTATTATATATATATATATATATATATATATAATAACCTAAACACATAACCCTATCAGTTTATAACACACATAATACTAAATAGATCAAGTCAAACTATTGCAATTGAAGTTGAACCCGACCAATTCGACATCCCGTGCATTACAATCGGACAAATCTCGAGTTTAAGTTCAATTAAACTCTGCCTAAACACTTAACCATTATCTTAGATGATCATATTATTAATCAAAACAGTTTTCAAAGGCTTGTAATAATTTTTAGATAATTATTACCATTTATCATGATTTTTCAATCATTTATAACGTATTTATCTAATTTAAATACCACTATATTCTAATATTATTAATATTTATTTAATATTAGATATTAATGAAATACATGACATAATATCATAATATATTTATAATATCTCAAAGTATTTTTAATACTTTATTATTTCCTTTAAATGTTTTTAAAAGTAATTAAAAACATTATTCAATAACCGCTATAAATACCACATTATTCTCTTTATCATTAATATTTATTTAATATCAAATATTAAAGAAAATCATAACATAATATTATAATATATTTATATTATATCAAAGTATTTTTAATACCTTAAAATCATATTTATATGATTTTTAAACACTTAAATCCATTATCCGATAATTGCTTTTAATATTAAAATATTACTATTTTCATGATAAAATATCAAAAGTTATATTTTATAACTTAAAATATTTTTATAACACTTAAATCATTTTTATATGATTTTAAAAAATTAATTCTATTTTTCCACAATTTATTTAATATAGTTATTAAATAAATTAATTATCATTAATATTAATTAATTAATTAAATTCATCAAAAATATTAAAAGTTACTAAAATAACTTAAAATATTTTGTTATACCAATATTATTTTTTATAATTTCTCATGTATTAAAATCATTTTTAAATAATTTATTTAATATTAAAATTAAATAAATTAAATTCCATTTATATTCAAAAAATATTAAATATTTATGAAATATACTCAAAATAATTAAAACTATTTATTCGATTTTAAAATAAATTTTAGGAATTTATTTGGTATTTTAATAATTAAAAACCATTTATTTCGATTTATTAATTAAATTAATTAATTTTTAGAATTTAATAATTATTAAAATGGACCTATAGAGACACAACCGTCGCTATAGGTGTTCTTGGCCTATTCTTGAGCCTGCCTAGAAACCCATGTCAGAAAGCAAGGTGCCTTGTTTGACCGTAAATAAATCTGGATTCATGTCGATTACTGGGCTTGTTTAAGTGCTATGATCTTAGTACTTATGTCATACTATAACAAACAATCAATTTCAAAACCAAAACATAACAAATCAAAGAGATTCAAGCTGTCCCAAAAACCTGACAACGTTGTTCTTCATTTCTGGGTTTTCCAGAAAATGAAGAACAGTCGAGGGTGCTAGGTTTAGGTCCTTATGGTTTGCATCCTGGACTCGATTTGTGTGACCTAAGAGTTCACACATGTAGTACACATGTCAGTGAACAATTATATATCATCATAGCATAACAAAAATATCACAAGTAATAGATCTAGTCCGGTCAATATCTTATAGAAAACGTGTTCTTGAAGATTCTGGGTTTTCCAGGATCTTCATCCGAGCAGTCAGTCAACGGTGGTTTGACCACTCATATCTTGGATTCCGTTACGGATTAGGGTAATCTAAAGGCATGGCTATGTTGTAACATTCTAGAATTTTAATTGTAATATTAAATATTTATTGAATTATATAAATATTTAATTGATGTGTTTATCGTTGAATAAACATTTGTTTAACTGATTTGATTTTATTTGGTTATTTGGTTATTTATTTGTTAAATAAATAATTAATGAATTAAGAAAATTATTATTATATTGATATTTCAATTTAATGGTTAATTATTTGTATTGAGTTATGTGATTAAATGATTTAGTTAATTAATTGTTATTTGAATTAATTAAATTAAATATGAAAGCTTGATTAAATAAAGTGTGACAAATAACTATATTATAAGGAGTTATAAAAATAAATTAAAGTAGTTTAATTTAGTTTTATCCAAACAAGGTTCAAGGAGATTAAGTGTTTAATTTTTAAATGGTTTTTGCCAAACAAGGCCCTATGGCTTTTGGAATTCTTTTAAATTTAAATTTATATAAATTAATAGAATAAAATAAATAATATAAATAAAACAAATAAAATAATAAATATAATATGTTTATATTATATACGTTTATGTTGTAACTGTTAATATAATTAGTATGCGTATTAAGGTGTCAGTTTTTCTTTTACGCATTATGTGTCTATATTGGCTAAGTTTGAGAGAGAAGAGAAGAGTTCATAGTTCAGAGAATTGAGAATTGAGAGAGTTTGAGAGTGAAAACTGAGGAAATTATCTGCAATTGCAAGGTTGTGCAAGCTAACTTGAAGGTATGTTCACAACTTTGATAATATATATGTATGTGTTGGACGACAAGAATTTTCTCATGTTCTGTAAAAATCAATTGGTGAATTGTGGATATATATATATATATATATATATATATATATATATATATATACTTGGTAAATTGTGGTGATACATGCTTGTGATGCTAGAGTTATGTTTAAAACAAGAAATTTGTATGCTAAATTCGTTTTGATAGTAGAAAATTTTAAGAGTATATGTATTCCTTGTATGGCTTAGGTGAGTACCAATTTTGATGGTCAATTCTTATGTTAAACTGTAAATTTAAGCTTGATTATGTTAGTTCATTAAGAAACGAGCATAACGTAATTTGAATGGAGTGATTTGGCCATGTATTGAATTCACAGTGAAGATTTTTAGAATGAAAATCAAAAATTGGGTTTTATATGAAAAACATGGAATTTGAGAAATTAAAATAGTTAGAAGTGTTGTTAAGTTGTTTTAATTGATGGAAAATGTTAGCAATCATGTTTATGATATTGTTATATTTATCTTACGTGTTAATTTCACTGTTTGGTGGGTGAAATTCGTGTCAGTTGGGCTAAAAACTAAGAACTGTTCATGCCGAAGTTTGTTTTCAATTCAGGTAGTACCAAACAAGAAATTATTTATGCAAGGCTAAAATCAGTAAATTGCAAGAAGCGAAGAATATTGTAGGTGTAATAGTGCAATGATTATGCCACACATCGATATGAAGCAGATCAAGATCTTTGTCTGCTGCAGAGCTTGGGGAAACCTTACCACTTGGTCTAAGGTTATGGTTAAGCGTCATACACATAGTAAGAAGGTTAAAACAGAACTATGACATGTAATCGATAAATTCAAAGCTTGAATGATTAGTAAGTGATGAATGTGGTATATTAAGACTTAGTGAGTATGATGAATCGTAAACATATGTTGTGAAGGTTAACACTTGTAATTTCTGATATTTGCATGATATCTTAAGACTTGTGCTAATATAGCAAGTTTAGCTAGTAATGCGGGTTATATTGAAAAGTGAATATTAACATTTCTAATAGATGTTGTGGTTTTAATACTGTGTATAGGTGAACGTGAGTTTTAATATTTTAGCTTACACTCGAGGCAAGTTTTCTAACTCTACACTTTTGTTCAGTTGGTTCTATTATTACATTGTGTAACTTCATTCTTTTGATTGAGAAAGTTTCTAAACCTATCTTTCTACATTGAGCAAGTTCTTGTATCTAGTTATTTATGATGATGCAAGTTCCAAAATCTCATCTATTACATTGAGCATGTTTTAATTCTAAATTATTGGAATTCTAATCATTGTTGACTTACTCTATCTTGTTTATAGTTAAATAAGTTTCTTTAGTTTATTCTTTTATAATAAATGTTTCTCGAACCTTAATTCCTTGTGTTGAATGGTTCAATCACTTTGTATATCTTATTACCATGTGGAGTAAGCATTGTTTACAGCTTGCTATCAACTAATGCATATTCAGTAACTAAAATTCTAATTTGACAAGATTATAGACCTATCTTATTATCGTTCAAGCCAAGGTTTATCAATTCTTTATTTTGATCAATACTTATGCTCTCTAGTTATTTCAAGCACGAGTCTAGAATATAGTCAGTTCACTTATGATTCTCAAATGTTCTAAGTTATGTTGTTATTAAACAACTATTGTGTTATCAAGCATTGTTGATTCAACTAGTTCCCTAGTTGATGATCGTTAAAACTTTAAATTACCCTTAAAAGCTTATCCAAACCAAACTTTCTTTGGTGCGGACTTGTACTCTAAATACTGAGATGGACAATCCTATTTTTAGGGGTTTACGCTTAGCGTTGAAATGGTTGTGCACAATACATTGTACGAAGGATTGATCCCCCTAAGTACGTGGAGTCCTTATAGTCATATGACTATTAAAGTTAAAGTTGAAAGAATACTTATAACTGTGGACATGGTTCGTGGTCATTAGACCCTCAGTAGTATGTTTTAGAATGTTAATAGAACATATCATTCAGTTCTATTGAGCCTATTATTTGGCAAATGTTGTAATATTAATAGAACATATCATTCAGTTCTATTGAGCCTATTATTTGGCAAATGTTGTAATGTTAATAGAACATGTCATTCAATTCTATTGAGCCTATTATTTGGCAAATGTTGTAATGTTAATAGAACATATCATTCAGTTCTATTGAGCCTATTATTTGGCAAATGTTGTAAAATTATTTATTCTTATTTCAAGTGAGCTTTGTTTGCTCACTCTTGCATATTTATATACTTATTGCAGCTATGGTTGAGAAGGTAAATGAACCTACAACTAGCAAAGGAAAGAGAATAATGTACAAGTGATGAAGATTTATAATTTAATTTATCCAGAAATCAATAATGTTCAAATTGTGAACATGATACTGCTCTGTGGAGTAAAATTCAAGAATAATATTATATCAAAAATATTTGGACCGAAAAGAAATCAATTTTTGTCATGAATAGTATCCCGGGTGAATAGTAACCAAGTGAATAGTACCCGTGAATAGTAACTTCGGGAATAGTAACCCCGTGAATTGTGACGAACGAGATTTTTGTAATTTAATTTTAATATTTATTGAATTAAATAAATATTTTTTGATGATTTAATTATTGGATTAAATAATTATTTGATGCAATTGTGGTAGATTAATTTAATTATATGTGTTACATTTATTAAACTAATGTGGAGAATAATTATTATTCAAGTATGTAATTAATTGAGCTTATTGAATTAAATGAAATATTTAATTAAGCATGATGTTATTTTAATTAAATTAATTATTAATTAGAGAGTTAATAATTTGACATTATTAATTAATGAAAAATTAAATATATGACTATGTGAATTTATGAGAAGTTATTATATTTTATTTATATTAAATAAGATATTTGATTTATTATGAAAGTGGGTGTGACATGAATTAACTATGTGATAAAGTTTTATTAAAGTAAATGGTTTTTGAAACCTATTCTAGCTAGGCAAACATGGCACTAAAGGGAGTTGGGGCGCTTAACTCCAGGATCGGGTAATCCCACCACCAACGCGTCGATTGTTCATTATTTAGTTTACGTATTCTTTTATTTCTTCTTCATTATTTGCCTAAGTCTAGAAAGCATAACAGAGAGAAATACAGAGAAAGAGTTGAGAAGTCAGTTTTGTTAAGAGGATTGTGAGAGTCATCTGAGAAGGAATTCATCTTCCATTAATTATACTCTGGGTAATTCTCCTTCCCAAATTCTATTTTACGTCATTAAGTTTTTATAAGAAATTGGCTTTCAAAGTTTCTGAAAAGCCTCTGTGATTGAGAAAGGAGTAATATTTATGAGTTATTTATGGGTTAAGATGTATCAAATCGTATTTTATATATATACTGCATGATTCCATATCATCAGTTTCATAATATTACATCGTATATGATTTCTACAAAATTACAGAGTATGGGTTTTGGCCTTATGGCCGTATACGTGATATTTTATGTATTGATCGTATATTATCCCTAAATTTTATACTCGTATATTATTATGCATGTTGATATGAAGAGACCAAAGTTTAAATAAACGGATTCGGTGTTATAACGAATCCGTAGTGACAATTTTAATGTTTTATTTTCAAAACCTCCAAGAACATCAAAGTCAGTGAAATTCACGTATTTTAGTTCTATGATTATGAATTTTAATGGGTTAAAACCATTCTATAAATATTGGGTTATGATTATACATGAATTATAACATGTGGGTATGTCTAAATTCGTGTAGTAATATTTTAAATTGGAGTTTTTGACTGTGTTCTGCAATATTCGCATAATTACGTAGCAGTTTCTAGCTCATGCATGGCTGTGGCCTCAGTCTCACCTAAACATCCGGGCACAGAAAGTGCACTTGCCATATGGCCGGGCCAAGTTTCTAGTGAAGAAGTGTAGGTCCGGCATGCACTTACCCTTGCATGAAGATCAAATAAGATTTCAGTAATAAAATAAAGCCATGATTACCACTCTCCAAAAAGTTCAGAGATGGAATTTTTTAAAATGTTTAAGTCTAGCAATGTGTTAGTAACTTAATGTAATGAACATGTAAACATGTTAGAAGTATAATGTGATGTTAAAATAGATGTTTAACATGTAAATAACATAATGGCATGTGGATTGAATTATTAATACCTAATTAACTTGTTATTAATGAAGTACAATTTATGTGACAAAGTGGTAATTTGACTAAGTATAGTCATAACCAAAGTTTAGACAAAAGAATAATCGTTGATGATTAGTTAAGTTATAATTAACTGGTATTGTGAATGTGAATGGTATGTAGGATTAAATTCAAAGAACGAGTTTAGTTAAAGTGTAATCTACGCACAAGGCAAGTTTCCTAACCCTACTTGTCATTATTGTTCAAGTTTATTATTTACCTCGAGTAAATTATCATTACTATTATTCAAGTTCAAATGTTATATTAAAGATTGATTATCTTTCAAAGCATGATTCAGTTATACAATAATTGTCCTATTGTATACTTCTTGAGATTAATATTCAAATTGAATATCATTATTGTTGAACCTTATTAGACTAGTGAACTTTATTGATTCAATTAGTCCTTAGTTGATAAACGTTCTAAATTTCAGAACCCTTATTGAATTATCCAAACCAAACTTCCTTTGGTGCAGACTCGAATGTCAAACTGAGATGAACAACCTTGCAAAGGGATTTACTTATGCGTTAGCGTTAAGATATTGTGCACGGTGATGGTACCAAGGGTCGATCCCCCTAAGTACGAGTAGAAAGGTCCATAGTCTTATGACTGTTAAAGGTTTCAAGTATAACCCTTGATAACCTAGGACATAGTTCAAGGTCTTATGACCCTCAAAATTCTTTTGTTTCTTGCTATTCATTCTTGATTCAAAAGTTGAGCTTTTATTCAGATGTCTTTGATTTATTCGCATGCTATTATACTGTTATTTCAATATTATACTTGTGGGCAATAGTGCTCACTCTTGCTTAATAATAACATTGCAGTTAAGAACGAAAGAATTGATGAACCTTCCACTAGTAAAGGCAAGGGCAAGGTTAACAAGTGATGAAGACTTGTTATTTTTATTAGATGATGTATTTATGTTTAAGACTTGAGTTAATGATGTTGTTTAAGATTTATTTGTTTAAGATTCCGCATAGATGTTTAAGGTTAGTTTAACCTGGGATTGTATTATTATTATTCGGATGTTATAACCCTTAAGGGGAAGATTTTTATTCTATCTATTGCATGGCTTGCATTTATTATGGGTAGATAGATAAATGATATTTGTACAGTGAACACCAAATCCCGTGGAAATGAAGTACCCAGATTTGGGGGTGTCACATGAATAGTACCCCGGTATAAAAAAGTTAAAACTTATCAAGAATGCTCAGAATAATATTTTCATGAAAAGATACTGGATGAAGCGCAAATATCAATGATATTCTACTAATTTCATGGAGTATAGAAGCTAAAACTTTAACAAAACGAGTATAGAATTCGAAATCTAAAACGAAATAATATTACTTAATACTACAGAGTATGGAAGAAAATATTATTTCAAGCGAATATTGAACAAAAATAACATCCCTTACAACTGTTGAACGAAAATAATATTCCAACAAATATTTAACGAAGATAATATTCCTACGAATATTGAACGAAGATAATACTCTTTATGAATATTGAACGAAAATAATATTCATACGAATACGAAAAATAATATCTCTTCAGAATATGAAATAAATAATACATATTACCTCAAAAGAATAGTACTTCTGGCTGAATATCGGATATAACGCTGAAAGGAACTTGAACCGTATAGCAACACTCAAAGTATCAAAATACTCACAAGAATACGCTCGATAATATAGAGAGAAGATTTCAGTTTCTGGTGTGATTTTTAATTCTAACCTAAGACCCTATTTATAGAAAATGCTTAGAACACCAAATCGTAAAATTTAATAAAATATTAATATAATTAAAAATTTCACGCATACTTTAGACAAACCGATTTCAAAGATGTTTATAACAAGTGGGGCCCACATAATTGCAAAAAACGCTTTTTAGTAAAAAAATAATTAAAACTTCAAAAATCAATTATTCTGGAACTTCAATAATTCATAATAAATAGCACTTTTATCAGAAAAATTCGAATCTTATGTCCTTCCATAGAAAATTTAATTCTCTACAACTTTGTAAGTTTAAGTTTATCCAAATTCCAAACAAAAATTGACCGAAATCCACACACGGACGATTTTACAGGCTATAATAGAATTTCAGTCAAGAAATGGGGTCCACCAACACACAAAACATGTGTTAAACATTTTTTGTAACAAATATACTCTTTCTCCTCATTTATTCATATATCACACATTCATTATAAAAATATCACCATTTATTATAATATAATAATATATTTAAATGAATTATTTTATCATAAAAGATAAAATATCAATTTTCAACAGTAGTCACATTAAAAAATTTCTCCATCTATATCCACATAAATAAATATTTTCCTTATTATATAAATCAATAATTAATTATTCACAAATAATATTACAGAATCACAATATTGACAACTAGGCTGTTCCTAGGAAAGAGGGGCTTTTCGATAAAGATTTCTCCTTATTGGTGCGCAATTAGGTGACCAAACCTCTCCTTAGACAGAACTTTCTAGACATTACCAATAATGCTATCTACTAATATTATTCAAATAATATGAATTATTGATCTGATAATGGGAAATACTGTGAAGTGATAATTATTGAAACAACAATATTATAAAATATCAATGTAGCAATTATTGAATCAATAAAATAAAATATTGAACAATAATTACTATAACAATTATTGAGTAGTGCCTTCTTATGTAAGAATCAATAATTGGTGCAATACCACGTGCTACTGTGCAACACCGCGTACTACTGTGTTTTAACCACCAGGTATTCTAACAGTGTTAATGGTAACAATTACGCCGTTTATAAAAACTCAAACTTGTCGTTTTTTTTATCTGACCGTTTTCCGTTATGGGGCCCACAAATGGTTGCGCCGTCGTACGAATATTCCCTGACAGAAAGAATATTCCGCGACCAAACGAATATTCCCCGACAACATGAATATTTTATAACCACTTGCTTATTTTTTATAAATATTACCCCCAACTATAACATTATATCAAATTTACTCCTTAATATCAAAAAATATTTTGAGAAAATTAAATCTTTATTCATAAAATTCGGGGTCTCTTAATCTCCCCTCCTTATGAAATTTTGCCCTCGAAATTTATATACGTACCTGGTATGCCGAAGAGGTGAGGATACCTCTTCAGATTCTAACTCTTGAGGTATAACCTTTGAGCGTAGAATATGTTTTTTCTTATCCAAGATTTTAACATGTACCTCTTCATACGTTAAATCTTCTGTTATCTCGTCTGGTTTTAAATTAATATTATGTTTCGGGTCGTCCACATATTTACGTAACATTGATACGTAAAAAAAATGTTATGAGCATGCAACATACTTGGCGTTAAAATGAGTCAATAGGCCACAGTTCCTACTCGATCGAGGATTTCAAATAGAACAATTAAATCAAGGGTTGAGATTTCCTCTCTTCGTCAATTCTTGCTTCTAAAATAACGCCCTCTAGAACCTTCTTCTTCACATTAATCAGCTCTGAGTATGTAGCCTAAGCGGTTTTAACTTTATCGATTAAAGTTGGTTCTAATCGTTTATTTAACATCATCACGTGGGTCTCTAGAGTAAGTCATACGAAATGGGTCTTTGTGTTAACAACGTCACACTCGTAACTGTATACGATCTTCTACTCAACGCGTCAGCTACCACGTTCTCTCTTCTACGATGATATTGAATGGTATGGTCGTAATCTTCAACAGCTTGAGCCAACGACTTTGGCGCATGTTACGTTTGTTTTGGGTGAAGAAATATTTGAGGGTTTTAGAAATGGGTTTTTTACTGGGGTCAAATTTAAACGTTGAGCGCAAGTACGAGAAATAAAAGAATGGGTAGAACTGGCATCTAATAAGGTATAAACTTCGCAAGAGTTTATAATTAACTAACCCGTGATAACTTTGTTTGGGTTCCTCGTATTTTGGGAAGTCACGACAAATGCTCTCCGTTGAACCGCTGATTTTGACTTGTCTGGGATAGCCTTTGGTATCATCGTCCCAACTGGACTTAACTTTGCTATAGAGTACATTCCACCCTCAATTGCTTCGTTGCATTCTTAATCCATGATTTGAATCATTACTCTCTGATCCATATCGAATTAGGGTTGACCGCTCTGCAAAGGGTAATTCCGAACTCGATGTTGGATTCTCCCAATTGTTGTCCAAAAAGCAAAATCCATTTCATCTATTTTGGCCTTATTGGATCGGACGTCTTTTTCTACAATATCAACGTGTCGTGCGACTTTTACCCATGCATCCTCCATTCTCATTCATTCGGTTGCTTCTTCTTTCATCAGAACTTTGATCATAACATTCTCAGATTCCAGCTCTAATATCTTATACTCTGCCAAAGAGTGCTTCTGTTCAAGCATCGCACATCGGGTAACACAATTTTGAATTGTTGCATCTCTTTGCTCCACGACCGCTTGTCGTTCTTCATCTTGCTCTTCTAACTCATGAATACGATTTTGTAATTCTAAATTTCGATCATAAAATTCTTCTAATAAATTCTCCTTAGGTTCCTCTTCTTCCTCTTCTTCCTCACTCTCAGCTGCTACCTCTGCGACTATCTCGGGTGTAACTATTAATTCTTCACTCATCACATGGATATCTCTAATTCCTTCTTCGCCTGATATCACATTATCCTGGTTGGCAATTAGAGATGTCTCCACGGTCTCATTCACTCCATTGTTAACATTTTCAGCTGCCATTCTTAAATACTGCCACAAAATAAGGGTTAATTAAAGAAATTGACATGCAACATAATAACCCTATACTCTGACCGACCAATTAAATACCGAATAAACTTAGGTAGGTCATACTAGCGAAGGAATTCCCCGTCTCTCCCCTCCTAGTTCTAGTCTCACATCTTAGCCAGGGATCATATCCCTAAGCTTTGATACCAACTGTGACGCCCCCAAAATAGGTATACATCACCCATCTTGAGTCGCCAAATACATGGTACAAAATTCAAATATAACTTAATAATACAATTATCGTGTAAAATACGATAAAACATAAACTGAGAGTTTTAATACGAATATTGTCTTCTAGATAGTATTCAACTCAAATGGAGTCCTCAATATATTTATTATCACACTATTTTATAGAATAGTGAGGACTACTAATGCTATCATCTGGACCGTCACTCCGTTCCCCGACTAGTCCCGGCTACGTTCTCATTTCCTGAAGAGAACAATGAAAGCAAAAGGGTGAGCTCAACTAGCCCAGTAAAAAATATTATGACTAAGATAATGCAGAATAATTTATCGTTAGCCTTCAACAGTGTTAAACTGATAAAATATAACAAACATCAAGTTTAACTGCAGCAGAACAAGCAATCCATTAGAAGAGTCAAGTAGAGCATAAAATCTATTATCTTCTATGATTTAAAAAGGTTTTTCATCACTTTTATCGCTGAGACTAATCTTAATAAATAATCCACATCATCGAATCACCCGTGCACTACGGCAAGGGATATTCTTTAGTATCACGACAGCAAATTATCCATGTACTACGGGCCAAGGATATTCGTGTATTCATCAATGGTCATGATCATGCCAACAACTGTCCATCAATGCACTACGGGCCAATGAGGACTTTTACCACATCATTTGTAACATTACGGTCATGATTATGACGAATAATCCCTAGTCATAATCATACCAAGTCCATCTATGGACTACAGGCCACAGATGACTTTCAACATAATATAAACATGAGGATGATAAGAATTCAATAAAACAAGTTCAAGGATAAATTTTTGAAGATTTAAAATTTAATTTATCCAAAAATCAATAATGTCCAAATTGTCAACATGATACTGCTTTGTGGAGTAAAATTCAAGAATAATAATATATCAAAAATAATTTGGACCGAAAAGAAATCAATTTTTGTCATGTAATATCCCGGGTGAATAGTAATCAAGTGAATAGTACCCGTGAATAGTAACTTTGGGAATAGTAACCCCGTGAATAGTACCCGACATGAAAAAGTTAGAACTTATCAAGAATGCTCAGAATAATATTTTCATGAAAATATATTGGATGAAGCACAAATATCAAGGATATTCTACTAATTTCATGGAGTATAGAAGCCAAAACTTTAACAAAACGAGTATAGAATTTGAAATCTGAAACGAAAAATATTACTTACGTACTATAGAGTATGGAAGAAAATATTATTTTAAACAAATATTGAACAAAAATAACATCCCTTACAACTGTTGAACGAAAATAATATTCCAACGAATATTTAAGGAAGATAATATTCCTACGAATATTGAACGAAGATAATACTCTTTATGAATATTGAACGAAAATAATATTCATAATAATAATCATAAAAAATAATATCTCTTCGTAATATGAAATAAATAATACCTCTTACCTCAAAAGAATAGTACTTACGAATGAATATCGGATATATAAATGAAAAGGAACTTGCATCTGATAACAACACTTAAAGTATCAAAATACTCACAAGAATACGCTCGATAATATAGATAGAGAAGATTTCAGTTTCTGGTGTGATTTCAATTCTAACCTAAGCACCCTATTTATAATGCTTAGAATACCAAAGCAAAAAATTTAATAAAATATTAATATAATTAAAAATTTTCACGTCCACCTTAGACAAACTGATTTCAGTATGTTTACAACACCTGTGGGGCCCACCCATTTGCAAAAAACGTTTTTATTAAAAAAATAATTAAAACTTCAAAAATTAATTATTCTAGAACTTCAATAATTCATAATAAATAGCCCTTTTATCAGAAAAATTAGAATCTTATGTCCTTCTATAGGAAATTCAATTCTCTACAACTTTGTAAGTTTAAGTTTTTCCAAATTCTAAACAGAAATTGACCGAAATCCACATATAGACGATTTTACATGCTATAATCAAATTTCAGTCAAGAAATGGGGTCCACCAACACACAAAACATGTGTTAAACATTTTTTGTAACAAAAATACTCTTCCGCCTCATTTATTCATATATCACACATTCATTGTAACAATATCACCATTTATTATATTATTATAATATAATAATATATTAAAATAAATTATTTTATCATAAAAGATAAAATATCAATTTTCAACAGTTATCACATTAAAAAAATTTCTCCATCTATATCCACATAAAATGAATATTTTTCTTATCATATAAATCAATAATTAATTATTCATAAATAATATACGAGAATCACAATATTGACAAA
This sequence comes from Panax ginseng, assembly GCA_020205605.1. Lineage (NCBI taxonomy): Eukaryota > Viridiplantae > Streptophyta > Magnoliopsida > Apiales > Araliaceae > Panax > Panax ginseng. Next base: position 65,986,452 of record CM035138.1, read on the forward strand.
CCAGTCGTTCCTGGGAAAGAGGGGCTTTTCAATAAAGATTTCTCCTTATTGGGCAGCGTAATTAGGTGACCAAACCTCTCCTTAGATGTAACTTTCTAGACATTGCCAATAATGCTATCTAATAATATTATTTAAATAATATGAATTATTGATCTGATAATGGAAATATTGTGTAGTGACAATTATTGAAACAACAATAATATAAAATATCAACGCAGCAATTATTGAATCAATAAAATAAAATATTGAAAAGTAATTACTGTAACAATTATTGAGTAGTGCCTTCTCACGTAAGAATCAATAATTGGTGCAATACCAAAGCATCTTGTGCAACACCGCCGTATTCTCGTGTTTTAACCACGGGGTATTCCAACAGTGTTAATGGTAACAATTACGTCGTTATTTATAAAAACTCAAACTAGTCATTTTCTTCATCCGACCGTTTTTCGTTATGGGGCCCACAAATGGTTTTGCTGGTCGCATTTAATATTCCCGATCAAAAAGAATATTCTACGACCAAACGAATATTCCCCGACAACATGAATATTTTATAACCACTTGCTTATTTTGCAAAATTTATAAATATTACCCCCAACTATAACATTATATCAAATTTACTCCTTAATATCAAAAAATATTTCGAGAAAATTAAATCTTTATTCATCAAATTCGGGGTCTCACATAATCATTGCTTATTACCATGTCTATGAATTATTGAATAGCTGTTTGTGCAAAAAATGCATGTGTTCATCAAGGATGAATGGCTGATCACCTTCATTACCATCTAGTCCAGTTATAAATTGTTCATGTTCTTTCTTGACCATTCAATTCCTATTAACTTGGTCGTTCAGTTATAAAAAAAATTGTTCATGCTAGTTCACAACTATATTGATGAATGTTAGCTAGCTATTATTAAAATTCTTTCAATCATAATATATCCTCAAATAAACTTATACTTGCTGGGCAAACTTATTGCTCACCCTTGCTATATCATGATTAAACATTGCACATTAAGACGAATACATCGGATACAAGATAAGACAAAGACAGTTCTAGCTTTAGTTTATATGTGCAGATAAAGTTTGTAACAGTATTATATATTAATGACATTGTAAGTCAAATAAGTTGTGAATTATGTATAAGTTAAGGTTACTCGACCTTGGGGATTAGTGTGTAATTTTTAATGTATAAACAATTTATGTTTATATCTTCCGCAATAGTTATTGAAATAATATACCAGATCCGTGGTGATTAGGAACCGGATTTGGGGATTTTACAACCAATCCATTCCGAGAATTACATCGAATTCTCCTAACTTTATCGGTATCAAATCTACCGATAATTTACACCCCTTATGTCCACGCAACAACTCCTATGAATATCTTCAACGAGAATTATCTCTTCGTTTACTACCTTAATTTTCAAAGGTATTGGCAACTTTTCGGGAAGTAATCCTAATCGTCTAGCAAAATCACATGCTATAAAAGAAAAGTAGCACCCGAGTCAAATAACACGTAAGCATTTATGACGTTAATCGGGATAATACATGCAACTACATCCCCTGATGCAACCGCATCATGGACCGTCATGTTAAAGGTACGAACCATTGGCCTACCCGTCATTGCTGGACCACCAATAGCTAACTTAGTGCTATTAGCGCCCTTTTCCCCTCCGTCCTTGTAACAACCCGATATTTTCTATATAAATAAATCACAAATTTTGAATATAATTTTTTTTTAAATTTTTTTTATTAAAATAAATATGGGGAATATGTGCCAAGATAATGGGTATATGTATTTATGTGATAAGTAAAAATATATTTATTACATGAATAATTGCAAATAATTTTATTTTAGAATTATTAATTATTATAAATTATATTCTTATAATAACTAATTTTATAGTAGGAATATTTTTATTAATTATTTTCCATAAAATATAACTATATATTATTTAAATAACATATGAAATGATTTTTAGAATTATTATAATAATTATTTTATTTTATGAATTTATTTCAGATTAGTTAAGTTAATTATTTTTAACTTAATTAATAATGTTATATATGAAAGATAAATCAAATATGGAATCCAAACCCTAATTTTTGGATTTTGATTAAGGAATGAGAATAATAATATATTATTATTATTATTTTTCAAGTGCTATAAGTATGTATGTTATGTGTGTACGGTTAAAGTGTGGAACAGTTTCAGTGTGTCAAGACAAACCCTAGTACTACAGTATTAAACCCTAATTAGTAATTAAAAACTCTAATTACTAAACTAGAAACCCTAATTTCTATATTTGGAACCCTAATTGTTAAATTGAGAAAACTCTAATTGTTAAATTAGAATGTTTAATGTTAATTAATAGACCTTAAATCTAATTTTCATGATCTATGTAATTACGAATTTAAACACGATTAAGAAACCCAAATTTGCAAAAATTAAAAAGTTAATTTTTTTTTACCCTAAATTGAAATTCTATAAAACTAATTTTTGGAAAACTTTAGGGTTGTTTAAGGGTCAAACCCTAAGGGTTTGCCAAGATTACATTTATGCCATTAAATTTGTAAGCCAAATGACCAAATTACCATTTTCTTAAATTTTAAAGTTAAATATAGTTATGGCCAAAAATTGTGCCACATCTCTTGAGCCATTACTAAACACTTTGAATCAGCCAATTGAAGCCACATAACAACATTCTCAACCACAAGAATCAATTTAGAGTGATTAAAGAAAGTGAAAGTCCAAAGAATTGGCTCATTTGCTATCTAGCACCCAACCAAGTTTCTCTCTCTCCACACTCACAAAATCTAGTAGCATTTCAGTCCCAAAAGCAAGCCCCACTACCTTCATTAACAGATCAAGAAGCCAGAATCAAGCATTGTTCAAGTTAGGTATAAACCCTAAAAGCCAAATCTGATCTTTGATTCCATGATAGATGTTGTGTTTTAATGTTAAACATGTTGTTTGTATTCTATATAAATGATCTGGGTTGCTAGTTGTTAGATCCATAACATCTAGAGGCTCAGATTTGAGATTTTATAAATAAACTAGAATTTTTTTTTTGATGTCTGACAATGAATGCCAGACCTTCTAGATCTCAGTGTGTTTATTGATTTTGTGTTTTAAGTGTTTGATATTGTAGTCTGATATGTGGTCTTTGATCTGGATCAAGAATAAGGCTTATATCTGGCTTAGATTGCAAATTATTGATGGTCAAAAGAAGTTGACCAGCCATGACTGGGCATTTCTAGGTAACCCAAAAACTGCCTAGAAACGATCTAACAACGTTTTCTAATGCCCATATCTTTCTGTTGTTAGTCGTTTTATTATTTTTGATGTATCTACGTTGTAGTATGTAGGTTGTACTACATGTTTATGTCTTAACATCTCCTAATCATTAAATAGGTGGATCGTAGTGGACGGTAAAACCAAGCCGGACGAACATGAAAGCTATTTTCTGGGTAACCCAGAAAACGCTTGAACATGTCGTCTGACATAGTTTGACCAGCTTATATTTGTTTGATCTGTTGTTGTTTTGGTGATATAATGTATTAGATATCTTCCTTGTCATGCTGGCTACACACTAAAAGCATTAAATCACTAAAACATAGCACGAGCAACAAGTTGTGGAAGCCCAAAGTAGGCCTCATTTAATCTGTTTCTTCATTTTCGGATAACCTGAAATGAAGAAGCGACTTCAACAAACCACTTTAGAGGCTCAGATCGCTTTGGTTATGTGTTTTATGATCATGTTTGTTGTTGGATCTTGTAGTCTTGCACTAGCACTACAATATCTGACTAACAACATGCCCAAAATGTAAGACCCCGAATTTTATGAAATAAAAGTAATCAATTTTTCTATTTAGTAAATGATTAAATTGATAAAAGGTTAAAGTTAAGGGTGATATATGAATTTTTTCAAAATACGCAAGTGGTTATAAAATATTCATTGTTGTCGGGGAATATTCGTTTAGTCGTGGAATATTTTTTCCGTCGAGGAATATTCGCATTTACGGGCGCATCCATTGTGGTCCCCATAATGTAATAACCGCTTGATGATGAAAACGACAAATTTGAGTTTTTATAAATAACGCATGTAGTTGTTACCATTAACATTTGTTGGAATACACGGTGGTTAAAATACGATGTCTGGCGTAGTTGCCTGCATGAGCATACCGGTATTGTACAATATTTTTTCAATTATTGATTCTTACGTAAGAAGGCTTTACTCAATAATTGTTACGATGAGTTCTTGTTCAATATTTTATTTTATTGATACAATAATTGATGCGTTGATATTTTATATTATTGTTGTTTCAATAATTGTCATTGCACAGTATTTTTCATTATCAGATCAATAATTCATATTATTTGAATAATATTATTAGATAGCATTATTGGTAATGCCTAGAAATTTTTGTCAAGGAGAGGTTTCGTCACCTAATTGCGCGCCAGTAAGGATAAATCCTTATCGGAAAGCCCCCTCTTTCCTGGGAACTACCTGGTTGTTATTATTGTGATTCTGTAATATTATTTGTGAATAATTAATTATTGATTTATATAATAATGAAATATTTATTTGATGTGGATATAAATGATGGATTTATTTATGTGGTTATAAATGAAGGAATTAATGTTGAGGTATTTTATCAGTATTTTGTCGGATTGTCGGATTACAGCTTTATTGTGTGAGTTATAATTTTTAATTTGACCGTTGGATCTTTGTGATTTTTGGATAAGTTATACATATATAAGTTGAGTATATATTCACAAATTTTGAACCGTTAAAAATGAATGAATGATTTGTTATGAATTTTAAGAGGTGATTGATTCGAAAATTAGGTTTATAAATAATTTTGGTGGAAAATTCTAGAAATGGGTGGGCCCTACTTTTAGTTGTTAGGGAAGATGACTGATTTTTGATGGGTAGAATAGTAGCAGGTAAAGCCATCAGGTTATAGGTCAAGTCTGCTTCGGCGTGCTAACATTTTCCTATAAATAGAGGGCTAAGTTAGAATTGAAAATCACACCAGAATTCATAAGTTTTCTCTCTTTTTCTCTCTAGATTATCGAGTGTATTTTGTGAGTATTTAGATACTTGGTGAGTTGCTATTCATCAGTGCAAGTTTTCTTCAGCGTCATATCCGATATCCAGTTAGAAGTACTGCTCTTTTGAGGTAAGGGATAGTAAGGGATTGTAAGGGATATTAAGGGATGTTATTTTCTTCATAATGATGTTACTCTTTCAATATTAGTATACTGAAATATTGGTATGGATTTTATTATGGAATTTCTACATTTTCATGTCGGGGTTACTATTCATGTATACGACACTATTCATGCATGTATATGGCACTCTTTACGTATATGACATTATTTACGTATACGGTACTATGTACGAATACGGAGTACTATTCACGAGTTACTATTCATGAGTTATTATTCATGAGTTACTATTCACGGGTACTATTCATGACAAAATTGATTTTTTTTTCAGACCAAATTATTGTTGATTTATGAATATTACTCTTGAGATTAAATCTATATGTTGATTATATTGTTTTTATTATCATATATAATATTTTTATAACCCCAATGATGATATTTCTCTTTGACTTGAGTGTAAAGATGGGTAGATTATTGATATGATCATGACTATGGGTTCTCTTTGGCCAGTAGTGCAAAGTTGAATCATTGACTGGTATGATCATGACCATTGAATTTACAATTGAATATTTTTAGCTTAAGTGCAAAGGTGGATTGATCAACATGGTTATAATTATGGTTTATATAATGATTATGTATTTCTTTAAGATATGAATATCTTTGGCCCGTAGTGCAAAGATGACATGTTTTTGAATATCTTTGGCCCGTAGTGCAAAGATGATCTATTGTTGAATATCTTTGGCCTGTAGTGCAAAGATGAACTGTTGTTGAATATCTTTGGCCCGTAGTGCAGAGATGAATTGTTGTTGAATATCTTTGGCCTGTAGTGCAAAGATGGTCTGTTGATGAATATCTTTGGCCCGTAGTGTAAAGATGAAATTGTTAGTATGATTATAAACAAAAACTGTGATTTGGTATAACCATGATTTTTGATGTTTCAGGTAAAGACATGTGATGAAAATTATCTTAAGTCCGGATGCGAAGAGGAATTTAGAATTACAATTATGATTATGAGTTATTCATATAATTGTGGGAAAGGAACCGTTGATTAATGTTACGGGGATAAAACATTGTTGGTGGATTTTAACATTGAGAAGATAATAGACTTTATAGTCTATTTGACTCTTCTAATGGATTGCTTTCGCCCAGATTGCAACTCTCGTTGAAATTTTATCATCTACCATACGCTCTAAATCTACGATTTATTATTGATGAAGGCTATTGATAATTTAATTATCTTTAGTCATGATATTCTTTCCTGAGCTAGTTGTGCTCACCCTTTTGCTTCACAATTCCTTTTCAGGTCATAAGAGTGTAGTTGGTGTCGGCGAGTAGCGGAGAAATAGAACGGTGGTCTCTAGCTGTGGAGGTTCTCCTTAAGCAGTATAGAAAGGTGTTGTATACATCATTTAGTAGTTATATTTGGTGAATCAAATAAGGTGAGGCAAACCCAACGTTGGAATGGTGTTTTGCCACTATAATACAAGATGTCTAATGACATACAACCTTGTGTCATCATAAGACAGGGTTGTGCACATCCACTTACTGAGTATATCTACGAGCACTACCTATATAATCTTGGAGTTTGTTTGAAGTATAATTCTCAAATAGAGACAGTGGAGATAATGATATGTCAAGAGAAGACTCGCCATTGGAAAGAATATGATAGTAATCTTCTCATTTTTCTTTGGGGTCTATTGGGTCAACCAAGGATAATTCTGTGGACATATGATATCTATCATAACCTAAACGCATGGCCTCCCATGTACGAAGGTTTCCTTGAGCACTTTCCAAGATTCTAATTTCCTAAAACAGTTTTTGACTATACCTTTATGTAAGATGTCATGGTGACGTGCTACCCAAGTTGGTGTCAAGAGTCACAGTTGATATATATATTTGTACCAAAACTCACAAACACATGAGTTGTTGTATTTTGCACAACAATTGTTGTAATAAAGTTGTAGTTGTTTTGTGTACCATGTATTTGGCGACTCAGAATGGGTTGGATGGAATGAACCTATTTTGGGGTTGTCACACAGAAACTTTATGATCCAAGATCTATGCTTGGTCAAACTCACCCACTCGGTAACTAACATGATTTTTTGGGGTTTTGCCAAGAACATGAAGAAGAACACCTATAATGACCAGTTACATTGCTTTATAGGCAATCTTTAAGGACATTTAATTTTTGAAAATTCTATTTTTATTAAATAATTATAGAAAATTAGTTTTTAATTATTAAAAATACAAATTAAATTACTAAAAATTATTTTAAAGTCTAAAAATTAGTTTTAATAATTTTAATATATTTCATAAATATTTAATATTTTTGTAAATATTAAAGGTATTTAATTTATTTAATTATTATATTAAATAAATTATTTAAAAATGATTTTAATACTTGAAAAATCATTTAAAATGATATTATGATATAAAAAAAATTAAGTTATTTTAATAACTTTTAATATTTTAATGAAAATTTTTATTAATAAATTAATATTAATGATAATTAAGTTATTTAATAAATGAATTAAATAAATAAATAATAAAGAATTTTATTATATTAAAATCATTTAAAAATAATAAGGTATTTAAAAATATTTTAAGTTATAAAGTATAACTTTCAATATTTAAAGGTAAATTTCATTAATTAATTATTATTAATAATATTAAAGTTATTTAATAATTATATTACATAAATTATTTTAAAAAGATTTTAATATTACAAAAATCATTTTAAATGAAAATGAAGTGTTTAAATATATTTTAAGTTATAAAATATAACTTTTAATATTTAAAGGATAATTTCATTAATAATTTAATATTAATGATATTAATTTAACATTAATAATATTAAATTTATTTAATAATTATATTAAATAAATAGTTTTAAAATTGTTTTATTAATTTAAAAATCATTTAAAGAGGATATAAATGAATTAAAAATATTTTAAGTTATAATAAATGACTTTTAATATTTTGATAAATAATACATTAATATTTTAATAATAATGGTAATTATTAAAAATGATTTTAAGTGTTTTAAAAATTATTTAAGGGTAATAAATGTATTTTAAAAATATTATGAGTTATTATAAATAACTTTAATATTTTGACAATGGTTTCATTAATAGTTTAATATTAATTAAATGTTAATAATAATATATTTGTTTAATATTTAAATCATTTAATAATGATTCTGGTGTTTAAAAATTTATGATAAATTATAATAAATGTTTAAAAATTATTATAAGTCATTTAAAAAAAATATGACTGATACTTACAGATATTGAACTTCGGGAAAGAGTCTTAGACTCGATAATTACCTGATAAAGCCGTTGGTACACCGACATATTTCAGAAATTGATCTGTACTTAGATATTTTGATTGTATTAATGTTCGTTTGTGAATCAAGGACTGTTGATTATGTGTGATAATGTGAATATGTAATATGCTGACTGCAATAAGCACTATTATGTGGTATGATATATTATTCTAATCGATAGAATGATCTTAATGATGATAGGTTTCGGTATAAAAGATAAAACTAAGTTGCGTACTGTAAGCAGCAGACCAGACAAGTATCCTACCTTTGCATTTTTTTTATGCAATCACGAGTAAGAAAGTTTCAAAATTATATTATTATTGTACTAGATTATTAACCCCATTGTTATATATATTATGTATCTGATCATTGTTTATCAACATGATATTATATTATATAATTCAGATATATATTCTGTTCGTTAATTTCTAAATATGGTTATACAAGTGACCTCACTTGGATAATCATTCATATTTAATCACATGTTGATATATATATATATATATATATATATATATATATATATATATATATATATACCTATTAATCCCACATATGTATACGTTAAGTAAAAGCCGAGTCTCACGCTTATTTGAACAAATGCCTAGACATGATTTAGAAATATCGTTGAATATGATAAAACCTTGTTGTATCCAATCAAATTGTTTTGGTTCGGATTCCCGACTAAGTATGAACATCCCGAACAAGGGAACACTTTTATGCGCCCAAGGCGGATAGAGTGAACGATAATATCGTTCTTGCATGCAGTATTGATCAATACAGGGCACATTGGGATGATCACCCTCGCGCCTGTAAGTTATAATGATTTGCAGATGAAGTTCTGCTAAACCTTATCGAAAATTTAAAACAATGTTCATAGTATGTCACCTTAACCCTATTTATAGTCAATACGTAGTTTCAAAAATTTGATATAGAGTTGTTATGTTATTATTATCGGATCAGTTTACTTCACAACTATTGAATCGTTGTAGAAGTGATGTATAAAGAAAACATTTAATTCTTTCAGCTAATTATATTTATAATTGTTATTACTTGATGGGCACCTAAATGCTCATTCTTGCTTTAAATTTAAATGTTTTCAGCTAGGCATGATCAACCCGAAGGTTCAGACAAGAACAAGTGAAAAGGAAAGCAAACATAATATATTTAATGGTATCTTTTGTAATAGTTAAACTGTATTAAGACAATGATATGTATTATATATCATGTAAAGAATTATGGTAAAGGTTGCATACTTGGGATTAGACTCTGATATATACAAATTAAGTTTTATATTTATATTGTCGTTATTATTAGTATTATTCCGCTCAAAGAAATGATATCATGAAGCACCGAGTTTGGGTTTCAAGTACCCGAGTTTAGGGGCTTTACAAGTTGGTATCAGAGCTTAGGGTTAAAAATATTAGGTGGGATAGACCTTAGGCTATAACCTTAGAACAGAGGGAAACGTTGAAAATATAAATAACTCATATAGAGTTTAAAAGGAGCTGAATTGGATAAATTCATCGTCAAACAAAATAAAAGATAACTTATATAAAACTATTAATTGTTGTGTGTTTATACTACATGCTAATCAAGATAACTTATGTGTGTAGATGTCTGATGGAAAAGGTTTGTTATATGCTTATAGTATGAAGAAGGATCAAATCCATACACCCGTTCTAATATCGAAGCCAATAGCTGAAATAGAGGCTCACGATGAAAATAACTCGGACGAGGTGGTTATTATAGAAAACGTAGTACCAGATCCGAAAATGGTGGAACTGACAGATAATGATTCAGACACTAAAGTTGAAGCTGAACAAGCATCAACGGAGGTGCAGGATCTGAGGAACAAGGTTTTTTATATGGAAAAGCTGTGGGAAATAGAAAAGCTGCTAAATAGTCAGTTGCAAAAAGCCTTACTAGAAACAATGGAAGAACAAGATAAGCTTAAAATCCAAATCGATCAAATGGGAGCCGCAAGTAACATATCATGTGCAGCTCCGAGCGATAAGGGGAAAAGAAAGATCGAAGACCATGACTTAAGAAAATTGGATAAGAAGAAATGGAAAAAGATATGTTACCTTTGCGGCTATGAGGGACATACCACTCTGTATTGGCCCGACTATAAACCAGGTACATATTTTATCTGTGGGATAGAAGGTCATCAGGCGAAAGGTTGTCCAAGAAAAAGGCGTAGTAAATAGGTAGTATATGTTCTGTTGTGTAGGTATGTTTAATGTAATATATATGATAAGTATGTCTGTGTAATGTAATGTTCCCAACTCTTGTATTAGTCAAGACTATAAATCTCGACTTTTGTGGTCACAAAGGGATAGCTGATGTTTAAAGCATTATGTGCTATGCTATGTAAGGTATTCGTTAAACGAATATGAGTCTATGTTTAATATATTAAACTTATATGATAAGGTTTAGAATGTAAGTTAAATTTATGATTTTATTTAATCGATAATGCCGCCAAGACGTCGAACTCAAATCAAAAAGGCGTAAGAATATGTCAACAACGCTGGGGGACAACATCCAGACCCGATGCAGAACTTTACGAACATGGTAGCCCAGGCTATGCAACAGGGAATACCAGCCGTAAGGAACAAACTAGATAATTGCCTGGTGAATTTCAAAGACTTCAAAGCTGTAGGACCACCAGAATTCAGAGGTAAAACTTACCCTGTAGAAGCCCAAATTTAGGTTAATGAAATTGAGAAGGCGTTTGTAATAGCTAGGGTAGCTGAGGGGAAAAAGACCACTTTTGCCACCTACATGATGAAAAGGGAGGCGAACATTTGGTGGGAAGCTTAATCAAAGTGAGTAAGGGAGAAGGATTAGTTACTTAGGATATGTTCAAAACTCTATTTTTTGAGAATTATTTCTAAATCCAAAGATCACGAAAGCTAGGATGGAGGTGAAATTTCTGGAATTAAAGCAGAAGAATATGACGGTGTCAGAATACGCCCTGAAGCATTTGAAGCATATGATAGGTGGTCGTTTGGACTGATGTGTCCCTCCCCTCCGCATTTGAAGCATATGATAGGTGGTCGTTCTCCTTCCTTAACAACGAGTGCTGGTGCTGACGTCTTTCCATAATTGTTGAATCTTCTCTTCTTGAAATGTTCATTCTTATTGTTTTGGCCCTGATTACCACCGAAGTGGTTACCACTTCTGGCCTGTTGATTCCCTCCATGCTTGTTGTCACCGCTTCGATGACTACTTTCAATGGTATTATCATTTTGATGGCTGCTCTCTTTTGGTTGCGTTGACTCGTTATCGCGCTCCACTAACTGAGCCCTATTTACAACATCTGAATACAAACATAGTTTATGAGAAATAAGATGTTGACGTATCTCTGGCTTCAAACCTCTTAAAAACATCCGCATCATTCTTTCTTCGTTATCCACCAAGTGGGACGCAAACCGGGATAACTCAGCAAACTTTGCTTCGTACTGCGACACGGTCATATTATTCTATTCCAACTTGATAAACTCCACCTCCTTCATGTGACGAATACTTTCGGGAAAGTACTTGTCGTTGAATAGTTCTTGGAACTTCTCCCAAGACATTTTCGGTCTGCAGTTGAGTACGCTTTTACCGATTCCCACCAAGAATCTGCCTCTCCTCGCAACATAAAGGCGAAGGGAACCTTTGCTCCTCGAGCATCCCAAGACATCAAATATCTTGGTGATCTACTTTATCCATGCTTCCACCTTAAGTGGTTTTTGGCTCTCAATAAACTCTAGTGGTCCCGGCTCCTTGAATCATTTAGCGGTGACCGTCTGAGAGTTTCGGTGTTTCCACCTACATTTTGGATAGGAGCCGCTCTCGCTTCTTTGTTGCATAAATTGCATAAAAGCCTCCGAACATTTGATCATTCATCATTTGGTCGGTTGTTGTTGTTTGCATGAGGATTGTCACCTTCCCGATGCATATTATCCTAATTATTGATATGTGGTGAATCAGCGATGCGCAGTGCTCCATTGCTATTCTCAACATTCTCGGATGTCATTTTCAGACATCGCCACAAAACAAAGGTTAATTGACATGTAACATATTATCCCTAAATTAAACCCACCAATTAAATACCACATAAACTTAGGTAGGTCATACTAGCGAAGGAATTCCCGTCTCTCCCCTCCTAGTACTATTCTCACATCTGAGCCAGGGATCATATCCCTAAGCTTTGATACCAACTGTGACGCCCCCAAAATTAGGTATACATCACCCAACTTGAGTCTCCGGATACATGGTATGTAATTCAAATATAACTTAATAATACAATTGTAAGGTACAATACGACAAAATATAAATCGTGAGTTTGAATACAAATATTGTCTACTAGAGAGTATACAAACTCAAAAGGAGTCCTCATTACAATTATTATCACACTATATCACAGAATAGTGAGGACTACTAATGCACCATCTAGGACCATGACTCAGTTCCTCGACTCGTCCCAACTATATTCTCATTTCAAGAGAATTGAAAGAAAGGGTGAGCTCAACTAGCCCAAGAAGAAATATTATGACTAAGATAATGCGAGAATAAATTATCATTAGCCTTAAATAGTGTTAAAGCGATAAGATATAACAAACATCAAGTTTAAGCTGCAGTAGAACAAGCAATCCATTAAAAGAGTCAAGTAGAGAATAAAATCTACTATCTTTTATGATTTAAAAGGTTTTCATCGCTTTATCATTTGGGACTTTTAATAAATAATCCACATCATCGAATCACCCCCGCACTACACTGCCAAGGATATTCTTTAGTATCGCGACCCCAATTATCCATGCACTACGGGCCAAGAATATTTGTGTATTCATTAATGGTCATGATCATGCCAACAACTGTCCATCAATGCACTACGGGCCAATGAGGACTTTTACCACATCATTTGTAACATTACGGTTATGATTACACCGAATAATCCTTGGTCATAATCATACTAAGTCCATCTATGCACTACAGGCCATAGATGACTTTTAATAAAATATAAACATGAGGATGATGACAATGATATAAGAATTCAATAAAACAAGTTTAAGAATTTATTTATCCGTAAACCAATAACGTCAAATCACAACACGATAATCGCTTTGTAGAGTAAAATTCAAGAATGCTCGTAAGAATATTTCCATGAAAAAATCTTTGGATGAAGCGCAAATATCAAGGATATTCCACTAATTTCATAGAGTATAGAAGTCAAAGTGTTAACCAACTAAGTATAATAAAGAATGGAATAACAAAAGAAATCACCATGCATGCGATAATCGCTTGCAGGCAAAAGTTATTCCAATGTAATAATAAATAACGAAACCTGTGTCCAGGCGAAAAGCATGCAGCACGAGGATATTCAACAGAATAATAAAGAATGGAACCTGAGTTAAAGCATAAAACGCACGACGAGGATATTCCAATGTAATAATAAAGATCGAAACCAGTCCCCACGTAAAAAATGCACAGATATGATATTCCAAGAATAATAAAGACTGGAATAATGAAAAATTTCACCAAGTATAGGTAGTTGGCGTATACAAGTTATTCCAATGTAATTATAAATAATGGAATAACGAAGTTCTCTTAATGAATACAAAAGAAATAACACCCCTTACATTAGTAGGAGATTGAATCTTCGCAATAGTGTAGTAACATAATACTCTTCTTCTTTCTCTTTTATTCTCTCATACTTTCTCTCTCTATTGCTTGAATGAATTCGTGAAAAATAATGAAGAACTAGGCCTCTATTTATAGAAGATTTCTAGCTTAGCATTTGCAATGTGAAAAGACAAGCGGCTTGACGACTGGTGATGTGAAAAGAAAAGTGGTTTGACGCCTGTAATATGAAACGGCAAGTGGTTTGACGTCTGGTAAAGGTAATTACTATTGGAGAAAGAGACTCTTAGATGATGACATATGGGCCCGCATAGAATAACCAAATTTACCACAAACGTCTCATAATAGACTCTTTATATACATCAAGGATTGAATAAATATTACAACAAATCATTTTATTTTTAATCAACACATATTTAATCTTTCAACAATTATTAATCATTAATATTATAACTTGTCGTCTCAATTATTGATTTAATAATATAACATATTATATGAGATGATCTTTGTGACAATAATTGAATCAAAAATATAAGAGATATGATGCAGCAATTACTGTAGTAATAATTGAGTATAACTGAGTGACTTCTCACGTAAGCATCAATAATCAATACCGTGTGCTACTATGCAACCACGCGTATTACTATACTTTTACTACCGGGTAGTTCAACAGTTAACGGTAAAACTTTTCCCGTTATTTTTATAGAAAGATAATTTTTCATTTTCTAACTACGACAATACTTCCGTTGTGGGGTCCACCAATGATTGTGTCGTCGTACGAATATTTTCCGACAAAAAGAATATTCCCTGACCAAACGAATATTTTACAATAACTTGCTTACCTTGCAAAATTTATAAATATTACCCACAACTATAACATTATATCAAATCCACACTATAATATTTAAAAAATGATATTTAGAGAAAATTAATCTTTATTCATAAAAGTTGGGGTCTTACAGAATATGTGCCAAGATAATGGGTATATGTACTTATGTGATAAGTAAAAATATATTTATTACATGAATAATTGCAAATAATTTTATTTTAGAATTAATGATTATTATAAATTATATTCTTATAATAGCTAATTTTAAAGTAGGAATGTTTTTATTAATTATTTTCCATAAAAATATAACTATATATTATTTAACTAATATATGAAATGATCTTTAGAATTATTATAGTAATTATTTTATTTTATGAATTTATTTCTGATTAGTTAAGTTAATTATTTTTAACTTAATTAATAATGTTATATATGAAAGATAAATCAGATATGGAATCTAAACCCTAATTTTTGGATTTTGATCAAGGAATGAGAATAATAATATAATATTATTATTTTTCAAGTGCTATAAGTATGTATGTTATGTGTGTACGGTTAAATTGTGGAACAGTTTCAATGTGTCAAGACAAACCCTAGTATTATGGTAATAAACCCTAATTAGTAATTAGAAACCCTAATTACTAAACTAGAAACCCTAACTTCTATATTTGGAACCCTAATTGTCAAATTGAGAAAACTCTAATTGTTAAATTAGAATGTTTAATATTAATTAAAGGACCTTAAATCTAATTTTCATGATCTATGTAATTACGAATTTAAACACGATTAAGAAACCCTAATTTGCAAAAATTAGAAAGTTAATTTTATTTACCCTAAATTGAAATTCTAGAAAGCTAATTTTTGGAAAACCTTAGGGTTAAACCCTCAAGGTCAAACCCTAAGGGTTTGCCAAGATTATATTTGTGCCATTAAATTTGTAGGCCAAATGACCAAATTACCCTTTTCTTAAATTTTAAAGTTAAATATAATTATGGCAAAAAATTGTGCCACATCTCTTGAGCCATTACCAAACACTTTGAATCAACTAATTAAAGCCACATAACAAACATTCTCAACCACAAGAATCAATTATGAGTGATTAAAGAAAGTAAAAGTCCAAAGAATTGGCTCATTTTCTGGCTCTAGCACCCAACCAAGTTTCTCTCTCTCCACACTCACGAATTCTAGTAGCATTTCAGTCCCAAAAGCAAGCCCCACTACCTTCATTAACAGATCAATAAGCTAGAATCAAGCATTGTTCAAGTTAGGTATAAACCCTAAAAGCCAAATCTGATCTTTGATTCCATGATAGATGTTGTGTTTTAATGTTAAAACATGTTATTTGTAGTTTATATAAGTGATCTGGGTTGCTAAATGTTAGATCCATAACATCTAGAGGCTCGAATTTGAGGTTTCACAAAAAAACTAGAAATTTTTGTTTTTGATGTCTGACAATGAATGACAGACCTTCTAGATCTCAGTGTGTTTATTGATTTGGTGTTTTAAGTGTTTGATATTGTAGTCTGATATGTGGTCTTTGATCTGGATCAAGAATCAGGCTTATATCTGGCTTAGATTGCAAATTATTGATGGTCAAAAGTAGTTGACCCGGCCAGTTTACGGCGCTTCGGGTAACCCAGTAACCGCCCGCGCAGCAATCGACAACGTTTTCTAATGCCCAGATCTTTCTATTGTTAGTCGTTTTGTTATTGTTGATATATCTACGTTGTAGTATATAGGTTGTACTACATGTTTATGCCTTAACATCTCCTAATCATTAAATAGGTGGATCGTAGTGGACGATCAAACCAAGTCGGACGAACAAGAAAGCTATTTTCTGGGTAACCCAGAAAACGCTTGAACATGTCGTCTGACATAGTTTCATCACCAGCTTATATTTGTTTGATTTGTTGTTGTTTTGGTGATATAATGTATTAGATATCTTCTTTGTTATGCTGGCTACACACTAAAAGCATTAAATCACTAAAACATAGCACGAACAACAAGTTGTGGAAGCCCAAAGTAGGCTTCACAAACTGTTCTTCATTTCTGGGTAACCCAGAAATGAAGAATAGCTCTGACAGCCACTTTGGAGGCTCAGATCACTTTGGTTATGTATTTTATGATCATGTTTGTTGTTGGATCTTGTAGTCTTGCACTAACACTGTGACACCCCAAAATCCGGGTTACCTGACCCCCGAGTTTGGTGCTCACGATCCACAATATAATAACATCTAACAACCCATTCATATAGAAATCGTAATACATAAGTCATTAACAGAGATTGTTAATACATTAGTCCCAGGTCTGCTAACCTTAACATTACAAACATACCCCATAGATATACAAAAAGGGTTTACAAACAACATAATAAATATGCTTCATCATAACTAATTTATCACTATGCCTTTGCTTCTATTCTTCACAGCACCTTCTGCAACTTCGTCCTTAGCTAAAAAGTTTTATTTAGCAAGGGTGAGCAACAAATTTGCCCCGCAAGTTAAGATATACAATGAATGTATAAGTATCAGAATAATATACTATCTATATTTATAGAATGACACCAAAGTTCGGGGAACATTGAAATAGCTGAACAAATCGTTAATCAATAACAAGTCTTTTTGTATTCTAGGCAACGCAATAATCTGATAATGAAAGAGTGCAACACTTTCAAAGTTTTTACGATATTCTATTGAATAAACAAGAATCAATTCTACGCAATAACAAAGTGGAATGTTCTCCAGATTTATGCTTAGTGATCACACAAGATCTAGAACTTCTCTTCTCGGGTATCTATCAAAGATTTACTTTGATACATACGCAGAAGTATCAGATAACCATAAAGATTAAATCATACCCCTCTGCAAGTATAACAAGTGATCAACTTTATTATACCCTATATTATGCATAATACTTAACAGTACGCAATGGCCGAGTATACGACCTAAAATGTTCCCTTTATATAAAGGGTTGTTCTTCTCAGTCTTTGAATCCAAATTTGATTTAACAATGAAAGACAATGATTTCAATATCTAATCACTTCTCTTCTCAAACCTATCAAGTTTTGATTTTTCGATCTAGCCAAAACAACTTGCATTGATCTATCAATAATAATTGAATTCTCTTCTCTTCTCTTCTTGAACCTATCAAGTTCTAACAAATGTTTGTCTAGCCAAAACAATTAGCTAAGACATTTCTCAACATAATTTGACAATAAAGCAGAATTATCATCTTTGTCAATACTAGCTTCTACGAAAAATGAATATCCAACAAAGGTTATTCTACGAATGTATATTTTTCGAATCAGTAATTCAATTTGAATTATTAAACATGCACTAACTGCGAATAATCAACAATAAATCCCTGGACATGGTATAATTAGCAATAATTAACCACTATAATAATTGAATGAATATAACTCAAGGTTGAGTTAGGGAAACTTGCCTTCCGCGTTGATTACTGCTACACAAAATACTTATCTGCTTTTGAAAGACCTATAACCAATAATATAGGTCTCACAATTAGCACAATAATTCATAACATGTAACACAGTAATTCACAGTCAATCTGTCTCCTAGACACATTACCACATATGTAAGACCCCAACTTATTATAAATAAAATCGAATTTCTTCTAATTATTATTGTGAATAATAAGGTGTTAATTTGATATAATGCTTTGGTTATGGGTGAAATGTGCAAATTTTGCAAAAGAAGCAAGTGGTTATAAAATATTCATTGTTGTCGGGGAATATTCGTTTGGTCGTAGAATATTCTTTACGTGGGAATATTCGTGACTGACAGCATAAACCATTTGTGGGCCCTATAACGGATAAAGCTGCGGACAAAGAAAGCGACAAATTTGAGTTTTTACAAATAACGGCGTAGTTATTCACAATTAATATTGTTGGAATACCCGGTGGTTAAAATCTGATGTCTGGCGTGGTTGCCTGTTGATACCAGTTTTGCATAATATTTTGAATTATTGATTCTTACGTAAGAAGGCACTACTCAATAATTGTTACAGTAATTACTGTTCAATATTTTATTTTATTGGTTCAATAATTGTTGCGTTGATATTTTATATTATTATTGTTTCAATAATTGTCACTGCAAAATATTTCCCATTATCGGATCAATAATTCATATTATTTGAATAATATTATGAGATAACATTATTGGCAATGTCTAGAAAGTTCTGTCAAGGAGAGGTTTGGTCACCTAATTGCGCGCCAGTAAGGAGAAATCCTTATCGGAAAGCCCCCTCTTTTCCGAGAACTGTCTGGTTGTCATAAATGTGATTCTGTAATATTATTTGTGAATAATTAATTATTGATTTATATGATAAGGAAATATTTATTTGATGCGGATTTAAATGATGGATTTATTTATGTGGTTATAAATGAAGGAATTAATGTTGAGGTGTTTTATCAGTATTTTGTCGGAATGGAGGTATTAAAAATCAAACCAGTGTTCTTGAGATATATTGCGTGAGTTATAATCTTTAATTCGACCGTTGGATCATTGTGATTTTTGGATATGTTATACATATATAAGTTGAGTATATGTCCACAAATGTTGAATCGTTAAAAATGAACGTATGATTTATTATGAATTTTAAGAGGTGACTGGTTCAGAAATTGTTGAAGTTTCGGAATTTATCATTTTGGTGGAAAATTCTAGAATTGGTGGCCCACTTTTAGTTGGTGAGAAATGTGCTCAAATTGAATTTCAAATGTGGTGGGTGGCAATAGTAGCAGGTCAAGTCTGCTGCGGCGTGCTAACATTTTCCTATAAATAGAGGGCTAAGTTAGAATTGAAAATTACACCAGAAACAAGTTTTCTTTCTCTCTATATTATCGAGTGTATTTTGTGAATATTTAGATACTTTGAGAGTTGCTATCCAGTACAAGGAGTTGGGACCACCAAAATTTATTGGAAAGCCAAATCCGATCAAGGCGGAAATGTGGGTCAAGCAAATTACCAAGATATTCGATGTCTCTGGATGCACGGAGGAACAAAAGGTTCCATTCGCCACCTCTATGTTCCGCGATGAGGCAGACTACTGGTGGGAGTCTGTTAAACGTACCCAGCCTTCCACACTCAACATGTCTTGAGAAACATTTCAGAAATTGTTTAATGACAAGTACTTTCCTGAAAGTATTCGTCATATGAAGGAGGTGGAGTTTATTAGACTAGAACAAAACAACATGACAGTGTCCCAGTACGAGGCGAAGTTTGCAGAGTTATCTAGGTTTTCACCTCATTTGGTCGAGAATGAGGAACGAATGACGAGGATGTTTCTGAGAGGTCTAAAACCCAAGATTCGATAATATCTTATCTCTCATAAATTTTCTTTATATTCAGATGTGGTAAACAAGGCTCAATTATTAGAGCGAGATAATGAGTATATTCAACCAAGGGACCACAACCGAGTGGTCATACCGATGGCAATGGCATCATAGGAGCAATGACACCCAATGGGAGGAAAGCATCCGGATTAAAAGTAGTAACCACTCTGGTGGTAATCGTGGCCATGAAAATAGAAGAAGCGAGTCGGGAGGAGATTTCAAGAAAAGAAGGTACAACAATGACAACGTGAAGACGTTAGCACAAACATCAACTATTTCTAGGGGAGGAGAACAAGCACCGGTCGTTTGTTACAAATGCGGGAAAGAGGGACACATCAACCCAAACTGCCCACAACAATCCAAGGTGTGTTATAACTGTGGAAATGAAGGTCATATAGCTAGAGATTGTCTAGTTGTGAAACCAAGTTCAACGAGGGATGGTGACTTCAAAGGCTATCCTGCATAAGTCAAAGTCGGTGGTTCCTAGAAGGGCGTTTGTCGTGATCAAAAATGCGAGGGACCCAAACGAGGTGATCACGGGTAAGCTAATCATAAACTCTTGTGAAGTTTATACCTTATTAGATACCGGTTCTACCAATTCTTTTATCTCTCCTGCTTGTGCTCAACGTTTAAACTTGACTCTGGAGAAGTTAGACCTTGACTTATCTGTTGAGACTCTGTTAGGAGAAACTTTCATTACATCTACTATTTATAAATGTTGATTGATTCAAGTCGGTACCATCACATTACCTGCTGATCTTATTTCGTTGAAAATTCTTGCATTTGATGTGATTTTAGGGATTGATTGGTTAACCACTCATCATGCTAAAATTGATTGTTTTCGTAAGGTTGTCAGTTTTTGTAGCATCCATGAATCTAGGTCCCAAATCACCTCGGATCCGGTACACTATTTCTATTACTAATTGCGGAAGATATAAACATAAATTGTTTATACATTAAACTTTACACACTATTCCCCAAAATCGAGTAACCTTAACTTAAACACAATTCATAAACTTTCTAACATATAACACATTTATCAAACTATACTATTACAAAATAGCCGCACATTTTATCACAAACTGAACTTGGCCTTAACCTTTTCCTATATCCGAACGCATTCGCCTTATCTGCAATGTTTATCATGATATAGCAAGGGTGAGCATGAAAGTTGCCCAGCAAGTTTAAATACAATTTGAGGATATATCATGATTGAAGAGTATGAATAATAAGTTGGCTCTAATTCATCAATATAATTGAGAACTAGCACGAACAATTTTTGACCGAACAAGTTTTAAACATGAACAAACATTTCTGAACTAACTGGTAATGATGGTGATCAGCCTTTCATACCTGACTTATACATGCAAGATGTACAAAGTACAATTTTCGTGGCAACCAACAATGATTAACCATAAGCTTGAATAAAACACTCTTAGTAGAGTTAAGTAAAATGAAACTTGCTCGAACTGTTGATTACATGTAACGCAATTTATAATGCTTTATCCAAGACCTAATATTAGTAATATAGATCTCCAATATTAGAATAATATCATCACAATATAAAATAACCTAAACACATTACCACATAACCCTATTAGTCTATACAAGACACAAGACCTAATATTAAGTCAAACTATTTAAGTCTAAGTTGAAACCGAGCAAAATTCTATCATCCCGATTTGGCCTAGTTTAAATTTAACACTCGAGTTTAAGTTCAATTAAACTCGCTTAAACCCTTAACAATTATCACCGATAATTTCTTATTAGATAAAACAATTTTCATTGACTTGAAATAAATTTTGAGATAATTAATATCATTTATCAACATTTTTCAATCTCTTAAAACCGTATTTAAATAAATTAAATACCACATAATTCCTTAATCATTAATATTCATTTAATATAAAATATTAATGAAAATCATAACATAATATTATAATATAATTATAATATATCAAAGTATTTTTAATACCTTAAAATCATAATTATATGATTTTTAAACAATTAAATCCATTATCCGATAATTGATATTAATATTAAAATGTGAATATATCCATGGCAAAATATCAAAAGTTATATTTTATAACTTATAATATTTTTCTAACACTTAAATCATATTTATATGATTTTTAAATCATTAATACTATTTTTCCATAATTCATTTAATATATATTCATCAAATAAATTAACTACCATTAATAATAAATTATTAATGAATTCATCACAAAATATCAAAAGTCATCAAAAATAACTTAAAATATTTTCTAACACCATAATATAATTTTTCATGATTTTTCATGAATTAAAACCATTTTTCAATAATCTATCTAATATTGAATTAAATAAATTAAATACCAATTATATTCCAAAAATATTAAATATATTCAAAATATACTCAAAATAGTTAAAAAAACTATTTTTCAAGCTTTAAAATGATTTTTAAAACCATTTTTGGTAATTTTTAGAATTTAATTAAATTTTTAAATAATTTTCGGAAAATCAGAAATTAAAAATATTAATAACCGTCGCTAAAGGATCTATATATGACGTAACTGTCGCTATAGGTGTTCTTGAGCCTCAAGCCCGTAAACCTGTCCGCGAAGGTGCATGGTTCAATTCTCGATTTTACTCAATGTTCTTGCTACTTTCTGGGGAGATAATGGTGTTGGGATTGTAGTATTGATGTAGTACTACAACCACAAACCGAATTCATGGTCATACTACAACAGATCAGAGAGATCTAAGCACTCAAAAATCATGTCAGGACTGTTCTTCATCATTCTGGGTTTAACAGATTTGAGTGGCCTACTTTGAGTCCTTATATCTTTCATTCCAGGTTTGATTTGTGTGATCTAATGGTCCATACTTGTAGTCAAGATGCCAAAGAGAAACTCTAATGCATCGATTATCTTATCAACATCACATGTGCAAGATCTAGCTTGGGTTAAACGGCATGCCAAAGAATCGTTTCTTCAAAAATCGGGAATTTCCCTAAAATTGTCAAAAACAATGGTCAATGCTAGTTTGACCTCGATTTCCTGCTAGTCTAGTTATGATCTAAGTGCTCTAAAGGCTTTAATGTGTAGTCTACATACCAAACTACAACTAATCAACAACAACTTGGCCAAACAATCAAACTAAAGCAAGATCAAAAGCTTCAAAAACGTTGTCAGAAATCTGGGTTTCTGGGTTTGCCCAGAAACTCAGTTGGTCATGGTCGGTCAACGATCTTTGACCATTAATATCTTTTAATCTACACAAGATCTGGACTGGATTAAAGTTGCAGAGTAAATACCTCATGGCATAGAACAGATCTAAAACATAAAACAACACTAACCCTTAACAGACACGGATTTAAAGGCCCTGACATTCGACTGTCAGACCACTTTTTTGAAAAATTTCCAGATTTGCAAAATTGCTAGATTCGAGCACTTTGATGTTATGGATATGGGATTTTACAACCCAGATCACTAATAGACACCTTAATACACAACTTTAACTAACAAATTATAACATCTAACACAAGATCACTGATTTTCGAAATTTAAGGGTTCTTTACCTTTTATGCTTTGATTTCGATTTTCGATCTTGAATTTTCGCTTGGGTGATCTAAAGCTGAATAAGTGACTGATCTACTATAATATTTCGTGGCTAAGAGGTTGAGAGAGTTTTGTTAATGGTTGTTGACCAAATGAGCAACTTTTTAGACTTTTCTCTCTCTCATTCTATTATATAATGCTTGATTCATTGTATGATGCTGATTTGCTAGCAAGGTAGGCTGATTTGCTGGATATATAGACCATGCTAAGTCAAAAGTGGGTTAACCACTCCATATTTGGAAAGATATGCAAGTTAGCTATATAAAAAAATATGACATAAGGGTATTTTTGACATTTCCATTTATTTCTAGAATTTAGAATTTGCCAAATTGGTTTTGCAAAAGGTTTAGGGTTTAGTTTTTTAACCCTTAAATATTTAGTTTTAACTTGGATTTTAAAATTTTCTAATTAGAATAGAAAATTTTGATTTAAAATTATAATTAGGGATTCCTAATTAGTATAATTTTTCTAATTACATTAGGTCTTAAACCAATTAGGATTAATATTTTCCCAATTAATATTGCTATTTTAGCAATTAAATCCACCCTCGCACAATTAGGGTTTACGGATTTAATAATTAGGGTTCAAAATCAAGAATTAGGGTTTGCTAATTAATTAAGCTTTGCCCTAATTAGTAGTATAATTAATACCACATAAGCATTATAATTATCCTTTCTATTCCCGCATTAGGGTTTCAAATTATCGAAATCTAAAATTAGGGTTTCCACATCTGGTATTAGGGTTTTGTAATAAACAATTAAGGTTTTAGGTAATTCATTAGGGTTTTCCTAATTCATTTATAATTAATGACGTTAAACCTTATACATAGCATTGCATTCCCAATCTAAGGTTTTTAATATCCGAATTAGGGTTTGATTCTCGAAAATCAAAATTAGGTTACTAGAACCATTTTTAGGGTTTCTTATCGACGTTAAGGTTTTCTAACCGAACGTTGATGTTCTTAATATATATTAGGGTTTGACACATATATAATTTATCCGGTCAACCCATGACCCTTAATCACATTCTCGTATACTTACATAACCATAAACACTGTAACATATTCACATAAATCCTTAATCCTCAATAATTCACCTAAATCCTTCATGAATTTTGAAATCCTCAAAATTCAATCTCAATAACATCAAACGATACACTTATTTTTCTGTCTAGGTTCATTATTTGATCTTAAATCAATCATTTAAGATTTTAATAAATTGTCCAAATTCTCTAAGTTGTCACATTCCCCCTCTTATAAGAATTTCGTCCCCGAAATTCACCTTACACCTTACACCGTGCACCTTACACCATTCGTACATATCACATGCTACACAATACACCACTCACAAGAGTAAAATGTTTCAAATTGTGCTGAGGGGTCATATAGACCATGAACACATAGATTTAACGGTATTGATCATACCACAAAACAATACATTACTTGGTCTGTTTACAATCACAAAGAAGGTAAACTACCGTTGTTAGTACTTTAGGTGATCATTTATCGCATTTTTTACATCATGCATAACGTATTAATCATTTTTAGCGAATATTTACGCTACTAGATTGGATTATTTATCCAAACATCATTTTTCACCTCAGTCTTATCATAGGATTCCGCACCAAAATAATTTGGTTCGGGAATTTTTTTTTTCAATGAACACTTAGAGTTTTCATAACATTAGTCTAGCTGAATCAAATAGCATAGACTCATATTGATAATTCAATTCAATCGAATTATTTAGGTATAACCAAACCCCGTTGGCAAATTAAAATTTTTAAAAACATTTTCGAGAATGACGCCATGATGCCGTACTATATTCATAGTCCGTTTAAGGATGCCGTCATTGTATGACTTTGTCATAACACATCATACAATAGAGGAACAACGACTTTAGGTCAAATTCACACTAAGTATTCTCGTATTTATAACTCCATCACATTTTTATCATCTCCGCATTAAAGTTACATGGTACATGAGTGATAATTAAAATACATTTTGATATTTCAAATCATTTGAGTCTAGTCAAATAAGTAGCATAGATCGTATTTTAAACCGCTTCAAAAATGGTTCTTAGTCTTTTTTTTTTTAAAAAAAGGCAATATAGTGCGATTTAGCTTGATGTCAAAATTTCAAGTTTAGCATAGCTAGGAGTTTAGGAAAACCTAAGTCTCCACTAATGATCATTTGCTTTAACAATCTATCTATTCCTATAATCCTTAACACTCCATTCACACACAACTATACCCAGTTCATAAAACCACACTTATGAGTCCATAAATTGCCACAATTATATGAGTTTAAGAACTTATCCTAGTCCGACGTTTAGCGTCCCGCTCACGAGAGGGGTTCATAAACATTTCATATAACTATGAATCAAGAATGTCACATAAGTATGAGTTTTAAGAACTCGTGACTTAATCCTATATTCTCTACCTATGACCTATCTATTTGTTATACACATGAGAAAGGAATCACCCTCTTAAATATAGCATATAGCAAATAGCGCGACACAAACATTTCAATGATTATCAATGCCGTAAACTAAGTGGTTGTCAAACCAAACTCACCACTTCAATATAGGAAGCTAAGTGAACAATTCCCTACCATACAAAGAAATCAATACAACCACTACATCGGCAGAAGCTAAGTGACTCTAAAACCAAGTACAAATTCCCCACCATATAAGGAATCATTAACTTAGTCTGCCGGCATGAGTCCTCAATTGAAATCCCCATAATCTTAACCCCTTTTTCCATACAAATTTCATTTAATCCGTATCCATAATCCACAACTCTTTCATGAGCTTTTCATAGTACAATTTCATAGTACAACTGATACACAGCATTTTGCTATAGAAACTTTTCAATCATCGATTGATTCTTTCTCGTCATTATAACCTTATCAGATCACGGGTGATCTCATCAGATATATTACGATTCAATTCTATGACTTGATCGTTTTGTTTTACGATCTCCTATCACCCAACCTTTATTTCTTTTACACTTCACCTATATTACCAGAGAGATAGGGAACTTTGTGTCTTTACACTCGCCGAGATTCATCTTTGAATCTTATCACCAACTAACTCTATTTGAGTTAGATCTTCCTAATCCTAATCATCGTGGTTATTGGTGTCATGTATTACTACCTAAGCTTTATAACCAACAAACTTTGATACCAACTGTAGCATCCCGAATCCAGTCCCAAATCACCGTGGATCCCAGACACAATTTCTATTACTAATTATGAAGATATAAACATAAATTGTTTATACATTAAACTTACACACTATTCCCCAAAATCGAGTAACCTTAACTTAAACACAATTCATAAACTTTCTAACATATAACACATTTATCAAACTATACTATTACAAAATAGCCGCACATTTTATCACAAACCTAACTTGGCCTTAACCTTTTCCTCAGATCCGAACGATTCGCTTTATCTCGCAATGTTTTATCATGATATAGCAAGGGTGAGCATGAAAGTTGCCCAAAGAAGTTTAAATACAATTTGAGGATATATCATGATTGAAGAGTATGAATAATAAGTCGGCTATAATTCATCAATATAATTGAGAACTAGACGAACAAACTTTTGATCGAACAAGTTTTAAACATGAACAAACATTTCGAACCAACTGGTAATGAAGGTGATCACCTTTTCATACCGATTTATACATGCAAGATGTACAGAGTACAATTTTCGTGGCAACCAACAATGATTAACCATAAGCTTGAATAAAACACTCTTAGTAGAGTTAAGTAAAAATGAAACTTGCTCGAACCATTGATTACCGTAACGCAATTTATAACGCTTTATCCAAGACCTAATATTAGTAATATAGATCTCCAATATTAGAATAATATCATCACAATATAATATAAAATAATTTATAAACACATAATAACCTAAACACATAACACATAAGCCTATCACCATACAACACATAAGACATAATATCAAGTCAAACTATTTAAGTCCGAGTTGAAACTGACACAATTCTATCATCCCGATTTGCCTCAAGTGGGTTAATACTCGAGTTTAAGTTCAATTAAACTCTCGCTTAAACACTTAACAACAATTATCATAGATAATTTCTTAGCAGAATAAAATAATTTTTCATTGACTTGAAATAAATTTTTTGATAATTAATATCATTTATCAACATTTTTCAATCCTTAAAACCGTATTTAAATAAATTAAATACCAAATAATTCCTTAATCATTAATATTCATTTAATATAAAATATTAATGAAAATCATTACATAATATTATAATATAATTATAATATATCAAAGTATTTTTAATACCTTAAAATCATAATTATATGATTTTTAAACAATTAAATCCATTATCCGATAATTGATATTAATATTAAAATGTTAATATATTCATGGCAAAATATCAAAAGTTATATTTTATAACTTAAAATATTTTTCTAACACTTAAATCATTTTTATATGATTTTTAAATCATTAATACTATTTTTCCATAATTCATTTAATATATTCATTAAATAATTAACTACCATTAATAATAAATTATTAATGAATTCATCACAAAATATCAAAAGTCATCAAAATAACTTAAAATATTTTTTAACACCATAATATAATTTTTCATGATTTTTCATGAATTAAAACCATTTTTCAATAATTTATCTAATATTGAATTAAATAAATTAAATACCAATTATATTCCAAAAATATTAAATATATTCAAAATATACTCAAAATAGTTAAAACTATTTTTCAAGCTTTAAAATGATTTTTAAAACCATTTTTGGTAATTTTAGAATTTAATTTATTTTTAAATAATTTTAAAATCGTAAATTAAAAATATTAATAACTGTCATTGCTAAAGGACCCTATAGCTTATAGTAACCATCGCTATAGGTGTTCTTGAGCCTCAAGCCCGTAAAACCGTCAACCGCGAGGGTGCATGGTTTGACCGGATTTTACCAATCGTTTCATGCTACTTTCTCGGGGAGATAATGGTGTTGGGATTGTAGTATTGATGTAGTACTACAACCACAAACCGAATTCATGGTCATACTACAATGCATCGTAGAGATCTAAGCTCTCAAAAATCTTGTCAGATCGTTTTCATCATTCGGGTTTAATGATTTGAGTGGCCTACTTTGAGTCCTTATATCTTTCATTCCGTGTTTGATTTGTGTGATCTAATGGTCCATACTTGTAGTCAAGATGCCAAAGAGAAACTCTAATGCATCGATTATCTTATCAACATCACATGTGCAAGATCTAGCTTGGGTCAAACAAGATGCCAAAGAATATTTTCTTCAAAAATCTGGGAATTTCCTGAATTGTCAAAACAAAATAATCAATGCTAGTTTGACCTCGATTTCGCTAGTCCAGCTTATGATCTAAGTGATCTAAAGGCTTTAATGTGTAGTCTACATACCAAACTACAACTAATCAACAACAACCTGGCCAAATAATCAAACTAAAGCAAGATCAAAAGCTTCAAAAACGTTGTCAGAAATCTGGGTTTCTGGGTTTGCCCAGAAACTCAGTTAGTCATGGTCGGTCAACGATCTTTGACCATTAATATCTTTTAATCTACACAAGATCCGGACCGGATTAAAGTTGCAAGAGTAAATACCTCATGGCATAGAAATGTATCTAAAACATAAAACAACACTAACCCTTAACAGACACGGATTTAAAGGCCCTGACATTCGACTGTCGAACCACTTTTTTGAAAAATTTCCAGATTTGCAAAATTGCTAGATTCGAGCACTTTGATGTTATGGATATGAGATTTTACAACCCAGATCACTAATAGACACCTTAATACACAACTTTAACTAACAAATTATAACATCTAACACAAGATCACTGATTTTCAAAATTTAAGGGTTCTTTACCTTTTATGCTTTGATTTTCGATTTCTGATCTTGAATTCTATTCTTGGGTGATCTAAAGCTGAATAAGTGACTGATCTACTATAATATTTCGTGGCTAAGAGGTTGAGAGAGTTTCGTTAATGGTTGTTGACCAAATGAGCAACTTTTTAGCCTTTTTTTCTCTCTCATTCTATTATATAATGCTTGATTCATTCATGATGATGTCAATTGCTAGCAAGGTAGGTGATTTGGTCGGATATATAGACCATGCTAAGTCAAAAGTGGGTTAACCACTCCATATTTGGAAAGATATGCAAGTTAGCTATAAAAAAATGTGACATAAGGGTATTTTTGACATTTCCATTTATTTCTAGAATTTGCCATTGGTTGCAAAACCCTTAGGGTTTAGGTTTTGAGCAATCTAGGGTTTTAGGGTTTGGAGCATTTAGAGTTTAGGGTTTAACCCTTAAATATTTAGCAACTTGGATTTTAAAATTTTCTAATTAGAATAGAAAATTTTGATTTAAAAATTATAATTAGGGATTCCTAATTATTATAATTTTCTAATTACATTAGGTCTTAAACCAATTAGGATTAATATTTTCCCAATTAATATTGCTATTTTAGCAATTAAATCCACCTTCTGCACAATTAGGGTTTCGATGTAATAATTAGGGTTCAAAAATTATAAATTAGGGTTTGCTAATTAATTAAGCTTTGCCTTAATTAGTAGTATAATTAATACCACATAAGCATTATAATTATCCTTTCTATTCCTGCATTAGGGTTTCAATTTATCGAAATCAAACTAGGTTTTCAGATCCGGTATTAGGGTTTTCTAATAATCAATTAAGTTCCCAATAATTCATTAGGGTTTTTCCTAATAAATTAAAATTAATGACGTTAACCTTATACATAACATCGCATTCCCAATCTAAGGTTTTCAATATCCAATTAGGTTTTGATTCAAATCAAATTAGGGTTTCTAGAACCGATTTTAGGGTTTCTTATCGACGTTAGGTTTTCTAACCTAACGTTGATGTTCTTAATATATACCTAGGGTTTGACACATATATAATTTATCCGATCAACCTCATGACCCTTAACCACATTCTCGCATATATACATAACCATATTCACGTAACTTATATTCACATAAATCCTTAATCCTCAAATAATTCACTAAATCTTCTTCATGTAATTTTGAAATCCTCAAAATTCATCCCAAAAATGTCAAACGATACACTTATTTTCCGCTCTAGGTCTAGTATTTGATCTTAAATCAATCATTTAAGATTTTAATAAATTGTCCAAATTCTCGGGTTGTCATTGGACATCGATTTCATTCGTCCTAGTACATCTCGTTGGGGTGCTCCTATTTTATTCGTAAAGAAGAAAGATAGTAGTATGCGACTTTTTATCGACTACCGAGAATTGAATCATGTCACTATCAAGAATAGGTATCCGCTACCTTGCATAGATGACTTGTTTGACCATTTTCAAGGAGCACAATTCTTTTCAAAGATCGATCTTCGTTCTGGATACCATCAGCTGAAGATTAAAACTGAGGATATTCCGAAGACTGCCTTCAGAACTCGGTACATGTATTATGAATTCTTAGTCAAGTCTTTTGGATTGACTAATGCTCCTATTACTTTCATGGATATGATGAACCGTGTGTTCAAAGAATATTTGGATCAGTTCGTTGTTGTCTTTATTGATGACATCCGCATCTATTCCAAAAGCCGTGAAGATCACGAGTACCATTTGAAGCTGGTACTGCAAAGGCTTCGTGATAACAAGTTGTATGCCAAACTAAAGAAATGCGAGTTCTGGCTTGAGGAAGTAGCATTCCTTGGGCACGTGGTGTCAAAACATAGAGTATCTGTTGACTTGGCGAAGATTGAAGCCATACAAAGTTGGGAGCAACCAAAGTCGGTGACTGAAGTACGTAGCTTTCTGGGCTTAGCTGGTTACTATCGGAGATTCGTGGAAGGATTTTCTCGAATCGCTACTCTGTTAACTCAGCTGACTCGTAAAGATATAAAATTCGGTTGGAGCGAGGATTGTGAGAAGAGTTTTCAAGAACTTAAGAGAAGACTCATTTCAGCACCTGTTCTGACAATACCATCTGGTTCGGATGGACTTGTTATCTACAGCGATGCTTCAGGCAAAGGGTTAGGATGTGTTCTCATACAACATGGGAAAGTCATAGCCTATGCCTCGCGACAACTTAAAGAATATGAGAGGAATTGTCTTAGTCATGATTTGGAGTTAACAGCAGTCGTTTTCGCGTTGAAGATCTGGAGACACTACCTGTATCGCGACAACTTAAAGAATATGAGAGGAATTATCCTAATCATTGCTTATTACCATGTCTATGAATTATTGAATAGCTGTTTGTGCAAATAATGCACGTGTTCATCAAGGATGAATGGCTGATCACCTTCATTACCATCTAGTCCAGTTATAAATTGTTCATGTTCTTTCTTGACCATTCAATTCCTAATAACTTGGTCGTTCAGTTATAAAAAAATTTGTTCATGCTAGTTCATAACTATATTGATGAATGTTAGCCAGCTATTATTAAAATTCTTTCAATCATAATATATCCTCAAATAAACTTATACTTCCTGGGCAAACTTATTGCTCACCCTTGCTATATCATGATTAAACATTGCACATTAAGACGAATACGTCGGATACAAGATAAGACAAAGACAATTCTAGCTTTAGTTTATATGTGCAGATAAAGTTTGTAACAGTATTGTATATTAATGACATTGTAAGTCAAATAAGTTATGAATTATGTATAAGTTAAGGTTACTCGACCTTGGGGATTAGTGTGTAATTTTTAATTTATAAACAATTTATGTTTATATCTTCCGCAATAGTTATAGAAATAGTATACCAGATCCGTGATGATTAGGAACCGGATTTGGGGATTTTACAACCAATCCATTCCGAGAATTACATTGAATTCTCCTAACTTTATCGGTATCAAATCTACCGATAATTTACAATCCCTTATGTCCACGCAACAACTCCTATGAATATCTTCAACGAGAATTATCTCTTCGTTTACTACCTTAATATTCAAAGGTATTGGCAACTTTTCGGGAAGTAATCCTAATCGTCTAGCAAAATCACATGCTATAAAAGAACAAGTAGCACCCGAGTCAAATAACACATAAGCATTTATGTCGTTAATCGGGATAATACATGCAACTACATCCCCTGATGCAACCGCATCATGGACCCGTCATCATATTAAGGTACGAGCCATTGGCCTACAAGTGATTCTTTGGACCACCAATAGCTAACTTAGTGTTATTAGCGCCCATTTCCCCTCCGTCCTTGTAACAACCCGATATTTTCTATATAAATAAATCACAAATTTTGCGTATAATTTTTTTTTTAATTTTTTTTATTAAAATAAATATGGGGAATATAAAGCAAGATAATGGGTATATGTATTTATGTGATAAGTAAAAATATATTTATTACATGAATAATTGCAAATAATTTTATTTTAGAATTATTAATTATTATAAATTATATTCTTATAATAACTAATTTTATAGTAGGAATATTTTTATTAATTATTTTCCATGAAAATATAACTATATATTATTTAAATAACATATGAAGTGATTTTTAGAATTATTATAAAAATTATTTTATTTTATGAATTTATTTCAGATTAGTTAAGTTAATTATTTTTAACTTAATTAACAATGTTATATATGAAAGATAAATCAAATATGGAATCCAAACCCTAATTTTTGGATTTTGATCAAGGAATGAGAATAATAATATATTATTATTATTTTTCAAGTGCTATAAGTATGTATGTTATGTGTGTACGGTTAAATTATGGAACAGTTTCAGTGTGTCAAGACAAACCCTAGTATTATAGTATTAAGCCCTAATTAGTAATTAGAAACCCTAATTACTAAACTAGAAACCCTAATTTCTATATTTGGAACCCTAATTGTCAAATTAAGAAAACTCTAATTGTTAAATTAGAATGTTTAATGTTAATTAATGGACCTTAAATCTAATTTTCATGATCTATGTAATTACGAATTTATACACGATTAAGAAACCCAAATTTGCAAAAATTAAAAAGTTAATTTTTTTTACCCTAAATTGAAATTCTATAAAACTAATTTTTGGAAAACTTTAGGGTTGTTTAAGGGTCAAACCCTAAGGGTTTGCCAAGATTACATTTGTGCCATTAAATTTGTAAGCCAAATGACCAAATTACCATTTTCTTAAATTTTAAAGTTAAATATAGTTATCGCTAAAACTTGTGCCACATCTCTTGAGCCATTACTAAACACTTTGAATCAGCCAATTGAAGCCACATAACAACATTCTCAACCACAAGAATCAATTTAGAGTGATTAAAGAAAGTGAAAGTCCAAAGAATTGGCTCATTTGCTATCTAGCACCCAACCAAGTTTCTCTCTCTCCACACTCACAAAATCTAGTAGCATTTCAGTCCCAAAAGCAAGCCCCACTACCTTCATTAACAGATCAAGAAGCCAGAATCAAGCATTGTTCAAGTTAGGTATAAACCCTAAAAGCCAAATCTGATCTTTGATTCCATGATAGATGTCGTGTTTTAATGTTAAAACATGTTGTTTGTATTCTATATAAATGATCCGGGTTGCTAGTTGTTATATCCATAACATCTAGAGGCTCGGATTTGAGATTTTACAAAAAAATTAGAAATTTTTATTTTTGATGTCTGACAATGAATGCCAGACCTTCTAGATCTCAGTGTGTTTATTGATTTGGTGTTTTAAGTGTTTGATATTGTAGTCTGATATGTGGTCTTTGATCTGGATCAAGAATCAGGCTTATATCTGGCTTAGATTGCAAATTATTGATGGTCAAAAGCAGTTGACCAGCCATGACTGGGCGTTTCTAGGTAACCCAAAAACTGCCTAGAAATGATCTAACAACGTTTTTAACGCCCAGATCTTTCTGTTGTTAGTCGTTTTGTTATTGTTGATGTATCTACGTTGTAGTATGTAGGTTGTACTACATGTTTATGTCTTAACATCTCCTAATCATTAAATAGGTGGATCGAGGTGGGCCGGTCAAACCAATGAGATTTAACATGAAAGTTTGTTTCGGGTAACCCAGAAAATGCTTGAACATGTCGTCTGACATGGTTTGACCAGCTTATATTTGTTTGATCTGTTGTTGTTTTGGTGATATAATGTATTAGATATCTTCCTTGTCATGCTGGCTACACACTAAAAGCATTAAATCACTAAAACATAGCACGAGCAACAAGTTGTGGAAGCCCAAAGTAGGCCTCACATTTAATCATTCTTCATTTTCGGATAACCCGAAATGAAGAGCGACCTGACAACCACTTTTAGAGGCTCAGATCGCTTTGGTTATGTGTTTTATGATCATGTTTGTTGTTGGATCTTGTAGTCTTGCACTAGCACTACAATATCTGACTAACAACATGCCCAGAATGTAAGACCCCGAATTTTATGAAATAAAAGTATTCAATTTTCCTATTTAGTAAATGGTTAAATTGATAAAAGGTTAAAGTTAAGGGTGATATATGATTTTTTTTCAAAATACGCAAGTGGTTATAAAATATTCATTGTTGTCGGGGAATATTCGTTTAGTCGTGGAATATTTTTTCTATCGAGGAATATTCGTATTGCATTTGGCAAGATCCATTTATAGGCCCATAATGTAGAATAAGCGCCGGATGAAGAAAATGAAAAATTTGAGTTTATATAAATAACGGCGTAGTTGTTACCATTAACACTGTTGGAATACCTGGTGGTTAAAATACGATGTCTGGCGTAGTTGCATAAAGATGTACGGTATTGCTCAATATTTTTTTCAATTATTGATTCTTACGTAAGAAGGCACTACTCAATAATTGTTATAGTAGTTATTGTTCAATATTTTATTTTATTGATTCAATAATTGATGCGTTGATATTTTATATTATTGTTGTTTCAATAATTGTCACTGCACAGTATTTTTCATTATCAGATCAATAATTCATATTATTTGAATAATATTATTAGATAGCATTATTGGCAATGTCTATAAAGTTCTGTCAAGGAGATGTTTCGTCACCTAATTGCGTGCTAGTAAGGAGAAATCCTTATCGAAAAGCCTCCTCTTTCCTGGGAACTGCCTGGTTGTCATTATTGTGATTCTGTAATATTATTTGTGAATAATTAATTATTGATTTATATAATAATGAAATATTAATTTGATGTGAATATAAATGATGGATTTATTTATGTGGTTATAAATGAAGGAATTAATGTTGAGGTATTTTATCAAGATTTTGCCTGTCGGATTGGAGGTATTAAAAGATCAAATCAAATTGTTCTTACTGACTTTATTGTGTGAGTTATAATTTTAATCGTAGTTGGATCGTTGTGATTTTTGGATATGTTATACATATATAAGTTGAGTATATGTTCACAAATTTTGAACCGTTAAAAATGAATGAATGATTTGTTATGAATTTTAAGAGGTGATTGATTCAAAAATTAGGTTTATAAATGATTTTGGTGAAAAATTCTAGAAATGGGTGGGCCCTACTTTTGGTTGTTAGGGAAGATGGCTGATTTTTGATGGGTAGAATAGTAAAGAGTAAAGCCATCAAAGTTCTGAGTCAAGTCTACTTTGCAAGTGCTAACATTTTTCTATAAATAGAGGCTAAGTTAGAATTGAAAATCACACCAGAATTCATAAGTTTTCTCTCTAGATTATCGAGTGTATTTTGTGAGTATTTAGATACTTGGTGAGTTGCTATTCATCAGTGCAAGTTTCCTTCAGCGTCATATCTGATATCCAGTTAGAAGTACTGCTCTTTTGAGGTAAGTGATAGTAAGGGATTGTAAGGGATATTAAGGGATGTTATTTTCTTCATAATGATGTTATTCTTTCAATATCATTATACTGAAATATTGGTATGGATTTTATTATGGAATTTCTACCTTTTCATGTCGGGGTTACTATTCACGTATACGGCACTATTCATGCATGTATATGACACTCTTTACGTATATGGCATTATTTACGTATACGGTACTATGTACGAATACGGAGTACTATTCACGAGTTACTATTCATGAGTTACTATTCACGAGTTACTATTCATGAGTTACTATTCATGGGTACTATTCACGACAAAATTGATTTCTTTTTTAGACCAAATTATCGTTGATTTATGAATATTACTCTTGAGATTAAATCTATATGTTGATTATATTGTTTTTATTATCATATATAACATTTTTATAACCCCAATGATGATATTTCTTTTTGACTTGAGTGTAAAGATGGGTAGATTATTGGTATGCTCATGACTATGGGTTCTCTTTGGCCAGTAGTGCAAAGTTGAATCATTGACTGGTATGATCATGACCATTGAATTTACAATTGAATATTTTTAGCTTAAGTGCAAAGGTGAATTGATCAACATGGTTATAATTATGGTTTATATAATGATTATGTATTTCTTTAAGATATGAATATCTTTGGCCCGTAGTGCAAAGATGACATGTTTTTGAATATCTTTGGCCCGTAGTGCAAAGATGATCTATTGTTGAATATCTTTGGCCTGTAGTGCAAAGATGAACTGTTGTTGAATATCTTTGGCCCGTAGTGCAAATATGAACTGTTGTTGAATATCTTTGGCCCGTAGTGCAAAGATGAATTGTTGTTGAATATCTTTGGCCTATAGTGCAAAGATGGTCGGTTGATGAATATCTTTGGCCCGTAGTGCATAGATGAAATTGTTAGTATGATTATAAACAAGAACTGTGATTTGGTATAACCATGATCTTTGATGTTTCAGGTAAAGACATGTGATAAAAATTATCTTCGTCCTGGATGTGAAGAGGAATTTAGAATTACAATTATGATTATGAGTTATTCATATAATTGTGGAAAGGAACTGTTGATTAATGTTACAGGGATAAAACATTGTTGGTGGATTTTTAACATTGAGAAGATAATAGACTTTATAGTCTATTTGACTCTTCTAATGGATTGCTCGTTCCACTGTAACTATGGTTGAAATTTTTATCATCTACCATACATTCTAAATCTCTGATTTATTATTGATGAAGGCTATTGATAATTTAATTATCTTTAGTCATGATATTCTTTACTGAGCTAGTTGTGCTCACCCTTTTGCTTCACAATTCCTTTTCAGGTAATAAGAGTGTAGCTGGGTCGACCAAGGGTAACGGAGAAATAGAACGGTGGTCTCTAGCTGTGGAGGTTCTCCTTAAGCAGTATAGAAAGGTGTTGTATACATCATTTAGTAGTTATATTTGGTGAATCAAATAGGGTGAGGCAAACCCAACGTTGGAAGGGTGTTTTGCCACTATCATACAAGATGTCTAATGACATACAACCTCGTGTCATCATAAGACAGGGTTGTGCACATCCACTTACTGAGTATATCTACGAGCACTACCTATATAATCTTGGAGTTTGTTTGAAGTATAATTCTCAATTAGAGACAGTGGAGATAATGATATGTCAAGAGAAGACTCGCCATTGGAAAGAATATGATAGTAATCTTCTCATTTTTCTTTGGGGTCTATTGGGTCAACCAAGGATAATTCTGTGGACATATGATATCTATCATAACCTAAACGCATGGCCTCCCATGTACGAAGGTTTCCTTGAGCACTTTCCAAAGATTCTAATTTCTAAAACAGTTTTTGACTATACCTTTATGTAAGATGTCATGGTGACGTGCTACCCAAGTTGGTGTCAAGAGTCACAGTTGATATATATATTTGTACCAAAACTCACAAACACATGAGTTGTTGTATTTTGCACAACAATTGTTGTAATAAAGTTGTAGTTGTTTTTTGTACCATGTATTTGGCGACTCAGAATGGGTTGGATGGAATGGACCTATTTTGGGGTTGTCACACAGAAACTTTATGATCCAAGATCTATGCTTAGTCAAACTCACCCACTCGGTAACTAACATGATTTTTTGGGGTTTTGCCAAGAACATGAAGAACACCTATAGCGACGGTTCTGTCGCTATAAGCAGTCTTTAACGACATTTAATTTCTAAAAATTCTATTTTTATTAAATAATTATAGAAAATTAGTTTTTAATTATTAAAAATACAAATTAAATTACTAAAAATTATTTTAAAGTCTAAAAATTAGTTTTTAATAATTTTTAATATATTTCATAAATATTTAATATTTTTGGAAATATTAAAGGTATTTAATTTATTTAATTATTATATTAAATAAATTATTTAAAAATGATTTTAATACTTGAAAATCATTTAAAATTATATTATGATATAAGAAAATATTTTAAGTTATTTTAATAACTTTTAATATTTTGTGATAAATTTCATTAATAAATTAATATTAATGATAATGAAGTTATTTAATAAATGAATTAAATAAATAAATAATAAATGATTTTATTATATTAAAAATCATTTAAAAAATAATAAGGTATTTAAAAATATTTGAAGTTATAAAGTATAACTTTCAATATTTAAAGGTAAATTTTATTAATTAATTATTATTAATAATATTAAAGTTATTTAATAATTATATTACATAAATTATTTTTAAAATGATTTTAATATTACAAAAAATTATTTTAAAACGAAAATGAAGTGTTTAAATATATTTTAAGTTATAAAATATAACTTTTAATATTTAAAGGATAATTTCATTAATAATTTAATATTAATGATATTAATTTAACATTAATAATATTAAATTTATTTAATAATTATATTAAATAAATAGTTTTAAAGTTGTTTTATTAATTTAAAAATCATTTAAAGAGGATATAAATGAATTAAAATATTTTAAGTTATAATAAATGACTTAATATTTTGATAAATAATACATCAATATTTTAATAATAATGGTAATTATTAAAATGATTTTAAGTGTTTTAAAAATTATTTAAGGGTAATAATAGTATTTTAAAAATATTTTGAGTTATTATAAATAACTTTAATATTTTGGCAATGGTTTCATTAATAGTTTAATATTAATTAAATGTTAATAATAATATATTTGTTTAATATTTAAATCGTTTAATAATGATTCCGGTGTTTAAAAATTTATGATAAATTATAATAAATGTTTAAAAATTATTATAAGTCATTTAAAAATAATATAACTGATACTTACAGATATTGAACTTCGGGAAAGAGTCTTAGACTCAATAATTACCTGATAAAGCCGTTGGTACACCGACATATTTTAGAAATTGATCTGTACTTATATATTTTGATTGTATCAATGTTCGTTTGTGAATCAAGGACTGTTGATTATGTGTGATAATGTGAATATGTAATATGCTGACTGCAATAAGCATTATTATGTGGTATGATATATTATTCTAATCGATAGAATGATCTTAATGATGATAAGTTTCGGTATAAAAGATAAAACTAAGTTGCGTACTGTAAGCAGCAGACCAGACAAGTATCCTACCTTTGCATTTTCTTTATGCAATCACGAGTAAGAAAGTTTCAAAATTATATTATTATTGTACTAGATTATAACCCCATTGTTATATATATTATGTATCCGATCATTGTTTATCAACATGATATTATATTATATAATTGAGATATATATTCATTAGATTAATTTCTAAATATGGTTATAAAGTGACCTCACTGGATAATCATTATATTTAATCACATGTTGATATATATATATATATATATATATATATATATATATATATATATATATATACACACACACCTATTGATCCCACATATGTATCGTCAGTAAAAAGTCGTTTCACGCTTATTTAAACATGACTAGACACTGATTTAGAAATATCGTTGAATATGATAAAACCTTGTTGTATCCAATCAAATTGTTTTGGTTCGGATTCCGGACTAAGTATGAATATCCCGAACAAGGAAAACTTTTATGCTACTTCATATGAGCAGAGTGAACGATAATATCGTTTCTTGCATGCGAGATTGATCAATACAGGGCACATTAGGATGATCACCCTCGCTACCAGTAAGTTATAATGATTTTTGAGATGAAGTTACGCTAAACCTTATCAAAATTTAAAACAATGTTCATAGTATGTCACCTTAACCCTATTTATAGTCAATACGTAGTTTCAAAAATTTGATATAGAGTTGTTATATTATTATTATTTCGGATCGATTTACTTCACAACTATTGAATCGTTGTAGAAGTGATGTATAAAGAAAACATTTAATTCTTTTCATTAATTATATTTATAATTGTTATTACTTGATGGGCACCTGGATGCTCATTCTTGCTTTAAATTTAAATGTTTCGACTAGGCATAGTCAATGATCAACCCAAGGTTCGTATAAGAACAAGTGAAAAGGAAAGCAAACATAATATATTTAATGGTATCTTTTGTAATAGTTAAAGCGTATTAAGACAATGATATGTATTATATATCATGTAAAGAATTATGGTAAAGGTTGCGTACTTGGGATTAGACTCTGATATATGCAAATTAAGTTTAATATTTATATTGTCGTTATTATTAGTATTATTCCGCTCAAAGAAATGATATCATGAAGCAGGAGTTCGGGTTTCAAGTACAGGGAGTTTAGGGGCTTTACAAGTTGATATCAGAGCTTAGGGTTAAAAATATTAGGTGGGATAGACCTTAGGCTATAACCTTAGAACAGGGGGAAACGTTGAAAATATAAATAACTCATATAGAGTTTAAAAGGAGCTGAATTGGATAAATTCATCGTCAAACAAAATAAAAGATAACTTATATAAAACAATTAATTGTTGTGTGTTTATACTACATGCTAATCAGGATAACTTATGTGTGAAGATGTCTGATGGAAAAGGCTTGTTATATGCTTATAGTATGAAAAAGGATCAAATCTATACACCCGAGCTAATATCGAAGCCAATAGCTAAAATAGAGGCTCATGATGAAAATAACTCGGACGAGGTGGTTATTATAGAAAACGTAATACCAGATCCGAAAATGGTGGAACTGACAGATAATGATTCAGACACTAAAGTTGAAGCTGAACAAGCATCAACGGAGGTGCAGGATCTGAGGAACAAGGTTTTTTCTATGGAAAAGCTGTGGGAAATAGAAAAGCTGCTAAATAGTCAGTTGCAAAAAGCCTTACTAGAAACAATGGAAGAACAAGATAAGCTTAAAATCCAAATCGATCAAATGGGAGCCACAAGTAACATATCATGTGCAGCTCCAAGCGATAAGGGGAAAAGAAAGATCGAAGACCACGACTTAAGAAAATTCGATAAGAAGAAATGGAAAAAGATATGTTACCTTTGCAGCTATGAGGGACATACCACTCTGTATTATCCCGACTATAAACCAGGTGCATATTTTATCTGTGGGATAGAAGGTCATCAGGCGAAAGGTTGTCCAAGAAAAAGGCGTAGTAAATAGGTAGTATATGTTCTATTGTGTAGGTATGTTTAATGTAATATATATGATAAGTATGTCTGTGTAATGTAATGTTCCCAACTCTTGTATTAGTCAAGACTATAAATCTCGACTTTTGTGGTCACAAAGGGATAGCTGATGTTTAAAGCATTATGTGCTATGCTATGTAAGGTATTCGTTAAATGAATATGAATCTATGTTTAATATATTAAACTTATATGATAAGGTTTAGAATGTAAGTTAAATTTATGATTTTATTTAATCAGATAATGCCGCCAAGACGTCGAACTCGAAATCAAAGGGCAGAAGAATATGTCAACAACGCTGGGGGACAACATCCAGACCCGATGCAGAAATTTACGAACATGGTAGCCCAGGCTACGCAGCAGGAATACCAGCTGTAAGGAACAAACTAGATAATTGCCTGGTGAATTTCAAAGACTTCAAAGCTGTAGGACCACCAGAATTCAGAGGTACAACTTACCCTGTAGAAGCCCAAATTTGGGTTAATGAAATTGAGAAGGCGTTTGTAATAGCTAGGGTAGCTGAGGGGCAAAAGACCACTTTTGCCACCTACATGAT
This sequence comes from Panax ginseng, assembly GCA_020205605.1. Lineage (NCBI taxonomy): Eukaryota > Viridiplantae > Streptophyta > Magnoliopsida > Apiales > Araliaceae > Panax > Panax ginseng. The sequence goes on from CM035138.1 coordinate 66,029,284, forward strand.
GAAAGGGGAGGCGAACATTTGGTGGGAAGCGAATCAGGCGAGGGCAGGAGAAGGATTAGTTACTTAGGATATGTTCAAAACTCTATTTTTCGAGAATTATTTCTCGTCCAGTATGCAGGTTAGGATGGAGGTGAAATTTCTGGAATTAAAGCAGAAGAATATGACGGTGTCAGAATACGCCGCAAAGTTTAATGAATTAGCTAGGTTTGCTCCGCATCAAGTTTATACGGAGGCTAGGAAAACAAGAAGGTTTGAGCTGGGATTAAAACCTTGGCTCTATAACAAGGTGGCGGTGTTGGAGATTCCTATATTTGCAACACTCATGGAAAAGGCTATTATAGCCGAGTAAAGGAGTGAGGCCATAAGCCTCTACAACAATGAGATGAAGAACAAAGGTAAGGTCGAAGGAGCTAGGAAGGAGAAAATTAATAGTGGGAGTAGAAGTGGTAGTGGCAAAAGGAAGGGGAGCAATTTTGGAAATGTCCAGGTGAAGCAGGAAGGTGTTAAGAAGCCAGCTGTACAATGTAAGACTTGTGGAAAGAATCACTCTGGGGGATGTCTGAAGGGGAAGTTTATGTGCTACAAGTGTGGGCAGGAGGGCCATATCTCTCCCAACTGCCCCAATCCAAGGATGAACACTGGGTGTTTTCTGTGCGGATCGACTGAACACAAGGTGAAGGATTGTCTGAAAAGGAGGATGAAGATAGGAAGTGTGAATACTGGCAAGGGCAGTGGGACTCTGGTGATTACGGGACCTACGTCATCAAGTAGGCCAACAAAATCTACTGCAAGGGTCTACAACATGAAGGTCCAGGATACCATAGCAGCTGACAATGGAACTCCAGGTATTATTCGTATAACCTTTTTTATATATATATATATATACATGATTTTCATATAAATAGTAAATTATTTTATAAAAAAATTTGAAGGAGGAATTTGAGTTCTTTTAGAAATCAAATTTCCGTTGAATCAGATAGAAAAGTTTTATGTGTATAGTTAAAGATCAGTTCGATCATTTATGATCGAGATCTACTTACAATGATTGTGTATGTTATGTATCCCTGTATGTATGAGTTTTAAAATGGTGATTCCGGGGACGAAATCTTTATAAGGGAGGGTGAATGTAACAACCCGATATTTTCTATATAAATAAATCGAAAATTTTGCGTATAAATTTTTTATTTATTTATTTATTAAAATAAATATGGGGAATATGTGACGCCCCCAAAATTAGGTATACATCACCCAACTTGAGTCGCCATATACATGGTATAGAATTCAAATACAACTTAATAATACAATTGTCGTGTATAATACGACAAAACATAAAATGTGAGTTTGAATACAAATATTGTCTACTAGAGAGTATACAAACTCAAAAGGAGTCCTCATTACAATTATTATCACACTATATCACAGAATAGTGAGGACTACTAATGCACCATCTAGGACCATCACTCCGTTCCCCGACTCGTCTCCAAATTATATATTCTCATTTCTCAAGAGAATAAAGTGAAAGAAAGGGTGAGCTCAACTAGCCTAGTATGAAATATTATGACTAAGATAATGTAGAATAAATTCTCATTAGCCTTAAACAGTGTTAAACTGATACCATATAACAAACATCAAGTTTAAATGCAGCGGAACAAGCAATCCATTAAAAGAGTCAAGTAGAGAATAAAATCTACTATCTTTTATGATTTAAAAGGTTTTTCATCACTTTTTATTTTTGGACTCAAATTTTAATAAATAATCCACATCATCGAATCACCACTGCACTATGGCCAAGGATATTCTTTAGTATCACGACCCCAATTATCCGTGCACTACGGGCTAAGAATATTTGTGTATTCATTATGGTCATGATCATGCTTACAACTGTCCATCAATGCACTATGGGCCAATGAGGACTTTTACCACATCATTTGTAATATTACGATCATGATTACACCGAATAATCCCTGGTCATAATCATACCAAGTCCATCTATGCACTACAGGCCACATATGACTTTCAATAAAATATAAACATGAGGATGATGACAATGATATAAGAATTCAATAAAACAAGTTCAAGAATTAATTTATCCAGGAACCAATAATGTCCAAACTGTCAACATGATATTGCTTTGTAGAGTAAAATTCAAGAATGCTCAGAAGAATATTTCCATGAAAAGATACTGGATGAAGCGCAAATATCAAGGATATTCCACTAATTTCATGGAGTATAGAAGTCAAAGTTTTAACCAACTAAGTATAATAAAGAATGGAATAACAAAGAAATCACCCATACATGCGATAGACCGCACATGCAGGTTATTCCAACATAATAATAAATAATGAGAATCCGAGTTCTATTAAAAACGCACAAAGCAGGATATTCCAATGAGAATGAAACCGGTCCGGCGTAAAATGCATGCAGATGGGATATTCCAAATGAATAATAAAGATGGAACCGGTCAAACGAAACGCCTTACATACATGATATTCTAATGTAATAATAAAGACTGGAATAATGTAAGAATTTCACCAAGTATAGGGTACTTGGCGATACAAAAGTTATTCTAATGTAATTATAAATAATGGAATAATAGAATTTCTCTTCATGAATACAAAAGAAATAACACCCCTTACATTAGTAGGAGATTGAATCTTCGCAATAGTGTAGTAATGTGAATACTCTTCTTATTTCTCTCTTATTCTCTCTATACTTTTCTCTCTATAGCTTGAATGAATTCGTGAAAAATAATGAAGAACTAGGCCTCTATTTATAGAAGATTTCTAGCTTAGCACTTGCAATGTGAAAAGGCGTTGACGACTTTAATTGGTGATGTGAAAAGAAAAGTGGTTTGACGCCTGTAATGTGAAATACCAAGTGGTTTGACGCCTGTAATGTGAAACGACAATTGGTTCGACGCGTATAATATAAAATGACAAGTGGTTTGACGTCTGGTAAAGGTAATTACTATTGGCAAAAGAACTCTTAGATGATGACATATGGGCCCCCATAGAATAACCAAATTTACCACAAACGTCTCATCATAGACTCTTTATATACATCAAGGATTGAAAAAATATTACCACAAATCATTTTATTTTTAATCAACACATATTTAATCTTTCAACAATTATTAATCATTAATATTATAACTTGTCGTCTCAATTATTGATTTAATAATATAACATATTATCTGATGATATCTTTGTGACAATAATTGAATCAATAATATAAGAGATATGATGCGGCAATTATTTGAAAGCAATAATTGAGTATAACCGAGTGACTTCTCACGTAAGCATCAATAATCAATACCATGTGCTACTATGCAACCACGCGTATTACTGTACTTTTACTACTAGGTAGTTCAACAGTTAACGGTAAAACTTCTGCCGTTATTTTTATAGAAAGATAATTTTATCGTTTTCTAACTACGACAATACTTCCGTTGTGGGGTCCACCAATGATTGTGTCGTCGTACGAATATTCCCCGACCAAATGAATATTTTATAACAACTTACTTACCTTGCAGAATTTATAAATATTACCCACAACTATAACATTATATCAAATCCACACTATAATATTCAAAAATGATATTTAGAGAAAATTAATCTTTATTAATAAAATTTGGGGTCTTACAACCTCCCCTTCTTATGAAATTTCGCCCTCGAAATTAGGGTATGTACCTGGTATGTCGAAGAGGTAAGGATACCTTGATTTTGTTTCAGATTCTAACTCCCAAGTCATTTCCTCAACATCGTGGTTTCTCCACAAAACTTTGACTTGAGGTATAACCTTGGAGCGTAGAATATGTTCCTTCTTATCCAAGATTTGAACAGGAACCTCTTCATACGTCAAATCTTCCGCTATTTCGTCCGGTTCTGACTCAATAATATGGTTCGGGTCTTCCACATATTTACGTAACATGGATATGTGAAAACGTTATGAACACGAGACATACTTGGTACGTAAAGCTTTAGTCTATAACAGCAGTTCCTACTCGATCAATGATTAAAAATGGGCTGATGAATCGAGGATTGAGTTTTCCTCTCTTTCCAAATCTCGTAACTCCTTTCCATGGAGCAACACGTAACAACACATGATCTCCTATATCGAATTCCACGTCCTTTCGATGAAGATCATCATAACTCTTTTGTCGATCTTGTGAGGTTTTTATACGTTGTCGGATTGTTTGAATCTTTTCCGTAGTCATACGTACCAACTCCGGTCCCAACAACACTTTCTTCCATACAACGCTTCGAATGGAGCCATGCCAATACTTGCTTGTTAACTGTTGTTGTAGGAAAACTCCACCAATGGTAAGAACTTGTCCCAACTTCCCTTGAAATCAAGGACACAGAGTCTTAATAAATCCTCAAGAGTTTGAATAGTCCTCTCCGACTGTCCGTCCATCTGAGGATGATATGCCGAGCTAAATCGTAAGTCTATGCTCACAGCTTTTTGCAAACTAACCCAAAATCGTGAAGTAAATCTTGGGTCTCGATCGGAAACTATGGATACTTAAGATACCATGCGATCTTACAATCTCATTTATGTACATATGAGCAAGACGCTCAAGTGTATAAGTTTCTCGATCAAGAAGAAATGAGCAGACTTGGTCAATCTATCAACAATGACCCAAATCGCATCTATGCCTTGAGAAACCTTAGGAAGACCGATAACGAAATCCATGGTAATGTGCTCCCACTTCCATTCTGGAATTTCAAGTGGTTGCAATGGACCTTTTGGCACTTGATGCTCCGCTTTAACTCGTTGACAAGTTAGACACCTTGAGATAAACAGCGCTATCTCTCTCTTCATATTGCTCCACCAAAATGTATGACGAAGATCATGATACATTTTGGTACTCCCAGGATGGATTGCAAACGGTGTGTTGTGCGCCTCCATCATGATATTATACTTTAAATCAAGGTCGTTAGGAACACAAAGTCTGGAGTTAACTCGAAGTATTCCTTCTTCATCGATTCTTGCTTTTGGCATAGTACCTTCTTGCATTTTCTTCCTCATAACGATCACCTCAGTGTCTCGTAGCTTGAAAGCGACTTTTAACTTTATCGATTAAAGTTGGTTCTACTCGTATATTCGCCATCATCACATGGGTCCCTGAAGTCTTTAACTCTATCTCCATCCTTTGCAAGTCACACAAAATGGGCCTTTGCATTGACAATATCGCACTCATACTTGCATACGATCTTCTACTCAATGCGTCAGCTACCACGTTCGCTTTTCTAGGATGGTATTGGATGGTATGATCATAATCTTTCAACAGTTCAAGCCAATGTCGTTGTCGCATTTTGAGTTCCTTTTGAGTGAAGAAATATTTGAGGCTTTTATGATCCGTAAAGATCTCCACTTTCTCCCCATACAAGTAATGCCTCCAAATTTTAAGTGCAAATACAACAGCTGCCTACTCTACATCATGAGTAGGATAATTCCTCTCATATTTTTTGAGTTGTCGCGAGGCATAGGCTATGACTTTCCCATGTTGCATGAGAACACATCCCAACCCTTTGCCCGAAGCATCACTATAGATGACAAATCCTCAAAAGTCGGATGGTATTGTCGAACATGTCTTTGAAATGAGTCTCCTCTTGAGTTCTTGAAAACTCTTCTCACATTCTTCGTTCCAACCGAACTTTGTATCTTTCCGAAGTCATTTGAAGTTAATGGAGTAGCTATTCGAGAAAATCCTTCCACGAATCTCCTATAATAACCAATTTAAGCCGAGAAAGCTACGACTTTGATCCAACGATTTAGGTTGCTCCCATCTTTGAATAGCTTCAATCTTTGCCGGGTCAACAGATATTCCATGACCTGATACTACGTGCCCAAGGAATGCTACTTCTTCAAGTCAGAACTCGCATTTCTTCAACTTGGCATAAAGCTTGTATTCACGAAGCTTTTGGAGTGTCAGCCTCAAGTGTTGATCCTGATCTTCACGGGTTTTGGAATAAATAAGGATGTCATCAATAAAGACAACCACAAAGTGATCCAAATATTCCTTGAATACTCGGTTCATCATATCCATGAAGGCAGCAGGAGCATTAGTCAATCCAAAGGACATGACTAGGAATTCATAATGCCCGTACCGAGTTCTGAAAGCCGTCTTTGGAATGTCATCGGTTCTAATCTTCAATTGGTGATATCCGGAACGAAGATCAATCTTTGAAAAGAATTTGGCTCCTTGCAACTGGTCAAACAGGTCATCAATACGTGGTAATGGGTACATATTTTTGATGGTGACATGATTCAACTCCCGATAATCAATACAAAGTCGCATACTCCCATCTTTCTTCTTCACGAATAGAACAGGAGCACCCCAAGGAGACGTACTAGGATGAATAAAGCCAATGTCTAACAATTCCTGCAATTGGGTCTTTAACTTCTGAAGTTCATTAGGAGCCATTCGATATGCGGCTTTGGAAATGAGTTTTGTACCAGGTTCAAGGTCGATACAAAATTCAATTTCACGCTCTAGGGGTAGGCCAGGAAGTTCTTTAGGGAATACGTTAGGAAATTTATTAACAATAGAAATATCGTTCAAAACTGACGTATTTTTTTTTAAATCTGTGACATGAGCTAAGAAAGCTTGACATCCGTTTTTCAATAAACGAATAGTTTTATGGCTTGAAATGACCGTGATTTATTTTAATGGTTTGGTCACTTGAATTCGTATAATAGGTTGGTTAGGAATATGAAAGCTAACAACCTTACAAAAATAATCAATTTTTGCACGATGAGTAGTTAACCAATCACTCCCTAGAATCACATCAAATGCAAGTATTTTCAATGAAATAAGATCGACAGGTAATGTGAGGGTACCAATTTGAACCAAACAAGACTTATAAATAGTGGATGTAATAAAGGTTTCCCCCAACGGAGTTTCCACAGATAAGTCAAAGTCTAATTTCTCCGAAGTCAAATTTAATCGTTGAGCACAAGTAGGAGAAATAAAAGAATGGGTAGAACCGGTATCAAATAAAGTATAAACTTCGCTAGAGTTTATGATAAGCTTACCTGTGATGACCTCATTCAGGTTCCTTTCTTTCTAGGAGGTCACAACAAACGCTCTCCCTTGCACTACCGGCTTTGACTTTTCTGGGACGGCCTTTGATGCCTCGATACTAGCTGAACTTGTGTTCGGTGAATGAAAAAATCAGGCTAAGTGACCTTCTCTTCCATAATTATAACATGCTTTGGACGACATCGTGCGCTTTTGGTGATGTGTCCTCCCTCCGCATTTGAAGCATATGATGATAGGTGGTCGTTCTCCTTCCTTAACAACGAGTCTTTGGTCTTTGACGTCTTTCCATAATTGTTGAATCTTCTCTTCTTGAAATGCCCATTCTTATTGTTTTGGCCCTGATTACCACCGAAGTGGTTACCACTTCTGGCCTGTTGATTCCCTCCACGCTTGTTGTCACCGCTTCGATGACTGCTTTTAATGGTATTATCATTTTGACGGCTGCTCTCTTTTTGTTGCGTTGACTCGTTATCGTGCTCCATTAACTGAGCCCTATTTACAACATCTGAATACAAACATAGTTTATGAGAAATAAGATGTTGACATATCTCTGGCTTCAAACCTCTTAAAAACATCCGCGTCATTCTTTCTTCATTATCCACCAAGTGGGGGTAAACCCGGGATAACTCGTGAAACTTTTTGCGTCTTTATGCGAATTACGGTCATATTATTCTATTCCAACTTGATGAACTCCACCTCCTTCATGTGACGAATACTTTCGGGAAAGTACTTGTCGTTGAATAGTTCTTGGAACTTCTCCCAAGATATTTTCAGTGTGGTAGGTTGAGTACGCTTTACCGATTCCCACCAGTAATCTGCTTGTCCTCGCAACATAAAGGCGGCAGAGGGAACCTTTTGCTCCTCGGAGCATCCCAAGACATCAAATATCTTAGTGATATACTTTATCCATGCTTCCACCTTAAGTGGTTTTGGCTCTCCAATAAACTCTAGTGGTCCCAGCTCCTTGAACTGTTTAGCGGTGACCGTCCGAGAGTTTCCAGTGTTTCCACCTACATTTTGGACAGGAGCCGCTCTCGCCTGCTGTTGTATGAATTGCATAAAGCCTCTAAACATTTGATCATTCATCATTTGGTCAGTGTTGTTGTTTGCATGAGGATTGTCACCTTCCTGATGCACATTATCCACGATTATTGATATGTGGTGAATCAACTGATGCGCTTTATGCTCCATTACTATTCTCAACATTCTCGAGATGTCATTTTTAGAATCATCGCCACAAAACAAAGGTTAATTGCCATGTAACATATTATCCCTAAATTATGACCGACCAATTAAATACCACATAAACTTAGGTAGGTCATACTAGCGAAGGAATTCCCCGTCTCTCCCCTCCTAGTACTATTCTCACATCTGAGCCAGGGATCATATCCCTAAGCTTTGATACCAACTGTGACGCCCCCAAAATTAGGTTTACATCACCCAACTTGAGTCTCCAGATACGTGGTACAGAATTCAAATACAACTTAATAATACAATTGTCGTGTACAATACGACAAAACATAAACTGTGAGTTTGAATACAAATATTGTCTACTAGAGAGTATACAAACTCAAAAGGAGTCCTCATTATAATTATTATCACACTATATCACAGAATAGTGAGGACTACTAATGCACCATCTAGGACCATCACTCCGTTCCCCGACTCGTCCCAGCTATATTCTCATTTCCTGAAGAGAACAGTGAAAGAAAGGGTGAGCTCAACTAGCCTAGTAAGAAATATTATGACTAAGATAATGTAGAATAAATTCTCATTAGCCTTAAGCAAATGTTAAGCCCGATACCATATAACAAACATCAAGTTTAAGCTGCGGTGAACAAGCAATCCATTAAAAGAGTCAAGTGGAGAATAAAATCTACTATCTTTTATGATTTAAAAGGTTTTCATCACTTTTATCATTGGGACTCGAATTTTAATAAATAATCCACATCATCGAATCACCCCTGCACTACGGCCAAGGATATTCTTTAGTATCACGACCCCAATTATCCATGCACTACGGGTCAAGAATATTTGTGTATTCATTAACAGTCATGATCATGCCAACAACTGTCCATCAATGCACTACGGGCCAATGAGGACTTTTACAACATCATTTGTAACATTATGGTCATGATTACACCGAATAATCCCTGGTCATAATCATACCAAGTCCATCTATGCACTACAGGCCATAGATGACTTTCAATAAAATATAAACATGAGGATGATGACAATGATATAAGAATTCAATAAAAACAAGTTCAAGAATTAATTTATCCGTAAACCAATAACGCCCAAACCTATCAACATACGATTTGCTTTATAGAGTAAAATTCAAGAATGCTCGGAAGAATATTTCCATGAAAAGATATTTGGATGAAGCGCAAATATCAAGGATATTCCACTAATTTCATGGAGTATATAAGTCAAAGTTTTAACCAATCGAGTATAATAAAGAATGGAATAACAAAAGAAATCACCATGCATGCGATAGACCGCATATGCAAAAGTTATTCCAACATAATAATAAATAACGGAACTGTGTCCGGCGAAAACGCATGCATGACGAGGATATTCAAAGAATAATAAAGAATGGAACCAGTCCGCCATAAAACGCCTTGCATGACGAGGATATTCCAGCGAGAATAATAAAGATGGAACTGAGTCCAAATAGTAAAACGCATGCATGAGGATATTCCAACAGAATAATAAAGACTGGAATAACAGAATAATTTCACCAAGTATAGGGTAGCCCGCGTATACAAGTTATTCCAACAAAATTATAAATAATGGAATAATAGAAGTTCTCTTCATGAATACAAAAGAAATAACACCCCTTACATTAGTAGGAGATTGAATACTGCAATAGTGTAGTAACATAATACTCTTCTTCTTTCTCTTTTATTCTCTCTATACTTTCTCTCTCTATTGCTTGAATGAATTCGTGAAAAATAATGAAGAACTAGGCCTCTATTTATAGAAGATTTCTAGCTTAGCACTTGCAATGTGAAAAGACAAGCGGCTGACGTATGTTGGTGATGTGAAAAAAAAAGTGGTTTGGCGCTTGTAATGTGAAACACCAAGTGGTTTGGCCTTTGTAATGTGAAACGATAATTGGTTCGACGCCTGTAATATGAAACGGCAAGTGGTTTGACGTCTGGTAAAGGTAATTACTATTGGCGAAAGAGACTCTTAGATGATGACATATGGGCCCGCATAGAATAACCAAATTTACCACAAACGTCTCATAATAGACTCTTTATATACATCAAGGATTGAATAAATAATACCACAAATCATTTTATTTTTAATCAACACATATTTAATCTTTCAACAATTAGTAATCATTAATATTATAACTTGTCGTCTCAATTATTGATTTAATAATATAACATATTATACAGATGATACTGTGACAATAATTGAATCAATAATATAAGAGATATGATGCAAAGCAATTATTGTAAAAATAATTGAGTATAACCTGAAAGTGACTTCTTACGTAAGCATCAATAATCAATACTGGTGTGCTACTATGCAACCACGCCAGATTATTATAATTTTACTAAGGGTAGTTCAACAGTTAATTCAGTAAAACTTTCGCCATTATTTTTATAGAAAGATAATTTTGTCATTTTCTAACTACGACAATAATACTTAGTTGTGGGGTCCATTAATGATTGTGTCGTAAATCTTAATATTCCCGACAAAAGAATATTCTCCGACCAAACGAATATTTTACAACAACTTGCTTACCTTGCAAAATTTATAAATATTACCCACAACTATAACATTATATCAAATTCACACTATAATATTCAAAAATGATATTTAGAGAAAATTAATCTTTATTCATAAAAGTTGGGGTCTTACAGAATATGTGCCAAGATAATGGGTATATGTACTTATGTGATAAGTAAAAATATATTTATTACATGAATAATTGCAAATAATTTTATTTTAGAATTAATGATTATTATAAATTATATTCTTATAATAACTAATTTTATAGTAGGAATGTTTTTATTAATTATTTTCCATGAAAATATAACTATATATTATTTAACTAATATATGAAATGATCTTTAGAATTATTATAGTAATTATTTTATTTTATGAATTTATTTGATTAGTTAAGTTAATTATTTTAACTTAATTAATAATGTTATATATGAAAGATAAATCAAATATGGAATCTAAACCCTAATTTTTGGATTTTGATCAAGGAATGAGAATAATAATATAATATTATTATTTTTCAAGTGCTATAAGTATGTATGTTATGTGTGTACGGTTAAATTGTGGAACAGTTTCAATGTGTCAAGACAAACCCTAGTATTACGGTAATAAACCCTAATTAGTAATTAGAAGCCCTAATTACTAAACTAGAAACCCTAACTTCTATATTTGGAACCCTAATTGTCAAATTGAGAAAACTCTAATTGTTAAATTAGAATGTTTAATGTTAATTATTGGACCTTAAATCTAATTTTCATGATCTATGTAATTACGAATTTAAACACGATTAAGAAACCCTAATTTGCAAAAATTAGAAAGTTAATTTTTATTTACCCTAAATTGAAATTCTAGAAAGCTAATTTTTGGAAAACCTTAGGGTTAAACCCTAAGGGTCAAACCCTAAGGGTTTGCCAAGATTATATTTGTGCCATTAAATTTGTAGGCCAAATGACCAAATTACCCTTTTCTTAAATTTTAAAGTTAAATATAATTATGGCAAAAAATTGTGCCACATCTCTTGAGCCATTACCAAACACTTTGAATCAACTAATTAAAGCCACATAACAACATTCTCAACCACAAGAATCAATTATGAGTGATTAAAGAAAGTAAAAGTCCAAAGAATTGGCTCATTTTCTGTCTAGCACCCAACCAAGTTTCTCTCTCTCTCCACACTCACGAATTCTAGTAGCATTTCAGTCCCAAAAGCAAGCCCCACTACCTTCATTAACAGATCAATAAGCTAGAATCAAGCATTGTTCAAGTTAGGTATAAACCCTAAAAGCCAAATCTGATCTTTGATTCCATGATAGATGTTGTGTTTTAATGTTAAAACATGTTATTTGTAGTTTATATAAGTGATCTGGGTTGCTAAATGTTAGATCCATAACATCTAGAGGCTCGAATTTGAGGTTTCACAAAAAAACTAGAAATTTTTGTTTTTGATGTCTGACAATGAATGACAGACCTTCTAGATCTCAGTGTGTTTATTGATTTGGTGTTTTAAGTGTTTGATATTGTAGTCTGATATGTGGTCTTTGATCTGGATCAAGAATCAGGCTTATATCTGGCTTAGATTGCAAATTATTGATGGTCAAAAGCAGTTGATCATTGACGGCCGTAGGCGTTTACGGGTAACTTGAAAGCGCCTGTACAATCGACAACGTTTTCTAATGCCCAGATCTTTCTATTGTTAGTCGTTTTGTTATTGTTGATATATCTACGTTGTAGTATATAGGTTGTACTACATGTTTATGCCTTAACATCTCCTAATCATTAAATAGGTGGATCGTAGTGGACGATCAAACCAAGTCGGACGAACAAGAAAGCTATTTTATGGGTAACCCAGAAAACGCTTGAACATGTAAATCTATTATAGTTTCATCACCAGCTTATATTTGTTTGATCTGTTGTTGTTTTGGTGATATAATGTATTAGATATCTTCTTTGTCATGCTGGCACACACTAAAAGCATTAAATCACTAAAACATAGCACGAACAACAAGTTGTGGAAGCCCAAAGTAGGCTTCACAAACTGTTCTTCATTTCTGGGTAACCCAAAAATGAAGAATAGCTCTGACAGCCACTTTGGAGGCTCAGATCACTTTGGTTATGTATTTTATGATCATGTTTGTTATTGGATCTTGTAGTCTTGCACTAACACTGTGACACCCCCAAATCCGGGTTACGACCCAAGAAGTTTGGTGCTCACGATCCACAATATAATAACATCTAACAACCCATTCATATAGAAATCGTAATACATAAGTCATTAACAGAGATTGTTAATACATTAGTCCCAGGTCTGCTAACCTTAACATTACAAACATACCCCGTAGATATGCAAAAAGGGTTTACAAATAACATAATAAATATGCTTCATCATAACTAATTTATCACTATGCCTTTGCCTCTATTCTTCACAGCACCTTCTGCAACTTCGTCCTTAGCTAAAAAGTTTTATTTAGCAAGGGTGAGCAACAAATTTTCCCCGCAAGTTAAGATATACAATGAATGTATAAGTATCAGAATAATAGACTTTCTATATTGATAGAATGACACCAAAGTTCGGGGAACTTTGAAATAGCTGAACAAATCGTTAATCAATAACAAGTCTTCTCGTATTCTAGGCAACACAATAATCTGATAATGAAAGAGTGCAACGCTTTCAAAGTTTTTACGATATTCTATTGAATTAACAAGAATCAATTCTACGCAATAACAAAGTGGAATGTTTTCCAGATTTATGTTGAGTGATCACACAAGATCTAGAACTTCTCTTCTCGGGTATCTATCAAAGATTTACTTTGATACATACGCAGAAGTATGTGACAACCATAAAGATTAAATCATACCCCTCTGCAAGTATAACAAGTGATCAACTTTATTATACCCTATATTATGCATAATACTTAACAGTGCGCAATGGCCGAGTATACGACCTAAAATGTTCCCTTTATATAAAAGGTTGTTCTTCTCAGTCTTTGAATCCAAATTTGATTTAACAATGAAAGACAATGATTTCAATTTCTAATCACTTCTCTTCTCAAACCTATCAAGTTTTGATTTTTCGATCTAGCCGAAACAACTTGCATTGATCTATCAATAATAATTGAATTCTCTTCTCTTCTGTTCTTGAACCTATCAAGTTCTAACAAATGTTTGTCTAGCCAAAACAATTAGCTAAGACATTTCTCAACATAATTTGACAATAAACAGGAATTATCTGTACTGTCAATACTAGCTTCTACGAATATGAATATCCAACAACAGTTATTCTACGAATGTATATTTTTTGAATCAGTAATTCAATTTGAAATATTAAACATGCACTAACTGCGAATAATCAACAATAAATCCCTGGACATGGTATAATTAGCAATAATTAACCACTATAATAATTGAATGAATATAACTCAAGGTTGAGTTAGGGAAACTTGCCTTCCGCGTTGATTACTGCTACACAAAATACTTATCTGCTTTTGAAAGATCTATAACCAATAATATAGGTCTCACAATTAGCACAATAATTCATAACACGTAACACAGTAATTCACAGTCAATCTGTCTCCTAGACACATTACCACATATGTAAGACCCCAACTTATTATAAATAAAATCGAATTTCTTCTAATTATTATTGTGAATAATAAGGTGTTAATTTGATATAATGCTTTGGTTATGGGTGAAATGTGAAAATTTTGCAAAAGAAGCAAGTGGTTATAAAATATTCATTGTTGTCGGGGAATATTCGTTTGGTCGTAGAATATTCTTTCTGTCGGGGAATATTCGTACGACAGCGCTGCCATTTGTGGTCCCCATAACGGATAACGGTCGGATGAAGAAAACAACGAATTTGAGTTTTTACAAATAACGACGTAGTTGTTACCGTTAACACTGTTGGAATACCCGGTGGTTAAAAATACGATGTCTGGCGTGGTTGCACAAAGCGATAGCACGCGTTTTACAAGATTTTGAATTATTGATTCTTACGTAAGAAGGCACTACTCAATAATTATTACAATAATTCTTTATTCAATATTTTATTTTATTGGTTCAATAATTCTTTGCGTTGATATTTTATATTATTGTTGTTTTAATAATTGTCACTGCACAATATTTCCCATTATCGGATCAATAATTTATATTATTTGAATAATATTATGAGATAACATTATTGGCAATGTCTAGAAAGTTACATCGAGGAGAGGTTTGGTCACCTAATTATGCTTGATGAGGAGAAATCCTTATCGGAAAGCCCCTCTTTTAGAGAAGCTATGCATTTTATCATAAATGTGATTCTATAATATTATTTGTGAAGAATTAATTATTGATTTATATGATAAGGAAATATTTATTTGATGCGGATTTAAATAATGGATTTATTTATGTGGTTATAAATGAAGGAATTAATGTTGAGGTGTTTTATCAGTATTTTGTCAGAATGGAGGTATTAAAAATCAAACCAGTGTTCTTGAGATATATTGCATGAGTTATAATCTTTAATCCGACCGTTGGATCATTGTGATTTTTGGATATGTTATACATATATAAGTTGAGTATATGTCCACAAATGTTGAATCGTTAAAAATGAACGTATGATTTATTATGAATTTTAAGAGGTGACTGGTTCAGAAATTGTTGAAGTTTCGGAATTTATCATTTTGGTGGAAAATTCTAGAATTGGTGGCCCACTTTTGGTTGGTGAGAAATGTGCTCAAATTGAATTTCAAATGTGGTGGGTGGAAATAGTAGCAGGTAAAGCCATCAGGTAGCAGGTCAAGTCTGCTGCGGCGTTCTAATATTTTCTTATAAATAGAGGGCTAAGTTAGAATTGAAAATTACACCAGAAACAAGTTTTCTTTCTCTCTATATTATCGAGCGTATTTTGTGAATATTTAGATATTTTGAGAGTTGCTATTCAGTACAAGTTTCATTCAGCATCATATCCGATATTCCATTCCGAAGTACGATTTCTTTGAGGTAAGGGATGTTATTTTCTTCCTAATGATATTATTCTTTCAATATCACTATACCGAAATATTGGTATGAATTTTATTGTGGAATTTCTACCTTTTTGTGCTGGGATTACTATTCACGTATACGACACAATTCACGATACTAAGACTATTATTTACGAATACGACATTATTCATAAAAATGAAATTTTCTTCTTTTTGTCCAAGATGTCTATTATGGTTACTATCTTTGATTGTATCCATGTTTTGATCTTTATTTTTGAATTCTGCTTCAAATTTAGTTATTATGGAGTATTATTGAACTTGGATAAACTGTAATACGAATCCCTAATATTTCTCCTTTTGTTTCACTGGATTCATTTTCTTTAAGATATTTTTCATCATCCTCAGTCCTAAATGATGATATTACTGAATATCTTTGGCTGTAGTGCAAAAGATGAATGATTACCTAATGAATATCTTTGGGTCAGTAGTGCAAAGATGAGCAGTGTTGAGATGAACATGACCAAATTAGTGATACAAATGAATATCTTTTGGCCTATAGTGTAAAGATGAATATTAGATTCAAGATGTATATTGATTGATGTTCTGAGGATAAAATATTGATGATGGACTTTTAAATCCTAGAAGATAGTAGAATTCTTTTCTACTTGACTCTTCTCTTAATGGATTAATGTTTCCATTGCAGCTTGTTGATCTAAAACTTGTTGTCTATTATATTTTATCGATTTTTCCTGTTGAAGACTAATGATAATTTGTTGTATATTATCTTAGTCATAATATTCTTCTTCGCTCACCCTTTTCCTTTTTGTTCCATTGTTCTTCTCGGGAGGAGAGAATTTAGTAGAAGAACTAAAAGGGGTATGGAGTGATGATTCAAGATAGTTGTTTTAGTAGTCCTCACTATTTTGTAAAATAGTGTATCAATAATTGTAATAAGGACTCCGTTTGAGTTTGTATACTCTCTATTAGACAATAGTTGTATTCAAACTCACAGTATATGTGTTGTCGTATTTTGCACGACAATTGTATTATTGAAGTTGTATTTATTTCTGTACCATGTATTTGGCGACTCAGAATGGGTGATGTATACCTATTTTGGGGATGTCACAGTTGGTATCAAAGCTTAGGGATATGATCCCTGGCTGAGATGTGAGACAAGAACTAGGAGGGGAGAGTCGGGGAATTCCTTCGCTAGTATGACCTTATTTGTTATTTGGTTGGTAAGTCAGGGCATATGGTTAATATGTGATATGTTAATTAACCCTTGTTTTATGGTAGTATTTAAGAATGGCAGCGGGAAATATTAACGATGGAGTGAATGAGACAGTGGAGACACCTTTAATCACCACCCAGGGGAACGTGCAATAGGAAGGCAATATTCCTCATGTAAATAACACTACCGAACAAATGATGAATGATGGGATGTTTAGAAGTTTATTTGCAATTCATGCAAAATCAGACGAGGGAGACTCGTGCAAAAAATACAGGTGGAGATGATAGCAATGTGCGGCTTGTCACAGCCAAGCAGTTCAAGGAGTTGGGACCACCAGAATTTATTGGAAAGCCGGATCCGATCAAGGCGAAAACGTGGGTCAAGAAAATTACCAAGATATTCGATGTCTTGGGATGCACGGAGGAACAGAAGGTTCCATTCGCCACCTCTATGTTCCGCGATGAGGCAGACTACTGGTGGGAGTCTGTTAAGCGTACCCAGCCTTCCACACTTAACATGTCTTGAGAAACATTTCAGAAATTGTTTAATGACAAGTACTTTCCTGAAAGTATTCGTCATATGAAGGAGGTGGAGTTTATCAGACTAGAACAAAACAACATGACAGTGTCCCAGTACGAGGCGAAGTTTGCAGAGTTATCCAGGTTTGCACCTCATTTGGTCGAGAATGAGGAATGAATGACGAGGATGTTTCTGAGAGGTCTAAAACCCGAGATTCGATAATATCTTATCTCTCATAAATTTTCTTTATATTCAGATGTGGTAAACAAGGCTCAATTATTAGAGCGAGATAATGAGTATATTCAACCAAGGGACCACAACCAGGGTCATACCGATGGCAGCGGTCATAGGAGCAATGACAACCAGCGGGGAGGAAAGCATCCAGACAAAAGTAGTAACCACTCTGGTGGTAATCGTGGCCATGAAAATAGAAGAAGCGAGTCGGGAGGAGATTTCAAGAAAAGAAGGTACAACAATGACAATGTGAAGACGTTAGCACAAACATCAACTATTTCTAGGGGAGGAGAACAAGCACCGGTCGTTTGTTACAAATGCGGGAAAGAGGGACACATCAACCCAAACTGCCCACAACAATCCAAGGTGTGTTATAACTGTGGAAATGAAGGTCATATAGCTAGAGATTGTCTAGTTGTGAAACCAAGTTCAACGGGGATGGTGACTTCAAAGGCTATCCCAGACAAGTCAAAGTCGGTGGTTCCTAGAAGGGCGTTTGTCGTGACTGTCCAAAATGCGAGGGACCCAAACGAGGTGATCACGGGTAAGCTAATCATAAACTCTTGTGAAGTTTATACCTTATTAGATACCGGTTCTACCCATTCTTTTATCTCTCCTGCTTGTGCTCAACGTTTAAACTTGACTCTGGAGAAGTTAGACCTTGACTTATCTGTTGAGACTCTGTTAGGAGAAACTTTCATTACATCTACTGTTTATAAATGTTGATTGATTCAAGTCGGTACCATCACATTACCTGCTGATCTTATTTCGTTGAAAATTCTTGCATTTGATGTGATTTTAGGGATTGATTGGTTAACCACTCATCATGCTAAAATTGATTTTTTTTCGTAAGGTTGTCAGTTTTCATATTCCTAACCAACCTATTATGCGAATTCAAACAACCAAACCACTAAAATCAATCACTATCATATCAAGCCATAAAGCTATTCGTTTATTGAAAAATGGATGTCAAGCTTTCTTAGCCTATGTCACTGACTGGAACAAAAACACGTCAGATTTGAATAATATTTCTGTTGTTAGTGAATTTCCTGACGTATTTCCTGAAGAACTTCCCGGTCAACCCCCAGAACATGAAGTTGAATTCTTTATTGACCTTGAACCTGGTACAAAGCCCATTTCTAAAACCCCATATCGAATGGCTCCTATTGAACATCAGGAGTTAAAGGTCCAACTACAGGAGTTGTTGGACATCGATTTCATTCGTCCTAGTACATCTCGTTGGGGTGCTCCTATTTTATTCGTAAAGAAGAAAGATAGTAATATGCGACTTTGTATCGACTACCGAGAATTGAATCATGTCACTATCAAGAATAGGTATCCGCTACCTTGCATAGATGACTTGTTTGACCAGTTGCAAGGAGCACAATTCTTTTCAAAGATCGATCTTCATTCTGGATATCATCAGCTAAAGATTAAAACTGAGGATATTCCAAAGACTACCTTCAGAACTCGGTACATGTATTAGGAATTCTTAGTCATGTCTTTTAGATTGACTAATGCTCCTATTACTTTCATGGATATGATGAACCGTGTGTTCAAAGAATATTTGGATCAGTTCGTTGTTGTCTTTATTTATGACATCCGCATCTATTCCAAAAGCCGTGAAGATCACGAGTACCATTTGAAGCTGGTACTGTAAAGGCTTCGTGATAACAAGTTTTATGCCAAGCTGAAGAAATGCGAGTTCTGGCTTGAGGAAGTAGCATTCCTTGGGCACGTGGTGTCAAAACATGGAGTATCTGTTGACTTGGCAAAGATTGAAGCCATACAAAGTTGGGAGCAACCAAAGTCAGTGACTGAAGTACGTAGCTTTCTGGGCTTAGCTGGTTACTATCGGAGATTCGTGGAAGGATTTTCTCGAATCGCTACTCTAACTCAAATTGACTCAGTAAAGATATAAAATTCGGTTGGAGCGAGGATTGTGAGAAGAGTTTTCAAGAACTTAAGAGAAGACTCATTTCGGCACCTGTTCTGACAATACCATCTGGTTCGGATGGACTTGTTATCTACAGCGATGCTTCAGGCAAAGGGTTAGGATGTGTTCTCATGCAATATAGGAAAGTCATAGCCTATGCCTCGCGACAACTTAAAGAATATGAGAGGAATTATCCTACTCATGATTTGGAGTTGACAGCAGTCGTTTTCGCGTTGAAGATCTGGAGACACTACCTGTATGGGGAGAAAGTGGAGATCTATACAGATCATAAAAGCCTCAAATATTTCTTCACCTAAAAGGAACTCAATATGCGGCAATGACGTTGGCTCGAGCTGTTGAAAGATTATGATCATACCATCCAATATCATCCTGGAAAAGCAAACGTGATAGCTAACGCATTGAGTAGAAGATCATATGCGGGTACGAGTGCAATATTGTTAACACAAAGGTCCATTTTGTATGACTTGCAAAGGATGGAGATAGAGGTAAAGGCTCCAAGTACCCACGTTGTGACGCCCCCAAAATTAGGTATACATCACCCATCTTGGGTCGCCACTTACATGGTACATAAATTCAAATACAACTTAATAATACAACTGTCGTGTACAATACGACAAAACATAAAGCGTGAGTTTGAATACAAATATTGTCTACTAGAGATTATACAAACTCAAAAGGAGTCCTTATTACAATTATTATTTCACTATTTCACGAGAATAGTGAGGACTACTAATGCTATCATCTCGTCCGTCACTCGCTTTCCCGACTAGTCCCCTACGTTACGCTCTCATTTCAAGAGAACAATAAAAGTAAAAGGTGAGCTCAACTAGCCCGAGGAAATATTATGACTAAGATAATGCGAATATATTATCGTTAGCCTTCAATAAGTGTTAACTTGATACAATATAACAACCATCAAGTTTTCTTCGCTTGACGGAACAAGCAATCCATTAAAGCGGTCGAGTAGAGAATAAAATCTACTATCTTTTATGATTTAAAAGGTTTTTATCACTTTTATCATTTGGGACTCGATTTTAATAAATAATCCACATCATCGAATCACCCCTGCACTACGGCCAAGGATATTCTTTAGTATCACGACCACAATTATCCATGCACTACGGGCCAAGAATATTTGTGTATTCAATAATGGTCATGATCATGCCAACAACTATCCATCAATGCGCTACGGGCCAATGAGGACTTTTACCACATCATTTGTAACATTACGGTCATGATTACACTGAATAATCCCTGGTCATAATCATACCAAGTCCATCTATGCACTATAGGCCACAGATGACTTTCAACAAAATATAAACATGAGGATGATGACAATGATATAAGAATTCGATAAAACAAGTTCAAGAATTATTTTATCCAGAAACTAATAATGTCCAAATTGTCAACATGATACTGCTTTGTAGAGTAAAATTCAAGAATGCTCAGAAGAATATTTCCACGAAAAGATACTAGATGAAGCGCAAATATCAAGGATATTCCACTAATTTCATGGAGTATAGAAGTCAAAACTTTAACCAACTGAGTATAATAAGGAATGGAATAACAAAAGAAATCACCGGGCATGCGATAGAGCCATGCGACAGCAAAAGTTATTCCAACAGAATAATAAATAACAAAACAGAAGCAGTCGGCAAACGCGCATGAGACGAGGATATTCCAGCAGAATAATAAAGATGGAATCAGTCCGGCGTAAAATGCATAAGCAGGATATTCCAGCGAATAATAAAGAGCGGAATCAGTCCGCACAGAGAACGTCTGAACATGATATTCCAATGAATAATAAAGACAGAATTCGGTCCGGCGTGAACGCATGCGATGAGGATATTCCAATAGAATAATAAAGGCGAAATCGAAGTAAATTGTAGAAACGCATAGACATGATATTCCAACGAGAATATTAAAAGGCGGAACCGGTCCTGCGAGAGAACGCATTGAACAAGATGTTCTAACATAATGATAAAGAATGGAACAACAGAAGAATTTCACCAAATATAGGGTAGCCCGCGTATACAGGTTATTCCAACAGAATAATAAGAATGGAATAACAGAAGTTCTCTTCATAGATAAGAAAGAAATAATACTCCCTACGAGTACAACAAATAATATTCCCTACCTTTAGAAAAACTGGATACTGGAATAGTGAGGTAACAGACTTCTCTTATTCTTTCTATAATTTCTCTATATAATGATCGCTCTAAAGCTTTTTTGAATTGATGAGAAGTGAAGGAAGAATGAGCTTCTATTTATAGGAAAATATAGTTTCGATAATTGCACGTTTTGGGACTCGAAATATTACAGTATAATACCTTCCTCTTTTTCTTTCTTTTTAATTTAGTCCTGCAAGTATTATCAAACTTGCACCAACTCCCCTAATAGTAAATAATGTGAATCAATAATAAATCATGTGACTCAATAGTTCAAATCATGTGATAAAAATAATTACAGTATAGTACCTCCATCTATACCTTCATTTTTAACTTAGTCATGATAGTATTATCAATTTTGCACCAACTCCCCTAATAGTACAAGAATGTGATTAAATAGTACACACATGTGAACAAATAGTTATATAAGCATGTGAATTAGTAGCAATTAATTGTTCATTTATCCGATAAATTATCTGATTTATCAATATAACCCCCAGACATCAATTATCATCGAAATAAATGTCGATTTTTACTAACACAAACAATTCTAACATAATGAAACTATTTTTATCAACAATATAAAATTTGAAATTTTGAAGTTTGACTTTTCCCAAAAAAGTCAACTGTTGATTTTTTTACCAAATAGTGAATTTCGGGAAATTTTGTGTTTATAGACTATTTTTACTAATTTCGTCGTTCCGGACTCAAATATCACGTCCGTGTCTCCAAATTCAACTCCGAACACAACTTCAATTTTTAATAACATTCATCATTAATATTATATCTCACAATATTTATCAACCAAGTCGTTCCCAAGAAAGAGGGGGCTTTCCGATAAGGATTTCTCCTTATTGGCGCGCAATTAGGTGACCAAACCTCTCCTTGACAGAATTTCTAGACATTGTAAGTATTGCAATTTAATAATATGAATAACTTTGTCGTCTCAATTATTGATTTAATAAAATAACATTTTATGTAGATGATACTGTGACAATAATTGAATCAATAATATGAGAGATATGATGCAGCAATTACTATAGCAATAATTGAGTATAAATGAGTGACTTCTTACGTAAGCATCAATAATCAATACCGTGTGCTACTATGCAACCACGCGTATTACTTTACTTATACTACCGAGTAGTTCAACAGTTTTAACGGTAACACTTCCGCCGTTATTTTTATAAAAAGATAATTACATGGTTTTCTAACTACGACAATACTTAGTTATTAGGGGTCCACCAATGATTATGCCGTCGTACGAATATTCCCCAACAAAAAGAATATTCTCCGACCAATCGAATATTTTATAACAACTTGCATACTTTGAAAATTTTATAGATACTACCCACAACTATAACATTATATCAAATCCACGCCATAATATTCAAAAAATATTTTGATAAATTTAAAACTTTATTCATAAAATCTGGGGTTTCACAATCTCCCCTCCTTATGAAATTTTGCCTTCGAAATTTACGTACGCACTTGATATGCCAAAGAGGTGAGGATACCTTGACTTCATTTCAGATTCTAACTCTTGAGGTATAACCTTTGAGTGTTGAATACGATCCTTCTTATCCAAGATTTTAATACGTATCTCCTCATACGTTAAATCTTATGCTATATCGTCTAGTTCTAATTTAATAATATGGTTCAGGTCGTCCACATATTTACGTAACATCGATACGTGAAAAACATTATGAACACGCGACATACTTGGCGGTAAAACGAGTATATAAGCCACAGTTCCTACTCGATCGAGGATTTCAAATGGGTCAATTAAATCGAGGGTTGAGATTTCGTCTCTTCGTCGATTCTTGCTTCTAGAATAATGCCCTCTTGAACCTTCTTCATACATCAGCTCCGGGTGTGTAGCTTGAGCGGATTTAACTTTATCTATTAAAGTTAATTCTAATCGTATATTCGTTATCTTCACGTGGGTTCCTAGAGTATTTAACTCTATCTTCATTATTTATAAGTCGTACGAAATGCGTCTTTGTGTTAACAACATCGCACTCGTAAATGCATACGATCTTCTACTCAACGCGTCAGCTACCACGTTCGTTTTCCTATGATGGTATTGAATGGTACTATCGTAATCTTCAACAGCTCGAGCCAACGTCTTTGGCGCATGTTACGTTCATTTTAGTTGAAGAAATATTTGAGGGTTTTAGAAATGGGTTTTGTACTGGGGTCAATACAAAATTCGATTTCACGCTCTAGGGGTAGGCTAAGAAGTCTTCAAGAATACGTAAGGAAATTTATTAATAATAGAAATATCATTCAAAACTGTGACTCTCATCCAAGACTTGGGTAACACGTCACATTGATACCTATCATCTTGCCATCGTCATTCACGGTACCGCCTACTGTCAGAAAGTCTCGGTTTTGCATTCCACACAAAGAAGTCAACAACGAAAAGGAATGGGGCTCTTTACTTATGGCTTGATATGACCATGATTGACTTTAGTGATTTGGTTGCTTGAATTCCCATAACAGGTTGGTTAGGAATATGAAAGCTAACAACCTTACGAAAAGCATGATGAGTAGTTAACCAATCGATTCCTAAAATCATATCGAAGGCAACTATTTTCAAAGAGATACGATTGACAGGTAACGTGAAAGGGTTGATTTGAACAAGATTTATAAATAGTGGAGGTAATGAAGGTTTCTCCCAACTGAGTTTCAACAGATAAATCAAAATCTAACTTCTCCGGAGTTAAATTCAAACATTGAACACAACTAGGTGAAATAAAAGAGTGAGTAGAACTGGTATCTAACACGGTATAGACTTCACAAGAGTTTATGACTAACATACCCGTGATAATTTTATTCAGGTTCCTCATCACGAAAAAAAACATTCTCTCTTAAACTACCGGCTTTGACTTTTTCGGGACTGACTTTGGTGCCTCCATCCTAGGCGAACTTGTCTTGATTGAGCGACAAAATTGGGGTAAGTGACCTTCTCTTCCATAATTATATCATGTTTTTGAATGACATCGCGCGATTTGGTGATGTGTCCTTCCCCTCGCATTTGAAGCATATGATAGGTGGTCGTTCTCCTTCCTTAAAAAGGTCTTTGGTCTTGACGTCTTTCCATCATTGTTGAATCTCCTCTTCTTGAAATGTCCATTCTTATTGTTTTGACCATGATTACCACAAAGTGGTTACCATTTTCGCATGTTGATTCCCTCCATGCTTATTGTCACTGCTTTGATGACTGTTATCACTGGTATTATCATTTTATTGGTTGTTCTCTTTTGGTTGCGTTGACACGTTATCGCGTTCTACTAACTGAGCCCTATTTACAACATCTGAATACAAACACAATTTATGAGAAATAAGATATTGGCGTATCTCCAGCTTCAAACCTCTTAAAAACATTCGCGTCATTCGCTCCTCATTATCGACCAAATGGGATGCAAACCGGGATAACTCCGCAAATTTAGCCTCGTATTGCAACACGGTCATATTGTTTTGTTCCAACTTGATAAACTCCACCTCCTTCATGTGACAAATACTTTCGGGGAAAGTACTTGTCGTTGAAACGACTCTTGGAACTTCTCCCAAGACATCTTGAGTCGCCAGTCGAGTACGCGTTTTACAAATTCCACCATGTGATGTCGCCTCTTCACGCAACATAAAGGTGGCAAAGGGAACCTTTTGCTCTCTCGAGCATCCCAAGACATCAAATATCTTGGTGATACGCTTTAACCATGTCTCACGCCTTAAGTGGTTACGGCTTTCCCAAAAAGCCCGGTTGTCCCGACTCCTTGAAGCGCTTAGCGGTAACCAACCGTGGTGGGTTGCCATTGTTTCCTCTGCATTATGAGCAGAGTCTCTCTCGTCTCGGTGTTGCATGAATTCTAAAAAGCTCCTAAACGTACCATCGTTCATCATTTGGTCAGTGTTGTTATTTACAGGAGGATTATCACCATCCTGTTGTACATTGTCCTGATTATTGATCTATGGAGACTCAACGGTCTCATGTGCTCCATTGCTATTCTAAACATTCTCGGATGTCATTTTCAAATACTGCCACAAAACAAGGGTTAATTAACATATCACATATTATCCCTATACTCTGACCGAACAATTAAATATCAAATAAACTTAGGTAGGTCATACTAGCGAATGAATTTCCCGTCTCTCCCCTCCTAGTTTTAGTCTCACATCTTAGCTAGGGATCATATCCCTAAGCTTTGATACCAACTGTTACGCCCCCAAAATTAGGTATACATCACCCTTCTTGGGTCGCCACTTACATAGTACATAAATTCAAATACAACTTAATAATACAACTGTCATGTACAATACGACAAAACATAAACTGTGAGTTTGAATACAAATATTGTCTACTAGAGATTATACAAACTCAAAAGGAGTCCTTATTACAATTATTATTACACTATTTCACGTAAGAATAGTGAGGGGACTACTAATGCTATCATCCGTCCGTCACTCCGTTCCCGACTAGTCCCTCGCTACGTTCTCATTTCTGAAGAGAACAATAAAAGTAAAAAGGTGAGCTCAACTAGCCCAAGAAGAAATATTATGACTAAGATAATCTGAGAATATATTATCGTTAGCCTTCAACGATGTTAAGCGATACAATATAACAACCATCAAGTTTAACCGGTGAAACAAGCAATCCATTAAAAACGATCAAGTAGAGAATAAAATCTACTATCTTTTATGATTTAAAGGTTTTCATCACTTTTATCATTTGGGACTCGACAATAAATAATCCACATCATCGAATCACTTACGCACTACGGCCAAGGATATTCTTTAGTATCCGACCACAATTATCCATGCACTCACAGGCCAAGAATATTTGTGTATTCAATAATGGTCATGATCATGCCAACAATCTGTCCATCAATGCGCTACACGGGCCAATGAGGACTTTTACCACATCATTTGTAACATTACGGTCATGATTACTTAGAATAATCCACGATCATAATCATACCAAGTCCATCTATGCATTATAGGCCACGAGATGACTTTCAACAAAATATAAACATGAGGATGATGACAATGATATAAGAATTCAATAAAACAAGTTCAAGAATTATTTTATCCGAGGAACTAATAATGTCCAAATTGTTAACATGATACCGCTTTGTAGAGTAAAATTCAAGAATGCTCGTAAGAATATTTCCACGAAAAAGATCTTTGGATGAAGCGCAAATATCAAGGATATTCCACTAATTTCATGGAGTATAGAAGTCAAAACTTTAACCAATTGAGTATAATAAGGAATGGAATAACAAAAGAAATCACCGGGCATGCGATAAGCCCCTTGCGGGTAGGTTATTCAACGAGAACTAAATAACGGAATCGAGTAAGGCGTAAAAGCGCATGAGCGAGGATATTCAATAGAATAATAAAAAGCGGAATCGGTCCGGCGTAAAACGCATGACAGCGAGGATATTCCAAGAGGATAATAAAGAGCGGAATCGGTCCCGGCGTAGAAGCATATGAATAGGATATTCCAACAAAATAATAAAAAGCGGAACCGGTGTCCCGTGTAGAAACATAAACGAGGATGTTCCAATGAGAATAATAAAGGCGGAATCGGTCAGGCGTAGAAACGCATGCATGACGAGGATATTCCAACGAGAATAATAAAAAGGCGGAAACAGTCGGTAGAGAACGCATGCAGACAAGATGTTCCAATGAAATTATAAAGAATGGAACAACAGAAGAATTTCACCAAGTATAGGGTAGCCCGCGTATATAGGTTATTCCAACAGAATAATAAGAATGGAATAACAGAAGTTCTCTTCATAGATAAGAAAGAAATAATACTCCCTACGAGTACAACAAATAATATTCCCTACCTTTAGAAAAACTGGATACTGGAATAGTGAGGTAGCAGACTTCTCTTCTTCTTTCTATAATTTCTCTCTATAATGATCGCTCTAAAGCTTTTGTGAATTGGTGAGAAGTGAAGGAAGAATGAGCTTCTATTTATAGGAAAATATTGTTTTGATAATTGCACGTTTTAGGGCTCGAAATATTACAGTATAATACCTTCCTCTTTTTCTTTCTTTTTAATTTAGTCCTGCAAGTATTATCAAACTTGCACCAACTCCCCTAATAGTAAATAATGTGAATCAATAAAAATCATGTGACTCAATAGTTCAAATCATGTGATAAAAATAATTACAGTATAGTACTTCCATCTATTCCTTCATTTTTAACTTAGTCATGCTAGTATTATCAATTTTTCACCAACTCCCCTAATAGTTCAAGAATGTGATTCAATAGTAAACACATGTGAACAAATAGTTATATAAACATGTGAATTAGTAGCAATTAATTGCTCATTTATCCGATAAATTACCCGATTTATCAATATAACCCCCAAACATCAATTATCATCGAAATAAATGTCGATTTTTACTAACACAAACAATTCTAACATAATGAAACTATTTTTATCAACAATATAAAATTAGAAATTTCGAAGTTTGACTTTTCCCAAAAAGTCAATCTGTTGATTTTTGACCAAATAGTGAATTAGGAAATTTTGTGTTTATAGACTATTTTACTAATTTTAAATGAATTAGGACTCAAATATCACGTCGCGTCTCCAAATTTAACTCGAACACAACTTCAATTTTTAATAACATTCATCATTAATATTATAACTCACAATATTTATCAACCAAGTCGTTTTCGAGAAAAAGGGGCTTTCAGATAAAGATTTCTCCCTATTGGTAGCATGATTAGGTGACCAAACCTCTCCTTGTGAACTTCTAGACATTGTAAATATTGCAATTTAATAATATGAATAACTTTGTCGTCTCAATTATTGATTTAATAAAATAACATTTTATGCAGATGATACTGTGACAATAATTGAATCAATAATATGAGAGATATGATGCAGCAATTACTATAGCAATAATTGAGTATAACTGAGTGACTTCTTACGTAAGAATCAATAATCAATATCGTGTGCTACTATGCAACCACGCGTATTTCTATACTTTTACTACCGATTAGTTCAACAGTTTTAACGGTAACACTTCCGCCGTTATTTTTATAAAAAGATAATTCTGTCATTTTCTAACTACGACAATACTTCCGTTGTGGGGTCCACCAATGATTATGCCGTCGTACGAATATTCCCCGACAAAAAGAATATTCTCCGACCAATCGAATATTTTATAACAACTTGCATACTTTGAAAATTTTATAAATACTACCCACAACTATAAC
Organism: Panax ginseng; assembly: GCA_020205605.1. NCBI lineage: Eukaryota > Viridiplantae > Streptophyta > Magnoliopsida > Apiales > Araliaceae > Panax > Panax ginseng. Next base: position 66,058,388 of record CM035138.1, read on the forward strand.
ATTATATCAAATCCACACCATAATATTCAAAAAATATTTTGATAAATTTAAATCTTTATTCATAAAATCTGGGTTTTCACACACGTGATGATATCAAACATACGAGTAGAACCGACTTTAATCGATAAAGTTAAAGCTGCTCAAGCTACGGACATGGAGCTGATGCGTATAAAGAAGAAAGTGTAAGAAGGTGTTATTCCAGAAGCAAGAATCGATGAAGAAGGAATACTTCGAGTCAACTCCAAACTTTGTGTTCCAAACGATTCTGACTTGAAGCATAGAATCATGATGGAGGCACACAACACACCGTTTGTAATCCATCCTGGGAGTACCAAAATGTATCATGATCTTTGACATACATTTTGGTGGAACAATGTTGATCGATTTCGCAATCAATGAATACGTGAAAGTATACACGGTCAACAAGTAATAAAGTGAAAGTAGAGTATCGTTCCCACGAGGAATTATTTAATAAAAATCACCAAGTACTAATTCTTAACCAAACTAATTTTATTTAAGCAATCTCAAATCGTGATTTTTCTAGTTAAGAAAACTAAATTAACTAATTAAAACTAAGATTTTAACGAATGAATTCAAATAAATAAAGATTAATACTTCAATATCCCCAATTATGAATTATAAATCAATTATCCAATTATCCCAATTATTATGCCTACTGAATTGTTAACAAGAATTCTCAAATGCTAAAAGTCCTTTTCCAAGTGATCAATTGCCTTCTATTGAATCCAAATTAATCTCGTTATATTCCTATGCAAAACAATTGAATTAAACTATTTCCAATCCCAATTCCTTATATGTTACATGCGGCGAACAGATATTTCTATTCAATTCACAAACCTAATTATTCACCATGCAAATAACTAAGTCACATGTTATCATGCCCAGTTCTAACCCTAGAATTCCTCTTCCAATTCCTTATAGAGTAACAAGGTAATTACTGATCAAATAATTAAGCAATAAGCACAAGACAAGATAAACAATTCACTTTGACACAAATAATTGGAATAAATCGAATACCTAATTTATAGACATAAAAGGTTCAATTGAAATCTTAGTAAAAGAGTTAGTTTATAATTAATGAATTAAAACCAAGAATCCACAATTGAATAGATATTAAAAGATAAAAGTATGATAAGAGAAGAGAATAGAATCTATTGTCAGCAAATCTGATGCTCCCCTCTTGTTCTTGCTCTTGATCTTCAGTGTTCTTCAATTTGCTTCAATCTCCAATGGCTAATTAAGAACTAGGGTTTATATTCTAATCTAATGGAGTGTTTTATCTAAGCTAAGCTATGTGATCTCCCTTTATTTTATGCCTTACATCATGTATTTATAGGTTAAAAGTCCAATTTTTAGCTTAGGAACAAACCCAATCCTAGTTGGAGTCAAAAAGGTGTCAAAATTCGCCCCAAAACGCGTCCAGGCCGCACCAACCTCTTCCCCAGCGCCCGATTAGCAGCACGACAACTCAAACACTTTGCTCCCGGTTACCGACGTGGCGGGAATAGGCAAAAAAATGGGCGCCCCAAACCTTTGCCGTATGTTATGACATTTTCTGCTCCAACGTCCTTTGGGAAAATGGCCATAACTTCTTCGTCCGAACTCCAATTTTGATGATTCAAGATGATCCGGAAAGAGAAGAAGTAGATCTACAACTTTGATTCTTTAAAGTTTTCGAAATAAGGTCCCGATAAATACTCAAATTGGTTCTGAAGTGACTTCTATGTAAATGGCAAGCCAAAAACGCGCATCTAGCCACCCCAAACGTCGATCCAAGTAACTTTTGTCCCAATTCCTACAAAACAACGTAAAACATGCATGAATAGACATAAACACTTATAGAAATCCAAAAGATTAAGCTCAAACGCACTCAATTATGAGTATAAAACTCACTCATCAAACAATATGAAGAGAGAGATCGCAGAGTTTATCTCAAGGTGTTTAACTTGTCAACGTGTAAAGGCGGAGCATCAAGTGCCTAAGGGTCCATTGCAACCACTTGAGATTCCGAAATGGAAGTGGGAACACATTACCATGGATTTCGTTACGGGTCTTCCCACGGTTTCTCAAGGCATAGATGCGATTTGGGTTATTGTTGATAGATTAACCAAGTCTGCTCATTTCTTGCCTATACGAAAGACTTATTCCCTTGAACGTCTTGCTAGTATGTATGTGAATGAGATTATAAGATTGCATGGCATGCTAGTATCCATAGTTTCGGATCATGACCCAAGATTCACTTCACAATTTTCGGTTAACTTGCAGAAAGCTATAGGCACGGATTTACGATTCAGTTCGGCATACCATCCTCAAATGGACGGGCAATCAGAGAGGACTATTCAAACTCTTGAAGATCTATTAAGACTCTGTGTCCTAGATTTTAAAGGGAGTTAGGATAAGTACCTACCATTGGTGGAATTCTCCCACAACAACAGTTATCAAGAAAGTATAAGTGTGGCTCCGTTTGAAGCATTGTATGGACGAAAGTTTTGCTCTCCAGTATGCTGGGACGAGGTGGGTGAAGAAACATTGTTGGGACCAGAATTGGTACGTATAACTACAGAGAAGATCCAAATGATCCGACAAAGTATACAAATGGCACAGGATCGACAAAAGAGTTATGCAGATCTTCATCGAAATAACGTAGAATTTAATATTGGGGATCATGTATTGTTACGTGTTGCACCATGGAAGGGAGTTACAAGATTTGGGAAGAGAGGAAAGCTCAATCCACGATTTGTTGGTCCATTTAAGATTCTTGACCGAATAGGAAATGTGGCCTATAGACTCGCATTACCTCCAAGCATGTCTCGTGTTCATAATATTTTTCACATATCTATGCTTCATAAATATGTGAAAGACCCGAACCACATTATTGAGTTAGAACCGGATGAGATAGCCGAAGATTTAACGTACGAGGAGGTACGTGTTAAGATCTTGGATAGGAACGAGCATGTCCTACGCACGAAGGTTATACCACAAGTTAAGGTTTTATGGAGGAACCATGCTATTGAAGAAATGACTTGGGAGTTGGAATCAGAAATGAAAGCGAGGTATCCTCACCTTTTTGAAACACCAGGTATGTACGTTAATTTCGAGGACAAAATTTCATAAGGATGAGAGGTTGTAAGACCTCAACTTATTATAAATAAAATCGAATTTCCTCTAATTATTATTGTGAATAATAAGGTGTTAATTTGATATAATGCTTTGGTTATGGGTGAAATGTGCAAATTTTGCAAAAGAAGCAAGTGGTTATAAAATATTCATTGTTGTCAAGGAATATTCGTTTGGTCGTGGAATATTCTTTCTGTCGGGGAATATTCGTACGACGGCGCAGCCATTTGTGGTCCCCATAACAGATAACGATCGGATGAAGAAAATGACAAATTTGAGTTTTTACAAATAACGGCATAGTTGTTACCTGATTAACCTTTGTTGGAATACCCGGTGGTTAAAATCTGATGTCTGGCGTGGTTCGCATAAAGATAGCAGCTTGCACGGTTTTGCAGTATTTTTGAATAATTGATTCTTACGTGAAAAAGGCACTACTCAATAATTGTTACAGTAATTACTGTTCAATATTTTATTTTATTGGTTCAATAATTGCTGCGTTGATATTTTATATTATTGTTGTTTCAATAATTGTCATTGCACAGTATTTCCCATTATTGGATCAATAATTCATATTATTTGAATAATATTATAAGATAACATTATTGTCAATATCTAGAAAGTTCTGTCAAGGAGAGGTTTGGTCACCTAATTGTGCGCCAGTAAGGAGAAATCCTTATCGGAAAGCACCCTCTTTCCTGTGAACTGCCTGGTTGTCATAAATGTGATTCTGTAATATTATTTGTGAATAATTAATTATTGATTTATATGATAAGGAAATATTTATTTGAAGTGGATTTAAATGATGGATTTATTTATGTGGTTATAAATGAAGGAATTAATGTTGAGGTGTTTTATCAGTATTTTGTCGGAATGGAGGTATTAAAAATCAAACCAATGTTCTTGAGATATATTGCGTTAGTTATAATCTTTAATCCGACCGTTGGATCGTTGTGATTTTTGGATATGTTATACATATATAAGTTGAGTATATGTCCACAAATTTTGAACCGTTAAAAATGAACTTATGATTTGTTATGAATTTTAAGAGGTGACTGGTTCAGAAATTGTTAAAGTTTCGGAATTTATCATTTTGGTGGAAAATTCTAGAATTGGTGGCCCACTTTTGGTTGGTGAGAAATGTGCTCAAATTAAATTTCAAATGTGGTGCGTGGCAATAGTAGCAGGTAAAGCCATTAGGTAGCAGGTCAAGTCTGCTTTGGCGTGCTAACATTTTCCTATAAGTAAAGGGCTAAGTTAGAATTGAAAATTACACCATAAACAAGTTTTCTTTCTCTATATATTATCGAGCATATTTTGTGAGTATTTAGATACTTTGAGAGTTGCTATTCAGTACAAGTTTCATTCAGCATCATATCCGATATTCCATTTTGAAGTACGGTTTCTTTGAGGTAAGGGATGTTATTTTCTTCCTAATGATATTATTCTTTCAATATCATTATACCAAAATATTGGTATGGATTTTATTGTAGAATTTCTACCTTTTTGTGTCGGGGTTACTGTTCACGTATACGACACTATTCACGAATACGGCACTATTCACCGAAAAATGAAATTTTCTTCTTTTTATCCAAGATGTCTATTATAGTTACTATCTTTGATTGTATCCATGTTTTGATCTTTATTTTTGAATTCTGCTTCAAATTTAGTTATTATGGAGTATTATTGAACTTGAATAAACTGTAATACGAATCCCTAATATTTATCCTTTTGTTTCACTGGATTCATTTTTTTTATGATATTTTTCATCATCCTCAGTCCTAAATGATGATATTACTGAATATCTTTGGCCTATAGTGTAAAGATGAATGATTACCTAATGAATATCTTTGGTAGTAGCGAAAGATGAGCAGTGTTGAGATGAACATGACCAAATTTGGTGATCTGAATGAATATCTTTGGCACTGTAGTGCAAAGATGAATATTTGATTCAAGATGTATATTGATTGATGTTATAGTGATAAAATATTGATGATGGACTTTTTAAATCTCGGAAGATAGTAGAATTCTTTTCTACTTGACTCTCTTCTAAAGGATTGTTATTTCATTGCAGATTGTTGATCTAAAACTTGTTGTCAATTATATTTTATCGATTTTTCCATGTTGAAGACTAATGATAATTTTTTGTATATTATCTTAGTCATATCATTCTTTACTGGGCTAGTTGAGCTCACCCTTATCTTTTTTGTTCCACTGTTCTTCTCAAGAGGAGAGAATTTAGCAGGAACTAGCCGGGGTATGGAGTGATGATTCAAGATAGTTGTGTTAGTAGTCCTCACTATTTTGTAAAATAGTGTATTAATAATTGTAATAAGGACTCCTTTTGAGTTTGTATACTCTCTATTAGACAATAGTTGTATTCAAACTCATAGTATATGTGTTGTCGTATTTTGCACGACAATTGTATTACTTAAGTTGTATTTGTTTCTATACCATGTATTTGGTGACTCAGAATGGGTGATGTATACCTATTTTGGGGACGTCACAACATAGCCACATTAGTGTTTATAACCTATATAAACACTTAACAAGTCTAACTAGTTCGGTCTGGTTGGACTTCGGTCTCATCTCGGTGTTCTGGTCACCCTATCCGATAATTAACACATTTATTGTCAATTATTCTTGGTATCTGAGCTTCAATATTATTTTAGATAAGTCAAATATCATTTATAATATTTTTCAGAAGCTTTTAATAATTTATAAGCAATTATTATAATTTATAATAATTTTTCAAACATCGGAATCATTTTTAAATGATTTAATTATCAAATAATATTATCATTATTAATACTTAATGTAACGACCCCAAAATTTATACAATTTAATTCTCGACTTCGGTCAATAATAATACATTCAACCTCTAATTTTACATTATTAAACGATAATACAACCATTGAAATTTGCGGAATAATTAAAATTTTCTTTTACAAACTATCCTCGTTCCCAAAACCATCAACCTTTACATCTAAATATCTCAGAATCATTTTAATACTACAATAATTTACATTTGCAAAACAAATATTATAATTCAACATTAATACATTATTCGAAACATTAGACATGGTTTACAAGAATAACAACTTAGTTAGGATATTAAATCTTCATATATCACTTTTGATCCATAACAATCAAGTAGCACATAGCGTTACCTTCAATTCTTGAATCTGCAAAAATGTTTATTTGCAAGAATGAGCTCGACATACAAAGAAAATCTAACGATTTTCATGCATCACGTAGTACATAATAACATGCTCAACATACAAGAATAATCATAAACAAACATAGCATACATGTTGTAGTTCACATAACAACTATAAAGATTGAGTTCCTTACTCAATCAACATACATAGTTCAATCATCATAGTCATAGATTGACTTTCACATTTCATACTTTTGACATATACAATACATCATACACTAAAATTTTAAAGTAGATCATCATCAAGTTCACATAGCAAAAAGGAACTGAAAGGCTTGCCTTTACCAGCGTTTTACCAACACGCTAATACTTCGCGTCTTTGCACAACCTACACTGTATTTGAGATTGATAATAAATAAAATCAATACTCAATCTCATGGTCAAATTTATTCTAAGACCTTACTTTATCTTATTATCCTTTATAATGTCTTTATAGACATCTAACTATTTTATATGCAACTCGGTTTATTTTTCATTTTCATCACCACAATGCTAGACTATCACACTTGTAGTTTAATGTGCGTATATCACACCATTTTATTATACCACTTTGGTTTCAAAAAATGCATATTCAACACATTGTTTACATGTTTAATTTTCCTTCATAAATCAAAAATTACCCTTTTCAATTTCTTTCCATTATTATTCTTGTATTATCATCTTTTCATACTTAGATATCCAATATTAGCCATTAGTTAGACACTTTGTATACCAAAGTTTAGAAAACATTATTACTCTTAGGTATTTTATCGAGCACGTCGTGTGCACACATTAACTTATCTCAACTCTTGATCTTAAATGGTTAATTATGCATAGAATATGATAACACATATCTATACTCATTACATATGTCAAAACATATTTTTAATCATCAAAATATATCATCACCCAAAATCTTAATTCAAATAAAATTATAAAACTCATCTTCACAATTTCTTTAACAAAACGTTGTTTTCGTTTTTAACGTAACTCGTTCGTTACATGTCCATTTTTGTTCCTTCTTATATAGAATTAACCCTTACTCGGTGTACTACAACCTCATCTAGGCCTTAAAGTCAGACCCTTATTCATCAGATTCTGTAATTCATCAACTAGTCTAGAAAATTTCATTTTCTGGACATCCTTACTAAACAATTTATTTTGGACATGATCCGGTCCATAAAATGGCTCAATCACGTGAGTCTAGCTAGTAAACTTCCATATCTACAACTTTGTTGTTTTAACACACGAATTTATATGAATTTTTTTAAAGTCGTAAAGCCGTAATGCTTTTTGATTTTACGAATGATTATTTTCCCTTCCGACCAGCCTTACTAAAATAGACATTGCAAGAAATCTACAAAGATTTTTAATGTAATTCCACTTTCAGAATATAGCTTACTTCCATATCTTCGATTTGATATAAGGCTCACTTTCTAACTCATTATACCCAAAGAGGTATAAATTTCACAAGATATGTCCACAACTACTAAAAACCTACGAATTTTGTTCTTCAAATTTTCTTTCCATTTTATTTTCTTTCTTGAATCCTCTTGTTTGATTCTTGATAATTCAAGATTAAACAAATACAAACAGATTAAGCATGATCTACTACCCTAGAACATAAATCTACCCAAAAAAATCAAGGATTAAATAAGAGTTTAGAAGTTACCTTCTTCTAGCTTTTTCTTCTTCTTCTTCTTCTTCTTCTTCTTCTTCTTCTTCTTCTTCTAGCTCATCTCAATTCCTCTATTTCTCTCTATCTCTCTCAATTTCTCAATACAACTTCTACATAACAATTATCTACATTATGAAGAATATAAATATATAATTAAAACAAGGAATTTAGATTATAACTTTATTAGTATGAATTTAAGAGATAGATGGAGATGAGGATGATAGGGCTTGTTTTGTCTTCTTAAAGCTTTCCCTTCTTCTTCTTTTGCTTCCTCTTCTTCTTCTCCTACAACTCTCTCTAACTCTCTTCTTCTTTCTTTGGTTTGTTTTCTAAAACTAATATACTAACTTGTAGTATATACATATAATATACAATACTAGTAATATATAATATATGTAACTCCTAGTAATTATTAGATATACTTGCTTCCTCTTCTTCTTCTCCTACAACTCTCTCTAACTCTCTTCTTCTTTCTTTGGTTTGTTTTCTAAAACTAATATACTAACTTATAGTATATACATATAATATACAATACTAGTAATATATAATATATGTAACTCCTAGTAATTATTATATATACTAATTACTAGTTAATACATAGGTTACACCAATTTGAACTTGAAAAGCCTAAGACCATGTTTGGCAAATACTCATTATTTTAATTAATCAATAGCTTAATATCAATCAATCTCATCAAATTGTCACATAATTATATTTAGTTGTTAATTATAATTTTGTGTAACAATCATCACATAACTCATCTAATTTAATTATCTCAATTAAATTAGAACTATAACATAAAATTATTATATTAATTAAATTAAATACTAAATATTCATTTAATTAATCTACTACACTTAAATACATTACTCTGTAATCAAAACAAAATTTATTTATTTAACTCAATAAATAATTCAATTAAATATTTATATATATTAAAATTAATATATAACATTCTCTTCACATCAATTCACATATTCTACAATATATGACATACACATACTCACACCCAACATATCTCATAAATAATACTTTTATTTATAAAATTCTTATTTATAATTTCTAAAAATCTGGGATGTCACATCGTTCCCTCCTTATAAGAATTCCATCCTCGGAATCACCGAAACTCTACCTTACTCAGGTTTTCCTCAAATCTATTCATTGAATAACTTCAACACATTACCTTAATTATATTTTCTACTCTCACCATTCTTGATAATAAATTCTTATAAGTTTTATTTCATAATATTTACTTAGACTCAATTATATTTGAGTATTACATATTCTTTGACCCGTTCATTATCTTTCTCTAAGGATCATTATCATATATTATATGATCAAACTCTCGGGATATTACATTCACCTCTTTTTCTAAGAATTTCGTCCTCAAAATTTTTATTTATTTATTAATCTTTATTCATTCAATCTATCAAAGTAGATTTTTTTACGTCACTACTTCATTCATTCATTGGTTTCTATAACCACTTTCTTTCCACAAACATCATTCTACAATTATTAAACTTTTCTATTAAAAGTTTCACATTATTCTTTGATAACTTACATCCTTCTCACTTCAAAATTTCTTTTCTCACTTATTCAACATATCCATCATTCAGTGTCGCATTTTATGACTTACTTACATCTAAGGAATACTTTCCTTTTCGCTTCCATCTTGCGGAATAACAAGAATCCTCCACAATTGTTCAATAATTGGGAAGTAGTATGAATAACTCAGGAATTTAAATGATTCCAAATCATGTTGAGGGTCACAAGACCATGAACTCTATTCTCTAGGTTTAATAGTGCTTCACCCTCGGTTCTTCACACTTTAAACCCTCTTTGGCGTAATGTTTATCAATCACAAAGGTGAAAACACCCTCATAATTACTCTAGGTGATCAACCTATTGTACATGTATTGTATATAAACATTTCAGCGCAAAGTATAAAACTAAACGCAACCCCTAATAATAAGGTTGTTCATCTCAGCTTTTCAACATTTGAATCTGCACCAAAACAATTTGGTTTTGCATAACTTCTCAAGAAACTCTTGAATTTCATGAACATCTTTCAATATTTGTTTAGCTGAATCAAATAGCATAGACCTCTACAACAATTCGGACATCAACCAAAATATACATATACATACATACATATGTATTCTTATATCTCAAAGAAATCTCAAAAATCTTTTTATGACGTCATGATACCGCACTGTATTTACAGTCCATTGAGGATTCCGTCATTTGGTGATTTTATCATACTACATCATACCATGAAGTGGGTGGCGATCCTTAGATCACATCCAACACTAAGTAATCTTGCATTGATGACTCCATCGTTTTTATCATCTTTGCACTGAGTTACATGATCCATTAATGATATAAAATACATTTTGATATATTGCAAATCATTTTTGTCTAGCCGAAACAATTAGCATAGACATAAGAATAACAGTATTGTTGTTAAAACTCATTGGTTCCATCATTTGATCCAATGTTTTTCAAGAAAATAGAAGTGTAAACATCAGCATGAAGTTAATAAATTTCAAAAGTCTAGCATAGCTAGTAGATTTAGAATACCTATGCTTCCATCATCAACTCCACTTTCTATAATGATCTATTGCTTAATAGGTCTATCTATTCATATCATCCTCAATACTCCATTCACACTTATCTATACCCAGTTCGTCAAACTTACCACACGTTATGAGTTCAGGAACTTGCCACAATCATATGAGTTTAAGAACTTATCCTAGTCAGGCCATAGGCGTCCATTTCATTTGAGGGTTCAAAAACATACCATATAATTATGAGTCACGAACCTACCATAAGTATGAGTTTTAAGAACTCTCACTTAACCTTATAATATTCTCTAACTATACTCTACCTATCTATTATACATATGAGAAAAGAATCACCTTCTCAACAGGCATATAACAAATAGCGCGACACAAACATTCCAATGATTATCAATGTGATAAATTGAGTGCAAGCACAAAACCCTCGCCCATACAAAGATTTGTACAACTCAGCCATCACAAGAGTCCTCAATTAAAACCCCACCTAACTCTATCTTGCTCTTAACTTGCTCTTTGCTCGATACGAATTTCTCGTATCACATCATCTATAACTCCTCATGAGTTATCTCGTACTATTTCATAGTACACCATCTTCATAGAATTAAGCTATAATCATTCAAACATTACAGACCATCTTTCTTTTATAACTTAAACTGATCACGTCGTGATCTTATTCTATAATCATCTCTCTTAAAATTCTTTTGTTAACTCATGATCGTTTTGTTTTACGATCCCCTTTCTTTCCTTTCATTTACGACATTATTCATTATCTTGGCTATTGGAGTTAGGTAACTCCCATTTCTTATCTACATATCTCTTCATGATTCTTCTTTGAATCTTCTTGTCTATATAATAATTCCTACTTTAAGAATTTTCAACTTCATTTACATCGCTCAAAATTTCATTCAAGTTCTACAATATCATCATACGTGTCCATTTCTATACTTGGTACACATCGAGTCTCTAACAGTTTCAATATGGTACGCTGAGTGGTTTCCCACAAGCAACCAACAAACTAGGTTCCGAGTTACTAGTTCGTATATACCTCCGCTCTATGAAGGAATCGTTTAGGCCAGATACCATACACCAACTACTAAAGAGTACAATTGCACCATACTTAAATATAACTCTCTATTCTTAACTTCCTTACCATTCTCTTTTTTATAGACATTGTCTATTTATTATCACCTTACATCCTTATTATTGGAGTTGGGTAACCCCACATTCATATTCCTTATAACTCTGCGGGATACTTCTTTGAATCCTTTCACGCAAGTTTTAATCCCTTATTGTTCAAACTCTATTTGAGCTTATTCATTCCTTATTTTCACCTCTCTTCTCTAAGGTTATAGCCTAAGGTACTCTTACCTAAGGTTTCTAACCTATTAGCTTTGATACCAACTGTAACGACCCCAAAATTCATACAATTTAATTCTCGACTTCGGTTGTTAATAATACATTCAACCTCTAATTTTACATCATTAAACGATAATACAACCATTGCAATTTGTGGAATAATTAAAATTTTCTTTTACAAACTATCCTCGTTCCCAAAACCTTCAACCTTTACATCTAAATATCTCAGAATCATTTTAATACTACAATAGTTTACATTCGCAAAACAATATTACAATTCAACATTAATACATTATTCGAAACATTAGATATGGTTTACAAGAATAACAACTTAGTTAGGATATTAAATCTTCATATATCACTTTTGATCCATAACAATCAAGTAGCACATAGGGTTACCTTCAATTCTTGAATCTGCAAAAATGGTTATTTGCAAGAATGAGCTCGACAACTCAGCAAAATCTAACAGTTTTCATGCATCACGTAGCACATAATAACATTCTCAACATACAAGAATAATCATAAACAAACGTAGCATACATGTTGTAGTTCACATAACAACTATAAAGATTAAATTCCTTACTCAATCAACATTCATAGTTCAATCATCATAGTCATAGATTGACTTTCACATTTCATACTTTTGACATATATAATACATCATACACTAAAATTTTAAAGTAGATCATCATCAAGTTCACATAGCAAAAAGGAACTGAAAGACTTGTTTTTCTAGGCGTTTTACCAACACGCTAATACTTCGCGTCTTTGCACAACCTACACTGTATTTGAGATTGATAATAAATAAAATCAATACTCAATCTCATGGCCAAATTTATTCTAAGACCTTACTTTATCTTATTATCCTTTATAATGTCTTTATAGACATCTAACTATTTTATATGCAACTCGGTTTATTTTTCATTTTCATCACCACAATGCTAGACTATCACACTTGTAGTTTAATGTGCGTATATCACACCATTTTATTATACCACTTTGGTTTCAAAAAATGCATATTCAACACATTGTTTACATGTTTAATTTTCCTTCATAAATCAAAAATTACCCTTTTCAATTTCTTTCCATTATTATTCTTGTATTATCATCTTTTCATACTTAGATATCCAATATTAGCCATTAGTTAGACACTTTGTATACCAAAGTTTAGAAAACATTATTACTCTTAGGCATTTTATCGAGCACGTCATGTGCACACATTAACTTATCTCAACTCTTGATCTTAAATGGTTAATTATGCATAGAATATGATAACACATATCTATACTCATTACATATGTCAAAACATATTTTTAATCATCAAAATATACCATCACCCAAAATCTTAATTCAAACAGAATTATAAAACTCATCTTCACAATTTCTTTAACAAAATATTATTTTCGTTTTTAACGTAACTCGTTCGTTACATTTCCATTTTTGTTCCTTCTTATATAGAATTAACCCTTACTCAGTGTACTACAACCTCATCTAGGCCTTAAAGTTAGACCCTTATCCATCTAAACCAAATTTTGTAATTCATCAACTAGTCTAGAAAATTTCACTTTCTGGACATCCTTACTAAACAATTTATTTCGGACATGATCCGGTCCATAAAATGGCTTAATCTCGTGTGTCTAGCTAGTAAATTTCCATATCTACAACTTTGCAGTTTAAAGTTTCTTCAGATTCAAAACACACGAATTTATATGAATTTTTCAAAGTCAGAAACCGTAACAGTTTTGATTTTCTGGACATATTATTTTCCCTTCGGACAAGCCTTACTAAAACAGACATTGCAAGAAATCTATAAAGAGTTTTCATGTGATTCCACTTTCAGAATATAGCTTACTTCCATATCTTCGATTTGATATAAGGCTCACTTTCTAACTCATTATACCCAAAGATGTATGAATTTCACAAGATATGTCCACAATTACTAAAAACCTACGAATTTTGTTCTTCAAATTTTCTTTCCATTTCATTTTCTTTCTTGAATCCTCTTATTTGATTCTTGATAATCCAAGATTAAACCAATACAAACAGTTAAGCATGATCTACTACCCTAGAACATAAATCTAAAAAAAAAAATCAAGGATTAAATAAGAGTTTAGAAGTTACCTTCTTCTAGCTTTTTTTTCTTCTTCTTCTAGCTCATCTCAATTCCTTTATTTCTCTCTATCTCTCTCAATTTCTCAATACAACTTCTACATAACAATTATCTACATTATGAAGAACATAAAAATATAATTAAAACAAGGAATTTAGATTATAACTTTATTAGTATGAATTTAAGAGAGAGATGGAGATGAGGATGATGGGGCTTGTTTTGTCTTCTCAAAGCTTTCCCTTCTTCTTCTTTTTCTTCCTCTTCTTCTTCTCCTACAACTCTCTCTAACTCTCTTCTTCTTTCTTTGGTTTGTTTTCTAAAACTAACATACTAACTTGTAGTATATACATATAATATACAATACTAGTAATATATAATATATGTAACTCCTAGTAATTGTTAGATATACTAATTACTAGTTAATACATAGGTTACACCAATTTGAACTTGAAAAGCCTAAGACCATGTTTGGCAAATACTCATTATTTTAATTAATCAATAGCTTAACATCAATCAATCTCATCAAATTGTCACATAATTATATTTAGTTGTTAATTATAATTTTGTGTAACAATCATCACATAACTCATCTAATTTAATTATCTCAATTAAATTAGAACTATAACTATAAAATTATTATATTAATTAAATTAAATACTAAATATTCATTTAATTAATCTGCTACACTTAATTACATTACTCTATAATCAAAACAAAATTTATTTATTTAACTCAATAAATAATTCAATTAAATATTTATATATATTAAAATTAATATATAACATTCTCTTCACATCAATTCACATATTCTACAATATAAGACATACACATACTCACACCCAACATATCTCATAAATAATACTTTTATTTATAAAATTCTCATTTATAATTTCTAAAAATCTAGGATGTCACATCCTTCCTCTTTATAAGGATTCCAGTCCTCGGAATCACAAAACCCCTACCTTACTAGGGTTTTCCTCAAATCTATTCATTGAATAACTTCAACACATTACACGAATATAGGTTTTATATTTTCTACTCTCACCATTCTTGATAATAAATTCTTATATAAGTTTTATTTCATAATATTTACTTAGACTCAATTATATTTGAGTATTACATATTCTTTGACCCGTTTATTATCTTTCTCTAAGGACCATTATCATATATTATATGATCAAACTCTCGGGACATTACACTTAATAATATAAAAATATTAATAGCATACTTGTCAAAATATTAAAGTTATTATTAATAACTTAAAATATTTTTAAATCATTAATATTCTACTTAAATGATTTTAAATTAATTAAAATCATTTTTAAACCATCACCATTAATATTTAAATATTAATGAAATTATTATCAAAATATTAAAAGTCATTAATTATAACTTAAAATATTTTTAAAATATTTTTATCATTTTAAATGATTTTTAAATCAATAAAATTATTTTTAATTCATTTATTTAATATAATAATTAAATAAATCTAATATTATTAATATTAATTTATTAATGAGAATTCTCCAAAAATATTGAAAATTATATTTTATAATTCAAAATATTTTTAAATACATTATTCTTATTTAAAATGATTTTTCATAATAATAAATCATTTTCCTCTAATTTATTTAATACTCTAATTAAATAAATTAAATACCTCTAATATTTAAATAATTATAAATATTAAAGAAAAATATTTCAATTGGTCAAAAATTATTTTTCATAATTTAAAATAATTTTTAAAACCATTTTTAATAATTTTTATAATTAATTTCTATTTTTAAATAATTTTCGGAAAATCAGACATTAAAATAAATCAAAACCGTCGCTAATTGCCTATAGCGACACTAAGCGTCGCTGTTGGTGTTCTTGAGCTCAAGAACACTGACAGCTTCGTGTTCAACCTGCATTGTTTGACCACCCTTAGATTTCAATCCATGACTTTACTGGGCCAACTTAAACCTCAATCGTGTAGTGTTTATGTAACACTACAATTAGCAGTCATCATTTAGGTTATTCAACAAACCATCAAGAAGATTTGATCTCGCAAACTTGTTGTCAGAACGCTCCTGAGCTTTCTAGGTAACCCAGAAACTCAAGCAGCTTCAGGGTACTACTTTGGGGCTCGATTAATTTGGTGTTCTGGCCATCAATTAGGTAAGTTATTGGTTCATACATGTAGTGCTCGTGTCAAGGAACAACTAGATAACACAATTCCAATCCAAATATAACAAACGCATCAGATACGATCCGGTCAAACATGGTCAGAGATCATGTTCATACACTTTCTGGAATTTCCAGAAAAGTGTCATCGTGATCAAATGGGTTACTTTGACCGCCCATTAAAACCAATAACTTTAATGTTTATGGAATCTAAAGACATATACTTAGAGTTCGTATTACAGGCTACAACTTGAATACAACACCTTATTAAAACAATATCATATCTGTCAGATTCGGACCTTAAAAGATCTTGTCAGTCCATGTTTTACACTTTCTGGGTTACCCAGAAAGTGACTGGTCATGCTCGGTCAAACCACTTTGACCATGAATAACAACAAATCTAGACATCTTTTGGCTATATGTGACGCCCCCAAAATAGGTATACATCACCTATTACAGAAGTGCCAAATACATGGTGTACGGAGATATAAATACAATCTTTAATATACAAACAAGAGAGTTGTGAGTTTCAATACAAACATCATCTTCTAGACAATATCCACTCTCGTAATAAGTCCTCATTATATTTATTATCACACTATTTATTTAATGAATAGTGAGGACTACTAATACTATCATCCGATCCATCACTCCGCTTCCCGACTAGTCCCCCAATTTATATTCTCATTTCTCAAGAGAACAAGTGAAAGAAAAGGTGAGCTCAACTAGCCCAGTAAAAAATATTATGACTAAGATAATGCATAATAAATATCATTAGTCTTCAACAATGTTAAACTGATAAAATACAATAGACATCAAGTTTAACTGCAGCGGATCAAGCAATCCATTAAAAGAGTCAAGTAGAGAATAAAATCTACTATCTTTTATGATTTAAAAGGTTTTTCATCACTATTATTGCTGGGACTCAGCTTAATAAATAATCCACATCATTCCTGCACTACGACCAAGGATATTCATTAGTATCACAATCACAAATTATCCATGCACTACGGGCCAAGGATATTCGTGTATTCATCAATGGTCATGATCATGCCAATAACTGTCCATCAATGCACTACGGGCCAATGAGGACTTTTTCCACATCATTTGTAACATTACAGTCATGATTACACCGAATAATCCGTGGTCATAATCATACCAAATCCATCTATGCACTACAGGCCACAATTGACTTTTAACATAATATAAACATGAGGATGATGACAATGATATAAGAATTCAATAAAACAAGTTCAAGAATTAATTTATCCAGAACCAATAACGCCCAAATCAACATGATGATAACGCTTTGTAGAGTAAAATTCAAGAATGCTCGTAAGAATATTTCCATGAAAAGATCTTTGGATGAAGCGCAAATATCAAGGATATTCCACTAATTTCATGGAGTATAGAAGTCAAAACTTTAACCAACCGAGTATAATAAGGAATGGAATAACAAAAGAAATCACTGTGCATGCGATAGATCGCATGATGCAAAAGTTATTCCAATAGAATAATAATTAACGGAACCAGTCCAACAGAAAGCGAAATGCAGCACAAGATATTCCAATGTAATAATAAAGGAGGAATCCAACAGAAAATAATAGACAAGAATATTCCAAAGAATAATAAAGACAGAATCAGTCCCATATAAAACGCATATATGTGATATTCCAATAGAATAATAAAGACGAAATCAGTCCTGCCAGAAAACGCATGTATACGATGATATTCCAATAGAATAATAACGAATCGAATAACAGAAGAATTTCACCAAGTATAGGGTAGCCCGCGTATATAGGTTATTCCAACCGAATAATAAATAATGGAATAATAGATGTTCTCTTCATGAATACAAAAGAAATAATACCCCTTACAAGTACAATAAATAATATCCCTTACCATAAAAGAAACTGGATATAAGAGTAGGGAAGTAGTAGAATACTTTTCTATAATTTCTTTCTCTAGAGTTTCAGCGAATTCGTAAGAAATAATGAAGGAATGAGCTTCTATTTATAGGAGAATGGAAGGGCACTGTTCATGGATGAAATAATTTTGCAGATTCACGGATCAAGGTTTTGATATCTCACTAATGCAAATGTCAATCAACTAACCAATAGGATCAAAGCAAAAATTAAAATATAAGACATATATATATATATATATATATATATATATAAACAATATATAAATATATATATATATATATATATATTATATATCTACCACTTGATTTTTTTATCCCCCCATAACCAACATCAATCCCCACCCTCCCAAAATCACTTTCACTACACTCTTATACATCATTATCACACTATCACTTTTCCACCATTTTCCACTCACACACATCACACACCTATCACTTTCACCTATCCTTTTCTCCCACCATATTATATATATATATATATATATATATATATATATATATATATATATATATATATATATATATATATATATATATATATATATCTTCCAAAAATCATTTTCTCCCTCCATTTCCAAAATCATTTTTCCAACACAAATGGACCCCATATGTGGGCCCCCCTTTTTTATTATAAAAATTTTCTACCGATTATTTTGGAAAATGGGTAAATGGAGATTCATAAAATAAGCAAAACTTACACAAATACCTCATAAAAATCACATTAATAATTTTAACAACATATATCATCATTATTATAATTCACAATATTAATCGACTGTGTCGCTCCTGTGAAAGAGGGGCTTTCCAATAAGGATTTCTCCTATTGGCACGCAATTAGGTGACCAAACATCTCCTTGATGTAACTTCTAGACATCGTTAATATTGCAAATAATAATATTTATAACTTTGTCGCCTCAATTATTGATTTAATAATATATAAAATATTGACAATAATTGAATCAAATAACGTGAGATATTATGCAGCAATTACTGTAGCAATAATTGAACAAAACTGAGTGACTTCTCACGTAAGCATCAATAATCAATACCGTGTGCATCGCGTAAACTACGCCAGACATCTTGTACTTTTAACACCGGGTGTTTCAATAGTTAATGGTAAAACTTCCGCCGTTATTTTCATAAAGTATTTTTGTCATTTTCTTAATCCGACAATAATTCCGTTGTGGGGTCCACCAATGATTGTGTTGTTGTATTTAATATTCCCCGTTAAAACGTAATATTCCCCACCAATTGAATATTATAAAACAACTTGCATACTTTTGCAAAATTTATAAATATTACCCACAACTATAACATTATATCAAATTCATTCCATAATATTCAAAAATGATATTTATAGAAAATTCATCTTTATTTATAAAAGTTGGGGTCTTACAACCTCCCTTCTTATGAAATTTCGCCTCGAAAATTAGGGTACGACTGGTATGTCAAGAGGTAAGGATACCTTGATTTCATTTCAGATTCTAACTCCTGTGTCATTTCCTCAACATCGTGGTTTCTCCACAAAACTTTGACTTGAGGTATAACCTGGAGCGTAGAATATGTTCCTTCTTATCCAAGATTTGAACAGAACCTCTTCATACGTTAAATCTTCCGCTATTTCGTCCTGGTTCTAACTCAATAATGTGGTGTAGGGTCTTTCACATATTTACGTAACATAGATATGTGAAAAACGTTATGAACACGAGACATACTTACAGTAAAAGCAAGTCTATAGGCCACAGCTCCTACTCGATCGAGGATTAAAATGGGCCAATGAATCGAGGATTGAGCTTTCCTCTCTTTCCAAATCTCGTAACTCCTTTCCATGGAGCAACACGTAACAACACATGATCTCCTATATCGAATTCCACGCCCTTTCGATGAAGATCAGCATAACTCTTTTGTCGATCTTGTGAGGTTTTTATACGTTGTCGGATCGTTTGAATCTTTTCTTAGTAGTCATACGTATCAACTCCCATTCCCAACAACGTTGCTTCACCCACCTCATCCCAAAGATATCGAGAACGACACTTTCTTCCATACAACGCCTCAAATGGAGCCATGCCAATATTTGCTTGATAATCTGTTGTTGTAGGAAAACTCCACCAATGGTAAGAACTTGTCCCAACTTCCTTGAAGTCAAGGACACGTAGTCTTAATAAATCTTCAAGAGTTTGAATAGTCTCTCCGATCGATTGCCCGTCCGTTCGAGGATGATATGCCGAACTAAATCAGAACTGCGCCCATAGCTTTTTGCAAACTAACCCAAAATCTTGAAGTGAATCTTGGGTCTCGATCAGAAACTATGGATACTGGCATACCATGCAATCTTACAATCTCATTTATGTACATACGAGCAAGACGTTCAAGTGTATAAGTTTCTCGTATCGGTAAGAAATGAGCAGACTTGGTCAATCTATCAACAATGACCCAAATCACATCTATGCCTTGAGAAACCTTGGGAAGACCAGTAACGAAATCCATGGTAATGTGCTCCCACTTCCATTTTGGAATTTCAAGTGGTTGCAATGGACATTTTGGTACTTGATGTCTCGCTTGACTCGTTGACAAGTTAGACATCTTGAGATAAACAGCGCTATCTCTCTCTTCATATTGCTCCACCAAAATGTATGATGAAGATCATGATACATTTTAGTACTCCCAAGATGGATTGCAAATGGTGTGTTGTGCGCTCCATCATGATTTTATACTTTAAATCGTGGTCGTTAGAAACAAAAGTCGGAGTTGACTCAAGTATTCCTTCTTCATCGATTCTTGCTTCCGCATAGCACCTTCTTGCACTTTCTTCCTCATACGATCACCTGTGTCTCAGAGTTTGAGCAGCCTTTAACTTTATCAATTAAAGTGGTTCTACTCGTGATATTCGCCATCATCACATGGGTCCCTCGAGTCTTTAACTCTATCTCCATCCTTTGCAAGTCACACAAAATGGGCCTTCACGTTGACAATATCGCACTCGCATTCAGATATGATCTTCTACTCAATGCATCGCCTACCACGCTCGCTTTTCCAGTGATGGTATTGGATGGTATGATCATAATCTTTCAACAGTTCAAGCCAACGTCAACGTTTGTCGATGTTGAGTTCCTTTTGAGTGAAGAAATATTTGAGGCTTTTATGATCCGTAAAGATCTCCACTTTCTCTCCATACAAGTAATGCCTCCAAATTTTAAGTGCGAAGATAACAAATGCTAACTCTAGATCATGAGTAGGATAATTCCTCTCATATTCTTTTGAGTTGTCTTGAGGCATAGGCTATGACTTTCCCATGTTGCATGAGAACACATCCTAACCCTTTGCTCAAGCATCATCAGAGATGACAAATCCCTCCGAGCCGATGATGGTATTGTCGTAATAAAATGAAATGAGTCTCCTCTTGAGTTCTTGAAAACTCTTCTCACATTCCTCGCTCCAACCGAATTTTGTATCTTTCCGAGTCACCGAAAGTTAATGGAGTAGCGATTCGAGAAAATCCTTCCATGAATCTCCGATAATAACCAAATTAAACCGAGAAAGCTACGTGATTTCTATCATCGATTTGGGTTGCTCTCAACTTTGAATAGCTTCAATCTTTTTGCCGGGTCAACAGATATTCCATGACTTGATACTACGTGCCCAAGGAATGCTACTTCCTCAAGCCGTAACTCGATTTCTTCAACTTGGCATAAAGCTTGTATTCACGAAGCTTTTGGAGTATCATTTCAAGTGTTGCTCATGATCTTCACGACTTTTTGAATAAATAAGGATGTCATCAATAAAGACGACCACAAAGTGATCCAAATATTCCTTGAATACTTGGTTCATCATATCCATAAAGGCAAGTAGGAGCATTAGTCAATCCAAAGGACATGACTAGAATTCATAATGCCCGCATTCGAAGTTCGAAAAGCGCCTTTGGAATATCATCGGTTCTAATCTTCAATTGGTGATATCCTAAACTAAGATCAATCTTTGAAAAGAATTTAGCGCCTTGCAATCGGGTCAAACAAGTCATCAATACGTGGCAATGGGTACCTATTTTTGATGGTGACATGATTCAACTCCCGATAATCAATACAAAGTCGATACTCCCATCTTTCTTCTTCACGAATAGAACAAGAGCACCCCAAGGAGAAGTACTAAGACTAATAAAACCAATGTCTAACATTTCTCGCAGTTGGGTCTTTAACTCCTCAAGTTCAATAGAGCCATTCGACATGGGCTTTGGAAATGGGTTTTGTACCGTTCAAGGTCGAATACAAAATTCAATTTCACGCCCGGGGTAGCTGCCAGAAGTTCTTAGTGGAATACGTCAGGAAATTTATTAACAATAGAAATATCATTCAAAATTGAAGTATTTTTGTTTAGATCCGTGACATGAGCTAAGAAAGCTTGACATCCGTTTTTTTAATAAACGAATAGCTTTATGGCTTGAGATGACATTTATTGATTTTAATGGTTTGGTTGCTTGAATTTGCATAATAGGTTGGTTAGGAATATGAAAGCTAACAACCTTATTTAAAATAATCAATTTTTGCATGATGAGTAGTTAACCAATCAATCCTAGAATCACATCAAATGCAAGTATTTTTAATGAAATAAGATCGATGTGTAATGTAAGGGTACCGATTTGAACCAAACAAGACTTATAAACAAGTGGATGTAATGAAGGTTTCTCCCAACGGAGTTTCCACAGATAAGTCAAAGTCTAATTTCTCCGAGTCAAATTCAATCGTTGAGCGCAAGTAGAGAAATAAAAGAATGGGTAGAACCCAGATCAAATAAGGTATAAACTTTGCTAGAGTTTATGATAAGCTTACCCGTGATGACCTCATTCGGGTTCCTTGCTTTCTCGGGAGGTCACTACAAACGCTCTCCTTGCACTACCGGGCTTTGACTTTTCTCGATGTACCTTTTGGTGCCTCCATCCTAGTTGAACTTGTCTTCTGTGAATGACAAAATCGGGCTAGTGACCTTCTCTTCCACAATTATAACATGCTTTGACTGGCATCGTAGTTTTGACCGATGTGTCCCTCCCTCCGCATTTGAAGCATATAATAGGTGGTGGTCATTCTCCTTCCTTAACAATGGGTCTTTGGTGCCGACGTCTTTCCATCATTGTTGAATCTCCTCTTCTTGAAATGTCCATTCTTATTGTTTTGCCCCGATTACCACCAAGTGATTACCATTTTCGCATGTTGATTCCTCCACGCTTGTTGTCACCGCTCGATGATCGCTCACCGGTATTATCATTTTGCACGGGCCGCTTTTCTTTTAATTGCGTTGACTCGTTATCGCGCTCCAATAATCGAGCCCTATTTACAACATCCGAATACAAACACAGCTTTATGAGAAATAAGATATCGACGATCTCTCGGCTTCAAAACTCTTAAAAACATTCGCCATTCTCTCCTCATTATCAACTAAATGGGACGCAAACCGGGACAACTCGGCAAACTTGGCTTCAGATCGCGATACTGGCCATGTTGTTTTGCTCCAACTTGATGAATTCTACTTCTTTCTTGTGATGAATACTTTTGAAAGTACTTGTCATTGAACAATTCTTGGAACTTCTCCCAAGTCATCTTCAAGCAGGGCAGTTGAGTACGCTTTTACCGATTCCCACCAAGATCTCGCTCTCCTCGCAACATAAAGGTGGCAAAGGAACCTTTTGCTCCTGAGCATCCCAAGACATCAAATATCTTGGTGATCCGCTTTATCCATGCTTTCCGCCTTAAGTGGTTTTGGCTCTCCAATAAACTCTAGTGGTCCCAGCTCCTTGAACTGTTTAAGCGGTGACCGTCCGAGAGTTTTCTGAGTGTTTCCACCTACATTTTGGACAGAGAGCCTACCGATGTTGCATGAATTGCATAAAGCCTCCGAACATTCCATCATTCATCATTTGGTCGGTGTTGTTGTTTGCATGAGGATTATCGCCTTCTCGATGCACATTCTCCCCGATTATTGATATGTGGAGACTCAACGGTCTCCTCG
This sequence comes from Panax ginseng, assembly GCA_020205605.1. Lineage (NCBI taxonomy): Eukaryota > Viridiplantae > Streptophyta > Magnoliopsida > Apiales > Araliaceae > Panax > Panax ginseng. Next base: position 66,082,535 of record CM035138.1, read on the forward strand.
TGCTCCATTGCTATTCTCAACATTCTCGGATGTCATTTTCAGACATCGCCACAAAACAAAGGTTAGTTGACATGTAACATATTATCTCTATACTCGACCAACCAATTAAATACCAAATAAATTTAGGTAGGTCATACTAGCGAAGGAATTCCCCTCCTCCCTCCTAGTTCTAGTCTCACATCTTAGCCAGGATCATATCCCTAAGCTTTGACCAATCGTGATGCCCCCAAAATAGGTATACATCACCCTATTCTCGAGTCGCCAAATACATGGTATGTAATACAAATACAATCTTTAATATACAACAAGAGAGTCATGTGAGTTTCAATACAAATACTATCTTCTAGACAATATCCACTCGTAATAAGTCCTCATTACATTTATCATCACACTATTTAATGTAATAGTGAGGACTACTAATACTATCATCCGATCCATCACTCCGCTCCCCGACTCGACTCGTCCCAACTATATTCTCATTTCCTCAAGAGAACAGTGAAAGAAAGGGTGAGCTCAACTAGCCCAGTAAGAAATATTATGACTAAGATAATGCAGAATAAATTATCATTAGTCTTCAACAATGTTAAACTGATAAAATACAATAGACATCAAGTTTAATCATGCAATGATCAAGCAATCCATTAAAAGAGTCAAGTAGAGAATAAAATCTACTATCTTTTATGATTTAAAAGGTTTTTCATCACTATTATCGTTGGGACTCATTTTAATAAATAATCCATAATCATCCCCGCAGACTACTACCAAGGATATTCATTTAGTATCACGACCACAAATTATCCATGCACTACGGGCCAAGGATATTCGTGTATTCATCAATGGTCATGATCATGCCAACAAATCGTCCATCAATGCACTACGGGCCAATGAGGACTTTTACCACATCATTTGTAACATTACTACCATGATTACACCGAATAATCCCTCGGTCATAATCATACCAAGTCCATCTATGCACTATAGGCCATGATGACTTTCAACAAAATATAAACATGAGGATGATGACAATGATATAAGAATTCAATAAAACAAGTTCAAGAATTAATTTATCCAGAACCAATAACGCCCAAATTGTCAACATGATACGCTTTGTAGAGTAAAATTCAAGAATGCTCGTAAGAATATTTTCATGAAAAGATATCGATGAAGCGCTAAATATCAAGGATATTCCACTAATTTCATGGAGTATAGAAGTCAAAACTTTAACCAACCGAGTATAATAAGGAATGGAATAACAAAAGAAATCACCAGGTATGCGATAGACGCATGCAAGTTATTCCAATGTAATAATGTTATTCCAGTCCCGCGTAAAACGTAATACAAGATATTAATGTAATAATAAAGAATGAATCAGTCCCACAGAAACGCATGCATGTGATATTCCAATGTAATAATAAAGATTTTAATCAGTCCACCGTAAACGCAACATATACTGAGGATATTTCAATGAATAATAAAGACGGAATCAGTCCCACAGAAACGCATGTATGTGATATTCCAATGTAATAATAACGAATGGAATAATGTAAGAATTTCACCAAGTATAGGGTAGCTCACAGATACAAAAGTTATTCCAATGTAATAATAAATAATGGAATAATGAAGTTCTCTTCATGAATACAAAAGAAATAATACTCCTTATGTAGTACAACAAATAATATCCCTCACCGTAAAAAGAAATTGGATATAAGAGTAGGAAGTAGAAAATACTTTTCTATAGTTTTCTATAATTTCTCTAGAGTTTCAGTGAATTTGTAAGAAATAATGAAGGAATGAGCTTCTATTTATAGAGAATGGAAGGCAATCGTTTCATGGACAAAATAATTTTTGATTCACGGATCAAGGTTTTGATATCTCACTAATGCAAATGTCAATCAACTAATCAATAGGATCAAACAAGCAAAAAAATAAAATATAATATATATATATATATATATAAACAAATGCTATATATATATATATATATATATATATCTACCACTTGATTTTTATCCCCCATAACCAACATCATTCCCCACCCTCCCAAAATCACTTTCACTACACTCTTGTACATCACTATCACACTATCACTTTTCCACCATTTTCCACTCACACACATCACACACCTATCCTTTTCTCCCCATATATATATATATATATATATATATATATATATATATATCCATAAGATACTCTTTCTCCCTCCACTTCCAAAATTATTTTTCCAACACAAATGGACCCCACATGTGGGCCCCACTTTTATTATAAAAAATTTCTACCGATTATTTTAGAAAATGGGTAAATGGAGATTCATAAAATAAGCAAAACTTACACAAATACCTCATAAAAAATCACATTAATAATTTTAACAACATATATCATCATTATTATAATTCACAATATTAATCGACCAGGTCGTTCTCAGGAAAGAGGGGGCTTTCCAATAAGGATTTCTCCCTATTGGCACGCAATTAGGTAACCAAACATCTCCTTGACAAAACTTCTAGACATCGTTAATATTGCAAATAATAATATTTATAACTTTGTCGTCTCAATTATTGATTTAATAATATATAAAATATTGACAATAATTGAATCAAATAACGTTAGATATTATGCAAAGAATTACATATAGCAATAATTGAACAAAACCGAGTGACTTCTCACGTAACCATCAATAATCAATACCGTGTGCTATCGTCGCGTAACTACGCCAGACATCGTATTTTTTTAACACCGGGTGTTTCAACAGCTAAATGTAAAACTTCCATAGTTATTTTCATAAAGTATTTTTGTCATTTTCTTAATCCGATAATAATTCTATTGTAGGGTCCACCAATGATTGTGCCATTGTTATTTAATATTCCCCGTTAAAATGAATATTCCCCGACCAATCGAATATTATAAAACAACTTCATGTGATTTTGCAAAATTTATAAATATTACCCACAACTATAACATTATATCAAATTCATTCCATAATATTCAAAAATGATATTTATAGAAAATTCATCTTTATTTATAAAAGTTGGGGTCTTACACTATAACACCACTTGCAGATTAAAGACCTCATACCAAATTGCAGATCCAAAACATAAAACAACAAGAATCATAAACAGACACGAATCTGTGGCGCCTGACATTAGCTTGTCAGACCACAAACCATGTTCTTGACAGTTTTGGAAAAACTCGATTTTAAAGCATTTTGATGCTATGGATCTATGTTATATCAACATAGATCATCTTTAAACATCATCTAGCAAAGATCTAAACACATAAACAAAAACTTTTTCTTAGCAACATGGATCAAAAATAAAAATTAGGCTTATACTTTTTCTTGAATAATCTTAGATCTTGGCTTTCCAATCTGTTATTGGTTGATCTAAGGGTTGTATTTAGGACTGATATACTTAGCAATTTCTTCTAGTGAGAGAGAGAGTAGGTGAGAGCAAGTTCGCAAATGGAAAATTTAGTGGACTTTCTCTCTCTTTAAATCAATATATATGATGATATAATGTTGCTAGATCTAATGTGCTGGCTGATTTGGCTCAAATTTTTTGTCCCCAAGTCAATGTAGTAGGTTACCAACCCCAACATTTGCTAGATTTACAAGTTTGCTATTAAAAATATACTAAAAGGGCATTTTGGTCATTTGTATTTTAATTTTAATGGCATTCTTGACAATTGCACAAACCCTTAGGGTTTAATCCTTAGGATTTAACCCTAAGGTTCTAACCCTTAGGTTTTACAAACTCAAATTCTAGAATTTTCTAATTAAGATTTAAAAATAGAAAATTAAGAATTTTTAAAAATGTAATTAGGGTTTTAAATAGAAATTAATATTTCTAAAGTATAATTAGGGTTTCCTAATTATATTAACACATAATAATCACTTTAGGCTTGCTAATTAGGATTAGGGTTTCCTAATTAGGGTTTAGGATTCCCGAATATGAAATTAGGGTTTCCCGGCTTTTAATTAGGATTTCTAACGGTACGTTAGGGTTTCTAATCTTGAGATTAGGGTTTTTAATCTCTTATTAGGGTTTATTAATTTTAAACTTTATCCGATCAATCATTGATCAATATCTCTACACAGTACAAACACATACATATTAATATAATTATTTTAATTATATTTTCTATCGAATCCCTATCCGTAACTAGGGTTAGGGTTTCTATTCTCCGTTAAGCACAACCCTACTCTTAATTTATTAGTCAATACCCAAATTGACTAAGTCTCACATCTCGTATCACAGATACACAACACAATAATGATAATTAATAATAATATTAATTTTTAAAAAAAAATTATTCGTAAAATTCGGATTATTCGAAATCTCGGGTTATCACAAGCACTACAATATCTGACTAACAAAATGCCCAGAAACTTTATGATCCAAGATCTATGCTTGGTCAAATTCACCCACTCGGTAACTGACATGATTTTCTGGGTTTTTGTCAAGAACATGAATAACACCTATAGTGACGGTTCTGTCGCTATAGGAAGTCTTTAGCGACATTTAATTTTTAAAAATTAGTTTTTAATTATTAAAAATACAAATTAAATTACTAAAAAAAAATTTAAAGTCTAAAAATAAGTTTTTAATAATTTTAATATATTTCATAAATATTTAATATTTTTGGAAATATTAAAGGTATTTAATTTATTTAATTATTATATTAAATAAATTATTTAAAAAGGATTTTAATACTTTAAAATCATTTAAAATTATATTATGATATAAGAAAATATTTTAAGTTATTTTTAATAACTTTTAATATTTTTGATAAATTCCATTAATAAATTAATATTAATGATAATTAAGTTATTTAATAAATGAATTAAATTAATAAATAAAAATGATTTTATTATATTAAAATTATTTTAAATAATAATATAGTATTTAAAAATATTTTAAGTTATAAAGTATAACTTTCAATATTTAAAGGTAAATTTCAATAATTAATTATTATTAATAATATTAAAGTTATTTAATAATTAGTTTAAATTAATTAGTTTTAAAATAATTTAAATATTAAAAATATCATTTTAAATTAAAATGAAGTGTTTAAATATATTTTAAGTTATAAAATAACTTTTAATATTTAAAGGATAATTTCATTAATAATTTAATATTAATGATATTAATTTAACATTAATAATATTAAATTTATTTAATAATTATATTAAATAAATAGTTTTAAAATGGTTTTATTAATTTAAAATCATTTAAAGAGGATATAAATGAATTAAAATATTTTAAGTTATAAAATGACTTTTAATATTTCAATAAATAATACATTAATATTTTAATATTAATGGTAATTATTAAAATGATTTTAAATGTTTTAAAAATCATTTAAGGGTAATAATAGTATTTTAAAAATATTTTGAGTTATTATAAATAACTTTAATATTTTGACAATGGTTTCATTAATAGTTTAATATTAATTAAATGTTAATGATAATATTATTGTTTAATATTTAAATCATTTAGTAATGATTTCGGTGTTTAAAAATTTACGATAAATTATAATAAATGTTTAAAAATTATTATTAGTCATTTTAAAATAATATGACTGATACTTACAGATATTGAACTTCGGGAAAGAGTCTTAGACTCGATAATTACCCGATAAAGCCGTTGGTTCACTGACATGTTTCAGAAATTGATGTGTACTTAGATTTTTTGACTGTATTAATGTTCGTTTGTGAATCAAGGACTGTTGATTATGTGTGATAATGTGAATAGGTAATGTGCTGACTACAATAAGCAGTATTATGTGGTATGATATATTATTCTAATCGATAGAATGATCTTAATGATGATAGGTTTCGGTATAAAAGATAAAACTAAGTTGCGTACTGTAAGCAGCACACCAGGCAAGCATCCTACCTTTGCATTTTCTTTTTGCAATGGACATGAGTAAGAAGGTTTCAGAATTATATTATTATTGTACTAGGTTATTAACCCCATTGTTATATATATTATGTATCCGATCATTGTTTATCAACATGATATTATATTATATAATTCAGATATATATTCTGTTCATTAATTTCTAAATATGGTTATACAAGTGACCTCACTTGGATAATCATTGTATTTAATCACATGTTGATATATATATATATATATATATATATATATATATATATATATATACCTATTGATCCCACATATGTATACGTTAAGTAAAAGCCATCTAGGCTATTTGACCAGCTAGACACATATTTAGAAATATCGTTGAATATGATAAAACCTTGTTGTACCCAATCAAATTATTTTGGTTCGGATTCCCGACTAAGTATGAACATCCCGAACAAGGAAAAACTTTCATGCGCCCAAGGTGGACAGAGTGAACGATAATATCGTTCTTGCATGCAGTATTGATCAATACAGGGCACATTGGGATGATCACCCTCGCGCCCATAAGTTATGACGGTTTGCGGATGAAGTTCTGCTAAACCTTATCAAAAATTTAAAACAATGTTCATAGTATGTCACCTTAACCCTATTTATAGTCAATACGTAGTTTCAAAAATTTGATATAGAGTTGTTATGTTATTATTATCGGATCAGTTTACTTCACAACTATCGAATCGTTGTAGAAGTGATGTATAAAGAAAACATTTAATTCTTTCAGCTAATTATATTTATAATTGTTATTACTTGCTGGGCACCCAAATGCTCATTCTTGCTTTAAATTTAAATGTTTTCAGCTAGGCATGATCAACCCGAAGGTTTAGACAAGAACAAGTGAAAAGGAAAGAAAATAGAATATTTTTAATGGTATCTTTTGTAATAGTTAAACTGTATTAAGATAATGATATGCATTATATATCATATAAGGAATTATGGTAAAGGTTGCGTACTCAGGATTAGACTCTGATATATGCAAATTAAGTTTGATATTTATATTATTGTTATTATTATTAGTATTATTCCGCTCATAAAAATGATATCGTGAAGCACCGAGTTTGGGTTTCAAGTACCCGAGTTTTGGGGCTTTACAGTCCCCTTCTTTTGGCAGTTCTTTGCTATGTGATCAGTTGACCCACATATAAAGCATCCGTGGTTCTTCTTCGGACTTGGACAGTTAGGCGAAATATGCCCCTCCTGTCCATAATTGTAGTATACAGCCTTCCCCTTGAAACAGACTCCTAAGTGAGTCTTCCCACAGGTTTTGCAGGCCTCCATCCTTCTCTTAGGATCTCCTTGTTTCACTCTGGTATTCCCAGAGTTAAACCTTTTCCTCTTCTATCCTTCGCCACTCCCGCTGGCTCCCTCGACCTTTACTCCCCTATCAACATTTCCCTTATTCTTCTTGTCCTTGGGGTACAGGCTTAAAGCCTCACTCCCACCTTCGGCGATTATCGTCTTCTCTAGTATAGTCCCAAAGGAACTACTTTGGAACACAGATATCCAGTTATAGAGCCAGGGTTTCAATCCCTGCTCGAACCGTCTAGCTTTCCTAACCTCAGTGTCCACTTGGTGTGGAGAAAATCTCGCTAGTTCGTTGAACTTGGTAGCGTATTGGGGAACCGTCATCTCCCCTTGTTTCAAGTCAAGAACCCGCATTTCCATCCTTCCTTGCATACTCGTGGGAAAATAGTTCTCAAAGAAAATCTCCTTGAACCTTACCCACATTAGATTCTCGATACCAACCCTAGCCTGGTTGGCCTCCCACCAAAAGTTGGCCTCTCCCTTCATCATGTAGGTTGCAAAAGTAACCTTATGGCCCTCATCGACATTTGCTATAACAAATGCCTTCTTAATTTCTTTTACCCACGTTTGGGCTTCTATAGGGTCCATAGTTCCTTTGAACTCTGGCAGATCGACACTCTTAAAATCTTTAAAAGTAGTAGTTCGTACTACTCCATGATTTATGGGGATATTAGCCCCATTTCTATTAAACGCTGCTGTTAACAAGTTAACAAATTCCTGCATTGGGTTTACCATACCTCCCTCCGGTTGATTTACATTAACGTCTTTATTACGTTGTCTCCTTCTTGGCAGCATTTTGTTGTTACAATAAACAACACATTTCATTATTATTCACATCCTGTTAGTTAGTTAATATTCAAGATTAAATAATAACTTCAACATTCATTACCCAATATGTTCCGAAAAAGGCTTATATTGATTCATTCCTTGTAGTATAATACTATATTGTTTACATTACATAACCTAAGCTGATTACATTACTATCCCACAATTACTTTCCAAAAATTGGGATTTACAAAAGACTACCCTTTGATATACAAAAGAGGGTTTTACGTCACTACAAGATACACACTATTTACATATCTAAAACTACTCTAGCCACTACTAGATTACATCTGCCGCAAGGCATTATCAAAATCTGCAGTGGCAAGACCGGCGATAACATCACGGCTGATAGTATGCCGAGTCTGCCCAGCCTCTATTGGATACCTAGCTACTTTCTGCTAGAAATCCTTATGAGAACTCCTATGAATATAGGACATCCTCCCTATCTTCTGTTTCTTGGTCTTTAGCTTTTGTCTGAGCTCAAAGACCTCTTGTTTTAGCTCATAGACCTTGTCCTTGGCTAAAACTCTCTCGTCATGTTCCTGCTCCCACATAGACTCCATATCTGTCTTATCCTCCAAGACAACATGGAGTTCCTCTTTAAACTCCTTTACCTCCTTACAATACTGGATGTTTCTATCCAATACTGCTATAAACAGTGCTCCCATTGACTCCCCCGGAGTCATCTCTTCTTCAGGTGCTATGGTATTAAATGACACCACCTCCACCTCCTCTTCAGACATGCCATCGAACATGGTCATGAGGTCTAGGCTTTCAGAGTCTCCAGACTCAACTATCACCACTTCAGGATCTACTTCTATAGGGTTTGGTATAATCTCTACTTGATTCATAGACTCTTCACTTACTACATGTATATACGTATACATTTCATTTCCTCCTGACATCTACAACAAAACAAATAGTTTGATTAGTACACGTCAGTAAAATAATAAAAACTCATAACATATTTATAATGCATTTTATAAGGTTAATTTCCATCTTTTATTTCTTTGACTCTTCTTAAGGTTATGACTTAAGGTTATAATTTCCCCCCTTAAATTTTATAACCTAAGGCTTTGATACAAACCTGTGACACCCCCAAATCCGGGTATCTTCCAACCCGATATATGATGCTACACGGTGCTACAATTCACACATACATTCAATTGAAATTCCTCAAAAGAACAAATGTCTTATATATATTCCAAAACAATATTACCATTTCCCAGGTTCTTAATAACCATTATATTTGTTCTTGTCATAATATCAAATATTAATATCATTCACCTATACTATTACATAAGTAATCTATAGGTTCGCCTTAGCCTTCTCTTTATCCTTGCCGGATCCTTCAGTCCGTTCGGTCTTAGCTGCATTCATATGGTTCAAGCAAGAGTGAGCATAACTAGCTCAACAAGTATGGCAATTCTAATAAATAGCATGCTTGAAACATAGGAATTGTATATCTTCAATAACTGAACAATAGTTACGAAGTAATATCGATAATTCAAAATAACACTTCTTTTCCTTCAAAACGTTTCACAATGAATAGCATTCATTAAACATAGAACTCGGTCCAAAACCTTGAACATTTCATACTTTCTTTGAAAAGGACAACCCGACACTAAGTCCGTAAGTCCGGTGTAAGACCCCAACTTTTATGAATAAAGAATAATTTTCTCGAATTATATTTTTGAATATTATGGTGTTGATTTGATATAATGTTATAGTTGTGGGTAATATTTACAAATTTTGCAAAGTAAGCAAGTGGTTATATAATATTCGATTGGTCGGGGAATATTTATTTTTATAGGGAATTAATATTCATACGAAGGCACAATCATTGGTGAACCCCACAACGGAAGTATTGTCGTAGTTAGAAAACGACAAAATTATCTTTCTATAAAAATAACGGCGGAGGTGTTACCGTTAAAACTGTTGAACTACCCGGTAGTAAAAGTACAGTAATACACGTGGTTGCATAGTAGCACACGGTATTGATTATTGATGCTTACGTGAGAAGTCACCATTATACTCAATTATTGTTATAGTAGTTCTTTGATCATCATCTCTCATATTATTGATTAAATTATTGTTACAAAGATCATCTACATAATATGATATTTTATTAAATCAATAATAGAGAGGCAAGAAAGTTATTCATATTATTATTTGCAATATTGACAATGTTTAGAAGTTCTATCAAGGAGAGGTTTGGTCACCTAATTCAAGGTACCAATAAGGAGAAATCCTTATCTGAAAAGCCCCTCTTTCTTGGGAACGAATTCGATTGTTAAATATTGTGAATTATAATATTAATGATGAATAAGTTTGTGTTGATTAAAGATAAATTTTATAGTTCCATTGTGTTGGACTTATTTGTGTTAGTATAATTGACGCCCTGGAGGATATATTGTGCAATCGGTATTATTAGGGACACTTTTCGTGTTTGAAGTACTATTCACGAAAGTTACTATTCATGAGGTACTATTCACCGTGAAGATATATTTCTTTTCGGTCCAAATCATTTTTGGGTACAATATTATTCCATGAGGAGATGTGCTAATTTTTCAGACCGTTGGTTGAAGATATAATAGTAAATCAATATGGATCGCTGGTTTAAAGTTTTAATAGTAAATCAGTATGGACCGTTGCTTTAAGTTTTAATAGTAAATCAATATGGACCATCCGTTTAAAAGTAAATCAATCCGGACCATTCATGAATTAGTTACTATTCAGTCCATTCTCCTATAAATAGAAGCTCATTCCTTCATTATTTCTTACGAATTCACTGAAACTCTAGAGAGATAAACTATAGAGAGAAAGAAGAAAAATATTTTGTTACTTCAGTTTTCCAATATCCAGTTTCTTCTAAGGTAGGGAATATTATTTGTTGTATTCGTAAGGGGTATTATTTCTTTTGTATTCATGAAGAGAACTTATATTATTCCATTATTTATTATTCGTTGAAATAACTCAGATCACGCTGCTACCCTATACTTGGTGAAATTCTTCATTATTTCATTCTTTATTATTACATTGAATATATCGTCGTTCATGCGTTTTACGTGGGACTGGTTCCGTTATTTATTATTTCGTTGGAATAACTTTTGCAAAATGCGGTTTATCGCATGCATGGTGATTTCTTTTTTTATTCCATTCTTTACTATAATCAGTTGGTTAAAACTTTGACTTCTATACTCCATGAAATTAGTGGAATATCCTTGATATTTGCGCTTCATCCAGTATCTTTTCATGGAAATATTCTTCTGAGCATTCTTGAATTTTACTCTACAAAGAAGTATCGTGTTGACAATTTGTACGTTATTAGTTCCTGGATAAATTAATTCTTGAACTTGTTTTATTGAATTCTTATATAATTGTCATCATCCTCATGTTTATATTTTGTTGAAAGTCATCTGTGGCCTGTAGTGCATAGATGGACTTGGTATGATTATGACCAGGGATTATTTGGTGAAATCATGACCGTAACGTTACAAATGATGCGGTAAGTCCTCATTGGCCCGTAGTGTATGGATAATTTGTGGTCGTGATACTAAAGAATATCCTTGGCCGTAATGCAGGGGTGATTCGATGATGTGGATTATTTATTAAGCTGAGTCCCAGCGATAAAAGTGATGAAAAACCTTTTAAATCATAGAAGATAATAGATTTTATTCTCTACTTGACTCTTCTAATGGATTTCTTGTTCCGCTGCAGTTAAACTTGATATTTATTATATTTTTTCAGTTTAACATTGTTGAAGGCTAACGATAAATTATTCTGCATTATCTTACTCATAATATTTCTTACTGGGCTAGTTGAGCTCACCCTTTTGATTTCATTGTTCTCTTCAGGAAATGAGAACGTAGCAGGGACTAGTCGGGGAACAGAGTGATGGTCCTAGATGGTGCATTAGTAGTCCTCACTATTCTGTGAAATAGTGTGATAATAATTGTAATGAGGACTCCTTTTGAGTTTTTATACTCTCTAGTAGATAATATTTGTATTCAAACTCACAGGTTATGTTTTGTCGATTGTACACTGATTTATTGTAGAATTAAGTTGTATTTGAATTCAAGACCTTGTATCCAAGTAACCAAGATGGGTGATATATACTGCTTTTGGGGGGCGTGACGGTTAGTATCAAAGCTTAGGATATGATCCTCGGCTAAGATGTGAAAATAGAACTAGGAGGGGAGAGACAGGGAATTCCTTCGCTAGTATAACCTACCTAAGTTTTTTTTTGGTATTTAATGGTGGCTCACGTAATATAGGGATAATATGTTACATGTCAATTAACCTTTTTTTTTGTGGCGATGATCTCGAAAATGACATCCGAGAATGTTGAGAATAGCAATGGAGCATCACACCGCTGATTCACCACATATAAATAATCGAGGATAATGTGCTTTGTGAAGGTGACAATCCTCATGCAAACAACAATACCGACCAAATGATGAATGATCGAATGTTCAGAGGCTTTATATAATTCATGCAATAAAGAAAGTAGAGCGGCTTCATCCAAAATGTAGGTGGAAACATCGGAAACTCTCGGACGGTCACCGCTAAATAGTTCAAGGATCTGGGACCACCGGAGTTTATTGGAGAGCCAAAACCACTAAAGGCGGAAGCATGGATAAAGCAGATTACACAGTTAGTTGATGTCTTGGGATGCTCCGAGGAGCACAAGGTTCCCTTTGCCGCCTTTATGTTGCGAGGAGAGGTAGATTACTGGTGGGAATCGGTAAAGCGTACTCAACCTACCGCACTGAAGATGTCTTGGGAGAAGTTCTAAGAACTATTCAACGACAAGTACTTTCCCGAAAGTATTCGTCACATAAAAGAGGTAGAATTCATCAAGTTGGAGCAAAATAATATGACCGTGTCGCAGTACGAAGCCAAGTTTGCCGTGTTGTCCCGATTTGCGTCCCACTTGGTGGATAATGAAAAGAGAATAACACGGATGTTTTTAACAGGTTTGAAGCCGAGATTCATCAACATCTTATTTCTCATAAACTGTGTTTGTATTCAGATGTTGTAAATATGGCTCAGTTAGTGGAGCGCGATAACGAGTCAACGCAACCAAAAGAGAGCAGCCGGCAAAATGATAATACCGGTGAGTACCATCAAGAGCGGTGACAACAAGCATGGAGGGAATCAACAGCCGAAATGGTAACCACTCAAAGTGGTAATCGTACAAAAACAATAAGAATGGACATTTCAAGAAGAGGAGATTCAACAATGATGGAAGGACGTCAGCACCAACACCCGTTGTTAAGGAAGGAGAACGACCACCTATTATATGCTTCAAATACGGAGGGGAGGGACACATCAGTCCAAACTGCGCGATGCCGTCCAAAGAATGTTATAATTGTGGAAGAGAAGGTCACTTAGCCCGATTTTGTCATTCACCGAAGACAAGTTCAGCTGGGATGGAGGCACCAAAGGCCGTCCCAGAAAAGTCAAAGTCGGTAGTGTAAGGGAGAGCATTTGTTGTGACCTCCCAGAAAGTAAGGAACCCGAATGAGGTCATCACGGGTAAGCTTATCATAAACTCTAGCGAAGTCTATACTTTATTTGATACCAGTTCTACCCATTCTTTTATTTCTCCTACTTGCGCTCAACGATTAAATTTGACTCTAGAAAAATTAGACTTTGACTTATCTGTGGAAACTTCGTTGGGAGAAACCTTCATTACATCCACTGTTTATAAGTCTTGTTTGGTTCAAATCGGTAGCCGCGCATTACCTGTCGATCTTATTTCTTTAAAAATACTTGCATTTGACGTAATTCTAGGGATTGATTGGTTAAATACTCATCATGCAAAAATTGATTGTTTTCGTAAGGTTGTTAGTTTTCATATTCCTAATCAACCTATTATGCGAATTCAAGCGACCAAACAATTAAAATCAATCACGGTCATTTCAAGCCATAAAGCTATTCGTTTATTGAAAAATGGATGTCAAGCTTTCTTAGCTCATGTCAAAGATTTAAACAAAAATACGTCAGTTTTGAACGATATTTCTATTGTTAATAAATTTCCTGACGTATTCCCTGAAGAACTTCCTGGCCTACCCCCAGAGCGTGAAATTGAATTTTGTATCAACCTTTAACTTGGTACAAAACCCATTTCCAAAGCCCCATATCGAATGGCTCCTATTGAACTTCGTGGAGTTAAAGACCCAATTGCGTGAATTGTTTGACATTGGTTTCATTCGGCCCTAAAGACGCCTCCTTGGGGTGCTCCCTGTTCTATTCGTGAAGAAGAAAGATGGGAGTATGCGACTTTGTATTGATTATTGGGAGTTGAATCATGTCACCATCAAAAATAGGTACCCATTGCCACGTATTGATGACCTGTTTGACCAGTTGCAAGGAGCCAAATTCTTTTCAAAGATTGATCTTCGTTCCGGATATCACCAATTGAAGATTAGAACCGATGACATTCCAAAGACGGCTTTCAAAACTCGGTACAGTCAGTATGAATTCCTAGTCATGTCCTTTGGATTGACTAATGCTCCTGTTGCCTTCATGGATATGATGAACCGAGTATTCAAGGAATATTTGGATCACTTTGTGGTCATTTTTATTGATGACATCATTATTTATTCCAAAAGCCGTGAAGATCATGAGCAACACTTGAGGCTGACACTCCAAAAGCTTCGTGAATACAAGCTTTATGCCAAGTTGAAGAAATGCGAGTTCTGGCTTGAGGAAGTAGCATTCCTTGGGCACGAGTATCAAGTCATGGAATATCCGTTGACCCTAAGCAAAGATTGAAGCTATTCAAAGCTCGGGAGCAACCTAAATCGATGATCGAAGTAACGTAGCTTTTTTCGGTTTTAATTTGGTTATTATCGGAGATTCGTGGAAGGATTTTCTCAATTGCTACTCCATTAACTCAAATTGACTCGGGAAAGATACAAAGTTCGGTTGGAGCGAAGAATGTGAGAAGAGTTTTCAAGAACTCAAGAGGAGACTAATTTCAAGACTGTTCTGACAATACCATCTAGCTCGGAGGGATTTGTCATCTACAGTGATGCTTCGGGTAAAGGGTTGGGATGTGTTCTCATGCAACATGGGAAAGTCATAGCCTATGCCTCAAGACAACTCAAAGAATATGAGATTTAATTATCCTACTCATGATCTAGAGTTAGCAATTTGTTGTCTTCGTGACTAAAAATTTGTAGGCATTACTTGTATGGGGAGAAAGTGGAGATCTTTAAGGATCATAAAAGCCTCAAATATTTTTTCACTCAAAAGGAACTCAACATACGAAAACGACGTTGGCTTGAACTATTGAAAAATTATGATCATACCATCCAATACCATCCTAGAAAAGAGAACGTGGTAGCTGACGCATTAAGTAGAAGATCATATGCAAGTACGAGTGCGATATTGTCAACGCAAAGGCCCATTTTGTGTGACTTGCAAAGGATGGAGATAGAATTAAAGACCTGAGGACCCATGTGATGATGGCGAATATACTGAGAAGAACCGACTTTAATTGATAAAGTTAAAGTCGCTTTCAAGCTACGACACAGGAGATCGTCATGCGTATAAGGAAGAAAGTGCAAGAAGGTGCTATCTTGGGAAGCAAGAATCGATGAAGAAGGAATACTTCGAGTCAACTCCAGACTTTGTGTTCCTAACGACCCTGATTTAAAGTATAAAATCATGATGGAGGCACACAACACACCGTTTATAATCCATCTTGGGAGTACCAAAATGTATCATGATCTTCGTCATACATTTTGGTGGAGCAATATGAAGAGAAAGATAGCGCTGTTTATCTCAAGGTGTCTAACTTGTCAATGAGTTAAAGCGGAACATCAAGAACCAAAAGGTCCATTGCAACCACTTGAAATTCCAAAATGGAAGTGGGAGCACATTACCATGGATTTCTTTACCGGTCTTCCTAAGGTTTCTCAAGGCATAGATGCGATTTGGGTCATTGTTGATAGATTGACCAAGTCTTCTCATTTCTTACCGATAAGAGAAACTTATACACTTGAACGTCTTGCTCGTATGTATATAAACAAGATTATAAGACTGTATGGTATGCCGGTATCCATAGTTTCTGATCGAGACCCAAGATTCACTTCACGATTTTGGGTTATTTTGCAAAAAGCTATGGGCACAGACTTACGATTTAGCTTGGCATATCATCCTCAGACGGACGGACAGTCGAAGAGGACTATTCAAACTCTTGAAGATCTATTAAGACTCTGTGTCCTTGACTTCAAGGGAAGTTGGGACAAGTTCTTACCATTGGTGGAGTTTTCCTACAACAACAGTTATCAAGCAAGTATTGGCGTGGCTCCATTTGAGGCATTGCATGGAAGAAAGTGTCGTTCTCCAGTATGCTAGGATGAGGTAGGTGAAGCAACATTGTTGGGACCGGAGTTGGTCCATATGACTATAGGAAAGATTCAAACAATCCGACAACGTATAAAAACCACACAAGATCGACAAAAGAGTTATGCTGATCTTCATCGAAAGGACGTGGAATTCGATATAGGAGATCATGTGTTGTTACGTATTGCTCCATGGAAAGGAGTTATGAGATTTGGAAAGAGAGGGAAGCTCAATCCTCGATTCATCGGCCTATTTTTAATCCTCGATCGAGTAGGAACTGTGGCCTATAGACTCGCCTTACCGCCATGTATGTCTCGTGTTCATAATGTTTTTCACATATCTATGTTACGTAAATATATGAAAGACCCGAACCACATTATTGAGTTAGAACCAGACGAGATAGAGGAAGATTTAACGTATGAAGAGTTACCTGTTAAAATCTTGGATAAGAAGGATCATGTTCTACGCTCCAAGGTTATACCTCAAGTCAAAGTTTTGTGGAGAAACCACGATGTGGAGGAAATGACTTGGGATTTAGAATCTGAGATGAAGTCAAGGTATCCTCATCTCTTCGACATACCAGGTATGTACCCTAATTTCGAGGAAGAAATTTTATAAAAAGGGGAGGTTGTAAGACCCCAACTTTTATGAATAAAGAATAATTTTCTCAAATTATATTTTTGAATATTATGGTGTTGATTTGATATAATGTTATAGTTGTGGGTAATATTTACAAATTTTGCAAAGTAAGCAAGTGGTTATATAATATTCGATTGGTCGGGGAATATTCGTTTTTACAGGGAATATTCATACGACGGCACAATCATTGGTGGACCCTACAACGGAAGTATTGTCATAGTTAGAAAACGACAAAATTATCTTTCTATAAAAATAACGGCGGAGGTGTTACCGTTAAAACTGTTGAACTACCCGGTAGTAAAAGTACAGTCAATTTTATTGATGCTTACATGAGAAGTCACTCAGTTATACTCAATTATTGCTACAGTAGTTGCTGCATCATGTCTCTCAATACCGTGTTCTACTATGCATCGCTGGTTTAAAGTTTTAATAGTAAATCAGTATGGACCGTTGCTTTAAGTTTTAATAGTAAACCAATATGGACCGTCCTTTTAAAAGTAAATCAATCTGGACCGTTCATGAATTAGTTACTATTCAGTCCATTCTCCTATAAATAGAAGCTCAATCCTTCATTATTTCTTACGAATTCACTGAAACTCTAGAGAGAGAAACTATAGAGAGAAAGAAGAAAAGTATTTTGTTACTTCACTTTTCCAATATCTAGTTTCTTCTAAGGTATGGAATATTATTTGTTGTACCCGTAAGGGGTATTATTTCTTTTGTATTCATGAAGAGAACTTATGTTATTCCATTATTTATTATTCTGTTGAAATAACCTGTATATGCGGGCTACCCTATACTTGGTGAAATTCTTACATTATTTGGTCTTTATTATTACATTGGAATAT
The DNA here is from genome assembly GCA_020205605.1 of Panax ginseng. Classification (NCBI taxonomy): domain Eukaryota; kingdom Viridiplantae; phylum Streptophyta; class Magnoliopsida; order Apiales; family Araliaceae; genus Panax; species Panax ginseng. The sequence goes on from CM035138.1 coordinate 66,100,434, forward strand.
CCACATCTCATGCGCTTTTACACCGGACTTTTGGTTCGATCTTTATTATTACATTTGAATATCATATATATGACGCTTTTCTTTAGAACTGGTTTCGTTATTTATTATTCTGTTGGAATAACCTGCCTGTGCGGTCTATTGCATGCATGGTGATTTCTTTTCTTATTCCATTCTTTATTATACTCAATTGGTTAAAACTTTGACTTTTATACTCCATGAAATTAGTGGAATATCCTTGATATTTGCGCTTCATCCAGTATCTTTTCATGGAAATACTCTTCTGAGCATTCTTGAATTTTACTCTACAAAGAAGTATCGTGTTGACAATTTGGACATTATTAGTTCCTGGATAAATTAATTGTTGAACTTGTTTTATTGAATTCTTATATCATTGTCATTATCCTCATGTTTATATTTTGTTGAAAGTCATCTGTGGCCTGTAGTGCATAGATGGACTTGGTATGATTATGACCAGGGATTATTTGGTGAAATCATGACCGTAACGTTACAAATGATGCGGTAAAAGTCCTCATTGGCCCGTAGTGCATTGATGGACAGTTGTTGGCATGATCATGACCATTAATTAATACATGAATGTCCTTGGCCCGTAGTGCATGGATAATTTATGGTCGTGATACTAAAGAATATCCTTGGTCAGTAGTGCGTGGGGTGATTCGATGATGTGGATTATTTATTAAATTCGAGTCCAAATGATAAAAGTGATGAAAAACCTTTTAAATCATAGAAGATAATAGATTTTATTCTCTACTTGACTCTTCTAATGGATTTCTTGTTCCGCTGCAGTTAAACTTGATATTTATTATATTTTATCAGTTTAACATTGTTGAAGGCTAACGATAAATTATTCTGCATTATCTTACTCATAATATTTCTTACTGGGCTAGTTGAGCTCACCCTTTTGATTTCATTGTTCTCTTGAGAAATGAGAACGAAAGGAGGACTAGTCGTCGTGGAGCAGTGATGGTCCTAGATGGTGCATTAGTAGTCCTCACTATTCTGTGAAATAGTGTGATAATAATTGTAATGAGGACTCCTTTTGAGTTTTTATACTCTCTAGTAGACAATATTTGTATTCAAACTCACAGGTTATGGTTTATCGTATTGTACACGACGGTTGTTGAATTAAGTTGTATTTGAATTCAACCTTATATCTGGAGAACCAAGATGGGTGATGTATACCTGTTTTGGGGGTGTCACATCTGGCATATCTTACTAGCACGTCTAGGTGATTAGCCTATAGTACTCTATGTTGATCAACACTACATTCTTTAAACGTATGTATGTTTAAGTTGTGGTAACCTAACGTGCTTATCGTTTGATGAAAAAACATTTGTTTAGCATACTCAGTCTTCATTTGAAGACCATACCAAATAATTTGGAAAAATATTGACAATACTTTGATAGATTATAAGAAATCCAACATATCGTAAGTCTAGCCGAAATAATTGGCTTCGACTTCATCATACATCAATTCATGCGTAAGAATACATGAATCATAAAGCTTGTCCAGATTGAACTGAGACAAGGGTTAGAACACTTGCCTTTAGCGTCTGCTACTGTTATTACACTTTCCCTAGTCTTTAAGGTCTCTGCAATATATGATCACATAACGTAAGACATTAGGTCATAAATAAATATATATGGTTCCTAATGAATCTTACCCTTCTTCTTAATCTAATCATGAATTAGATTTGTTATTATTGGTTCCGGCTTATCTCATTAAATTGCTCTGACATTCAATTAATCTTTCATCGACCTTCAGTTGTAATACTTAAGGTCTTTAACTTCAATTAAGAATGTTATCAAGTTCCTTAAGGTTGTACTTCAATAATAACTATCTATCTTTCTTTTTATCTTCATAATCTTTCTTTACTATGCAAATCCTAAGTCTGGCGATGTGGCGCCAGATTCTGCTTTCTTAAAGCATGGCACTACTTATAAACATCGATGGCTAAGGACCAGACTTTGATGTGCATGGATGAGTCCTAGCGTTACATATATGTACAACATGATATGAAACTCTAGTAGGTCATGACATTTTCTCGGCACTGCTCAACACTATAGTGCCACCTATTTGCATTGGGCTAGAGCCGTGGCGCCAGCTCTGTGCACCAGATAGAAATGATAGTTTTTTTACTTTGTGAATTTCCTGTACTCCAAATTTGATCATTTTAAGTCCGAATTGGCTCGTTCAAAAGCCATTAGCTCACAAATCACATACTCTACGTGTTCATACAAGAATTTTACATTTTTGACTTCGTTAACTCAAAATTCACCTATTAGTCCATTTTTAACAAAAACGATAAACGTTCATGAACGTTCAACGCTCGTTTCTTCGTTCTAAGTCAGAATTCGGTCATTTTTTTAGTCCGCAACTCTATATTGCCAAATAAGACTTTTTCCCATCGAAAACCAACGTATCCGAACTCAATATCAAAATTCAACTTCCATTCTGAGAATTTCACGAATTTGATGATTATCGTCTAATCGTGTGAATTCCGGCATAACCTCGTTACTTATGATTTGCTCATCGTTCCAAATGGATTATTTCCATCATATTATCATCTTAACATACATATTACATCCACTTATTAAATGATAAGTTATTACTAATTCTTCATGAGTTTATAACTTATAAAAGTATAAACTATATATAATTTCATTTCCCATGGCTTATAATGGTTTAAGTCTTCTAACCAACATCCTAACAATCTTCTTCTCATACAATCTTATTAAGGTAAACATATGATAAGTTCATATATGTTCTTCATAAGTTCATAACTTTATTTAAGTTTGAATTACTTATTCATGACTTTTTACGGCTTAAGTCCATTGATCATTCATTATCTTCATTTCTTAGCATACATGTCAACTAATCAACACTTCTCTTATCAACCTACAATTGAAGAGATGGGAGATTAGTGACATATGATTCTTACCGTTGAAGACCACTTGAATCTTTCTTGTTCTTACTTCTTGCTTCAAAGTCTAACTTTGCCAAACTTATTCTCTCTAACAATTAAGCACTTTACAAGTTGAAATTTGTTGGATGAAAGTTAACAAACAACAAATGAAATCCAAAGCTTTCTATTTATAGGATTGCTAAGGTTACGGCATAGTGGTCAAAAGTCAATCCCACCTCCTTAATCCACCTCCTTACTATTTATTACGTCACAATTAAGTTAACTTGCTCATCAAATCTTTTGCTTGGCCATCACAACTTTTTCTTGGTCGCCAAGATCACCCATGTGATCATGGCCCCACATGGGTTGCCCAATGGATGTTATTCACCCATTGGATCTTAATTTGGGCTTTAATTCAATTAACTTAATTTATGCTTTTGGGCTTGCATTAATCCACATTGGATTATATATTACAAACATTTGGGCTTTAACCTTGATTAGCATTGGGCTTTATTATTATCCCAATTGGACTTTACAACTTCTTACCAAATCCTACAAGTCCATTCATTTTGCTTAAAGCCTTAGTACGTATACTCTATATATTATTCTCGTATATTTATTCAATATATACGACATACCATCCTTCGTACATATTTGTATAATACATCGTATCATACTCGTATTCATTACCTCATACAATACCTACGTATTATACGATCATCACTTTGCTCGTTAACACTTTACTTTCCCTAATTTTCTCGAATTAAGTCCGCAGGCGAAAATTACGTTTTTCATACTTGAATTATTATTACATAATCCATCTCACCTCGGTATTCTATCATTACGTATTTCTTGGAAGTTCAAAAATAATTCCCGAGCAAAAATTGATGAATAGTGTTTTTTGAAAAATTTCTCAGAAAGCTTTTATTTTCGTCTTGGAAATTTAAACCCTTTAATTCCTTCACACTGTTAAAATACTATGACTTTCTGACGTTTCTGGGTTATAGAACGACATTCATCTTACTAACACATAATAATAACAAATAATATAATTTTATTCATTATTAAATTAAGTAAAATTATTTTACATTAGATCCGAATTTCTCGGTCGTTACAGCTGAAGCACAGAAGACGAGTTTTGCCACTTTCATGATGAAGGGGGAAGTTAACTATTGGTGGAAAGCCAATAAGGGCCGAACAGATGAAGGAGTTATTCCTTGGGATAGATTTAAGGAGCTATTCCTCGAGAATTATTTCTCAGAGAATACACAACAGGATATGAAAGTTAAGTTTCTGGAACTGAATCAAGGTAGTATGTATGTCGCAGAGTACGCGGCAAAATTTAATGAGTTGGCCCGATTCGCGTCACATCAGGTTGACACGGAGGCCAGGAAGGCAAGGAAGTTCGAATTAGGACTAAAACCATGGGTGCGTAAAGCGATGGGTCAGATTGAAGATTAAGACTTACTCGATCTATTGGGAAGGGCTATCATTGTTAGAAGGAGGCAATGAAGCCATCGCCGATTCAAACAAGAAAAGAAGACGGTCGGGAAGAAGGATGAAGGGGAAGCGGCGGAGGCAAAGAACCCCAATAAGCGTAAATGGACGGAGAGACAATCCTCTGGAGGTAATAAGTCCAGGGCTGCAGGGGGGAGGCCAAGAAAAGTATGAAGTGCACCAACTATGGGAGGAATCACTCTTGCATGAAGGGAAAGAGTATTTGTTATCGTTGCGGACAACCGGGGCACATGGCTCCTCAGTGTCCGAATTAGCGGAAGGGAGGATGTTTCTCGTGTGGAGCCACATACCATCAAATCAAGGACTGCCCGAAGAGAAAGGGCGATGCAGTTAGCGGCAACCGCAACAACAACAAAAATGGGCTGAACATTGGATGGCCAGCCAGTCAAGCCAACATACCAATGGCACGAACGTTCAACATGACCGTACATGATGCGGTGGAGTCTAAGGACGTGGTGTTAGGTATCAATCCGATCAATGATATAGATGCATACGTGTTATTTGATTCGGGTGCTACCTGCTCTTTTGTTTTCGAAGAATTCGCTAGACAGTTAGACTTACCCCGTGAAAGATTAGAACACCCTATGAACGTAGAAGTAGCGAACAAGGAAATTATCCCTGTAGAATACATTCATAGGAATTATTATACCAAATTACGAGGATTTAAGCTCATAGTGGATTTGATACCAATTCGTTTGGTGGAGTTCGATGTAATCCTTGGAATGGATTGGTTATCGGTTCACGATGCAGTTCAAGATTGTAAGAAGAAGTGTGTACACCTTAAGACTCCAAATAAGTCGAAGGTGGTATTTTATGGTAGTAAATCACCGAGATAATCTTATTGTTTGACGATGGTGCAAGCGCAGAGATTGCTTAAGAAGGGTTGTATAGGTTATTTGGCTCATATGGTTGATACTCGACGAGTCAAGGGTGAACTGAGTCAAATACCTATTGTAAGGGAGTTCGTTGATGTCTTCCCAGACAAGATTCAGGGATTTCCACCGGATAGAGAGATTGAGTTTGTTATTAATTTGGCACCAGGGACATCACCGGTATACAAAGCGTTGTATCGTATGGCACCGATAGATATGAAAGAACTGATGGCTCAATTACAAGAGTTGTTAGATAATGGATGCATTCGACCGAGCGTATCACCGTGGGGAGCACCAGTCTTATTCGTAAAGAATAAAGATGGGTCGCTAAGACTTTGTATCGACTACCGAAAGTTGAACAAGGTCACCATTAAGAACAAGTACCCGTTGCCCAGGATAGACGATTTGTTTGATTAGTTGAAGGGGCAAAGTACTTTTCAAAGATTGAATTGAGTAACGGTTATCACCAACTGAAAGTGAGGCCGAAGGACATTCCAAAGATGGCATTCAAAACTCGGTATGGACACTTTGAGTTTCTGGTAATGTTATTCGGATTGACGAACGCGCTAGCAGTATTTATGGATTTAATGAATAGAGTGTTCAAACAGTATGTGGATAAGTTTGTTGTCGTATTCATCGATGACATTCTAGTGTATTCAGGGACGGAGGAAGAATACGCCAAGCATCTTCGGATAGTGTTGGAGACATTAAGGAGGAAGAAGCTGTATGCAAAATTCTCCAAGTGTGAGTTTTGGTTGTAGAGAGTGCAGTTTTTGGGGCACGTTATTGACAAGGATGGTGTTTTAGTGGATCCAGCAAAGGTAGAAGCGGTTACCAATTGGGAGCAGCCGAAGGCGCCGACAGAAATCAGGAGTTTCTTAGTATTAGCGGGATACTATCAAAGATTTATTCAGGATTTTTCGAAATTAGCATCACCATTGAGCAATCTTACTAGAAAGACAATTAAGTTCATTTAGACAGAGAAGTGTGTAGAAAGATTACTAGAATTAAAGAAGAGGCTTAGTCAAGCACTTGTGTTGGCCTTACCGAAAAACACGAGATGGTTTATAGTGTATAGTGATGCGTCATATAAGGTTCTTGGTTGTGTACTGATGCAACACGGCCGAGTCATTACATACGCTTCATCTCAGCTGAAAGATTATGAGAAGGGATATCCGACTCATGACCTGGAGTTAGCAGCGGTATTTTTTGCCTTAAAGATTTGGAGAGGCATTATTTGTATGGCGAGAAGTGTGATATATATATATATATATATATATGGATCACAAGAGTCTGAAGTATATCTTAACGCAGAAAGAGTTAAACATGTGGCAATGCCGATGGCTAGAATTCATCAAAGATTATGATTGTGAGATTCTGTACCATCCATGCAAAGCAAATGTAGTGGCAGATGCCTTGAGCAGAAAAGGCAGAGAGAAGTTATAGAAGTTGACCATTCAAGAAGAATTGGTGAAAGATTTTAAACGACTAGACTTGGAGATTAAGTATTCGATGGAGACCAACGAACAATTATTTACAGTGACAACGAGCCAGACTTTATTGGATAAGGTTAAAGAGGCACAAGAGAAGGATGAAGATTGCAATAACATCAGGAAGCGATTGACTGAAGGTGATGAATTGAAATTTAAGACTGATAGCACTGGACTGCTAAGATTTAAAGGACGAATTTGGGTACCGTTAGTACCAGAACTGAGAGAAGAGATTTTGCAAGAAACGCACAAAAAAGATATTCGATACACCTAGGAAGCACGAAGATGTACCAAGATTTGCGTCACCACTTCTGGTGGCCAAACATGAAGAGAGAGGTTGTGGAATGCGTAAATAGATGTCTAACTTGTTAGAGAGTCAAGGCAGAGCACCAACGACCAAGCGGGTTATTACAACCATTATACATTCCAGAATGGAAATGGGAGCACATCACAATGGACTTTGTGGTGGGACTTCCGGCAACGCAAAAATGGCACGACGCCATATGGGTGATTGTAGATCGTCTTATTAAGTCAGCTCACTTTTTGCCGATTAAGATTAAGTATAGTTTGGACCAGTTAGCCAAATTGTATGTCAAGGAAATTATCTCGAGGCATGGGGTGCCGGTATCTATCGTATCAGATAGAGATCTGCGATTCACGTTAAACTTCTAGAAGAGTCTTCAAGAAAGAATGGGGACACAACTCCGAATGAGTACGGCGTATCATCCACAGACCGATGGGTAAATTAAGAGAACAATTCAAACACTTGAAGACATGCTTCGAGCTTGTGTGATGGACTTCAAGGGTAGTTGGTAGGATCACCTTCCACTAGTAGAGTTTGCGTATAGCAATAGTTATCACGCTAGTATTGGAATGCCACCGTACGAAGCACTGTATGGGAGAAAATATAGAACGCCCTTATGCTGGGATGAAGTTGGAGAGCGTCAACTGTTGGGACCAAAATTGGTACAACAGATGGTAGAAATCATTAAGGTGATAAGAGCCCGACTAGTAGCAACTCAAGATCGCCAGAAGAAGTATGCGGACCTACATCGCAAGAAGAAAGATTTTGAATTAGGAAGCTATGCATTTCTGAAAGTATCTCCCTGGAAATGGAAGATTCATTTTGGGAAGAAGGGCAAGTTGAGCCCTAGGTTCATAAGTCCTTTCGAAATTCTGAGGCGAGTCATTGAAGTGGCGTACGAGGTAGCTTTACCTCCTGAACTTGAGCACATTCACAATGTGTTTCATGTGTCAATATTGCGAATAAACCAGACTACAAGCACGTTATCTCCTATGAACCAATCCAAGTCGAGAAAGACTTATCGTACGAGGAAGTTTCTATCCATATACTAGATAGGAAGGAACATAAGCTGAGGAAAAAAATCATTCATTCCGTTAAGATTCTTTGGAGGAATCACGCAGTCGAAGAAGCTACGTGGGAACTAAAAGAGAAAATGAGAACGAATTATCCATTTTTATTTGAGTAACCTTATTTTTACAATTCCGAGGATGGAATTTTTATAAGGGGGGAGGGATGTAATGACCATGAATTTTAAACTCATTATTAAATAAATATGTGATTTAATTTTTATGAGTTAGTTTTGTGAGTCTATTTAAATCTTATGTGGTTATGTGAATTTATGAAATGATTAAAGGGAGTCAATAATGGTTTATTTAAATTAGTGGACTAACCCTAAGACTTTAATATCCAAGAATTTATAGGATTATTAATAATTAAATATTCAATATATTTGAATATAATGGCAAGATTTGAACATATTGATTAATTGCAATTATGGGTAATTAATTGGTAATGTGTTGGTTAATAATTATTATGAATAAATAATAATTAATGAGTAGGAGATTAATAAATATAATGTGATTATATTTACTTCATTAATTTGTCCAAGCATGCAATATAGTAAACATTTATTATATGGTAGTTAACTACATATTTTATATAGTACAAGGTGACACATTAACATGTCTATATATATAGACTGTATAGTAAGAGTTATTGCTATTAAGTGAATTGCATAATAATAATGTTTAAATGACATGAAGTGTGTGGGTAAACATTCATGTATACGCTATTAACATATAATAAGATTAATTGTTAATTAATAATGATTTCATTAAGTTATTATGATAATAACAGTCATTGTAATAAATAATAAGCAATGCACAATTGTATTTGGTGGTTATAGAAAATGTACATGAATTATATGTTTGTGCACTACTTGATACCTTGTAATTAGGAAATACATTGTATGTTCTTTAAATCATTATAACCTATTGCGTATATATATTATATAACCAAAGTTTATATTTTGTGTATATATGGTATAAGCAAATTATTGCATTTCATTTTGTGCAAGTGTTAAGATTTTTTCCCTTGTCCCATAATGAGAGCCCAATTCATTCTTCCACGTGAAAAAGCTTGCTAGCCTATCTCCATCTCAAATTCAATAAACCTAGAGCAATAAGTGGATGGGGAGTGGGCTTCATGAGTGAAATCACAAACTCTCACCAACTTCCTCTTATCCATTATACATCTTTGAATTCCTTTGGTTTGATTTGGGAGGTAATTGCATTGTCTGTGTAAACCATTCTCCTATAAATGAGACCCTCACCTTCCTCATTGCAATTGCTGAGAATTAGTTTGCTAAGGAACTTATAAAGAGTGAGTATATTAATATATTGCAGCTGAATTGATTCACAGAGGTATAAATTCCCATCCCTATTCTTCATTTCTGATAAATTGCTTAGTGAATTTATTCTTTGAATTAAACATGTATTAGTTGATATTTGATTTGGGTTATGTTACTTTATGTTATACAAGCTTTTAAATGTGTTGGGTTATGTTAGAAACAATTTTCATAAGGAATTTGTGTGATGGGTTGCTGAACTGCAAAAGCAGAGCCTTCATTTCTTTGTTACTCAAGTGGTGCAGTAGCGCCACTTCTATAGTACATATGACATGCCTGCGACACATAAATTTGCCGTCGTCAAATGTAGTAATTTTGTGATCTTGTTCCATTCTGAGCATGATACTTTGGTTATTATATGCATATAAAAAACCTTAACTTGTGGACTGAGATTTGCTATGTATGAAGAAGCCATGTTAGTTGATTTAAGTATAAGCGTTCAAAGAAGTATAAGGATTTGGAAACTAAATTTTGATAAACATCGCGTAATACATGCTCTGACTTTATGTGCCAATGTATCAAGTTATGATATAAATTAAATTATGACCAATATATTAGTTTACATTGTTGGGGAGGGTATGTTGTAGTCAAACATTGAATTAAAAAAAGGAAAATGTAAGTAAGAGACTATTTTAGCTATGTGTACATGAACTACATGCAAGCATGTGTTGTTGAGACCTATGGATCATATAGTATGTGTTTAACGATTAAACGTATGAAAATTGTGAATAGAACACTTTAAAGTATTGATTTAATGAGAATGGATAATGACCTATGTTAATGATAGAATGTAAGGTCAAACATAGTTATCCACATACTATCATATGTGTTTTGCATGATTATTAGGATATGTGCAAGTCGTGTGTACATTGGCTTTCTGCAGGAGCATCCATGTCTTGGTTTGCACCAGGAGCAGCGCGGCCACACCACTCCTCAGTACAAACCAAGCGTGGTCGCGCCAGTCTGCAGTAGGGTCTGAGTTCTGTTAATAATTTGAAAGTTGATGCATATTTATATGGTTACTTTAATTTGTAATACTCGTCCAATATAGTATTCATGTGATAATAAGCATGCTATTGAAAGAATTCTTTGATGAATTAGTGTTTATAACTTTAAAGTCAATAGTTATTTCAACTATGACATAGTGTGTTAGAAACTAATCGGGTAATGTAATGATACATGTATAGAAGCATGTTATGTGATGATTTGATTCTTTTAAGTGTGGACTCATATTAGTTTACACATACTAATTGGAAAGACCGACTTGTTAATGTTAGGTCGTTTCAACGCAAGTTAATTAAAGCTATAATTAAATTGTAGCTGAGCAAACAGGCAAGTTCCCTAACCTTACTCAAATTATTATTGAGCAAGTTCCCTAACCTTACTCAAATTATTATTGACCAAGTTCCCTAACCTTACTCAAATTTATATTGAGCAAGTCTCCGAACTTCACTCTTTGATTGTGCAAGTTGTTAAACTTCACTTGTTTTTGTGAAAGTTTCATATCCTTCTCATATTGTATTGAGCAGATTATTGTTGAATTGAAAGTTATTCATTTAAGCTTGAACTTTATTTTCAAGCATGCTATTAAGTAGTTTAATTAATTTCCAAATTATTCCACATCAATATTATTGATATTCGCACTTAGTCCACTCGAGTTTGTACTATAATAACCCGATATTTTCTATATAATTAAATCAGAAATTTTGTATAGAAATTTTTTTTAAGGTGAAAATGCGTGCAAGGTAATGTGTATGTATTTATGTGATAAATATAAATTTATTTATTACGTGAATAATTACAAATAATTTTATTTTAGAATTAATGATCATTATAAATTATATTCTTATAATAATTAACTTTATAGTAGAAGTGTTTTTATTAATTGTTTTTTTATGAAAATATGATTTTATATTATTTAAATAATATATGAAATGATTATAGAATTATTATAATAATTATTTTATTTTAATATATGAATTTATTTCAGATTAGTTAAGTTAATTATTTTTTTTACTTAATTAATAATTTTAGATATAAAAGATAAATCAGATATGGAATCCAAACCCTAATTCTGGGTTTGGAATAAGGAAAGAGAATAATAATATTATTTTATTCCAGTGCTATAAATATGTACGGTATATGTGTGGACTGATAGTGGTTGGTTAATTATGTTGAATCATGACCAAACCCTATCATTAATTTGTTTAACCCTATTATTGAAATTCAAATGGGAGATTCAAGACTGTGTTGTAATTGTGTTATATGAATGATGTCGCTTATTACAGAATTTAAAGTTAAATAGAAACCCTAATTATACTTAAAAACCCTAATTTATATTTAGAAACTCTAATTTCTAAAATTAGAAACCCTAATTAGTAATTAAAAACCCTAATTACTAAATTAGAACCTTAATTGCTAAATTCTTAAGCTTATTGATAATTAAGGGAAAATTCTATTTATTATTTAGAAAACCCTAATTATAAATTAGTAACCCTAATTTGCTATTTATGAACCCTAATCACTAACTTAGCTATTTTAATGCTAATTAGTGAACCTTAAACCTAATTTTCATGTTTTATATTATTAGAAATCTAAACTAATTTAGAAACCCTAAATTTGTAATTTAGAAAACCTAATTTCTATTTTAGCCCTAATTGTCAAATTGAAAACCCTAAATTGCTAATTATAAGTACTAATGATAATTGGTGAATCTATAATCTAATTTTCATGTTCTATGTAATTAGTAAGCTAAGTATGTTTACAAAATCCTAATTTAAAATTTGTAGAAACTAAATTTTCTATTTTTTGGCCTAACTAGAAATCCTATAATTTTTTGTGCTAAACCCTTAGGGTTAAACCCTAAGGGTTCGCCATGATTACCATAATGCCATTAAATTTTGAAGTCAAATGACCTATATGCCCCTATTGTATTATTGAAGATAACTTGTGTATCTTGCTATATATTGAGTTGGTGACCAACTCTATCTACCCCATGTGATCAAATCTCCAGCAAATCAGCTCTATATCTCAGCTACATGCATTACAACATCATATATATAGATTATGAGAGAGAAAAGTCTTATATTTTGCCTCATTTCTCACCAAACACCAAACTTAAGCTCTCTCTCTCTCTCTCTCTTTAAACCCACAAAATTGTATAGCATATCAGTCCCACAAACAAGCCCTACCTTTTCCACATGAAATTAGAAAGGTTAGAATCAATATTAAGCAAAGAAAGGTATAAACCCTAAGCCAAAATTTTAATCATGTATATTATGTTAGATCTGGTGTTTTTATGTTTAATCATGTTGTATAAGGTGTTAATCAATGATCTGGGTTGATAGATGTTTGATCCATAACATATATAGGCTCGGATTTGATGATTTACAAAATCTGGAAAATCTTAAAACTGTGGTTTGACAACGAATGTCAGAGCCTCTAGATCTTTCTGTGTTAAGTGTTATGTGTGTTTTATGTAATAAACTTGTTCTTCGCTATGAGTAGAGTAGACTGGAAGTGGAATCACCTCCATACCATGTTTAGATCTCCAGATATAAGCGGTCAAATTACGTTGACCGAGCACGAAATTTGTTTCTGGGTTACCCATATTTTTCCAGAAATGGTCTAACAAGATGTTTAGGGCTACTGATCTTACAATTGTTTATGATTTTTGCTATGTTCTTGTTTTGATGTTGTAGACTGGTATATGGACTACATATACAAGTCATTAGAACACTTATATCGTGACCAGGGTGAAGATTAATCATGGTCAAACTATAGTTGACCCACTGCCTGGAGAATTTCTTGAAAACCAAGAAAATCTCAAGAACAAATTTCTGACATGGTTTGACCATGCCAGATCTTACACATGTGTTGGTGTTATGATGCTCTGATGTTATATACTTGTACCCTGACACCTCTTCTACAGGTTTGAACCTTTAGAACATAATTAGCAAGCCCAGAATGCAACATATAAGGATCTAAATATAGGACCATCAACTGTTCTTCATTTTCTGGAAAACCCAGAAATGAAGAACAACGTTGTCAGACTTTTCTGAAGTTTAGATTTTGATGTGGTGTTGTAGATTGGTCATGTAATTGACTGATAGTTGTAGTATTACATGTATATTACAACATTAACACAAATACAAACCCAGATAGCATCAGGATCATATTAATTAATTAAACTGGTCAAACATGGTACCTTAGTCACTTACTTGAAGGTTCTATGTTTGGCCAAGAACACATTCAGCGACAGTTTTGTCGCCTAAAGCACCTTTAGCGACACTTAATTTTTGAAAATTATATTTTTATTAAATAATTAATGAAAATTAATTTTTAATTATTAAAAATACTAAATAAATTACTAAAAATTATTTTAAAGTCCAAAAATTAGTTTTTAATAATTTTGAATATATTTCATAAATATTTAATATTTTTAGAATATTAATGGTATTAAATTTATTTAATTATAATATTAAATAAATTATTTAAAAATGATTTTAATACATGAAAAATCATTTAAAAATATATTATGGTGTAAGAAAGTATTTTAAGTTATTTTCAATAACTTTTAATATTATGTGATAAATTTCACTAATTAATTAATAATAATGGTAATTAATTAATTTAATAAATATATTAAATAAACTATGGAAAAATGGAATTAATGATTTAAAAATCATATAAAAATGATTTAAAGGTTATAAAAATATTTTTAGTTATAAAATATAACTTTTGATCTTTTATCATGAGAAATATTAATAAATTAATATTAATGATATTAGATTTATTTAATATTTATATTAAATAAGTTAGTTTAGAAATGATTTTAATATTAGAAAAATCATTTTAAATAAAAATAAAGAGTTTTAAAATATTCTAAGTTATAAAATATAACTTTCGATATTTAAAGGTAAATTTCTTTAATTATTTACTATTAATAATATTAGAGTTATTTAATACTTATATTAAATAAATTAATTAAAATGATTTTAATATTATAAAAAATCATTTAAAATGAAAATAATTTTCATTGCTATAGGTGCCAAATTTCGTTGCAAAAGGGTTTTGGCAACGACTTTATTGTCGTTGCGTCTTTCATTACACAATTAGCGTTGCTAATTGTTCCGCAACGAACGTTGTTTTTTCGTTGCCAAAAGTCATACATTTTGTAACGAAATTTAGCTTTCATTCAGAGACATTGATCCTTTAGCAACAAAATGTATTCTTGCAGAATAATTAAAATTTTGTTGCTAAAAATCACATTTCATTGCAAAAGCCTGCTAATTGGCAACGAAATGAACTCTTTTTTTTTTTGCAACGACCATGCATTTTTGTTGCAATTGACACCATTTTGCAACGACATTTTTCGTTGCAGTAAATTATGAAAATTGTTGCCTAAGCTTACTTTCATTGCGGAATGTAAACTTTTTAGCAATGATTTTCGTTGCTGATTATATTATTTGGGAACGACATTATGCTGAATCAGCAAGGAGAATGTTTGTTGCCGGTTATTTTTCAATAGCAACGAAAGTCGTCGATTAGCAACGACATAATATGTTGTCGTTTCTTTATATGTGCAACGAAAGTTGATATGATTTGCAACGATAAAAAATGTTGCCTTTTATGTTAGTATTAGCAACAATATCCTCTCCGTTGTTATTAGGTTAATTTTTCGTTGCCAAATATTATATTTTTAATGCCATTAGCAACGAAAATTTGTTGCTAAATGTATAAAAAATTGTTGCTATATTAAAACTTGTTCAATGCTTTGGTAACGAATTATATTGTTCCCAAATCAAAATTTGACATTCTTTTTGTGTACCTGGCTGGCTCAATGTCCCTATAGCATATAATGGTAAAAATACAAAAAACTAAAATATTATTAACTTAATAAAACCATCCACTACATAATCATTCATTATCTTTACAATTAACCATCTAAAGCTACCACAGTTCTTCAATCAAAGTATATATCTACATATATAGAGAGAGAGTACACTTCATAATTTCGTCCCTTGTCTTCCGTAAACGTAGTACAAAAATTTGATACCCAGAATTGTAAGGCATGTCGTAAAAGCAGTCTTCCTGTACATATTTAAAAATAATAACAAAGTCAGGAAAATAAAACAAATAGGTCACCAGAAGCACTTAGTGCCAAAATCAATACACAAAGACAATAGAGTTGCTACGTGGTACTAATGTATATCGTATTGCTCATAAGCAGAAAAAGACAATGGAGTTGCTACGTGGTACTAATGTACACTGTAAATTAAGATACTTGTGTATATAAGCCAACAACTAAATGCGGACGAACCACACAAACCTGATACGTGTAAAGTTTGAGTGCCATTCTCTGGTTTGCATTGCTATGGTGCTTCAGAACCCAATACATGGTCTCAGGAATATATTCCATTACTAAGTTTAGAAACAGCTCATTTTTGCTGGTAGTTGAAAAGAAACAATGCCCAAGACAAAAATAAAAATAAAAATAAATGTATGGCTTATTACAGCTTGTTTTTTACATATAAATAAAAATTAAGCAAGTCATTTATACTTCCCTAAGTCTATGGATGTCTTTCTTTAATACTCCTCAAGTCCTGCAAATCATGTCACAGTTTTGTTATTTTTTGTCTTAAGATTAGTCATTCTATCAAAAGTCAAAAGGGACTTTTTTATTGGGCCAGCTGTAAGCACAAGTACATATGTTATGTTGGAGTATTTTAACGGTAATACTGGAAATTCTTCCTCAGCTACCTTCTTGGCTATTAATGACTTCTAAATTTTGATGAAAACAGCAATTCTAATATTCTTTGCAGAAAAGAGGTAGTACAATTTTTCTTTTGGAAAATATTATGGAGGTCTTCCACCAATAAAAGATCCATATCATAATAAGCAAACATATTAAATAGGTGAGTATAACTACAATAAAGTGCTTAACCTTCACAATTGCCCGCAACATTGTCAAACAGCTGTAAGATATGTGTAATTGCCATAACAAAGATGAACCGGGTGAAAGTTGCTCAAGTCCTTCATATGATACAAATGGCTCATAATCCTATGCAATAAAATTAATTTTAAAATCGTCAATTGATCCAGACATGAGCAGAAAATTTCAGATGAAAAACTGTCTGAGATAAATTAAAGAATGAAAGCGGTAAATAAGAGAAATGGCATGCCTTTTTGCAAGTATTCTGATTTAGGGTATTCAACATTCTCCTAGATGAGTGAGGAAGAATAAAAGCCATTAAAAGTTTACGCTCCTGGGAAGCATTATCCTCATTATCCTCCTCAACTTCAGACCTGGTGCATGGAGCAAATGCATTATCGTATTATTAGATATAATGCTTGAGGTAGCTGTAAGGAGGAGAGATATGAACCCAAGCAGCATCAACTCTATAGACAGAAAAATTAGAATAACAAAAAAAAATACAAACTTCAAAGAGTACATCTATTTTCAAATGGCTATTTCAAAAACTGATCAAATACCTTCTTTCATTTTCTCTACAGTTGATATATTTAAATTACAAAGGATATTAATAATTTTAGATTTATAGTAGTGAATTAA
This sequence comes from Panax ginseng, assembly GCA_020205605.1. Lineage (NCBI taxonomy): Eukaryota > Viridiplantae > Streptophyta > Magnoliopsida > Apiales > Araliaceae > Panax > Panax ginseng. The sequence continues at coordinate 66,117,522 of CM035138.1, forward strand.
GAAATAACAAAGGCATCTAATTTATCTCAAGTCTAGCTGAACATATTCCATATTACCATATCTACAGCAGTAAGTCAAAAACTGCACATTGAGTTCGAGGCTCCCCAAAATTGCCTCTCCTGCAGAGAGCCTTTTCACCTTGAACATTTTGATGATACTGAGATTATAATTTATAAAAGTACACTGAATAAAAGAATGAAATGCAAATAATGATTACCTACCAAAGCAAAAATAGCACATTACAATATGCTGTTGCGACATTACATAATGTTACAATTCAAACTTAAGCCACTCTCACTTGAATAGATACCATTTACCAGTGGTTGCCATACTCTAATTAAAAATAATATATTACTACATACACAAATAAACTGTGCAACTTCTCTTTTTATGGCTTTTTAACTTCCGTTCTTTACATAAACAAATAATGTAGAAACATCTTGAATGGCTCCATGCTTGACGCTACTGTATCAAATTTTTTAACGTCTATTGATCTTGGCTATATATGCTTCATTTATATATAAAAGTTTTATGCCCATGCTACCTCGTTGGTGTTTAATTTGATCAAGGGAAGCTTTCATAGACTACATTGACAGTTGATCGTGCCATTTAAAAACCGAGAATAACAGGGTCTGATATGTTTTAGCTCATAATTGTTAGTAGACTATTGTGTCTCATAATAATGTCTTATATAGGTACCACATATTTGGTCAAATCAGAAAATTCATCTACTCTAAGATCAGCCTTGGGAACCGGGATTATTTGGCAACAAAAATATCACTTCAAGTCTCCAACACATAAGTATATACAAGATACAAATATAAATAGATATATTTCTATATTTCTAACTCGGTAGCTCTTACTGGGTACTTGGAACCAACTTCAAAACCCATGCACTAATAAAAGAAGCTTATATAAAACATAGAAGTTCAAGTCTCGTCCTAAACATTCTAAATCATTGTGGACCTAAACGATTAGAACACATCAGTAATTGTGGATCTAACGCCTTTTTTGTCTCTGTTGAGTGTAAAACTTATTTAAAATGGGTGTTGCACTTTGCGCACGCCATTTTCCCATCACTTTAACCAATCAAATGGGTAAAAAGTGTTATATAACCAAATTGAATGCAGATTCCGTCATTTTTGGAGAACCACGTGAACTAATCATTGACAAATCCTCTCTAGAAGTGTACTATTGTCCCTCATTTTCACAGAGCTTTATTTAAGCTTAAAAGAAAAACAACATGACACATAAAGATCTGCCTAATTTTCTTACTGATTCTCATCAACTAAAATGCTCTAAACTGCAATTAGTCATCTGAAGCACCTTCAGTCACCAAATCTCGCAAAATCCAGAAAGAAAAATAAAAAATAAACAAATCCGAGAAGCATATCAACATGAACAATAATATTTTTTAAGGCAGATCAAGTTGTATAGACAAAACCAATTAATTAAAAGAAAAATAGAAACCCCAAATTAGACAAATCATGAAACTTTATTCCATACCATCGTGTTCTAATCAAGACTCATAAATGCTACTAACTTTCTGAAACACCTGGAATAAACTGTGCAACTTCTCTAGTGAAGTGCTTTATTTTGTTAATACTCTTCCTAAACATCAATGGCAATTTCTTTACAACATACAGTATAACAATTTGTATACAATGAACCAGTTAAAAGTACCAGAGATTTAACATAAATTTATTGGTTTTTTACCACAAAGGCCTAGGACTGCTAGAATCCTGTCAAGTTCACATTACCAGTGCATTTTGAGTAAAAGAGTGGCTTGATTTATGGGAAATAAAATCTCGACTTCAATTTAGTATTCTCTTCTTGTCCTCTGTATATTACAACAGTTTTTGGGTAGAGGGATCAAAGGTCACAACCTCTGCATACATGTCTGCTATTGCTTTGGCAAAGTATGCCTTCGTTTGAGGTCTCTTGATCTAGATGAAAAGGCACATGAGAGTGAAAACTTATTATTTTTGATTAAACCGAAATATGATTTTCCAAAACACAATTTCAATCCCCAATTTTTCACACATTAGATCCCTAAAATAGTTAAAGAGTTTCAAAAATACTCAAATCAATTCGAAATTCCATAAAATTAAAAAAAATAGGACTGGAAGGGACTCACCCAAGAAAGGAGGTAGGAAAAGATGGCGGTTACCAGCGGCAGAGATGGAGATGGAGATGGTGGCGGTGGTGCTCCTTCGTTGCCGCGTAGGTTGTCTATATATGGGGATAGATCGCAGTGTGATGGCGGGGGTGGTGCTCCTTTGTTCATATCGAAGCTACGTTGAAGATGGAGACGAATTAAAGCTGCATTAACGCTCTGTTTCTGAGTTTTGAATAGAAAAGAAAATAATAGAAAACTTAAATTATAACAGAAAAGAAAAGAATAAAAAACTTAAAGTTTTCCTTTGTGTTGTTTCTGAGTTTTTAATGAAAAAGGATAGAAAATTTAAAATTGAGGACATGAGTTGTAATTTAAAATTTATTATATTAAAAGTTGAGGATAATATGGGAATTATAAAAATATTACTTATTCTAATTTCTTTTCCGTCCAAATCATGCCAATTTTGGACGGAAAACTTTGGCAGGAAAAGTGGCCAAGTTTTCTATCCATTTCTTTTCTTTTCCGTTTATTAAAAAACTCAAAAACATAAGAATTGGAAAGAAAGCTTAAATTTTTCGTCCATTTCTTTTCTTTTCTGTTCATTTTAAAACTCAAAAACAGAGCGTAAAGGTAAGAAAAGAAGAGAACGTGGCGATGGAAAATCGATAGGAGAACCAAACGATCGAAGTTGTAGAGAAGCTATGGGTTACTTAGGCAAAACACGTAGCTCAGATCTATTCAACCTATTCAGTATTGGATTTTATATTTTTTATGAGATAATTGATTAATAATGTAGTTGATAGATTTAAACACTTAAAAAGAAAAAGAAAATTAAAATTAAAATTTTTATTCAAATAAACATATAAATTTTTATTTACAATTTAAAATATAGGATGTCATAAATTAAAAAAAAAAAAAACTCAATAAAACTCTTTTTATTGAAAGGATGAATAATATTTTAGTATTTGTAAAGGAAATATGTTTCACAATTAATTCTAAGAAATTCATTTTTTACAAAATAGTGAAAGAATTATCTCTTGCAAAAAAAACTCAATAATACTACATAACGACTAATAATTCCTTCGTAGATAATATTTTTCTTTGTAAAATTTCACTGTAAAAATGGTAGTGGCAACTATTTTCCATCGCCTCAATTTTACAAAAGCAAAAAATAATTTGTGAAAAATGTTTCTTTCACTAATAAATATATTATTATTGATTTTTTTTCTTTTCATTATTCTCTCGCTAGAACATTCTCATTTTTCTTGATAGTGATAATTGTATAAAATAATTCGATATACTAAAATTTGTAGTCATAGTTTTTATCGTACCAATCTATTAGACTAATATAATTTATTATTTTTAGGGGTATACATTCTCATTTTAATATTCGCAAATTTTGTAATTGGAACTCTCTTTTTTAAAGGAATCAGAATTATTTACAGAGTTTATGAATAATTGTATAATGTTGTATAATGTTCTAATACTAATCATTTAAATAATACTCCATCCGTCCCATAATAAACGTCCTAATCTGATTTTCATAGTCAAATTGTTAATTTTTAGAATTATTTAGTAAAAATATTTATATAGAATTTTTAAATTTCGAAACATGACACTTGTAGTATTCACTTAACGTATATTTTGATTTTTTTTTTAAGATTTGTTAATTTAAAAAATAGTCAATTTGACTATGAAAGTCAAATTTGTACGTTTATTATGAGACGAAGGGAATACTAACTATCTAAAAATAATAATTTAGATCTAATACATTAAAAACGTTGTTATATATTTTTTATAAATATCATGTATATAACGAGGAAAAAAATAATTTTCATCTCTAATATTCTAAAAGACAAACATGTAGAAAAGTGTTAAATTTTCCTTCAATTATACATTGGGATAAATCACTTTTTGGTCACTGTACTGGGGTCCAATTTTTATTGTGGTTACCGAAACTTTTTTTGTTACAATTGAATAACCGTACTCTCAAAAATTATAAAATGGTCATTACTTAAAATTTTTCGTCAAGAAAAAGCAGACGGAAAAGTCGACCATTGTAAGTCGAATTCCCTTTCTTTGCCTACGTGGAGTACAGGAAATGCAAGGAGGCGGGTAAAGTACTGTAGTTATTATAATAAGTAATGTAGATAATAATAATAATAATGCAAGGAGGCGTCTCTTTTCTCCAAAACTAATAATAATAATAATAATAATTTCAAAATAATAATAAAATACTATTAATAATAATAATTTTAAAATAATAATAATAATTTTTAATAACAATAATAGTATTAATAATAATTTCAAAATAATAATAATAATAATTTTTAAATAATAATAATAATAATAATTTTTAAATAATAATAATAATTAGTTTTTTATTTTAATGGAGAATAAAAATGATTTGTCAAATTTACCCTTACAAAAAATAATTTAAATTAATAAAAATATATTTTTTAAATACACATCAACTTCATATAAAAATATTTTTATAATTTATATAATCTTTTTAAAAATTTTAAAATTAATATTTTAATATTCGTAAGAGTGTATATTGAATGATTAGATTATAGTAGTATACTTTTTATAATTAAATTTAAAAATAAATATTTGTTCTTATAAAGGAGTTTTAAATTTTTGTCTCATATAATTTGTCATTAATTAATACTTATTTTAATATATATATATATATATATATATATATATATATATATATAGAGAGAGAGAGAGAGAGAGAGAGAGAGAGAGAGAGAGAGAGAGAGAGAGTACGGAGGAAATAATATTGTTTGTGATATATAAGACAGTTATTGTAGAATAGTATTATTATTTCTTAGGATAAAGTAATTTTATTTATTTATTCTAAACAAAAATTATGTGATACTAATAATTAGACAGAAGGTGGAATAACAGATTTAATTATGTTATTTAATTAAGGAGGAAATAATAACTTTTAAATAATAATAATAACAATAATAATAATTTTAAAATTTTTAAAAAGATTATATAAATTATAAAAATATTTTATATGAAGTTGATGTGTATTTAATTTTTTTTTTATTATTTTATTAATTTAAATTATTTTAGTAAGGGTAAATTTGACAAATCATTTTTTATTCTCCATTAAAATAAAAAACAAATTATTATTATTATTATTTAAAATTATTATTATTATTATTTTGAAATTATTATTAATACTATTATTATTATTAAAATTATTATTATTAATAGTATTTTATTATTATTTTGAAATTATTATTATTATTATTTTGAAATTATTATTATTATTATTATTATTATTATTATTATTATTATTATTAGTTTTGGAGAAAAGAGACGCCTCCTTGCATTATTATTATTATTATTATTATTATTATCTACATTACTTATTATAATAACTACAAGATTTTTTTACCGCCTCCTTGCATTTCTGTACTCTCCGTAGAGGCAAAGAAAGGTGTCACTTACAGTCAAATTTTTCCGTCTCGCTTTTTCTAGACGAAAAATTTTAAGTAATGACTATTTTGTAATTTTTGAGAGTACGATTATTCAATTGTAACAAAAAAAGTTTCGGTAACCACAATGAAAACCGGACCCCAGTACAGTGACCAAAAAGTGATTTATCCCATTATACATTACTATATTTTAAATATTTTTACATGAGTATATAGTGAATTTCATCTTTATGTGAAGAAAAATCATGTGAAAATATTAAAAACACATATTAAAATATTACTCTCTTTTAATCAAATATATAGTCCACATATAAAATAATTATTAATTTTTTAAGTCAATTTATAAGTGTATTAAATTTTTCTTAAAATAGTAATTTTGTAAAGAAAGAAATACATTTCACATAAAATAAAAAATAAACTCACCTAACACCTTGTTGGGTTTTTAAAATTAAGTAAATGAGAAAAAAAACTTAGAAAATTAATAAAAAAAACTAATTCCAACATAAATATTATTTTAATTTTATTAAAATAATTCCAACATAAATATTTTAGAAAAAAAACTAAAAAATATTACTAACATTTTATCGGTCCATAACATTAAAATAAAAGATTATAACAACTTTCATTAAATTGATTACTAATTTATTAAAGAAAAATCAGACGCAATCTATACATAACAAAATTTGGCTGAGAAAATGCAAGTAAAAATATCATTTAGCACTACTTCTTACTAATTTAGTCAAAAATTACTTCTACATAGATTTGAACTTGTGACCTATCATTTGGTCATTTGACCACTGCAACAACACAAGTTATTTATTAATATCTTACAAGGATTAATATTTATATCAAAACATGAGATTTCTCCCATATATTCTTTTCTTCTCCCTCACTTCATACCATTAATATAATCTTAGGAAGATATATAATAATAATAGTAATAATAATAATAATAATAGTACTAATAATAACAACAACAACAACAATAATAATAATAATAATAATAATAATAATAATAATAATAATAATAATAATAATAATAATAATAATAATAATAATAATAATAATAATAATAATAATAATAATAATAATAAATAAATAAATAAAATAGGACTGGTGGCTATTTAAAATGTTACTATAAAAATAAAAGTTCATTGGTTTTCAATGTATACATAAAAGTTACTTCATGCATACATACATATGATATATATATATATATATATATATATATATATATATATGGTTATACGCTTTTATAATTTGTACAACAATTTATGCATGAAATACAAATATATTATCTTATAATAATAACACACTAATATTAAAAATATAATATAAATTTAAAAAGTGTGCCAAAAACAAGAAAATAAATTAAAATATATTTAATTATTTTTAATTAATATTAAATAAATTTTATTTATAATTAAGCCATTTATAAAATATAAAATCCAAAAATATGTTAATTAAAATTAAGGGAATGTGAAATATATTGAGGGGGAAATGAAAGAAAATTATCAGAAAATTTAGTGTTCAAAAATATGTTAATTAAAATTTTATTTATAATTAAGCCATTTATAAAATATAAAATTCAAAAATATGCTAATTAAAATTAAAGGGAATGTGAAATATATTTAGGGGAAATGAAAGAAAATTATAATAAAATCAGAAAATTTAGCAAATAATACATGGTAGAAATTAAAAAATTGATTTAAGAGAGAGAAAATTGATTTCTTTTTAGGAAATTAATAATAAATATAATTATTTAAGAAATTATAAAATTAATTTAATGTTCATCTTAAATAATTTTAAAATTTACTGTTCATCTTAAATAATTTTATAATTTCATTGTTTTAAGAGAAAGAAGATCAACAGTAATTTTAAAATTATTTTACTGTTTATAATTTTAAAATTAATTACTGTTTATAATTTTAAAATTAATTTAATGTTCATAATGTTAAAATTAATTTACTGTTTATAATTTTAAAATTAATTTACTGTTTATAATTTTAAAGTTAATTTACTGTTTATAATTTTAAAATTAATTACTGTTTATAATTTTAAAATTAATTTACTGTTTATAATTTTAAAATTAATTACTGTTTATAAATTTAAAATTAATTACTGTTTATAATTTTAAAATTTATTACTACTGTTTATAATTTTAAAATTAATTATTGTTTAAAATTAATTTCCTAAAAAATTAATTAATTACTGTTTATGATTATTCAACAATCGCACCTTTCCATTACTTTTCTAACGAGACATTGACGTATGCTAAATATTTTTGGATAGAGAAAAGTTAACACTAATATTAAAAAGATTAATTCACCTTAAAAAGGTTATCGACCCAAACACCATATAATTCAATCCAGCTAAATTTTCTTTCATTAAATTTTCACTAAATTTTAATTAGCATATTTTTGAACACTAAATTTTCTGATTTTTTTTTATTTACCCCTAAATATATTTCACATTCCCCTTAATTTTAATTAGCATATTTTTGGATTTTATATTTTATAAATGGCTTAATTATAAATAAAATTTTATTTGATATTAATTACAAAAATAATTAAATATATTTTAAATTTATTTTCTTGTTTTTTGGCACACTTTTTAAATTTATATTATACTTTAAAATATTTTTTTTTTTTTTTTATAAAAAATTTCCTCCAAATCCACATAATCAACGCTTACGTCACACTGAGGATTCATGACGTCACTTTTTTTTTTGGACAACCTAGCAGCTGATGTGGCATTTTCCGTTGAAGTCAACATGACTTAATGGTTTTTTTACCTTTTTGTTATAAAAGTTGAGTACAGTGAGTTGACTGTAAGAAAAAAAAGTTCAGTTATCCATCTGTAAGTTGACATATAGTACAGTGACTGAAAAAGCATTTAACCCCTTTTTTCCCTTTTTTCCACAAGCGCTAATTATTATATCAATTTTTTTTACAAAATAAAAAAGCAGTAGATTTTCAGAAAACAATAGCATTAATTATTCCTTATTTTAAAATGTCCAATATTAAAAAACCAATTAATTAACTTGGCTATTAATTTACGTTATAATCTTCTATATATTGATCATGTATGATCATCGATATGTCATTTAATTATTTCATTACCAATTTCCATCAAAAAAGTGTTCGATCGCCCATTAATTATTTGCTGTAAAAGAAGAAGATAATTGAAAAGAATAACTTATACTATATTCCAAGGCAAAATAAATAAATTAAAGAACAGGTAAGATAAATTTCATAAATTTATAAGTATTTGACATATATAAGCAGAAATTATAGTTTTATTATTTTTATTTATTTATTTATTTATTATTATTATTATTATTATTATTATTATTATTATTATTATTATTATTATTATTATTATTATTATTATTGTAGTATATAACTTTCCGAGATTATATTAATGGTATGTAGTGAAGGAAAAGAAAGAAATATATGGGAGAAATCTCATGTTTTGATATAAATATTAAACATTGCAAGATATTAACAGATAACTTGTGTTGCTCCAACGGTCAAATGACCAAAGTTCCAAATGACTGGTCACAAGTTCGAATATGTTCCGCATTTGGACATAATTTTTAAATACTAAATATGAATATTTTTGAACAATTCTCCGAATATCGAATATGTTCTTACAAAAACATGATTATTAGGATTATCTTAATTTAAGGCAACATTTTAATAGTCGTTGCAAAAAGTTGTATAAAATATGCAACGAAAATAAAAATTGTTGCCAATGAATGTGGTCCATATTAGGCAACGAAATATAGCAACAAAAATACTTTCGTTGCCCACGATGAGGAGGAATCAAGTGGTTAGAAATTTTGCAATAAATTTCTAACGAATTTTGTTTCCAAATTTTGCAACGACATATGAATTTCGTTGCAAAAAGTGAAAGCCTGACACAATCTGCAACGAAGGACAAGTTTCGTTGCTAAACATACACTTTTAGCAATGACTTATAAAGTCGCATTCGAAAAAAAATCGCTATAAAGCCCCATTTTTAGCAACAAAAAACATTCGTGCCTTAACGATGACGGAAAATCAAGTGGCCGAAAATTTTGAAGCTAATTTCTAATCTAATTTTTTCCGCCAATGAATTAGTTAACTAAATTTTGCAACGACTTATGAATTTCGTTGCAAAAAGTGAAACTTGACACGATACCACAACGAAGGACAAATTTCGTTGCTAAACATATACTTTTAGCAACGACTTATAAAGTCGTTGCCCGAAAAATCGTTGCTAAAGGCCCATTTTTTTGTAGTGAATTAAAGGGAAATTCTATTTATTATTTAGAAAACCCTAATTATAAATTAGTAACTCTAATTTGTTATTTATGAACCCTAATCGCTAACTTAGCAATTTTAATGTTAATTAGTGAACCTTAAACCTAATTTTCATATTTTATATTATTAGAAATCTAAACTCATTTAGAAACCCTAAATTTGTAATTTAGAAAACCTAATTTCTATTTTAGCCCTAATTGTCAAATTGAAAACCCTAATTTGCTAATTATAAGTACTAATGATAATTGGTGAATCTATAATCTAATTTTCATGTTCTATGTAATTAGTAAGCTAAGTATGTTTACAAAATCCTAATTTAAAATTTGTAGAAACTAAATTTTCTATTTTTGGCCTAACTAGAAATCCTACAATTTTTTGTGCTAAACCTTAGGGTTAAACCCTAAGAGTCAAACCCTAAGGGTTTGCCATGATTACCATAATGCCATTAAATTTCGAAGTCAAATGACCTATATGCCCCTATTGTATTATTGAAGATAACTTGTGTATCTTGCTATATATTGAGTTGGTGACCAACTCTATCTACCCCATGTGATCAAATCTCCAGCAAATCAGCTCTATATCTCAGCTACATGCATTACAACATCATATATATAGATTATGAGAGAGAAAAGTCTCATATTTTGCCTCATTTCTCACCAAACACCAAACTTAAGCTCTCTCTCTCTCTCTCTATCTCTCTCTTTAAACCCACGAAATTGTATAACATATCAGTCCCACAAACAAGCCCTACCATTTCCACATGAAATTAGAAAGGTTAGAATCAATATTAAGCAAAGAAAGATATAAACCCTAAGCCAAAATTTTAATCATGTATATTATGTTAGATCTGGTGTTTTTATGTTTAATCATGTTGTATAAGGTGTTAATCAATGATCTGGGTTGATAGATGTTTGATCCATAACATATATAGGCTCGGATTTGATGATTTACAAAATCTGGAAAATCTTAAAACTGTGGTCTGACAACGAATGTCAGAGCCTCTAGATCTTTCTGTGTTAAGTGTTATGTGTGTTTTATGTAATAAACTTGTTCTTCGCTATGAGTAGAGTAGACTGGAAGTGGAATCACCTCTATACCATGTTTAGATCTCCAGATATAAGTGGTCAACGTACGTTGATCGAGCACGAAATCTGTTTCTGGGTTACCCAGATTTTTCCAGAAATGGTCTGACAAGATGTTTAGGGCTACTGATCTTACAACTGTTTATGATTTTTGCTATGTTCTTGTTTTGATGTTGTAGACTGGTATATGGACTACATATACAAGTCAATAGAACACTTATATCGTGACCAGGGTGAAGATTAATCATGGTCAAACTATAGTTGACCCACTACTGGAGAATTTCTGGAAAACCAAGAAAATCTCAAGAACAGATTTCTGACATAGTTTGACCATGCCAGATCTTACACATGTGTTGATGTTATGATGCTCTGATGTTATATACTTGTACCCTGACACCTCTTCTATAGGTTTGAACCTTTAGAACATAATTAGCAAGCCCAGAATGCAACATATAAAGATCTAAATATAGATTATCAATCGTTTCTTCATTTTCCGAAAACCCGAAATGAAGAAACGCTGTTAATCGAATTTTCTCAAGCTTAGATTTTGATGTGGTGTTGTAGATTGGTCATGTAATTGACCGATAGTTGTAGTATTACATGTATATTACAACATTAACACAAATACAAACCCAGATAGCATCAGGATCAATTAATTAAACTGGTGAAACATGGTACCTTAGTCACTGACTTGAAGGTTCTGGGTTTGGCCAAGAACACATTCAGCGACAGTTTTGTCGCCTAAAGCACCTTTTAGCTTATTAATTTAATTTACGAAAATTATATTTTATTAAATAATTAATGAAAATTAGTTTTTTAATTATTAAAATACTAAATAAATTACTAAAAATTATTTTAAGTCCAAAAATTAGTTTTTAATAATTTTGAATATATTTCATAAATATTTAATATTTTTGGAATATTAATGGTATTAAATTTATTTAATTATAATATTAAATAAATTATTTAAAAATGATTTTAATACATGAAAAATCATTTAAAAATATATTATGGTGTAAGAAAGTATTTTAAGTTATTTTCAATAACTTTTAATATTATGTGATAAATTTCACTAATTAATTAATAATAATGGTAATTAATTAATTTAATAAATATATTAAATAAATTATTAAAAATGGAATTAATGAATTAAAAATCATCTAAAAATGATTTAAAGGTTATAAAATATTTTTAGTTATAAAATATAACTTTTGATCTTTTGTCATGAGAAATATTAATAAATTAATATTAATGATATTAGATTTATTTAATATTTATATTAAATAAGTTAGTTTAGAAATGATTTTAATATTAAAAAATCATTTTAAATGAAAATAAAGAGTTTAAAAATATTCTAAGTTATAAAATATAACTTTCAATATTTAAAGGTAAATTTCTTTAATTATTTACTATTAATAATATTAGAGTTATTTAATACTTATATTAAATAAATTAATTAAAAATGATTTTAATAATATAACAAATCATTTAAAATGAAAATAAAGTGTTTAAATATATTTGAAGTTATAAAATACAACGTTTAATATTTAAAGGATAATTTCATTAATAATTTAATACTAATGATATTAATTTAATATTAAATGATATTTGATTTATTTAATAATTATATTAAATAAATAGTTTAAAAATGGTTTTATTAATTTAAAAAGGATATAAATGAATTATAAATATTTTAAGTTATAATTAATGACTTTTAATATTTTGATAAATAATACATTAATACTTTAATATTAATGGTAATTATTTTAAAATATTTTTAAAAAATCATTTAAGGGTAATATTACTACTTTAAAAATATTTTAAGTTATTATAAATAACGTTAATATTTAAATAATGGTTTCATTAATAGTTTAATATTAATTAAATATTAATGATAATAGAATTATTTACTATTTAAATCATTTAATAATGATTCCGATGTTTGAAAAATCATGATAAATTATAATAATTAATTAAAAATTATTATAAGTCATTTAAAAGTAATATGGCTGATATTTACAGTTATTGAATTACTGAATAGAGTTTTAAACTCGGTAATTACCTGGTAAAGCCATCGGTACACCGACATGTTTCAGAAATTGATCTAGACTTAGATAGTTTGACGGTATTAGTGTTTGTTTGTGATCCAATGACTGTTAAATATGTGTGACAATGTGATTAGGTTATGTGCCGACTGCAATAAGTAGTATTATGTGTTACGATATGTTATTATAATCGGTAAAATGATCTTATTAATGATAGGTTGCTGTATAAAAGATAAAACTAAGTTGCGTATTGTAAGCAGCAGACCAGACAAGTATCCTAACTTTGTATTTCCTTTATGCAATGGACATGAGTAAGAAAGTTTCAGAATTATATTATTATTGTGCCAGATTATTAACTCTATTATTATCGATATTATATCCAATAAATTGTATTCATACAAGTTCTTAACTTATCTGATCATTGTTTATTAATATAGTATTATATTATAATTCAGATATTTATTTTGTTCGTTAATTTCTAAACATGGTTATACAAGTGTCCTCACTTGGATAATCATTGTATTTAATCACATGTTGTTACATACTTATTAAATTCTAGTATGTATACGTTGACTTCAAAGTCGTCTAAGCTATTTGACCTAGCTAGACACATATTTAGAAATATCGTTGAACATGATATAACTTTATTGTATCCAATCAAATTGCTTTGGTTCGGATTCCCGACTAAGTATGAACATCCGACTATGGGAAAACTTTATCCGCCTAAGGCGGAAAAGATGAACGATAATATCGTTCTTGTATGTAGTATTGATCAATACAGGGCACATTGGGTAGATCACCCTCGCACCTGTTGGGAAAAATCTATATACACACAACACGCAAGTATACGTGGTCAACAAGTAATATAGTAATGAATAGAGTATCGTTCCCACAGAGACAAATTAGTAAGAAATTTAACTTCACAATTACCAATTTCTTATTAATCTTAATTATATTAAACTATTCAATTCAGTGATTTACAATTATAGAAACTAAATCAATAAATAAATAAACTATCACAAAACAATCACAAATATCAAAATCTGGAATTTCAAACAAATAATGGAGAATTAAACTTATGATTTCACCCTAAGCTTCACTCTGATTTCAACACCTTTATTCCAATTCAATTCACTATCCCAGTTTATTAATCAAGAACACGAATGTAGTACTAGCCACCTCTCAATGCACTAATACCATATTAACTTAAATCCACAAAGTAGATATAAACAAGCTAAACACCTTAATCAACTAACTCACTATATATCTATGTGAATTATAATTAAAGAAGGTTTAAGATTAAGTTCTCTATCCGATTACATGCAATGTCAAGCATATCTCTACCTTAACATTCATCAAGAATCTGCTATTCACAAAATTCAAGAACACATGCTATATTAACTAAGTCTAGACTTGTATTTCATCTCTCGAGTTCATACAGGTCCACAACGAATCGTTGATCAGGCAATTAATAAATTCACGCTCAAAATAATATAGATAAATCGGGAAATACCTTATTGAACTGGAAATCAAAGTTACAAAATCATCGTTTCACTTAAGGATCCATCATAAGCCTAAAAAGTGAATTAGTTCATAATGAATGAAATAAAAACTGAATAATTTAAAGGAAAAATTCTTTCAATTACAAATATAGAACTAAGATGAAGAATAGTGCAAGACACCCTTCACATAGCCTTAATCTACAATCGTCACAAAAATCTCTTCAAAATACTCCTCCAAAGCTTGCTATGAAAAACTGGAATTAATCTCTGTACTTTGCCTTCCGTGATGCTTAATTCGTTGTTTTTAGAGCAATATATATCTACCACAGAGTTCCAGTCTAAGTCCCTCAACCACTAGAGTCCACATGCCACACAAAGTCATAATAATCTATGTTCCAGCCGAGTTTCAAATGCACAGGACACTCCAGGACTAAGACACCTCGCCCCGTACGGGGTATAAGCAAAATAGTTTCATACGTACGGCATGGCCATCATAGTTGGTGGTGCCATTTTCCAAACTTGCCCCAAATATGCTCCAAATGCCTCCTTTTTGCATCATTCGCCACACCAACCACCCTACACATGAAATAACAAGAAACAAGTAATAATGAACATGAATGCAACGAAATTAACAACGATTATGCTTAAAATGGACATCGATTCGCAGATATAAAATCCACTTATCAAAATCCCCCAAACTTAAACTGTGCTAGTCCTCGAGCACAAAATACCTGCATGATATGCAATGCAATGATATATAATGTATCTAACTAAACGACATTGAATCCAGTAGTATCACATAATCAAAGTTATTCCTTCGGCCTCAGAACAATTAAGCACACACTACAATACTTTATAACAAAAACCATCAATACTTTCTCATCAATTCCTCGAATCTTATACGTATCATAACTAATATCGTGTGTGTGTGATCAACATCCATACCAACTAAATTAAATTCAAATTCAACACATAACCAATCTCTTATTAGGATTCAAACACAATAAATGCGAAAATTTTAACAATAAGCAAGTTACGACTCAAATCAAATAATTACCAAGATTAGGGGTCCGAATAGGGTATTCATGCTCTTTTTTTTTCAATGACAAGGGCTCTTTTCCCTTATTTTCCGTCTTCTCTTTATTTTTCTTTTCTTTCTTGATAGATGGTTGGTGAGTGCGTTTTACGCTCCATCTCACACTTGTGTTTATGGGGAGTATTTCTCCTCAACCTACCACAAGACTCAACTCGTTTTCATTTTATTTCTCTTTTTTTTTCTGAAGCGTATATACCCTACGTTTTCCCCCAAACTTAGGTTCTTGCCTAATTTGTTATCTTCACCGCCTATTCTTGTCATTCTCATATCTATACTAGCATTATCCTTTAGAAACTATTTATGTATCGATTTAAACCAATCAGTCAACATAGATGTCATTAACGTGCTAACCTTTTATACCAGTTTCAAACACGCACAAAATTCGAGTCATGATTCAAAATTACATCATAGTTCTAACAATCAGTACTGTATTTGTCTACTTAATCTCAATTTCATCATTGGCCAAAATAAACATGCTGCAACACTGCCGGACATATGCAAAATGAACACAATAGCTAACTAAATTAAATATTTTTTTCTTTTTATTATTATTATTATTGTAAGACCCCAACTTATTATAAATAAAATCGAATTTCCTCTAATTATTATTGTGAATAATAAGGTGTTAATTTGATATAATGCTTTGGTTATGGGTGAAATGTGCAAATTTTGCAAAATAAGCAAGTGGTTATAAAATATTCATTGTTGTCGGGGAATATTCGTTTGGTCGTGAAATATTCTTTTTGTTGGGGAATATTCGTACGACGGCGCAACCATTTGTGGGCCCCATATCGGATAACAGACGGATGAAGAAAACGACAAATTTGAGTTTTTACAAATAACGGCGTAGTTGTTACCCTTAACACTATTGGAATACCCGTGGTTAAAATACGATGTCTGGCGTGGTTGCCTGCGAATAATACCTGGTTTTGCACAAAGATTTTGAATTATTGATTCTTACGTAAGAAGACACTATTCAATAATTATTACAGTAATTACTGTTCAATATTTTATTTTATTGGTTCAATAATTGCTGCGTTGATATTTTATATTATTGTTGTTTCAATAATTGTCACTGCATAGTATTTCCCATTATCGGATCAATAATTCATATTGTTTGAATAATATTATGAGATAACATTATTGGTAATGTGTAGAAAGTTCTGTCAAGGAGAGGTTTGGTCACCTAATTGTGCGCCAGTAAGGAGAAATCCTTATCGGAAAGCCCCCTCTTTCCTGGGAACTGTTTGGTTGTCATAAATGTGATTCTGTAATATTATTTGTGAATAATTAATTATTGATTTATATGATAAGAAAATATTTATTTGATGTGGATTTAAATGATGGATTTATTTATGTGGTTATAAATGAAGGAATTAATGTTGAGGTGTTTTATCAGTATTTTGTCGGAATGGAGGTATTAAAAATCAAACCCGTATTTTTGAGATATATTGTGTGAGTTATAATCTTTAATCCGACCGTTGAATCGTTGTGATTTTTGGATATGTTATACATATATAAGTTGAGTATATGTCCACAAATTTTGAACCATTAAAAATTAACGTGTGATTTGTTATGAATTTTAAGAGGTGACTTGTTCAGAAATTGTTGAAGTTTCGGAATTTATCATTTTGGTGGAAAATTCTAGAATTGGTGGGCCCCACTTTTGGTTGGTAAGAAATGTGCTCAAATCGAATTTTAAATGTGGTGGGTGGCAATAGTAGCAGATAAAGCCATCAGGTAGCAGGTCAAGTCTGCTTCAGCGTGCTAACATTTTTCTATAAATAGAGGGCTAAGTTAGAATTGAAAATCACACCAAAAATAAGTTTTCTTTCTCTCTATATTATCGAGCGTATTTTGTGAGTATTTAGATACTTTGAGAGTTGCTATTCAGTACAAGTTTCATTCAGCATCATATCCGATATTCCATTCCGAAGTACGGTTTCTTTGAGGTAAGGGATGTTATTTTCTTCCTAATGATATTATTCTTTCAATATCATTATACCGAAATATTGGTATGGATTTTATTGTGAAATTTCTACCTTTTTGTGTCGGGGTTTCTATTCACGTATACGACACTATTCATGTATACGGCACTATTCACCGAAAAATGAAATTTTCTTCTTTTTGTCCAAGATTTCTATTATGGTAATATCTTTGATTGTATCCATGTTTTGATCTTTATTTTTGAATTCTGCTTCAAATTTAGTTATTATGGAGTATTATTGAACTTGGATAAACTGTAATACGAATCCCTAATATTTGTCCTTTTGTTTCACTGGATTCATTTTCTTTAAGATATTTTTCATCATCCTCAGTCCTAAATGATGATATTACTGATTATCTTTGGCCTGTAGTGCAAAGATGAATAATTACCTAATGAATATATTTGGCCGTAGTGCAAAGATGAACAGGTGTTGAGATGAACATGACCAACTGGTGATACAAATGAATATCTTTGGCCTGTAGTGAAAAGATAAATATTTGATTCAAGATGTATATTGATTGATGTTACATGGATAAAATATTTATGATGGACTTTCAAATCTTAGAAGATAGTAGAATTCTTTCTCTACTTGACTCTTCTGATTGTTGTTTCCGCTGCAGTTGTTGATCTAAAACTTGTTGTCTATTATATTTTATCAGATTTTTCCCTGTTGAAGACTAATGATAATTTGTTGTATATTATCTTAGTCATAATATTCTTTACTGGGCTAGTTGAGCTCACCCTTTTCTTTTTTGTTCAATTGTTCTTCTCAGGAGGAGAGAATTTAGCAGGAACTAGCCGAGGTATGGAGTGATGATTCAAGATAGTTGTTTTAGTAGTCCTCACTATTTTGTAAAATAGTGTATCAATAATTGTAATTAGGACTCCTTTTGAGTTTGTATACTCTCTATTAGACAATAGTTGTATTCAAACTCACAGTATATGTGTTATCGTATTTTGCACGACAATTGTATTACTGAAGTTGTATTTGTTTCTGTACCATGTATTTGGCGACTCAGAATGGGTGATGTATACCTATTTTGGGGGCGTCACAGTTGGTATCAAAGCTTAGGGATATGATCCCTGGCTGAGATATGAGATAAGAACTAGGAGGGGAGAGTTAGGGAATTCCTTCGCTAGTATGACCTTATTTGTTATTTGGTTGGTCAGTCAGAGCATATGGTTAATATGTGATATGTTAATTAACCCTTGTTTTATGGCAATATTTAAGAATGGCAGCGGAAAATATTAACGATGGAGTGAATGAGACAGTGGAGACACCTTTAATCACCACCCAGGGGAACGTGCAACATGAAGGCAATATTCCTCCTGTAAACAACACTACCGAACAAATGATGAATGATGGGATGTTTAGAAGTTTTTTGCAATTCATGCAAAATCAGACGAGGGAGACTCGTGCACAAAATACGGGTGGAAATGATAGCAATGCGCGGCTTGTCACAGCCAAGCAGTTCAAGGAGTTGGGACCACCAGAATTTATTGGAAAGCCAGATCCGATCAAGGCGGAAATGTGGGTCAAGCAAATTACCAAGATATTCAATGTCTTGGGATGCACAGAGGAACAGAAGGTTCCATTCGCCACCTTTATGTTCCGCGGTGAGGCAGACTACTGGTGGGAGTCTGTGAAGCGTACCCAGCATGCCGTACTTAACATGTCTTGGGAAACATTTCAGAAACTGTTTAATGACAAATACTTTCCTGAAAGTATTCGTCATATGAAGGAGGTGGGGTTTATCAAACTGGAATAAAACAACATGACAGTGTCCCAGTACAAGACAAAGTTTGCAGAGTTATCCAATTTTGCACCTCATTTGGTCGAGAATGAGGAACGAATGACGAGGATGTTTCTGAGAGGTCTAAAACCCGAGATTCGACAATATCTTATCTCTCATAAATTTTCTTTATATTCAGATGTGGTAAACAGGGCTCAATTATTAGAGCGAGATAATGAGTATATTCAACCAAGGGACCACAACTAGGGTCATACCGATGGCAGCGGTCATAGGAGCAATGACAACTAGCGGGGAGAAAATCATTCAGACAAAAGAAGTAACCACTCTGGTGGTAATCGTGGCCATAAAAATAGAAGAAGCGATTCGGGAGGAGATTTCAAGAGGAGAAGGTACAAGAATGATAACGTGAAGACGTCAGCACAAAGATCAACTATTTTTAGGGGAGGAGAATGAGCACCGGTCGTTTGTTACAAATTCAGGAAAGAGGAACACATCAGCCCAAACTGCCCACAACAATCCAAGGTGTGTTATAACTGTGGAAAAGAAGGTCATATAGCTAGAGATTGTCTAGTTGCGAAACCAAGTTCAACGGGGATGGTGACTTCAAAGGCTATCCCAAACAAGTCAAAGTCGGTGGTTCCTGGAAGGGCGTTTGTCGTGACTGCCCAAAATACGAGGAACCCAAACGAGGTGATCACGGGTAAGCTAATCATAAACTCTTGCAAAGTTTATACCTTATTAGATACCAGTTCTACCCATTCATTTATCTCTCCTGCTTGTGCTCAACGTTTAAACTTGACTCCGGAGAAGTTAGACCTTAACTTATCTGTTGAGACTCCGTTAGGAGAAACTTTCATTACATCTACTGTTTATAAATGTTGTTTGATTCAGGTTGGTACCATCACATTACCTGCTGATCTTATTTCGTTGAAATTTCTTGCATTTGATATGATTTTAGGGATTGATTGGTTAACCACTCATCATGCTAAAATTGATTATTTTCGTAAGGTTGTCAGTTTTCATATTCCTAACCAACCTGTTATGCGAATTTAAACAACCAAACCACTAAAATCAATCACTGTCATATCAAGCCATAAAGCTATTCGTTTATTAAAAAACGGATGTCAAGCTTTCTTATCCCATGTCACAGACTTGAACAAAAACACGTTAGATTTGAATAATATTTCTGTTGTTAGTGAATTTCCTGACGTATTTCCAGAAGAACTTCCCGGTCTACCCCCAGAATGTGAAGTTGAATTCTTTATTGACCTTGAACCTGGTACAAAGCCCATTTCTAAAACCCCATATCGAATGGCTCCTATTAAACTTCAGGAGTTAAAGGTCCAACTATAGGAGTTGTTGGACATTGGTTTCATTCGTCCTAGTACATCTCCTTGGGGTGCTCCTGTTTTATTCGTAAAGAAGAAAGATGGTAGTATGCGACTTTGTATCGACTACCAAGAATTGAATCATGTCACTATCAAGAATAGGTATCCGCTACCTCGCATAGATGACTTGTTTGACCAGTTTCAAGGATCACAATTCTTTTCAAAGATCAATCTTCGTTCTGGATATCATCAGTTGAAGATTAAAACTGAGGATATTCCAAAGACTGCCTTCAGAACTCGGTACGGGCATTATGAATTCTTAGTCATGTCTTTTGGATTGACTAATGCTCCTGCTGCTTTCATGGATATGATCAACCGTGTGTTCAAAGAATATTTGGATCAGTTCGTTGTTGTCTTTATTGATGACATCATCATCTATTCCTAAAGCCGTGAAGATCATGAGCACCATTTGAAGCTGGTACTACAAAGGCTTCGTGATAACAAGTTGTATGCCAATGCTGACAGTAGGATGATGCTTATAAATTGCCTGCAGAGCATCTTTCCAGAGTTCTTTGACTTCTTCGAACTAAATATCCATTTCCCAATCCAGTCGAGTAGTAGTGCTCCATAGTTGAGTTGAATCCCATAACTAATTGCTGTCATGAGCTTAAGTTGTACTTCATTCACAGAGTCATGGCCAGAGCTCTTGCAGCATATGCATTTCCCAACAATGTCAGCCAAAAATTCATACCTTTGGGGGAACTCTTTCTTTTTGTACCCTCTGATAGTCAGAAACTTCTTGTGATGCATCTTATTTAATCCTTTATGAAAATCGATGCCTTGTATGAATGGAAATCCTTTCGACTTGAAACCTAAGGCTAGGTTTATATCCTCAGCTTTGAGTTTAATTTCCATGTCCTTGACCCTTGTGGTGATCAAATCATTCTCAAAAATTCTATTTCTGTAGAACTCTTTTATCAGCTTAGGGTAGATCTATGTGCTTGTAACCAGAGCTTCTTCAAGGCCACCTTTCTTTATCAGAGATAATATTTTGTGAAATTTGGGATCAACTGTCTTGAACTCATCAAAACAGAGTCGGTAACCAGTGATGACATTTGAATCTGCCATTGATTTCTTTGCACTGAGGATGGTTGAGTGATTTTGAAAACTAGGGTTTCTGCTGGTAGAGAGAGAGAGGGAGAGGGAGAACGAGAAATAAGCTTTTTGAATTTCTGATTTCAAAAAGATATTTTCAAGTTGTACTTGTAACTTCCCTCCTCTCGATCTGCTAAGTGGGGCATGTGTCAATTTCTGCTTGGCTCTATGAATTTAACTACTGTGGAATGTACTGAATTGCCCTTAGCTCCTCTTGAGCTAGTGTATTCCTTCGGAGGACTACGATCGTTGAGGTAGCACTATGTTCGTTGAGGTAGTCTTTATGATTGTCGAGTCTGCATTGTTATCATTGAGTCTACACTGGTCCTTGTGATGAACTTTTAACTTAGTATTTCTCTTGATTTAAGGTAGCTCAGGAAAGGCCAACCTCTTAGAGTGAATTAAGGGTTAGGTTTATTCCTGAGGCGATTGACAGAGTGATTGCTTTGATTTATTGAACTTTGTTATCACATGATGCTTCTTTGTTCTATTGATGGAGCTCTACGATCGTGGTCTTTCATGTCATTGTAACTCTACGATCGTGGACTTCCTTTGGTCACGTCTACGATTTCGAATATAGCCTTTATATCTACATGGTTAGCACAAACTAGAGCATAGATTTTATGGTTGTAAATTTAGCATTCCTAGCTCACTTATTAGTTTATTAAATCTGGATTCATCTAGAGGCTTTGTAAAAACATCAGCAAGTTGATTTTTAGTAGGGATATATTGTAAAGATATGGTTCCATTTTGCACATGATCCCCAATGAAATGATACCTCATTTCTATATGCTTAGTCCTAGAATGCGTGACATGGTTGTGTGTTATTGATATGGCACATGTGTTATCATAGTGGACAAGTATGGATTTGAATTCAAATCCATAGTCTTCTAGCTGATTTTTCATCCATAAGATTAGAGCACAACAGCTGCCAGCAGCAATGTATTCAGCTTTTGCAGTTGAAGTAGATAATGAGTTTTGCTTCTTGCGAAACCAGAACACAAGTCTATTTCCTAGCAACTGACATGTGCTACTAGTACTTTTTCTGTCTATTTTGCAACTTGCAAAGTCAGCATATGTATATCTTGTTAGTTCAAACGAAGACTCCTTGGGATACCAAAGCCCCAAGTGAGGTGTGCCTTTGAGGTACCTGATAATCCTTTTTACAGCAGTTAAATGTGATTCCTTAGGATTAGCTTGAAATCTAGCACATATGCATGTTGCAAACATTATGTCTGGTTTACTGGCAGTTAGATATAGAAGGGAGCCTATCATACCTCTGTATTGAGTTATATCAATACTTTGACATTTTTCATCTTTGTCAAGCTTGGTTGCTGGAGTAATTGTGGTTTTCATGGGAGAGGCTGATTCCATGTCATACTTTTTAAGTAAGTCTTTAATGTACTTGGCTTGGTTAATGGAGATTCCTTCATCAGTCTGCTTTACTTGCAGTCCAATGAAGAAGTTCAGCTCGCCCATCATGATCATTTCAAACTTGCTCTGCATAAGCTTGGCAAATCTCTTACATAATTTTTCATCATTAGAGCCAAAGATAATGTCATCAACATATATTTGAACTAATAAGACTTTGTCTTTATTCTTTCTAAGAAATAATGTGGTATCTACTCTACCTCTAGTGAACCCATTTTTAATAAGAAAGTTAGTTAGTGTTGCATACCATGCTCTAGGTGCTTGTTTAAGACCATATAAGGTTTTGTCTAATCTATAGACATAATTAGAGAGAGATGGATTGATGAAACCTAGAGGTTACTCTACATATACTTCTTCTTGAAGTTCACCATTCAGGAATGCACTTTTGACATCCATCTGAAAGACTTTGAATTTCATGTGAACAGCAAAGGCAAGGAATATTCTGATGGCTTCTAATCTGGCAACAGGTGCAAAGGTCTCATTGTAGTCAATGCCTTCTTCCTGAGAGTAACCCTTGGCCACTAGTCTGGCCTTATTCTTGGTTATTACTCCATCTTCATCCATCTTGTTTTTGAAGACCCACTTGGTCCCAATAACAGGATGACTCTTTGGTCTTGGAACTAATCTCCATACTTTGCTTCTTTCAAAATGATTTAGTTCTTCCTGCATAGCTTCTATCCAGATGGAGTCTTCCATAGCATCTTCTATCTTCTTGGGTTTAATTTGTGACAAAAACTCAGATAGAAACACTCATTTTAGGTGGCGGCTCTTTTTTTGACTCTTGCATTTGGGTCTCCAATGATGAAGTCTTGAGTGTGATCTCTTGCCCATCTATTTCCTGTTGGAACATCTGTCCTGATGCCTTCTTGTCTGAGACCTTCAAGATCAATTTCTGCTTCTTGATGTGGAGGTTCGTTGTCTTGCGTAGACCTCTCTACGATCTCATTTACTTACTCAATGATTTCATTGTCTGGAACTACGATCATGGTGTTGAGCTCGACAACCTCATTCGTAGTGTCTGAACTATCGTTCGTAATGTCTTGAGACACTATTTTGTCCAATTCTGTTTCATCAAAGATGATGTGGATTGAGACTTCAACACTCAGTGTCTTTTTGTTGAACACTATATAAGCCTTACTATCTGTGGTATATTCGAGAAAGATTCCTTCATCTGACTTGGGTTGGAACTTTGTCAGATACTGCTTCCCATTGTTGAGAATGTAGCATGCACAGCAAAATACATGGAAGTAGATGACATTTGGCTTTTTTCCTTTCCACAATTCTTAGGTAGTCTTCTTAATCGTAGAGTGTATCAGCGATTTGTTCTAAGTGTAACATGTAGTGTTGACAACTTCTGCCCAGAAGTATTCAGGCAGATGAGCTGCTTCTAGTAGAGTTCTTCCAGCCTCTATAAATGTTCTTTTCTTTCTCTCAGCTACTCCATTTTGTTGAGGAGTTCGTGGAGTTGAGAAGTTGTGACTGATGCCATTGTCTGTACAAAACTGGTCCATTTCAGAGAAGTCGAATTCTCTGCCATGATCACTCTGGATAGCCTTGATTTTCTCCCTTTCTCGTTCATCACTAATCTGAACATCTTGATTAGTTAGGAGCTCATTTCATCTTTTGAGTTTAGAAAGAACACCCATTTGAACCTGGTGTAATCCTCCACTATGACTAGTGAGTATCTCTTCCCTCCTTGTTGTTGGAATTGGCCCAAATAGATCCATGTGAAGAAGTTGTAGGGGCTTGTCAATTGAGTTGATAGTTTTGCTCTTAAATGAGCTTCTGATCCGCTTTCAAGGTAGCGAGGCATACTACGACCTTTCTTTGTGAAATTTGAACTTGGGTAAGCCTGCAACTAGATCTTTTGAGGCCAGTTTAGACATGCTTTTGAAGTTGAGATGAGATAGTCTTTTATACCATAGCCAGCTCATTTCTTCAAATGCTTTTGCGTAAAGCATATCATCTCGTCCGAGCTTAGTTGACCAAGATTTACGGTGTAGACATTTCCATCAAGAATAAGCATTTGAATGATATTCCTATTTATATATGATTTGATTACGATATAGATGAATGAATATGCAAGTATGCTTGCATTAAGAAAAGCTGTAAAGTCCTTTGATAGATAATAGAACCATATGTACAAGAAATTAGAATGAATTTATCAAATGTGTTAGGCTGATCCTACATAAACAAAATAGCTTTGTAAAGTCCTTAAAAAGAAATGATGTACAAGGACTATAAATATAGAAAGATTAAGATTGTTAGGTTGATCTTATGTTGTAATAGATAGGCGTGTCTGATCGTCGAGCATTGCACCAAAAATCGTAGTCTTCTAGGAGATTTAAGGAAAACTCGAGAGCTGTCGAGGCAGAATCGTAGTCTGCATGATAGTAGATCTTGGAGTTTGTAGAGCGCCGGGAGAGGCGAGGAAGGATCGTAGTGTGTCGAGGAGAACTTCCTCGAGTAGTAGTCTCTTTGAGGAAGTCGTGTTCAAAATCGTAGAGGCGACGGCCTGACCTACTGGTAGGTAGTATGCATGAGCATCTCGAGAATCCTAAGCTAAGTCGAGAATCGTAGACTACACTCTAATGAGTCGTAGCCAAGTCTCTCTGATCATATCGAGGTCGAGATTGTAGTCGAGCAAGATCGGATGAAGACAATCAGATCATAAAGTCGAGAAATCGTAGAGTGTCAAGATCGATCTCGGGTTGTAGTGTCTGCTGACGGCGAAAAGGTGAATCGTAGAGTGTAGAACTAAGACTTCAATAGATGTGCTCACAACTGCCAAGGAAGAATTGTAGAGCAAACACGATTCTCAACAAATGAGCACTCGAGAATATCAAAGGAATGAAGCCTACTGGTCAGTTTGCAAAGATACATCCCACTAAAAGGAAACCGAGGAGAGCACTCAGCGAATGGCATGTAAGCTAACGGAAGATCTAAGCACCAACCCAATCAACATCCAGTTGAGTTGTGAAGCCATTCGAGATGAAGTCTTCCACAAGTTGATCGGAAGAAGAAGACTTGATAATTGACTAAGAAAAGTCGACAAGTGCGATGGTTGTCAAGTAAATAGAAGGCGAGGATCTTGAAAGTAACCAGGATCGTAGTGTTTTCCAAACAAAGAAGGGCCCGATGGAAGTGTACACAAAGTTCTTGGTCGACCTCACGAAGAACAAGGCTAAAGTGATTAAGCATTGGGTTGATCCATTGATGATAAGTGAAGCGGGAGATCACAAGGAGAAAGCGAAGTTTGGACCGCCACAAATCTGAAGTGTCTTGCTATTTAGAAGGGGCGAACAAAGAGTCAAGCCATCGATATCACGAGAGCGATCGAGGCAAGCGAAGTGTTGAAGCCTTTGCACAAAAAGAAGGAAGAGGTGTTCTACATTGAAGATCTAATGAACACTCTTCAAGATCATAGTGTTGTCTCTACCTGTGAACAAGACACTACGATCAGGTCCAAGAAGACATGCATCGAAATCGTAGAGTTTGAACAACTGAAGATTGAAGCATTGGCAACGGTTCAACCTAAAGATTGATATTCGAACAAAGCTTATTGAAAGCATCGATGCAAAAGGACAACCTCTGATTAAGAAATCAGAAGGAGGAAATAAAGTTGACTACCTGTCCGAGACATCAAAGTGACATCTCTGATGGGGTAGGTGAAACAGTAGACTGCAGAGTTAGAAAGCTAGAAAAGGGGATGTCATGTAACATCTACAGTCTACACCAAATAACTCGAGATCTGCAAAGCAATTCAAAAAGATTTTAACGGCTACTTTCCAACGGGAAGATTGGGAAGGAGTATAAATCAACAGAGCTTCAAATATCAAGAGTTGCTGATGATTGCAACATTGCATAATCGTTAAGTTGGTAGGATGCTATCTTGTTGACTCTACGAGTTCCACCAGAGCTTTACATGAACTAGTCTCAGTGACAGTGAGACTACGAAGGTGGAAGTGAAGCAACTTTGAAGAAGGACCTAAACAGACTAAAGCTTCACTCAACAAAGATGAGAATGCCACTGAAGATGGCAGCTAAGCTGAGAGCCGAGAAGGACAAGAAGATAGCATTCAGAAGAGTGGCTGAGCATCAAGAAGATTCAGAGAGCCACTCTACGAATCACCATTAACCTAAAGCCAAAATACAACAAGTGCAGAACCATGTCTGCCAACCAGTCAAGAAGGGTTCAGGGAATGGTGATAGTACACAGCTGACATCATATCAAGATGAGCAGAATAGAATTAAGATCAGCTGCACCAAAGAAGATGTGGTCTAGACTCGAAGCAGAATGCAAAGAGGACAACACTAAGGTGCTAAGTACAAAAGATGTTCAAGTTTAAAGACATCTTAGCAGCTCAACACCAACAACAACAACAACGACAACAACAACAAGAATCCAAGGCCTGAGGGGTCCTTGTCCGGAGGGACTAAATGAATTTCTAAACTTGCTGGGCTTGAAGAGTTCCTAGGGAACTAGAGAAGTTCCAAGGCTACTGGCCTTGAAGAGTTCTTAGTGAACTAAAGTCCAAAGGTGTTGGCCTTGAAGGAATCTTAGTGATTCGAGTCTTGCGCCTTTCTTTAGTGAAAATCCTGCTAGTTGAAAGTAGAATAGTGGATTAGGAGCTTGAGTCTCTGAACCACTTAAAATCCCTTGTGTCTTTTACTTTATATCATTTACATTATGTACTTAACTGCTATAACTGCTATGTATGTATTAACTGTTTACCACTGAACTAACTCTAAGAACAATGCATGCATGATTATGAATATATCAATAAAGGGGATCTTTTACTTATTCCGCTGTACTTGAAAAGATTCTTATATTTGTCATATGTTAAATCATTAGCAATACAAAATAAAGGAGAAAGTATTTGAAATTAAAAGGATCTATTCAACCCCCCCTTCTAGATCTATTATGTGCCTATTGGGAACTAACAATTGGTATCAGAGCAGATTCTCATGCTATATTCAAAAGCTAATCGCTTTGAGTCTAATCCTAGGCACAAACATTGTTCTAAACTTAGTTTAGTAGTATGTCACTTGTTATATACAGATGAGCTCACACGTTGGAAATATTGTGTACATGTATATGTGTATATACACCTGAAGCTGCTCAGATTGGTCCATATTCTTAAATGCCATTACAACAAGACCAATCCTTGGCCACAGTCAATCTTGTAGTCTGAAGACCAGGCTAGGAAGCTCCAGAGACATCAAAAGAAAAGAGTCAAACATCCACAAGCCTGAAAGATGAAAAGGTAATACATGCTAAGAAACGCTTATCCAGAGAAGAAAGAAGAACTTCTCAAATATGTATTTAGCCGACCAGCAGCTGGATGTGATCCTTGAGAACTCAAGGATGTCAAAGAACTAAAGATTCTCTCAGCTTACATCTTCAAGGCTATGACTGATTGATTGAAGGTCAACTGGAGCAACAAGCTATCAGGAGAAAATGAAAAACTATGCACATCAATGCCTAACCTCAGTATATCTATGTTAAATGACTGTTAAGAAATTGACAGGAGAAATGTACGGTTCCTCACTGATATAAATGTGTACATCATATTGCACCTCCTTATGAACTATAACAGTATTCTCTCAAGGAATCATACTCTACCTAAAAAGGTGTAGAGAGAAATTACTCTGAGGTTGGAAACTCAAATGCTTAAAAACTTTCTCTCCATCCAAGTTTTAGGTTGAAGATGACATCTTGAAATAAATGTGAAATATGTCATAAGCATATCAAAGTTTAACTTAATCTTATGTGGAATAATCTCTGCTGATTGGTTGAGTATGTATGTACAAACCTATGTTCTATGTTTTTAATAACACATAGAGTATGATCAGTTCTATAAGAGTATCTTGAAGATTTGTAGAAACTGATCACCTCCATGAATCAACCAGATTCAAATAAGTCATAGAGTTGATTCTCACTCTGTGAACATTTTAACTCTGTGAACATAACCCAGCAAATGATGAAACCATCAAACAAAAGAGTGTTTTATTAAAATGGCTAATCTTACACACACTCATCATCATGCATCTCATAATGTAATATCTAAATTAGTTATTTGCATGAATATGATTTTTGGTGATCAACATGATGAAAATCCAAATATATGAGGAACATGGATTTTGAAAACTAACCTGGTAGGACCCATTTAACTATGGGTACCAAAAATAGAAATATATCTAACCTACAGATACTTGGTCTATCTGGCCACACTAAGGAATCTTTGAAGAAGAAGACTTGATCAAGAAGACTCAACCAACGAAGGCTTAAAAGGCATTGAAATGATTACGATAAAATTCCTATATGTCAAAGCACATCTTGAAGACTCTTGAGCTAATCTGAATGAAGCTCACATGGTTGCTGATCTTTATATGGAAGCAGGCCATTCAACCAAAGATGAAAAGGGTCTTGTATGCTTAATAATGAAAAGCATGTCATATGAGAAGAATCCTCAAGGAAGCTCACATCAAAGGATCATCGAGCATCAATTATAAGGAACTCATTGCGGGAGCAGAACTCCACAAGCACAAACTGACAAGGAAGACTACGTTCGTAGTGCTGTCAAAGGATCATAGAATGATTAACACTGAAGATACCCATTTCCATGATACAAGAAGATTAAATGACTTTAGCTTGAATGAGATATGCAAGGCTGCCTTCTGATACACATGAAGAAGAAGAACTCATGTCTCTCTGAAAAGACAGTATAAACTATGGGGGAGCAGTAATCTGCTAACAGTACATCGACTTTGAAACATCAGAGATATACTATGAAGCAATGTACCAGTTACAGAGTCCCAAAACTTTGTGGCTGACGAACCAAATGAAGATCCATAGTCAGTAGGAACATCTCAAAATGTTCTACTGATAACCAGTCAACCACCCAACTCAAAATCATGGAGAGCCTACGATCAAACATCTGATCGTAGTGTAGGAGCAGGAGGACACCACGATTACAACCAATGCAAATGTCTTAAGTTGGTAGAGGATCTCCCTAGCAGAAAAGGTCAAAAGAGATATCAGTGCAAATCACTTCTAAAGTTTTTCATCTGGAAAGCGCCTCAAGGATAAACCTGACCCTTAGTTCACTCTAAGAGGTTGGCTCTTCCCGAGATACCTTAACCCAGTAGGAATGCTTAGTAAAGTTCATCTCAAGGACCAAGTCAGTCAACGATCATAGAGTAGAGGTTGAAGTGAACTCAACGATCGTGGTGCAACATCAGCAATCGTAGAAACAGACTTGACGATCGCAGTCTTACCTGAGGATACACTAGCTCATAAGGAGGTAGGAAGAACTGGACAATTGCTCAACCATTCAGATTATGAGGAGATAAGTTCGAATACTGATTGGGAATGAGACTCATCTCTAAAGAAAAGTGCCCAAACCTTCATAAAGTACACATCGGTGGTTAAGACATGCGGTTTCAAGATGAGGATTAGTGTCAAACCATCCACTGTGACATCTCTCGAGAAGAAGATCGTTGAGTCAACAAAAGAAAGCGTAGAGTTCATAGCTACCTCATCGAGCTACTCTCTGAACCAAAAAAGGTCAACGGTTAATCCACGTCATTGGCGCCTATTTTCTTAAAAGAAATATTAAACTAAAAAGTTTATGGGGAATTCTGATTTCATTCTTGGGCATCGTGCAACCAATGAATGGTTGACACATCACGACTTATGCAGAGATAAAAGAAGCGCCATAAAGACAAATTCAAAATCTATAAACAGTTACCAGAAACTATCGAACCTCTCTCCCTCCCATTTTCAAAACCTAGAATCCTATTCAAAGCCTAATTCCATTAACCCTCCAGAGCCTTGCCCAAATCACATTCATCTATCTCTCACAAGACTCCCTAAATTAAACACCCATACTCTTTGAAGTCTTCAAATGGAAGATTGGTGAGTAATCATTGGCATTGACTCGGAACCAAGAGGCGTTTGAGAAAATGAAAAAGAAGTTCAGAGATATTCTTGAACTTGTGAAGAAGGCTGGATTCTCAGAATGTCTTGAGGTAAGCACTCGAGTATATACTGAACTAGTAAAGGAGTTTTACTCAAACGCATCCATAAATTCTGGAACCCTTTCTACCAAGGTCAAAGGTCAGTCTCTAAAGCTAAAATATCAGACATCAATCAATGCTTAGGCCTTCCTGACCTAGGACTAAAAAGCCTTGATGAGATCGACACTGAACAAGCAAAGAGGTCTATGGGATACAAAAGAAACCCTAGTATGAATGACATGAAGAAAAATGAGTTTCCTGAAGAATTCGAGTTTCTTGCTGAGATAGTAGGCAAATGTATACTATGCAAGGATACTGCACATGATACTATGCTTGATCAACAACTGAAAATTTTGTCTGCAATAGTTCTGAAGAAGAAAATAAACTTTGGAGTTATCTTGTTCGATCAAATCTCCAAATGGGTGGAAAAGGCTGAGATGAAGAAGTCTACCGATAAACCCCTCACAAAGGTTTTTCATGGGAGACTCTTGAGCATTGTGATAAAGAAGAATTTGGGAGAAAGATCAAGGATGATGAGGGAGAGCCTTTAAATGTTCACAAAGTGATGTCTCCACAGCTGTTTGTAAACTGGAAGAAAAACCCAAAGGAAAACAGGAGGGTAACAATAACTGGGAGTAGCAGAAAGGACTCTGTGAAGAAGAGGAAGAAAAAAGAGGTGGAAAGCTCTCATTCTGATGACTCTGTACAAGTGTAACCACACCGATAAGCAAAAGAAATCAAAGGTGTGAAGAAAAGCAGAGGCTCCACAAGAAGTCTCTCCACACGAAGACAAGGATGAAGGTGAAAAGGTCTCAATTGCAGAGACCACAAAGAGAAAAGAATGTGATTACTTCAAGGGCCATCAAGAAAGAAAGCTAAGGTGGTAAACAAAGCCACCCCGGTTCCCCAAGAAAGTTCATCGACAAAAAAGAGGCGTGAAGTCAAAAGAGAAGAGAAGGGCTGAAAGTCTCAAAATTGAGTCCCCAAAGAACAAATCCAACAATGAAGGTGAAGATGGATTCATAAAAGAAAGTGCAAACTCGATGATGAAGAAGAATATACAAGCTCTGAGCTAACTCTCGGAGCATCAACTCGATGATGAAGAAAAGCTGCAAGATGACAAAATTGCATCTCAAATGCAAATGCTCCAACAAGCCCACATGATGGGTCAAATGATGTTGAGTCGAAGAAGAAAGGACATGCCCCCTTAATCTTTGAAAATCAAGGAAGTCTTTACGATGATACTGAAGCTTCAGATCGAAGAAGAAGAAGAAAAGTCGACTCTCTATATTTGAACCTCAAGGAGAAGAAAGAGCTACTGGACTACTTGCTAAATTTGTCCAAAAGAAGCAAGGTGAACACTCTCTGCAATCATTGAAGTAAGTGATGATGAAGTTGAATCAAAGGAAGAAGATCTTTGAAGATGGTACTAGTGATGAAAATCAGCAAAAAAAAATCATTGATGAATCGATGATGAAAAATCGGCATGATTCAAGCTCAGAAGGTGAAGAAATGGAGGAAGGTTCTGGTTTTGCAAATCAGAAATCAGAGGAACCAGCTGACTATCTTGTCCTCTCTCCAGCAAGGATCAACATAAGAATAGTGGTAGAAGTCTTTGATGAACCATCAGAACTACCAACCGAAAGATGGATAAGATATGAAATGAATAACTCAAGGTTGTAAGGATGACTGCACATGATGTGTTCAAAAAATGGAACAACATGGAATTAGACTGCACCACTATCCTCTACAATCCTGATGATCTATTGTTGAGATGGTTCTTCCAATGGAGGCCTTGGTTAAAGGCGTATACTGAAAAAGATAGAAGTTACCTCAGCTGGTGCTTCTCTCAGTTTCCAAGCCTGGAGCTAGTATCTCAGAACTTCCCAAGGGTGAAGAAGTTTGCAACCAAAATGATCAAAGACCAGCCTCACTACAAAGTCTATAGACATGCTGGCAACCACTACATTCCCTATGATAGTAGAATGGGTTCTGATGGCAGAAGGATCATAGCCAAGGAGATGATCATAGAGTATGTTCACTCTACCACTGATGGTGATCAAGTCCAAAATGAGAAGCCTCCCTTGGCCCAAGCACTATTGCCTGACATTCCTTCATCCTCTAACAACAATTGGCACTCAACGAATTTTCAGATTCTCACTACTTTCAAAAATATGTCCAAGGATGAAAATCGTAGAGTCCAATCTGATGTTCAACAAAAGCCTGCTCAACCACACGACCAAATTCCTATGGACCAGGAACTATTGAAGAATTCTGATGAGCTGGTTGAAAAGATATCTCTAATCAAGGAAGAGTCAAAGATGTTGACAACAACAGGAGATAATTTAGTTCAAAACAGACTTCAAACCACTTTGGCTGATGTATCTCTCAAAATCAAAGAGAGATCAGATCTATCTAAAGGCTATGAATGATCAGAAAACATAAGCTCTACGAGCACAGAAGGCTAATGAAGAGCAAATCCAAGTCCTCTCTGAAAAGATTGACAACCTGAATCAGTATTTCTCTCTACAACTTGAGCTGAGCCAACAAGAACTCAAGATTAAAGTTGGTAACTCCTCTTACCTGATGGAGCAACTAATGTCCAACATGGAGCATCTTTCTCAAGTGATTAATGACAAAAAGTGAGAGAAAAAGAGGCATAGAAAGAGGCATTCAAGGAAGAGCAAGGAAAGCAGAAGAAGTAAAGATAAGAAGGCCAAGAGAAAGACAAAAAGAAGAAGGCAAAGAAGAAGAGCGAATCATCATCGAGGGGAGCAAAAGATGATGATCATATGAATCGAGAGTTTGAGGGGAACAAATTAAAGAAGAAGATCGTGAGTCTAAAAGGGGGAAGCGAAAAAGATAAGTCGACATCCGGGAACAAGAGCAAGAAAATCAAGCAGATAAGTAACCAATCAACAGACATCCTGGAAACATACATGGAGCCAAAGAGGTACATCTCTAACTAGTTAAGTATGTTCTGGATCCAAGATGTAAAATGTCATAGTTTATTAAATTCCATATTATTATAAATGACATTCATGATTATCTGTTTTAGAAATACAGTTGCTCACTGTATATAAGATTCATTCATAACATGCATATGCACTTATAGTTTTTGTCATAATCAAATAGGGGGAGATTGTCAGGAATAAGCATGTGAATTATATTCCTATTTATATATGATTTGATTATGATATAAATGAATGAATATGCAAGTATGCTTGTAGTAAGAAAAGCTGTAAATTCCTTTGATATATAATAGAAACATATATACAAGGACTTAGAACGAATTGATCAAATGTGTTAGGTTGATCCTACATAAGCAAAATAGCTTTATAAAGTCCTTAAAAAGAAATGATGTACAAGGACTATAAATATAGAAAAATCAAGCTTGTTAGGTTGATCTTATGATGTAATATATAGGCGTGTTTGATCGTCGAGCACTGCACCAAAAATCGTAGTCTCCCAGGAGAGTCAAGGAAAACTTGAGAGCTGTCGAGGCAGAATTTTAGTCTGCATGATAGTAGATCTCGGAGTTTGTAGACTGCCAGGAGAGATGAGGAAGGATCGTAGTGTGTCAAGGAGAACTTCCTCAGAGTCGTAGTCTGCTGAGGAAGTCATGTTCAGAATCGTAGAGAGCCAACCTACGAGCCGACCGAGGATCTGCCGAAGCCAAGTCAAGAATTGTAGACTACACTCGGAGTCGTAGAGTCTACTGATGTCGAAGCCAAGTCAAGAATCGTAGACTACACTTAGAGTCGTAGAGTCTACTAATCCTATCAAAGGCAGAGATCGTAGTCGAGCAAGATCAGATGAAGACAACGAGCACAAAGTTAGAAATTGTAAAGTGTCAAGACCTGATCTCGAAGTCATAGTGTCTGCACAGCCGAAGCTGAATCGTAGAGTATAAAACTAAGACTTCAACATATGTGCTCACAACGCCAAGGCAGAATCATAGAGCAAACACGATTCTCAATAAATGAGCACTCCTAGAATATCGAAAGGAATGAAGCCTTTGGTTGGTACTGCAAAGATACATCCCACCTAAAGGAAACCAGAGAGCACTCAACGAATGGCATGTAAGCTAACAGAAGATCTAACCACCAAATCAATCAACATCCAGATTGAGTTGTGAAGCCATTCGAAATGAAGTCTTCCACAAGTTGATCATAAGAAGACTTCAGTAACTAAGGAAAGTCATTAAGTGAAGTAGCAGTCAAGTAAATAGAAGAAGACAATCTTGAAAGTAACCAGGATAGTAGTGTTTGCCAAACAAAGAAGGAATTGATGGAGTGTACACAAAGATATTGGCCAGCCTCTGAAAAACAAGGCTAAAGTGATTAAGCATTGGGTCAGTCTATTGATGATAAGTGAACGGGAGATCACAAGGAGAAAGCGAGGTCTCTTGCCATTTAGAAAGGGCCAGAACAAAGAGTCAAGCCATCAGTATCTGAGAGTAGTCAAGGAAAACAGAAGTGTTGAAGCACTGCACAAGAGAAGGAAGAGGTGTTCTACATTGAAGATCTAATGAACACTCTTCAAGATCGTAGTGTTGTCTCTACCTGTCAATAAGACACTACGATCAGGTCCAAGAAGACATGCATCAGAATAGTAGAGTTCGAACAACTGAAGATTGAAGCATTGGCAACAGTTCAACCTAAAGATTGATATTCGAACAAAGCTTATTGAAAGCATCGATGCAAAAGGACAAACTCTAATCGAGAAATTAGAAGGAGGAAATAAAGTTGACTACTTGCCTGAGACATCAAAGTGACATCTCTGATGGGGTAGGTGAAACAGTAGACTGCAGAGTCAGAAAGTCAGAAAAGGGGATGTCATGTCACATCTAAAGTCTACACTAAATACCTCAAGATCTACGAAGCAATTCAAAAAGATTTTAATGGCTACTTTCCAACGGGAAGATTGGGATGGAGTATAAATCAACAGAGCTTCAAAGATCAAGAGTTGCTAATGATTGCAGTATTGCATAATCGTTGAGTTGGTGGAATGATATCTTGTTGACTCTACGAGTTCCTCCAGAGCTTTACATTAACAAGTCTCAGTGACAGTGAGACTACGAAGGTGGAAGTGAAGCAGCTTTGAAGAAGGACCTAAATAGACTAAAGCTTCACTCAACAAAGATGAGAATGCCACTAAAGATGGCAGCTAAGCTGAGAGCCGAGAAGGACAAGAAAATATCTTTCAGAAGAGTGGCTGAGCATCAAGAAGATTCAGAGAGCCACTCTACGAATCACCATGAACCTAAAATCGAAACAAAACAAGTGCAGAACCATGTCTGCCAACCAGTCAAGAAGGGTTCAGGGAATGGTGATGGTATACAACTTACATCATATTAAGATGAGCAGAACAGAATGAAGATCAGCTGCACCAAAGAAGATGTGATCTAGACTCGAAGCAGAATGCAAAGAGGACCACACCAAGCTATTAAGTACAAAAGATGTTCAAGTTTAAAGACATCTTAGCACCTCAGCACCAACAACATCAATGACAACAACAACAAGAAGCCAGGGCCTGAGGGGTCCTTATCCGAAGGGACTAAATGAAGTTCCAAGCCTGCTGGGCTTGAAGAGTTCCTAGGGAACTAGAGAAGTTCCAAGGCTGTTGGCCTTGAAGAGTTCTTAGTGAACTGAAGTCCCAAGGCTGCTGGCCTTGAAGGAATCTTAGTGATTCAGGGTGCTACCCTTCCTTAGTGAAAATCCTGCTAGTTGAAAACAGAATAGTGGATTAGGAGCTTGAATCTCTGAACCACTTAAAATCCCTTGTGTCTTTTACTTTATATCATTTACATTATGTACTTAACTTCTATAACTACTATGTATGTATTAACTGCTTACCACTGAACTAACTCTAAGAACAATGTATGTATGATTATGAATATATCAATAAAGGGGATCTTTTACTTATTTTGTTATGCTTGAAAATATTCTTATGTTTGTCATATGCTAAATCATTAGCAATACAAAATAAAGGAGAAAAATATTTGAAAGTAAAAGGATCTATTCAACCCCCCCTTCTAGATCTATTATCATTTATCTGCTCAATGCTATTGTAGTCGTTGACTCTCTTTGGTTTGCTGATTCTGCCTTTACGCATGAATCTTCTGAGTCTTTTTACCAGTATTGCAAAGTCCTCATCATCATCTTCATCACAGTCAGAGTCATTTTCAGTATTGGCTTAGGAGATGTTGTCAGTTGCTTTGAGAGCAACCCCTTTATCCTTTTTTCTTCCTTCAGATAGAGTTTCTGCTCATTGAGTCAGCTCCAATTCATATGTAAGAAGGTTTCCATATAACTGTTGAACATTCATTTCATGGAGATTCTTTAATTCTCTGAGGGCAGTGGTTTTGGCATCCTACTTGCTAGGTAAAGCTCTCATGAACTTTATGATTAGATCTTTATTTAGATAGATCTTTCCATTGGCTCGAAGAGAGTTAAGCAGTATATTGAATCTTTCGTAGGTGGAAGTGACATTTTCTCCTTGAACGTGTGAAAACATCTCATATTGCCGAGTCAGGAAAAATTGATTGTTTTCTCTGACTTCTTCTATTCCTTCATGCATGATGAGTAATGCTTCCAATACCTCCTTTTGTTGTTTTGCTATTAACCACATTCTCGAATAGATCATCTTTTAAAGATTGGAACAAAATGTTATTGGCCTTTTTGTCGAGTTGAACAGCTTTCTTTTTGTTGTCCGTCCATTCTTCTCTGACCTTGATCTGAATTATGTTTGGGTCGTCTGTAGTTGGTGATAACTTTATAGGAACGTAGGGCACATTCTGAACAGTTTCAAATAGATCTTCATCTATTAAATCCATGTATGCTTGTATATGAACTTTCCAGTTGGCGAATTTGTCTTTTTTGCACATAGGTGGCTTGTTGCCTCCTTCAGTCTTTGATTCTCTTATCAGATGTGCCATTGGATCTACTTAAGCTTTATAGGCTTTTTGATAGAACCTCCTCTGATACCAATTGTTAGTTCCCAAAGGCACAATAGTTATCTAAAAGGGGGGTTGAATATATATTTTAAATTCTTGTCGAAATACTTTGTTAGTTTTGATAATGATTCAAACACATCAGAATTAAGATTTGTTTGTTCTCCCTTTACAATATAGTGAGTTAATGAGAGTGAGGCAGTTATAGCAGTTATAGCAGTTATAGCAAGAAAGTAAGAGACACAACAATTTTAAGTGGTTCAGAGCACTTAAAGCTCCTAGTCCACTCTTCTATTCCTCGAGTAGGAAATCCACTAAAGATATCTTTTACACTTTCTGAATCTAATAGATTCCTTCAAGACAAGCAGTCTTGGCACTTCTCAGTTCACTTTTGAACTCTTCAAGTCCAGTAGACTTGGTTCTTCACAGTTCACTTAGAAATCTTCTAGTCCGTCTAACTTGGAACTTCTTACTTCACTTGATCATAGTTGATGAGTTCTTGAATGGTGCTACTCAATTTCCATTAAGCTCTTGTTCGAAAGAACTGAGTAGTTGAGCAAACTTTCTCTTTTCAGATCGTAGAGTTGAGCGTTGAGTGTTCTTCAACATTTTTGTTTAATGCTTGCTTAGTTCTATCATCTGCTGATGTTTTGCATATATTAGGTATTTGAAATGTATCCGTTGAAGACATCCATTGAAACATTAAATGCATTTGACATTTCTAAGCTTTGATGAAGACTTTTCTGCACATCTTCTTATTAGCAGTTTGGCCCACTGACACATCAGACTGTTATCTCACCTAACACCTGAAAAGGTGTTTTTTGCTGGCCCGTAGTACTTTTCTTAGCTTCTTCAATACATTTCTTTGTTGTATACTAAGGATGACTATTTGTGACATTGGGACTACCGAGGGCTTCAATGTTTATAATCCATTCCACATTCGTTAGGATTTATTCTTAAACAAATGGGCAATGATCGATGCTTCTAATACATGCAAATTATGCTCTACAATTATGATCGTGGTGTCTTTCCACCTTGGTGCTTGATCTGATACTGGCAAATGAGAACACTACGATTTCTCTTAAGGACTGGCACACTACGATCTTCACTTGCTTGTCTTGCAGACTCTACATTTTCGAGAGCACACTACGATCTCTGAGTTGGCTCGGCAAACGTTTAGACCACTCTACGATTTTACGAGAGCCCTTTCAAAGCAGACACACTACGATTCTCGATGCTCTACGATTATGCCTTAGCTTCTGCAATCTCTTGATCAGCTCGATAGACTACGATTTTTTTGAAGCCTATCAATTTTATCTCAAGACATAGATCAACCTAACAGCTTTGATCTCTTCATCTATACATTCATTTACATAATGATAAACACTAAAAGCTTTAGATCAACCTAACAATTTGATCTACCACTAAGTCCTTGTACATATATTCCTTGAAGGACTTTTAATATAATCATGAATGTTTACTTTCAACATCAAATTTAAATATGCACTCTCCCAACAACATCCACTATTTATAAGTCTTGTTGATTCAAATCGGAGACCGCAAGTTACCTGTCGATCTTATTTATTTGAAAATACTTGAATTTGATGTGATTTTAGGGATTTATTGGTTAACCACTCACCATGCTAAAATTGATTATTTTCGTAAGGTTGTTAGCTTTCATATTCCTAACAAACCTATTATGCGAATTCAAGCAACCAAACCACTAAAGTCAATCACTGTCATATCAAGCCATAAAGCTATTCGTTTATTGAAAAATGGATGTCAAGCTTTCTTAGCCCATGTCACGGATTTAAACAAAAATATGTCAGATTTGAATGATATTTCTATTGTTAATAAATTTCCTGACGTATTCCCTAAAAAACTTCCCGGCCTACCCCTAAAGCGAGAAATCAAATTTTGTATCGACCTTGAATCCAGTACAAAACCCATTTCCAAAGCCCCATATCGAATAGCTCCTATTGAACTTCAGGAGTTAAAGACCCAATTATAGGAATTGTTAGACATCGGTTTCATTCGTCCTAGTATATTTCCTTGGGGTGCTCCTGTTCTATTTGTAAAGAAGAAAGATGGAAGTATGCAACTTTGTATTGACTACTGGGATTTGAATCATGTCACCATCAAAAATAGGTACCCGTTGCCACACATTGATGACCTACTTGACCAGTTGCAAGGCGCCAAATTCTTTTTAAAGATTGATCTTCGTTCTGAATATCATCAGTTGAAGATTAAAACTGATGACATTCCAAAGAATGCTTTTAGAACTCGGTACGGGCATTACGAATTCCTAGTCATTACGAATTCCTAGTTATGT
This sequence comes from Panax ginseng, assembly GCA_020205605.1. NCBI lineage: Eukaryota > Viridiplantae > Streptophyta > Magnoliopsida > Apiales > Araliaceae > Panax > Panax ginseng. The sequence continues at coordinate 66,158,092 of CM035138.1, forward strand.
CTTTTGGATTGACTAATGCTCATGCTGCATTCATGGATATGATGAACTGAGTATTCAATGAATATTTGGAATATTTTGTTGTTGCCTTTATTGATAACATCCTCATTTACTCCAAAAACCGTGAAGATCATGAGCAACACTTGAGGCTCATACTTCAAAAGCTTCATGAAAACAAGCTATATGCCAAGTTGAAGAAATGAGAGTTTTGGCTTGAGGAAGTAGCATTTCTTGGGCATGTGATATCGAATCATGGAATATCTGTTGACCCAATGAAGATTGAAGCAATTCAAAGCTGGGAACAACCTAAGTCAGTGACCAAAGTACATAGCTTTCTGGGCTTAGTTGGTTATTATCGGAGATTCGTGGAAGGTTTTTTATCGAATCGCTACTCCATTAACTCAGCTGACTTGAAAAGATACAAAATTTGGTTGGAGCGAGGAATGTGAGAAGAGTTTTCAAGAACTCAAGAGAAGACTCATTTCAGCACCTATTCTGACAATACCATCTGGTTCGGAGGGATTTTGTCATCTACAGTGATGCTTCAGGCAGAGGGTTAGGATGTGTTCTCATGAAACATTGGAAAGTCATAGCATATGCCTCACGACAACTCAAAGAGTATGAGAGGAATTATTCTACTCATGATCTAGAGTTGGCAGCGGTCATTTTTGCGCTTAAAATCTGGAGGCATTACCTGCATGGGGAGAAAGTGGAGATCTACACGGATCATAAAAGCTTCAAATATTTCTTCACCCAAAAGGAACTCAACATGCGATAACGGTGTTGGCTCGAGCTGTTGAATACCATCCTGGAAAAAGTGAACGTGGTAGCTGACACATTGAGTAGAAGATCATATGCGGGTACGAGTGCGATATTGTCAATGCAAAGGCCCATTTTGTATGACTTGCAAAGGATGGATATAGAGTTAAAGACACCAGGGACCCACGTGATGATGTCAAATATACGAGTAGAACCGACTTTAATCGATAAAGTTAAAGCTGTTCAAGCCACAGACCTGGAGCTGATGCATATGTGGAAGAACGTACAAGAAGGTGTTATTCCAGAAGCAAGAATCGGTGAACAAGGAATACTTCGAGTTAACTCCAGACTTTGTGTTCCTAATGACCCTGATTTAAAGTATAAAATTATGATGGAGGCACACAACACATCATTTGCAATCCATATTGGGAGTACCAAAATGTATCGTGTTCTTCGACATACATTTTGGTGGAGCAATATGAAAAGAGAGATCACAGAGTTTATATCAAGGTGTTTAACGTGTCAACGAGTCAAGGCAGAGCATCAAGTGCCAAAAGGTCCATTGCAACCACTTGAAATTCAAGAATGGAAGTGGGAGCACATTACTATGGATTTCATTACTGGTCTTCCCAAGGTTTCCCAAGGCATAGATGCGATTTGGGTCATTATCGATAGATTGACCAAGTCTACTCATTTCTTACCTATACGAGAAACTTATTCACTTGAACATCTTGCTCGTATATACATAAATGAGATTTTAAGACTGCATGGTATGCCATTATCCATAGTTTCTGATTGAGACCCAAGATTCACTTCACGATTTTGGGTTAGTTTGCAAAAAGCTATGGGCACAAATTTACGATTTAGTTCAGCATATCATCCTCAAACGGACGGGCAGTCAGAGAGGACTATTCAAACTTTTGAAGATCTATTAAGACTCTGTGTCCTTGACTTCAAAGGAAGTTAGGACAAATTCTTGCCATTGGTGGAATTCTCCTATAACAACAGTTATCAAGCAAGTATTGGCATAGCTCCATTCGAGGCGTTGTATAGACGCAATTGTCGTTCTCCAGTATGCTAGAACGAGATGGATGAAGCAACGTTGTTGGGACCAGAATTGGTACGTATGACTACGGAGAAGATTCAAATGATCTGGCAACGTATAAAAACCTCTCAAGATCGACAAAAGAGTTATGTTGATCTTCATCGAAAGGACGTAGAATTCAATGTTGGAGAGCATGTGTTGTTACATGTGTCTCCATGGAAAGGAATTAAAATATTTGGAAAAAGAGGAAAGCTCAATCCTCGATTCATTGGGCCATTCAAAATCCTCGATTGAGTAGGAACTGTGGCCTATAGACTCTCTTTACCGCCAAGTATGTCTTGTGTTCATAATATTTTTAATACATCCATGTTATGTAAATACGTGGAGGACCTGAACCACATTATTGAGTTAGAACCAGACGAAATAGCGAAAGATTTAACGTATGAAGAGGTACCTGTTCAAATCTTGGATAAGAAGGAACATATTCTACGCTCCAAGGTTATACCTCAAGTCAAAGTTTTGTGGAGAAACCACGACGTTGAGGAAATGACTTGGGAGTTAGAATCTGAAATGAAATCAAGGTATCCTCACCTCTTCCACATACCAGGTACGTGCCCCAATTTCAAGGATAAAATTTCATAAGAAGGGGAGGTTGTAAGACCCCAACTTTCATAAATAAGAATTAATTTTTCTCGAAATATATTTTTGAATATTATGGTGTGGATTTGATATAATGTTATAGTTGTGGGTAATATTTATAAATTTTGCAAAGTATGCAAGTTGTTATAAAATATTCGATTGATCAGGGAATATTCGTTTTAACAGAAAATATTTGTACGACGGCACAATCATTGGTGGATCCCACAATGGAATTATTGTCGGAGTTAGAAAATGACATAAATATCTTTTTATAAAAGTAACGGCGAATGTTTTATCGTTAACTGTTGAAATACCCGGTGATAAAAGTACAATAATATGCGTGGTTGCATAGTAGCACACAATATTGATTATTGATGCTTACGTGAGAAGTCGCTCAGTTTTATTCAATTATTGCTACAGTAATTGCTGCATAGTATCTCACGTTATTTGATTCAATTATTGTCAATATTTTATATATTATAAAATCAATAATTGAGATGACAAGTTATTCATATTATTATTTGCATAATTAATAATATATAGAAAGTTCTGTCGAGGAAAAGGGTTTGGTTATCTAATTGCGCACCAATATTGAGAAATCTTTATCGGAAAGCTCCCTCTTTCCTGTGAACGATCTGGTTATTAATATTGCGAGTTATAATAATATTGAATAAATGTTGTTAAAAATATTGAGGGGATTTTTATGAAGTATTTGATGTAAATTTTTTTTATTTTATGGACCCCCATTTACCCAATTTTCAAAATAATCTGTAGAATGTTATTTAATATATATATATATATATATATATATATATATATATATATATATAAGTGGTGGGGGCCCAAATATTGGAAAAATGAATTCTCTGGGGGAGAAAATTTGTGATTCACGGGTGGAGTATCACGTGGGGTACTATTTCATTATATATATATATATATATATATATATTAATAGATATATAATATATGCATATTGTTTGCATAGTGACTGAATAGTGAAATTTAGAAATTAGACTATTTATTTTCGGCGCCCGTGAAAAAAAAAAGAAAAGAAGTTACTGTGCAGTCCATTTCTAAATAGTATCCTTACATTCTCCTTTAATTATTATGCTTAGTTGAGAATTGAAAATCACACTTGAATCAGAGAATTCTTCTTCTATAATATTGAGCGTATTTCTTTCGAGTTCTAGGAAGCTTTGAGTATAGAAAACAGTGAAAGTTTTCTTCAAGAATATCACCGCTATACCAGTTGGAATACTCTTATTTTTAAGGTAAGGGATATTATTTTTGTTCAATATTCGTAAGAAATAATATTTTCTTCTAGACTCTGTAGTATGTAAGTAATATTATTTCATTTCAGATTCTGAAATTCTACACTCATTTTGTTAAGTCTTGGCTTCTATTCTTCATGAAATTAGTAGAATATCTTTGAAATTGCGCTTCATCCAATATCTTTTCATGGAATATTGTTCTGAGCATTCTTGATAATTTTTAACCTTTTCATGTCAAAGTACTATTCACGGGGTACTATTCACTTAGTTACTATTCACCCGGGATACTATTCATGACAAAAATTGATTTCTTTTCGGTCCAAATCATTTTCGATACAATATTATTCTTGAATTTTACTCCATAAAGCAGTATCATGTTGACAATTTGGATGTTTTTGAATTCTGGATAAATTAAATTATAAATCTTTAAAAATTTATCCATTACTTTCATTTAATTGAATTCTTATATCATTGTCATCATCCTAATGCTTATATTATTATGAAAGTCATCTTTGGCCCGTAGTGCATAGATGGACTGTTGATCGGTATGATTATGACCAGGGATCATTCAGTATAATCATGACATGTAATAATACAAATGATGTGGTAAATGTCCTCATTGGCCTTGTAGTGCATTGACGGACAGTTGTTGGCATGATCATGACCATTGATGATTACATGAATATCCTTGGCCCGTAGTGCATGTATAATTCGTGGACATGATACTAATGAATATCCTTGGTGGCCAGTAGTGCAGGGATGATTCAATGATGTGGATTGTTTATTAAGCTAAGTCTCAGCGATAAACTTGATGATAACCTTTTTAAATCATAGAAGATAGTAGATATCATGCTCTACTTGACTCTTCTAATGGATTGCTTGTTCCGCTGCAGTTAAAATTGATGTTTATTATATTTTATCAGTTTAACACTGTTGAAGACTAACGATAATTTATTCTGCATTATCTTAGTCATAATATTTCTTACTGGGCTAGTTGAGCTCACCATGTTTCTTTCATTGTTCTCTTCAGGAAATGAGAACATAGCTAGGACTAGTCGGGGAATGGAGTGACGGTCCGAGATGGTTGTTTTAGTAGTCCTCACCATTTAGTGTGATAATAAATGTAATGAAGATTGAATTTGAGTTTGGATATTGTCTAGAAGACAATATTCATGTTCAACTCTCAACTATGTTTTGTCGTATTTTACACGACAGTTGTATAATTAAGTTTGTATTTGAATTATATATCATGTATTTGGCGACTCAGAATGGGTGATGTATACCTATTTTAAGGGCGTCACACCTTGTTCACCTAAGGGCGACTCATTTGATTGATGTTGCCAACACCATCCCATGCAACCTAAGCACTGAGCTTACAAAAGAAGCATAAGGAGATCATAAAGGAGATGATTCAGAGTATCAATGAATGGGATCAAATCCACTTTCAAGCTGGCAAGAAACACAGGGAAATAATTCTTGTTTTGCAGAATACTCAGGAATCCCAGAATAATCGTATGATGGAAAGTCTCACGAGTCTACGAACTTCAATCAAAGAATTCCAAGCATTTTCCATGGGTCAAATGCAACAAACAGAAACTATCTTGAACATTCTACAAAAGAGAGAATCTCGAACTGATTCCCTAATCCAAGAAAATCGTGAACACATTGCTCACTCCAAGAATCAGCTCCACGAGCTCGTACAAGGCATGACTCGACTTCAAACCCTTGATGTTGACATAAAGGGGGAGAATAAAGGGGAAAGTGAGAAAGGCAAAGGAATAGGCAAAGGCAAATTCATCGCTCAATATTCAAGGAGCCCTCCTGCAAGACAACCTCACCATCAGACTCCACGACCTGAACAACATCAAATTATCATGGCTCAACCGCTAAGAAGTCAAGAGCCCAGCTCACAAGGTGTAACCACTACACACCTAAACTTGCCAATTGGAGATCCTGTGTTCATGAACATACACGAGAATTGGGAACTACTAAGTCAAAACGAGATGGAAGATATAGCATGGAGAAACAAAGCCAACAAGAGAATGAGAGCTGCAGAATATGCCAATCCTCTAAGGAACAAAAGGCAGAATGCTTTGTTTTATGCCTCCGAATTTCACTATAAAAGGAGGGCACCCCCTCATTCCTCAACACACAACTTCAAAAGTAGAAATTCCTATTCTATAGTATTGTGAGCATTTTTTTGAGTATAAGGATACTTTGAGTGTAGTTTTTTCTGCAAGATTTTCCAATAATAATATCCGATATTTCAATCAAATCCAGTTTCTACTAAGGTAAAGGATATTATTTTATTTCAATACTCGTAAGAAATATTAGTTTCTTTCATACTCCATAGTATGGAAGGGATATTATTTCATTTCATATTCCTAAATTTAAACTTACTATGATAAGTATTGCTTCTATAATTCCTGAAATTAGTAGAATATCCTTGATATTTGCACTTCATCAAGTATCTTTTCATGAAAATATTATTCTGAGCATTCTTGATAAGTTTTAACCTTTTCATGTCAGAGTACTATTCACGGGGTACTATTCCCAAAGTACTATTCATGGGGTACTATTCACCCGAGGTACTATTTATGATAAAAAAAAATTGATTTCTTTTCGTTCCAAATCATTTTTGATACAATATTATTCTTGAATTTTACTCCACAAAGCAGTATCATTTTGATAATTTGGACATTATTGAATTCTGGATAAATTAAATTATAAATCTTTAGAATTTATCATTTGCTTGCATTTAATTGAATTCGTATATCATTGTCATCATCCTCATGTTTATATTATTATGAAAGTCATCTTTGGCCCGTAGTGCATAGATGGACTATTAATTGGTATGATTATGACCAGGGATCATTCGGTATCACGACCCATAATGTTACAAATGATATGGTAAAATTCCTCATTGGCCCGTAGTGCATTGATGGACAGTGGTTGGCATGATCATGACCATTGGTGATAACCCAAAAATCCTTGGTCCGTAGTGCATGGATAATTCAGTGATGTGGACTATTTATTGAGCTGAGTCTCAGCGATAAAATTGATGATAAACTTTTTAAATCATAGAAGATAGTAGATAGCATGCTCTACTTGACTCTTCTATTAGATTGCTTGTTCTGCTGCAGTTAAACTTGTTGTCTATTATATTCTACCAGTTTAACACTGTTGAAGGCTAACGATAATTTGTTCTGCATTATCTTAGTCATAATATTTTTTACTGGGCTAGTTGAGCTCACCCTTTGCTTTCATTTTTCTCTTCAGGAAATGAGAATATAGCTGGGACTAGTCGGGGAACGGAGTGACGGTCCAGATGGTTGTTTTAGTAGTCCTCACTATTCTATAAAATAGTGTGATAATAATTGTATTAAGATTGAATTTGAGTTTTGATATTGTCTAGAAGACAATATTCATGTTAAAACTCTCAACATATGTTTTGTCGTATTTACACGACAGTTGTATTTGTATTAATTAACTCAGAATGGGTGATGTATACCTATTTGGGGGAGTCACAGTTGGTATCAAAGCTTAGAGATATGATCCCTGGCTGAGATGTGAGACTAGAACTAGGAGGCAAGAGACGGGAAATTCCTTCGCTAGTATGACCTACCTAAGTTATTTGGTATTTATTTGGTCGGTCGGAGTATAGGGATAATATGTGACATGTTAATGAACCCTTATTTTGTGGCAGTATTTGATAATGGCATCCGAAAATTTTGAGATAAGAAATGAAGCAAATGGGACCGTTGAGTCACCAATGATCAATACCCAGGATAATGTGCATCGGGATGGCAATAATCCTTAGGAAAAACATAACACCGACCAAAAAATAAATGATGGGATGGTCAGAGGCTTTATGCAATTCATGCAACATCAAGTGAGAGAGACTCCTGTTCAAAATGTAGGTGGAAACACTAGCAACTTTCGGATGGTCACCGCTAAGCAGTTCAAGGAGCTGGGACCACTGGAGTTTTTGGGAGAGCCAAAACCACTTAAGGTAGAGGCGTGGATAAAGCAGATCACCAAGATATTTGATGTCTTGGGATTCTCAGGAAGCAACGGAGTTTATATTGCGCCACTTCATGTCTTGCGAGGAGAGACAGATTAATGGTGGGAATCTAAATTGCGTACTCAACTTGCCGCACTGAAGATGTCTTGGGAAAAGTTCCAAGAATTGTTCAACGACAAGTACTTTTCCGAAAGTATTCATCACATGAAAGAAGTAGAGTTCATCAAGTTAGAGCAAAATAATTTGACCGTGTCACAGTACGAAGCTAAATTTTCCGAGTTGTCCCGATTTGCGTCCCACTTGGTTGATAATGAGGAGAGAATAACGCGGATGTTTCTAAGAGGTTTGAAACCTGAGATATGTCAATACCTAATTTCTCACAAATTGTGTTTGTATTCGGATGTTGTAAATAAAGCTCAGTTATTGAAGCGCGATAATGAGTTAACCCAACCAAGAGAAGCGGTAAACAAATCGATAATACCGATGGTACTTGATCATCGGCGACATCAAGCGAGGAGGAATCAACATGCCAAAAATGGTAACCACTTGGTGGTAATCATGGACAAGATAATAGAAGTGGAAATTTCAAGAAAGAAAATTCAATAATGATGGAAAAGCAAACAAACCTTTGACACTTGTTCATAAGGAAGAGAAGCAATGGCCCGATCGTATGTTACAAATCTTGGAGGGAGGGACACATCGATTCAAACTGTCTGTCTGTGACTACCCAAAGCATGTTACAATTATGGAAGAGAAGGTCACTAGCCCGATTTTGTTGTGCACTAAAGTCAAGTCCAGCTGGGATGGAGGCATCAAAGACCGTCCCAGACAAGACAAAATTGGTAGTTCAAGGGAGAGCGTGTAATAACCCGATATTTTTTATATAAATAAATAAGAAATTTTACATATAATTTTTTTTATTTTAAAGGTGGGAATATGTGCCAAGTAATGTGTATGTATATTTGTGATAAAAAAAATTTATTTATTTCCTGAATAATTACAAATAAAATTTTAAAATAATTATTAATCATTATAAACTATATTTTTATAGTAACTAATTTTATAGTAGAAATGATTTAAGTATTTATTTTCCATGAAAATAAATTTATATATTATTTAAATAATATATGAAATAATTATTAGTATTATTATAATAACTATTTTATTATGTGATTTTATTTATATTAGTTAATTTAATTATTTTAACTTAATTAATAATGTTATATTCAGATAAATCGGATATGGAATCCAAACCTTAATTTTGGATTTTGAATAAGGAAAGAGAATATTAATATAATATTACTTTTATTTCAGTGTTATAAATATGTATTGTGTATGCATAGACTATTAATAGTTGGTCAATTATGGTGTATCATGACCAAACCCTAACATTAATTTGTTTAACCCTATTTTGAAATTCAAATGGGAGATTCAAGACTGTGTAGTATTTGTGTTATATGATTTATGTTGTGTATTATTAGATTTAATGTTAATTAGAGAAAACCCTAATTAATATTTGAAAACCCTAATTGTAGAAACCCTAATTTGTAAATTAGTAACCCTAATTGTTAATTATAAGCCCTAACGCTAATTAGTGGACTTTGAACCCTAAATGTTCAAGTTATGTAATTAGAAAACTAATTATAATTAGTAAACTCTAAATTACATTTTTAGGAAACTAATTTTTATTTTATTATAAACCCTAATTGTCAAATTGGAAAACTCTAATTGCTAAATTAGAAAGTTTAATGTTAATTAGTGGACCTTAAACCCAATTTTCATGTTTTATGTAATTAGATAACCTAATGTAATTACGAAACCCTAATTTTCATTTTAGAAACTAAAATATTTTTTTCCTCTAAATAAAAATCCTAGAAAATCAAAATTTGGGAAACCTTAGGGTTAAACCCTAAGGGTTTGCCAAGATTACATTATTGCCATTAAATTAGAAAGCCAAAAGACTTTTTTGCCCCTTGCATTAGTAAAGCTAGAATGTTAGATCTTGACTTATTGGGAGTTGTTGGCCAACCCTAGGCTTACCCATGTGATATTATATACCAGCAATCAACCATTTTGATTAGCCAAATTCATTGCACCACATTATTTATAAGATCAAAGAGAGAAAAATTATATTTTTGCTCATTCATTCTCCAATACCCAACGTAGACCTTCTATCTCTAAAACCCACGAATTTCATTACTAGATCAGTTCCCAAATCAAGACCCACCAACTCCAATAACAAATCAAGCAACCCAGATTCAAGATTTGATCAATAGAGGTCTAACCCTAATTTGAAAATCTGACCTTTGATGATGTGTTAAAAGTTATGATTAAGTGTTAAAATGTGTTGTATGTAGTGTATAATGATGATCTGGTTGGAATCTTGTAGATCCATAACATCTAAGTGCTCGAATTTGAAGATTTCAAAAATCTGGAAATTTCTCTTTTGTTGTCTGACAACGAATGTCAGACCCCATAGATTTCATTATGTTTATGTTATGGGTTGTTTAATGTTTGAACATGTAGTCTGCTATGAGATCTTTGATCTGGAACTTTATTTAGGGTCAGATCATGAACAAATTGCATGATATGGGTGGTCAAACCTTGTTGACCGACCATGACTGGAAAAAATATGGGTAACCCAGATATTGCCCAGAACGGTCTGATAAGAACTTTGTTGTGACGCCCCCAAAATTAGGTATACATCGCCCATTATGAGTCGCCAGATACATGGTACAAAATTCAAATATAACTTCAATTATACAACTGTTGAACTGTCGTATAGAATACGACCACAGTTAACTATGAGTTTTAATACAAATGTATGTAACTCTCGTGGTGCCTCGACCACAACCTTACAATGGTACTTTACATAAAAGTATAGTCAAAAAAAAGCATTTTAGAAATTAAAATCTTTGGGAAGTGCTCAAGGAAACCTTCATACATGGGAGGCCATAAATACAGGTTATAATAGATATCATATGTCCACATAATTATCCTTGGTTGACCCAATAGACCTGTAAAAAGAAAAGCGCAGAAGATTACTATCATCTTCTTTCCATTGGTGAGTATTTTCTTGACATATAACTATCTCCACTTGTCTCCAAGTGAATATTATATTTTAAATAAACTCCAAGATCATGTAGGTAGTGCTGGTAGTAGATATACTCAAGAGAGTGGATCGCTTACAACCGTGTCTTATGATAACACGAGGTTGTATGTCATTAGACATCTTGTATGATAGTGGCAAAACACCCTTCCAAAGTTGGGTTCGCCTCACCCTATTTAATTCACCAAATATAACTACTAAATGATGTATAGAATACAACACACTTTTCTATACCTCCACAGCTAGAGACCACCGTTTTATTCCTCTGTTATCCCCGCTCGACCCGGCAACACTCTTATGACAACACTCTTATTACCTGAAAGGAATTGTGAAGCAGAAAGGGTGAGCACAACTAGCCCAGTAAAGAATATCATGACTAAAGATAATTAAATTATCAATAGCTTTCATCAATAATAAATCAGAGATTTAGAACATATGGTAGATGATAAAACTTTTCGACCATAGTTATAGTGGAACGAGCAATCCATTAGAAGAGTCAAATAGACCATAAGGTCTATTATCTTCTCTATGTTAAAAGTCCACCAATAATGTTTTATCCATGTAAAATAAATCAGCAGTTTCACATCACAATCATATGAATAACTCATAATCATAATTGTGGTTCTAAATTCCTCTTCATAACTGTGGCGAAGATATTTTTCATCACCTATCTTCACGAAACATCAAAATCATGGTTATACCAAATCGAATTCACGCTCATAATCATACTAATAAATTCATCTTTGTACTACGGTCAAAGATATTCATTAACAATTCATCTTTGCACTATGTAGACACTAGAAATTTTCTATACATTCTTAACATTACGAGGAGGACAGATTAAATCTTTTAGAGAGAAACACGAAAGACAATCCAAATGCAGGATACTACCGGAAGTTTAGCATTAACCGGGATCGCAATCTAGAGTATGGTTTCAACCTCGGATTCAACCGAGACCTACAAATACAACACTGGAGACACCTTTGGAGAAAGGCGGAATTAATCTAGGAGATAACCCAGGTATCGGTCTCGATCCAACCTTGGTGATAACCCCAAGGAATGCGATTATCGGAGATAACCCCAAAGTGCTTGTTTCAAATGCCATCGACTTCAATCTAAAGCACTCACAACAAAATACACTATGCCAACACGACAATCACATCGGGGAACAAGAGACACCTCAAAGATGACAATGAGGAGCATCAACAAATCGGCGATCTAATCTCGGTGAAGTCTAGCGGCGTCGCTTATCGGCCCAATCCGTGATAACACGGTGAGGGCAACATCGCCATCTCGTCCAACACGATGCCGTCTCGTCTCTACGCAATAATGTCCCACAAGCCTAACCAATCCCGAGTGACTATTATGCGGGGGTAGCGGATGAAAGTTGAAGCTTGAAGGCCGGGAGGCATCGTACCATCTTCAAAGACTTCGTACAAACTCTAATCCCATGCCATCGTACAACTCTCGAAACAGCGGCGGTCGAAATAGGTCTGAATACCTCAAAGCGGATGCGGATTGCACTTCTCTAAATTCAGTGGACATTACGATTGCACGAGTGCACGTCTTGAGACGACCAACTGAAACAAAACAAAGGTAGGCCGACCAGGCCGCCTCTGGTTACACCTGGATGATGAGCTTGAAGTACACTGTGGCACCTTTTGCCTATAAATAAGAGGCTTGGGGTGCTGATTTTAAGAGAAAAAAGGCGGAAACCTTGCACAATTTTCTCCTTTCGCACATATAGTGTATTTTCCCACTTTTAAACACACTGTGAGCTCATATATAGCCTCTTTTGTACCCACAAAAGCCGGTGTTTACCCACTCTAAAGATATAGAAGCCCTTTTATCGATCCATTTGTAAGCCTTCTCACACACTTTAGAGTCTTTCTCTTCATCTTTGCACACACCTTCTACACGTTGAGAGTCGTGTTGCTTGCTTTTTCTGGACTTGATTCAGTGGTTTCCTTCGATCTGTATATATATATATATATATATATATATATATATATATATATTTATATATATATTGACTAACATTATCGAAGTTATGCCTCAATCGAGCCTAGACTTGATGCTGAGGCGTTTCTTGCTTTAATATATATATATATATATATATATATATATATATATATATATATATATATATATATATATATATATATATATTAATTATACATGGGACTTTGTTCGATGAGCCTGAAGATTTCGGTCTAGTGCGTTTATTCGCTTTATATATATATATATATATATATATATATATATATATATATATATATATATATATTTGTGTGTCGGACTTTGTTTGATGAGCCTAGACTTCGGTTTGCAGCATTTACTGCTTTAATATATATATATATACTTATATATATTAACTGTGTGTCGGACTTTGTTCGATGAGCCTAGACTTCGGTTTGGTGCATTTACTCACTTTTATATATATATATATATATACTTATATATATGAACTGTGGTCGAACTATGTTCGATGAGCCTGGATTTTACGTTCGGTGCGTTTATTGCTTTCTTATATATATATATATATATATATATATATATATATTTGTTTTATCTGCATGGAGTTCCCTTTCGTGGCGATTGATAGTTTTCTGACTTTCTTTACATTTCGTCTGCTTTTGAGTTTACTTCGTGGCGATTGGCCGCATTCTGACTTTATTTACATTACATCCCGCTTTGGAGTTTCCTTCGTGGCGGTTGGCCAAATATCTCTGACTTTATTTATATTTTGATCCCCATGGAGGTGCTTCGTGGTTGGTGATCCATGCATATATATATATTTACCGCTTTTATATATATACACCTTGTGCTTTTATACAAATTGCAATAATACATGCTTTAGGAATCATGTGATCACAGATTCATCTCATTGGATCTAGATTCGGTTCCGTGATGGACATTTTCGGTATGGCGACTTGTAAATTATTCTGCGATATACAGTATTTTCTCGAGATAGTTTCCATACCCATGAGGAAATCGGCATTATTGACATTGTAAATTATTCTGCGATATACGTATTTCCTTAGATGGTTTCCATACCCCGAGGAAGTCAAGCATTATTTTTTATATATATTATTTTTAAATGCGGATGCTTCGCATTCGTCAAAATAAAATCAATCAAGCCGATCACTTAATAAAATTGGAGTGTAAAAGGTCTTAATTCCTATTGAAGCGTGCGGGGTTTGAAAAACCTCTTTTATAAAACATCATTGCCATATCTTGCTAAAAAGCGAATTTTACATAAATTCAAATCCTGTGTATATAGGTTCGAAAGAGGCCTCACACAACTTTCATATAATAGCACATTGACCCCACACACACGGATACACACTCGGATAATAGTTTCTTGAAAAGAGGCGGTCGTAGTAGTAACACGAATGTAGGGGGTGCTAACACCTTCCCAGCATAACCAAGTCCCCGGACCCTAAATGAATCTCGGTTTTAAATCGGCAGAGTATATCGATTATCACGATATTTTTATGCGTTTTCTCAATTCGACAATAATTCCGTTGTGGGGTCCACCAATGATTGTGCAATTGTACGAATATTCCCTGTTAAAACGAATATTCCTCGACCAATCGAATATTATATAACAACTTGCGTACTTTGAAAAAAAAAATCACATATTACCCTTCACTTTAAACTTTTATCAATTTAACTATTTACCAAAATAGAAAAAAATTTGAATACTTTTATTTAATAAAATTCGGGTTCTCACATTTGTGGCCTCTGATCTTACTGTTTGTTGTTGATTTGTTCTTATTGTTGCATCTAACTTGTCTTGTGTTGTTTGGACTACAAGCTTAAGCTTTTAAATCGCCTAAACATCTAACAGATTGAAGGCAGTGACTGGTCAAACCAGGTCAGAAGATCATGAACTGAGTTTTCTGGGTAACCCAGAAAACTCAAGAACGCGATCTCTGACAAGGTTTGACCAACATATATCTTATGATTTTGTTGTTGTTTTATTAATTTTATGTATTGGATGTGACACCCCCAAAATAGGTCCAATCGATCCAACCTATTTTGAGTCGCCAAATACATGCTACAGAAAACAACTACAACTTTATTACTACAATTGTCGTGCAAAATACAACAACACATATGTTGTGAGTTTTGATACAAATATATACCAACTGTGACTCTCATCCCAACCTTGGATAAGCGTCACAATGGCACCTTACATAAAGGTACAGATTAATAAGCATTTTAGAAATTAAAATCTTTGGGAAGTGCTCAAGGAACCTTCATACATGGGAGGCCATGCGTCTAGGTTATGATAGATATCATATGTCCACAGAGTTATCCTTGGTTGACCCAATAGACCCCAAAGAAAAATGAGAAGATTACTATCATGTTCTTTCCAATGGTGAGTCTTCTCTTGACATATAATTATCTCCATTATCTCCAATTGTGAATTATATTTCAACCAAACTCCAAGGTTATATAGGTAGTGCTCGTAGATATACTCAGCAAGTGGATGTGCACAACCTTGTCTTATGATAACACGAAGTTGCATGTCATTAGACATCTTGTATGATAGTGGCAAAACACCCTTCCAACGTTGGGTTCGCCTCACCATATTTGATTCACCAAATATAACTACTAAATGATGTATAAAATACAACACATTATTCTAAAGTTCTCAATAAAAATATTTCCATACCATTTTAATTTAGGGAGAACCTTTGTGAGTTCAGAGACCATGTTCACTATTCTCTGTTATCCCGAATCGACCCAATTTACACTCTTATTACCTAAAAGGAATTGTGAAGCAAAAGGGTGAGCACAACTAGCCTAGTAAAGAATATCATGACTAAAGAAAATTAAATTATCAATAGCCTTCATCAGTAATAAATTTAGAACATATGGTAGATGATAAAACTTTTCAACCATAGTTACAGCGGAATGAGAAATCCATTAGAAGAGTCAAATAGACCATAAAGTCTATTATCTTTTCCATGTTAAAAGTCCTCCAACAATGCTTTATCCCTGTAACATCAATCAATAGTTCCTGTCCACAATCATGTGAATAACTCATAATCATAATTGTGGTTCTAAATTCCTCTTCTCATCCAGGACGAACATAATTTTCATCATCTATCTTTACCTGAAATATCAAAGATCTTGGTTATACCAAATCATAGTTCATGTTCATAATCATACTAATAAATTCATCTTTTACTTCTGGGCCAAAGATATTCATTAATGATTCATCTGCACTACACGCTTATAAAGATATTCAACAACAGGTCATCTTTGCACTACATGCCAAAGATATTCAACAACAGGTCATCTTTGCACTACGGCACAAATATATTCAACAAGAGTTATCCTTTGCACTACAGGTCAAAGATATTAATCAACAGTTCTTCTTTTGCTTACGAGGCTAAAGGCATACAATTGTAAAACAAATAAACAACAGTCCATCTATGCACTACGGGCCAAAGATGATTTTCATCACAATATAAGCATGAGGATCATGACAAGGATATAAAGAATCAATCACATGAGATAAATAATAAAGTTTAAAGACTTTAACAATTTAATTTATCCGAATTCAATAATATCCAAATTGTCAATATAATCTTTGCTTTGTGGAGTAAAATTCAAGAATAATATTATATAAAAAATGATTTGAATAAAAATAATATTTCAACGAATATTTAACGAAGATAATAACATTATTCATTATATTATAAACTCCATTTAATATTATTCATTATATAATAACATTAAATTCATTGACTAATATTATTAATCATTAAATAATATTTTAAATCAATGATTTCATAACACCTTAATCCAAATGTTATAAATCACTTAATAATCTCATAATCTAATATTATTAATATTACCACAATATTTAATCATTTTTTAAACTTATAAACAATTTATTTTAATTATTTACACTTTACAAATTAATTCATTTAATCATCCTAAAATGGCAAACTCATAAGATTTCATTATCAATAACCAAAACCCTCATCAAAAATCTGGATATACCTTATATAGGATTCTCAAGCCATAAATCCTATTTTCCAATTTTCTTACTTCACATAACATATTTAATTCATTTACTCCTAAGTAGTCCATTTTCATGAAAAATACCAAATCAGTCCTAGAAAATTATCTTTTCTGGGATTTAGCAGAATATAGTCCCATATTGAACATATATTTTTCTCGGAATTTTTAAAATTCATTTACTATTTTTAATATGGCCAAAACTGTCGAATATTTAGACATTTATCATAAACTATAATTTTGTCCAAGAATTCCAAAATTTACATAGTATACTACTGTTATACATATATACTCCCAATAAAAATTTCACTAATTTTGGAGGTAACCACAAGGAGTTATAAGGGTTTACTTTTAAAATAGTCTTTTCCCATAAAATTCATAACTCCTAATCTATACATTCAAAAATCGCCATTTTTGGACACAATCTAGAAAACTCATCAAATTATCATATCAAATTTTTCCAGAATTTTTGAGGGTCGAAAAAATAACGAAAATGAAAAACATAATAACTCTTACAATCCTTACCTCAAAAAAGCGATTATTTATTTGAAATATCGGATGTAAGTCGAAGGAAACTTGCCTTTGAATAGCAATTCTCAAAATATCTAAATACTCACAAAATAGGCTCGATAATATAGAGAGAAAAGAGAAACTTGTTTACGGTGTGATTTTCAATTCTAACTAAGCGCCCTATTTATAGGAAAATGCTAGAACGCCATAGGAGACTATATAATAAAATATTATTATTATTTTTTTCAATCTTCTACGCATGCCACTTTTGAAAAAACTTGACCACCACAATGGAAAAACCAAAATCGAGCACATGTTTTCACAAAAAAACAAAAGTGGGTCCCACTAATTTTAATAAAAACATTTATTTTTAAAACTTCAATAATTCATAATAAATAGCCCTTTTATCAGAAAAATATGAATTTTATGTCCATTTCATACGAAATCGAATTCTCTACAACTTTGTAGCTTTAAGTTTTTCCAAATTCCAAGAAAAAAATATCTGAATTCCACAAACGAACAATTTTCAACACCTCTTAAAATTCATAACAAATCATACATTAATTTTTAACGGTTCAAAATTTGTGGACATATACTCAACTTATATATGTATAACATATCCAAAAAAATCACAACGATCCAGCGGTGGGATTAAAATTATAACTCAGCATGATAGAGCTTTAAAAACAAGATTTTATTTTTGCATACCTCGATAAAACAAAAAATCTTGATAAAACACCTCAACATTAATTCCTTCATTTATAACCACATAAAATAAATAAATCCATCATTTATATTCACATCAAATAAATATTTTCTTATCATATAAATCAATAATTAATTATACAAATAATATTCGCCTAAAAATAATATTACAAATCACAATAATGACAAACAGACGGTTCGAGGAAGAGGGGTTTTCAGATAAAATTTCTCTTCTTGTGACGCCTTGATTAGGTGACCAAACCTCTCCTTGTGAGAACTTTCTAGACATTGCCAATAATGTTATCTAATAATATTATTCAAATAATATGAATTATTGATCGATAATGGAAAATATTGTGCGATGACATTTATTGAAATAACAATAATATAAAATATCAACGACAATTATTGAATCAATAAAATAAAATATTGGCAATAATTTGTAACAATTAATTGTAGTGCCTTACTTAAGAATCAATAATTCAAAAAAAAATCTTGTGCAATCTGGGTATTCTTCTTTATCTTGACCACAGCGTATCTTATTTTAACCACTTAGAAGTATTCAACGGTGTTAATGGTAATGATTACATTACTTATTTATAAAAACTCAAACTTGTCATTTTCTTCATCAAGCGGTTATTACATTATGGGGCCCACAAATGGATGCTTGCATGTAAATCACGAATATTCTCAAAACAACAAAGAATATTCCATGACAAAGCGAATATTCTCAAAGAGCAACAATGAGTATTTTATAACCATTTGCGTATTTTGTAAACTTTACATATATCACCCATAACTTTAACTTTTTATCAATTTAATCAATTACTGAATAATAATTATATAAAAAAAATTGAATACTTTTATTTCATAAAATTCGAGGTCTTACAATCTCCCCTCCTTATGAAATTTCGTCCCCGAAATTTACGTACCTGGTAATTCGAAGATATGAGAATACCTTGTTTTATTTTCTGATTGTATTCTCCCGGTCATCTCCTCTGTATTGTGATTTTCCCATTGCTCATCTGAATTTAGAATATCATTCTAGAATACAGCTTCAAAACAAAGGTTATTTGACATATCACAATTTAAAAACTAAAGTAAGAAAATTCAGCTTAGGTAGGACATACTAGCTTTACTCATCTCTCTCCTCCTAGTTCTATTCCCCGATCTCCGCCAGAGACCATATCCCTAAGCTCTGATACCAAATGTAACACCCCCAAAATAGGTCCAATTCATCCAACCTATTCTGAGTCGCCAAATACATGATACATAAAACAACTACAACTTTATTACTATAATTGTCGTACAAAATACAACAACACATATGTTGTGAGTTTTGATACAAATATATACCAACTATGACTCTCATCCCAACCTTGGATAACACGTCACAATGGCACCTTACATAAAGGTATCGTCAATAACTGTTTTAGAAATTAAAATCTTTGGGAAGTGCGCAAGGAAACCTTCGTACATGGGAGGCTATGCGTCTAGGTTATGATAGATATCATGTCCACATAATTATCCTTGGTTGACCGAATAGACCCCAAAGAAAAATGAGAAGATTACTATCATGTTCTTTCCAAGGGTGAGTCTTCTCTTGACATATAATTATCTCCATTGTCTCCAATTATGAATTATATTTTAACCAAACTCCAAGGTTATATAGGTAGTGCTCGTAGATATACTTAGCAAGTGGATGTGCACAACCTTGTCTTATGATAACACGAAGTTGTATATCATTAGACATCTTGTATGGTAGTGGCAAAACACCCTTCCAACATTGGGTTCGCCTCACCCTATTTGATTCACTAAATATAACTACTAAATGATGTATAAAATACAACACATTATTCTAAAGTTCTCAATAAAATTATTTTCATATTGTTTAGGAAGAACCTACTTGACTAGAGACCACTGTTCTATTCCCCCTGTTATTCTTTCAACTCAAATTTACTCTTATTACAGAAAGGAATTGTGAAGCAAAAGGGTGAGCACAACTAGCCCAGTAAAGAATATCATGACTAAAGATATTTAAATTATCAATAGCCTTCATCAGTAATAAATCAGAGATTTAGAACATATGGTAGCTGATAAAACGTTTCAACCATAGTTGCAGCGGAACGAGCAATCCATTAGAAGAGTCAAATAGACCATAAAGCCTATTATCTTCTCCATGTTAAAAGTCCACAAACAATATTTTATCTTTGTAACATCAATCAACAGTTCCTGTCCACAATCATGTGAATAACTCATAATCATAATTGTGGTTCTAAATTCCTCTTCTCATCTAGGACGAACATAATTTTTATCACATGTCTTTACCTGAAACATCAAATATCATGGTTATACCAAATCACAGTTTATGTTCATAATCATACTAATAAATTCATCTTTGCACTATAGGCCAAAGATATTCATTAACAGTTCATCTTTGCACTACATGCCAAAGATATTCAACATGTCGTCTTCTTTTTCCTACAGCCAAAGATATTCAACAACAGGTCATCTTTGCACTACATGCCAAAGATATTCAACAACATGTCATCTTTGCACTACGGGCCAAAGATATTCAACAACAGGTTATCTTTGCACTACAGGCCAAAGATATCAATCAACAGTTCTTCTTTGCACTACAGGCCAAATGCATACAATTATAAAACCAATAAACAACAGTCCATATATGCACTACGGGCCAAAGATGACTTTTATCACAATTTAAGCATGAGGATCATGACAAGGATATAAAGAATCAATCAAATGAGATAAATAATAAATTTTAAACACTTTAACAATTTAATTTATTCATAATTCTATAATATCCAAGTTGTCAACATGATACTTCTTTGTGGAGTAAAATTCAAGAATAATATTATATCAAAAATGATTTGAACAGAAAATAATATTTCAATGAATATTTAATGAAGATAATAACATTATTCATTATATTATAAACTCTATTTAATATTATTCATTATATAATAACATTAAATTTATTTACTAATATTATTAACCATTAAATAATATTTTAAATCAATGATTTAATAACACCTTAATCCAAATGTTATAAATCACTTAATAATCTCATAATCTAATATTATTAATATTACCACAATATTTAATCATTTCTTAAACTTATAAATAATTTATTTTAATTGTTTACACTTTACTAATTAATGCATTTAATCATCCTAAAATGTCAAACTCATAAGATTTCATCACCAATAACCAAAACCCTCATCAAAAATCTGCATATACCTTATATAGGATTCTCAAGCCATAAATCCTATTTTCCAATTTTCTTACTTCACATAACATATTTAATTCATTTACTCCTAACTAGTCCATTTTCATGAAAAATACCAAATCAGTCCTAGAAAATTATCTTTTCTAGGATTTAGCAGTATATAGTCCCATATTGAACATATATATTTCTCGAAATTTTTATAATTCATTTACTATTTTTCATATGGCCAAAACTGTCGAATATTTAGATATTTATCATAAACTGTACTTTTGTCCAAGAATTCCGAAATTTACAGAGTATACTAATGTTATACATATATACTCCCAATAAACATTTCACCAGTTTTGGAGTTAACCACAAGGAGGTATAAGAGTTTACTTTTAAAATAGCCTTTTCCCATAAAATTCATAACTCCTAATCTATATATCCAAAAATCGCCATTTTTGGACACAATCTAGAAAACTCATCAAATTATCATTTCAAAGTGTTCCAGAATTTTTGAGGTTCAGAAAAATTACGAAATTAAAAAACATAATAACCCTTACAATCCCTCACCTCAAAAGAGCAATATTTCTGACTGGAATATCGGATGTAAAGTCAAAGAAAACTTGCACTGAATAACAATTCTCAAAGTATCTAAATACTCACAAAATACGCTCGATAGTATAGAGAGAGAAAGAGAGAAAACTTATTTTTGGTGTGATTTTCAATTCTAACTAAGCGCCCTATTTATAGGAAAATGCTAGAACGCCATAGGAGACTAAATAATAAAATAATAATATTATTTTTTCAATCTTCTACGCATGCCACTTTTGAAAAAACTTCAGCCACCACAGTGGGGCCCACCCAAAATCAGCACATATTTTCACTAAAAACAAAAGTGGGTCCCACCCTTAATTAATAAAAGGATTTATTTTCTGAAACTTCAATAATTCATAATAAATATCATTTTTATCAGAAAAATACGAATTTTATGTCCATTTCATATGAAATCGAATTCTCTACAACTTTGTAGCTTTAAGTTTTTCCAAATTCCAAGCAGAAAATATCCGAATTCTACAAACGGACAATTTTCAACACCTCTTAAAATTCATAACAAATCATACGTTAATTTTTAACGATTCAAAAATAGAAAATATACTCAACGGTCGGATTAAAATTATAACTCACGCAATAGAGCTTTAAGAACATCGATTTGATTTTTTTAATATCTCCAATCCGATAAAATACTGATAAAACACCTCAACATTAATTCCTTCATTTATAACCACATAAAATAAATAAATCCATCATTTATATTCACATCAAATAAATATTTTCTTATCATATAAATCAATAATTAATTATTCACAAATAATATTACAAGAATAGCAATAATAACAACAGAGACGGTTCCGGGAAAGATGGGCTTTAGATAAAAATTTCTCCTTCTTGTGGCCATGATTAGGTGACCAAACCTCTCCTTGTGAGAACTTTCTAGACATTATCAATAATCTTTATCTAATAATATTATTCAAATAATATGAATTATTGATCGATAATGGAAAATCTTGTGTAGTGACAATTATTGAAACAACAATAATATAAAATATCAACGCAACAATTATTGAGTAGTGCCTTCTTTACGTAAGAATCAATAATTCAAAAATCTTTGTCTAAATAATCTTGTGTGTCTTCTTTGTGGCGCCCCAAAATAGGTATACATCACCTATTACGAGTCGTCAAATACATGGTACAAAATACAAATAAAAACTTAATTATACAACGTATAAATGTAAAATACGATAAAACATAAATTTGTGAGTTTTAATACTGACATTTTCTTTTAAAGCAGTATTCAAACTCAAAATAAGTCCTCAATATATTTATTTTCACACTATTTCATAGAATAGTGAGGACTACTAATCTATCATCGAGCGATCACTCTAGTTCCCCAACTAGTCCCTGCTACGTTCTCATTTCCTGATGAGAACAATGAAAGCAAATGAGTGAGCTCAACTAGCCCAGTAATAACTATTATGACAAAGATAATGCAGAATAATTTATCATTAGTCTTCAACAGTGTTAAACTGATAAAATATAACAAACATCAAGTTTAAGCTGCGTAATGAACAAGCTATCCATTAAAAGAGTCAGTAGAGAATAAAATCTACTATCTTCTATGATTTAAAAAAGTTTTTCATTACTTTTATCGTGAGACTCAAACAATAAATAATCCACATCATCCACCTTTTCTGCCGAGATATTCATCAATATCACGACCACAAATTATCCATGCACTACGGGCCAAGGATATTCGTGTATTCATCAATGGTCATGATCATGCCAACAACTGTCCATCAATGCACTATGGGCTAATGAGGACTTTTACCACATCATTTGTTACATTATGGTCATGATTATACCGATTAAACCATGGTCATAATCATACCAAGTCCATCTATGCACTACAAGCCACAGATGACTTTCAACATAGTATAAACATGAAGATGATGACAATGATATAAGAATTCAATAAAACAAGTTCAAGAATTAATTTATCCAGGAACCAATAACGTCCAAATTGTCAACATGATACTTCTTTGTGGAGTAAAATTCAAGAATGCTCAGAAGAATATTTCTATGAAAAGATATTGGATGAAGCGCAAATATCAAGGATATTCCACTAATTTCATGGAGTATAGAAGTCAAAACTTTAACCAACTGAGTATAATAAAGAATGGAATAACAAAAGAAATCACTAGGCATGCGATAGACCGCACAGATAGGTTATTCAAACAAAATAATAAATAGCGGAACCGAGGTCGTGCGTGGCATACGAGACATAATGTTCCAATGAGAATAATAAAGAATGGAATAAAGAAGAATTTCACCATGTATGCGGTGCCGCATGACAAGTTATTCAACATAATGATAAAGAATGGAATAATGAAGAATTTTACCAAGTATAGGGTAGCAGCGTATCTGAGTTATTCAACGAGAATAATAAATAACGGAATAATGAAGTTCTCTTCATGAATAAGAAAGAAATAATACCCTTACCTTAGAAGAAAGCTGGATATAGGAGTAGTGAAGTAGCGAGAATACTTTTTTTCTTCTCTCTATAGTTCAAATTGAATTAAATGAAATAATGAAGGAATGAGCTTCTATTTATAGGAGAATGGGTGAATAAGAACTAATTCATGAACGGTCCAGTTGGGTTACTTTTTAAGCAGACGGTCCATATTGATTTTACTATCTGATATTAATAAAATATTCTAATAAAATAAAATCTTTTAAATAAAATATATTATATATATAGCATGTGCTAAAAATTTCACGGGATACACTCCCGTGATCCATTTTTCCTTCCTGCCCCAATTGTCAACAAAGTTACATACATATATTATATATCATATAATATATAAACATAATAATAATAATAATAATAATAATAATAATAATAATAATAATAATAATAATAATAACTCCCTCCTGACCTTTTTCTCCCACCCCCTCCCGTGACAACCCATTTGAAAAACAACCTTCTAGCAATTCAATTTTCCACATATGGGCCCCACATGTGGGCCCACTTTTATAATATTTAAATAACTTTCTACCGATTATTTTCAAAAATGGGTAAATGGAGGTCCATAAAATAAGAAATATTTACAATAAATACTTCATAAAAATCCCCTCAATATTTTTAACAACATTATTATCATCATTATTATAATTCACAATATTAATCGACCAAGTTGTTCCCAGGAAAAAAGGGGGCTTTTCAATAAGGATTTCTCCCTATTGGCGCGCAATTAGGTGACCAAACCTTTCCTTGACAGAACTTCTATACATCGTTAATATTGCAAATAATAATATTAATAACTTTGTCGTCTCAATTATTGATTTAATAATATATAAAATGTAAGACCCGAAATTTTATGAAATAAAAGTAGTCAATTTTTTTATTTAGTAAATAGTTAAATTGATAAAAAAGTTAAAGTTAAGGGTGATATTTAAAAAAATCTAGTTACGCACAACACGCAAGTATACGTGGTCAACAAGTAATAAAATGAAAGTAGAGTATCATTCCCACGAGGAATTGTGTAATAAAAATCACTGAGTACTAACCCATAACACGCAAGTATACGTGGTCAACAAGTAATAAAATGAAAGTAGAGTATCATTCCCACGAGGAATTGTGTAATAAAAATCACCGAGTACTAACCCATAACCAACTCAATCTTATTTAAATGAATGAATTTTAAATTATATAAATTAAATTATTTAATTACACTAATTCTAATTACCACTAATTAAATTAATATTACGGAGATTTAAGATCACAACTTCACTTATTGCTTCATTTAAGTTAACACACTTCTCGTCAATTATTTTCAATCCTGAATTGTTAATCAAGAACACTAAAGTAGATAAAACCACCTCTCGATGCATAATACCCATACTCACTTAAATCCACAAATGATAGAATTAAGCAAGACACCCTAATTATCCTAATCCACTATATCTCTATGTGAATTACAATTAAAAAGGATTTAAAGCACAAGTTCTCTAGAAGATTACATATGGCGTAAATGTATATCTCTATCCTAAACACGAATCATGAATTCCATCTCTGCAGAAATCACAAACACATGTTATCATGATAAGATCTAAATCTATACTTCATCTCTCGAGTTCATATAGATTATCACGGTAATTGTTAGCTAGACAATTAAGCAATTAAGTCCAAATCACAATAGACAATCCTCACAATAGAACATAATAATTGATAGCGAAGCATATTAAAATAAACTACACAATAAGATCCATTTTAATCTCAAATAAAGAATTAGTTTATGATTATTGAATTAAAACTAAGAATCCACAATTGAATACACAATAAAAGATAAACATAGAAGAAGATGAGAAGATAAAATCTATTGTCTGCAGATTTGAAGCTCCCTCCTTGCTCCTACTTTGAATCTTCAATGGTCTCCAAGTTGCTTCATTCTCGAAAACTCATTAGAACTATGATTTTGATCTAATTTACTCTAATCTAATCTAATGGAATCCTCTCTCTAGTCTCTAATCTCCTCGAATCCTTGTGATTCTCCTCCTTTTATAAGTCTCTTCATATGTCTTTAAGTCCTCTTGGGAGTCCTTGTGTCAATTAGATCGAAACAATCCTTCCCGTACTCAAATTGGACCAAAATTCGCATTTTCTCGCATTTTCTGGGCATACCCCCACCCCGACGGGGATCTAGGCTTGTTTTGGGCCTGCCACGGTGGGATAGGGGCCTGCTTTGATGCTTGCATGCCCACCCCGGCGGTGGTTTTGTGAAGGAAACTTTTCTGCTCTGACATCCTTTGGGAAATCGGCCATAACATTTGATCCGGGAAGAGTTACGAGGTCTGCTACCTATCAAATCGAAGATATTGACGAGATCTACAACTTTCATTCTTTAAGAGTTTAGAAATAACGGACGGATAAAGGTCAAAATTGGACTGTAAGTGACTGCTATGCAAATGGCCACCAAAAACAGTGACGTTCGACGTCCGTTGATACAAATGTCATAACTCTTGCATCCGAACTCCGATTGGAATGATTCAAGATGTTCCAGAAAGCTAAGAAGAAGCTCTACAATGTAATCCAAGTTTCAAATGAAGAACATGAAATAAATATAAAAGCCCAAACGATGTCCGAATTTCTTTTATTTGCGTTTTCATACCAATTCTTTGCGATTTCAACTCCCAAGCATATAATCTACAAAACGAACATAAAATACATGAAAAGTAACTAAGAAACATGAGATTAAGCAAATAATTCAAGTAACAGATACCGAATAAGTAGGTATAAAACCTAATTATCACTTAGCGAAAATTAAAAATAAAGTTCATAGTCTGTCGAATGCTCTCCATATATAGTCAGTACGTAGTTTCAAAAAATTTGATATATAATTGTTATGGTGTTATTATTGGTTCAGCTTACTTCACAACTATTGATTCATTGTAGAAGTGTCATTCAAAGAAAATATTTAATCTTTTCAGCTAAGATTTATTGTTGCTATTACTTGCTGGGCAATCAAATGCTCATCAATGCTTTAAATTTAAATGTTTTCAGCTAAGCGTGATCAATCAGAGGGTTCAGGCCAGGAAAAGGGAAAGGAAAACAAATAAAATAAACTTATGATATATTATGTAATAGTTTGACTTTATTATGACAATGATATCTATTAATTATCATGTAATGAATGTTTAAAGATCGCCTACCTGGGAGTAGACTCTAATATATGTAAATTAAGTTTGATATTTATATTATTGTTATTATTGTTAGTATTATTCCGCTTGTAGAAATGGTATCATCAAGCACCGAGTTCGGGTTTCAAGTACCTGAATTTGGAGGCATCACAGAGCGTTTATCGTAACCTCCCGCCTACCTGGGAGTAGACTCTAATATATGTAAATTAAGTTTGATATTTATATTATTGTTATTATTGTTAGTATTATTCCGCTTGTAGAAATGGTATCGAAACACAGCAGGAGTTCGGGATTCAAGTACCTGAATTTGGAGGCATCACAGAGCGTTTATCGTAACCTCCCAAAAAGAAAGGGATCCGAACAAGGTGATCACGGGTAAGCTAATCATAAACTCTAGCAAAGTCTATACCTTATTTGATACCGGTTCTACCCATTCTTTTATTTCTCTTATTTGCGCTCAACGTTTAAATTTAACTCCGGAGAAATTAGATTTTGATTTATCTGTTGAAATTCCGTTGGGAGAAACCTTCATTACATCCACTGTTTATAAGTCTTGTTTGATTCAAATCGGTAACCGCATGTTACCTGTCAATCTTATCTCTTTGAAAATACTTGCATTTGATATAATTTTAGGGATTGATTGGTTAACTATTCATCATGAAAAAATTGATTATTTTCGTAAGGTTGTTAGCTTTCATATTGCTAACCAACTTATTATGTGAATTCAAGCAACCAAACCACTAAAGTCAATCACTGTTATATCAAGCCATAAAGCTATTCGTTTATTGAAAAATGGATGTCAAGCTTTCTTAGCCCATGTCACGGATTTAAACAAAAATACGTCAGATTTGAATGATATTTCTATTGTTAAAAAATTTCCTGACGTATTCCCTGAAGAACTTCCTGGCCTACCCCAGAGCTTGAAATTGAATTTTGTATCGACCTTGAATCCGGTACAAAACTCATTTCTAAAGCCCCATGTCGAATGGCTCCTATTGAACTTCAGGAGTTAAAAACCCAACTACAGGAATTGTTAAACATCGGTTTCATTCGTCCTAGTACGTCTCCTTGGGGTGCTCATGTTCTATTCGTGAAGAAGAAAGATGGAAGTATGCGACTTTGTATTGATTATTGGGAGTTGAATCTGTCAGGAATAAACATGTGAATGATATTCCTATCTAATATATGATTTGATTATGATATATATGTGAATGAATATGCAAGTATGCTTGCATTAAGAAAAGATGTAAAGGACTTAGAATGAATTAATCAAGAATGTTAGGTTGATCCTTTATAAGCAAATCAGCTTTGTAAAGTCCTTAAAAAGAAATGATGTACAAGGACTATAAATATAGAAAGATCAAGCATGTTCGGTTGATCTTATGATGTAATAGATAGGCTTGTCGATCGTAAAGTCTTGCACGAGAGATCGTGAATGATGCGGGAGAGTCAAGGTTAACTCGAGGAGCTATCGAGGTAGAATCGTAGTCTGCAAGATAGTAGATCTCTGGAGTTCGTAGTCGCCAGGGAAGCGATGAAGGATCGTGGTATATCAAGAAGAGCTTCCTCGAGATCGTAGTGGTATCTTTGAGGAAGTCATGTTGAGAATCGAGAGAGACCGCCACGCCTCTCGAGTCGGTGATCATCTGCTAGAAGCCAAGGCGAAACATAGACTACACTCGGAGTCGTAGAGTCTATCGATGCCGAAGCCATGTCAAGGATCGTAGACTACACTCTGAGTTTGTAGAGTCTATTGATTACATGCAATGATCGTAGTCGAGCAAGATCAGATGAAGACAACAAGCACAAGGCAGAAACGGTAGAGTGTCAAGATCTGATCTCAGGATCGTAGTGTCTGCACAAGACGAAGCTGAATCGTAGAGTGCAGAACTACGACCTCAGCAGAAGTGCTCACAATGCCAAGACAGAATCGTAGAGAATATACGGTTCTCAACGAATGAGCACTCCCAGAATATCCAAAGGAACGATGCCTCTAGTTCAAGTTGCAAAGTTACATCCAAGGAAACCAGAGAGCACTCAATGAATGACATGCAAGCTAATAGAAGATCTAAGCACCAATCCAATCAGCATCAATATTAAGTTGTGAAGCCATTCAAGACGAAGTCTTCCACAAGGAGATCAGGAGGAGACTTCGGTAACTAACTAAGGAAAGTCAGCAAGTGCAGAAGCTGTCAAGTGAACAGAAGACAACGATCTTGGAAGCAACCAAGATCGTAGTGTTTGCCAAACAAAGAAGAAACTGATGGAAGGTGAACCGAGATACTGGTCCGCCTCTGAAGAGCAAGGCTAAAGTGATTAAGTGCAGGGTCAGTTCATTAATGATAAGTGAACGGGAGATCACAAGGAGAAAACAAGCTGGACGCGCCACAAATCTGAAGTGTTTTGATATTCAGAAGGGGACCAGAGCAAGGGATTAGGCCATCAGTCTCTAAGAACATTCGAAGCAAACAGAAGTATTGAAGCACTGCACAATAGAAGGAAGAGGTGTACTACATTGGAGATCCAATCAACACTCTTCAAGATCGTAGTGTTAACTTTACCAGTCAATGAGCAACACTCAACAAGATACTACGATCAGGTCCTCGAAGACGTGCATCAGAATCATAGAGTTCAAACACCCGAACTGAAGCATTGGCAACAGTTCAATCTGAAGGTTGGTATTTGGACAAAAGCTTATTGAGAGCATTGATGCAAAAGGAAAACCTCTGATCGAGAAATCAGAAGGAGATAATAAAGTCTTCAACCTGCCCAAGACAGTAAAGTGACAACTCTGACGAGTAGGTGAAACGATGAAGCGCAATGTCGAGGATAAAGTATGACATGTCACATCAGCAGTCTACCTCTGTCAACTCGAGATCTGTGAAGATATTTGAATAGCCTCCAACGGCTACTTTCCAACGGAAGGATTGGGAAGGAGTATAAATGAGAAAGAGCTTCAAAGATCAAGGGTTGTTGGAGTTCTTAGAGTTTGGAGATAAGGTGGGTGATCTAAACCATGTGAGATAGTGAGTGCGAAGGCTCACTCTACGATCCACCAAGAACACTTAGAAAGCCCGATAAAAGAGAGAAGTTGAAGTGTGAGTTCTACTATGTAGAAGTGAGAGTTCTACTACACGAAGAGTGTTCTGAACTGCCGAGAGAAAGAAGAGCATCATGTCATCTTGATGTCCATCATGGGAAGACTCTAAGTACAATAGAGAAGAGCTCACAGTCATCTTAGCAAGTCCATCATGAGAAGGCATCAAGTATCAAGAAGGGAGATCACAAATGCCATCATGGTGACAAGCATGAGAAAGTTTTTAAGTACCGAGAAGAAGAACTTACAGTCATCTTGGAAACCTATCATGTGCAGCCATCAAGTATTAAGAGAAAGATCTTCAATGCAGTTCATCAAGGGATCATCCGAAGTGGCTGAGTTATCGAAGAAGCTGAGCATCATGCAACACTTAGCTGCACTTCAAGGATGATCAAGCCAAGCTGATAAGGATAGAAGATGTTCAGAGCATGAAGACATCTTAGCAGCTCAGCACCGACTCCAACAATAACTCAACAAAGCCAGGTCCTGAGGGGTCCTTTTCCGAAGGGACTAAACAAAGCAGGGCCAGAAGGGTTCTTGTCTGGAGGGACTAAACAAAGTTCCAAGCCTGCTGGGCTTGAAGAGTTCCTAGGGAACTAGAGGAGTTCCAAGGCTGCTGGCCTTGAAGAGTTCTTAGTGAATTGAAGTCCCAAGGCTGCTGGCCTTGAAGGAATCTTAGTGATTCGTGGTCTTGCCTTCCTAGTGGAAATCCTGCTAGTTAAAAGCAGAAGAGTGGATTAGGAGCTTGAGTCTTTGAACCACTTAAAACCCCTTGTGTCTTTTACATTATATATGCCATTTACATTATGTACTATAACTGTAATAACTGATATGTATGTTTTAACTGCTTACAACTAAACTTACTCTACGAAAAATGTATGTATGATTATGAATATATCAATGAAGGGGATCTTTTACTTATTCCGCTGTGCTTGAAAATATTCTTATGTTTGTCATATGCTAATTTAATAGCTATACAAAATAATAGAGAAAAGTATTTGAAATAAAAAAGGATCTATTCAACCCCCCTTCTAGATCTATTGTGCCTACTGGGAACTAACAATTGGTATCAGAGCAGGTTCTCATACTATATTCAAAAGCAATCGCTTTGAGTCTGATCCAAGGCACCAACATTATTCTAAACTTAGTTTAGTAGTAACTAACTTGTTATATGCAGATGAGCTCACATGTTGGAAATATTGTGTATAGGTTAAATGTGTATATACACCTGAAGCTTCTCAGATTAGTCCATAGTCTCGATTGTTACATCAACAAGACCAATCCTTGCCTACAGTCAATCTTGTAGTCTGAAGACCAGATGAGAGAGCTCAAGAGACATTAATGACAAAGAGTAAAGCATCCACCAGTATGATAAATGAAAAGACCATACATGCAAAGAAATGCTCATCCAGAGAAGAAAGAAACTCTCCTCAGATATATGTCTGGTCAACCATCGGCTGGATGCAAACTTCATGAACTGAAAGATGTTAAAAGAACTAAAGATGCTGAGAATCTCAGGCTGCATCTTCAAGACCTCGACTGATTGAATAAAGGCCAACAAGAGCAATAAGCTATCAGGAGCAAAAGTAAAGCCATGTACATCAATACCTAAACTCAGTATATCCAAGATAAATGACTATTTAGTAACTAACAGTAAAAAGGTACGGTTCCTCACAATTAAATGCACACATCATAATTGCACCCTCTTATGAACTATAACAGTATTCTGTCAGGGAGTCATAATCCACCTAAAAAGGTGAAGAGAGAATGTAACCTGAGGATAGAAACTCAGATAACTATAAACCTTCTCTCCATCCAAGTTTTAGGTTGAAGATGACATCTTAAAGAACATTTGAAATGGGTTATAAGAGTATCACAGGCCTAATGAATTTTATATGAAGTAATCTTTGCTCATGGGTTAGTATATGTGTACAAGCCTATGTTCTAAGTGTTTGACAACCCACAGAGTATGATCAGTTCTACAAGAGGATCCTGCTGATTTATACAAACTGATCACCTCCATGAATCAACTAGTTACTCATAAATCGTGGAGTTGATTCCTACTCTGTGAACACTTAAACATTGTGAACATAATCCAGTAAATGATGAAACCATCATAGATAAAGAGTGTGTTATTAAATGCCAAATCCTACACACACTCACCATCATGCATCTCAAAATGTATTATCTTAAAATAGTTGCATGCATGAATATGTCTGTTGGTGATAAATATGATGATTATCCAAATAAGAGGAACATGGGTTTAGCAAACTAACCTAGCAGGACCCATTTGAGTATGGGTACCAAAAATAGAAATATATTTAAACCTGCAGGTACTTGGTCAGTCTGACCACACTAAGGAATGATGAAGCAGAAGACTCAACCAGCAGAAGGCTAAGGACAATTCAGAGATGATTCTGATAAAGTTCCTGTCTGTCCAAGCCTGTCCTTGAAGACCCTCTGAGCTAACCAGAATAGAGCTCACATGGCTGCTAATCTATAAATGAAAGCAGGCCATTCAACCAAAAGGGAAAAAGAGTCCTATGTGCTCAAAAGCTAGCAAAGAGTGCTATATAAGAAGAATCCTCATGGAAGCTCACATCAGAGGATCATCGAGCATCAGACAAGAGGAGTTCATTAAAAAGCAGAACCTCTAAAACTCAAGACTGTCAAAGAAGACTACGTTCATAGTAATGTCAAATGATTGTAGAGTGATCAGTCCTGAAAATACTCATTTCTATGATACAAGGAGATATGCAAGGCTGCCTTCAAATGAACCTGAAGAATTGGGAATCACATCTATCTGGGAAGACAGCATCAACCATGAGGAGTAGTGATCTGTTAAGGAACAACAACACTGAGATATACTATGAAAGGATGTACCAGCTACAGAGTCCCAAAATTTTGTGGCTGATGAACCAAATGAAGATCCATAGTCAGTAGGAACGTCTCAAAATGTACTACTGATAACCTTTCAGCCACCTAACCTATAATCGTGAAGTGCGTACGATCAAACATATGATCGTAGTGTAAGAGTAGGGGGACACCACGATTTCAGAAATGCAATTGCCTAAAGCTGGTAAAAGATCTCCCCACCAGAAAGGGTCAAATGAGATGTTAGTACAAATCACTTCTATAGCATTGCATCTGGAGAGCGCCTCAGGGACAAACCTGACCCTTAGCTCACTCTAAGAGGTTGGCCCTTCCTGAGCTACCTTGACCCAGAAGGAATGCTTGATCAAGTTCATCTCAAGGACCAAGTCAGTCAATGATCGTAGAGTCAAGTTTGAAGAAAACTAAACGATCGCAGTGCAACCTCAACGATCGTAGTACAAACCAACGATCACAGTCCTACCAAAGGGTACTCCAGTTCACAAATAGCTTGGAAAATGAGACATTTGCTAAACCATTCAAGTTGAGGAGATAAGTTCGAATACATCAGTGATTGAGCTATGCGGCATCAAAGTAAGGATAAAATACAAAGCCATCCACTGCAGCATCTCTCAGAAGTTGATCGGCGAGTCAACAAAGGAAATCATAGAGTCTATAGCTGCCTCATCATACTACTCTACGAATCAAAAGGTCAACGGTCAAAGCCACGTCAATTAAACGTCTACTCTTCTGAAAGGAAATATCCAACTGAAAAGTTATGGGGAGTTACAACTCATTACTGGGTAACGTGCAACCAACGGATGGTTTACACATCACTGATTATGCAGAGTTAGAAGGAACTGCCTTAAAGACAATTTCAAATCTGTAGACAGTTACCAAAAGCTATCGAACCTTTCTCCCTCCCATTTTAAAACCCTAGAATCCTCTCAAGAGCCAAATTCAGTTAACCCTCCAGAGCCTTACCAAATCAAATTTAGCCATCTCTTATAAACATCTCTAAATCAGATACTCACATTCTTCGAACTACTCAAATGGAAAATTGGCAAGTAATCACTTGCATTCAGCTCGGAACCAAATCGTTTGAGATATCCAAAAAGAAGTTCAGGGACATTCTTGAGCTTGTGAAGAAAGCCGGATTCTTAGAATGCCTTGAGGCAAATACTCGAGTATACATCGATCTGGTGAAAGAGTTCTACTCAAACGCCTCCATCAACTCCGAAACTCTTACTACCAAGGTTAAAGGTCAGTCTCTGAAGTTAAAATCTTCTGACCTCAATCAATGCCTAGGTTTTCCTAACCAAGGGCTGAAGAACCTTGATAATGTCAATATTGAACAAGCGAAGGAGGTTATTGGGTACCAAAGAAACCTTGATCTTAAATACACGAAGAAGAAGGAGTTTCCTGAAGAGTATGAGTTCCTTCCTGAAATAGTTGGAAAATGCATACTGTGCAAGAACACTGCACATGATATAGTGATTGATCAACAGATGAAAATAATGTCAGCAATAGTTCTGAAGAAACAAATTGACTTTGGAGCTATCTTGTTCGATCAAATCTCTATGTGGATAGAAAAGGCTGAGAAGAAGAAGTCCACTGAAAAACCCCTGACCAAGGTGTTTCATGGTAGGTTTCTTGAGTATTATCTTTGAAGAAGAAGCTAGGAGGGAAAATCAAGGATGATGAGGAGAAACTTTGAATGTGCACAAAGTGATGTCTCCATAATTATTTTGAATTTGGGAAGAAGAACCTAAGGAGAACAAAAGGGTGGACAATTTGAGCAAAGAAGCAGAGCCTATGGAAAGAGAAGGAAAATAGAAGAGGTAGAGAACTCTGAGTCTGATGACTCTGAACCAGCAAAAATCACACCAGCCAAGAAGAAATCCAAAAGTGTGAAGAGAGCCGGTAGTGTGAAGAAAGCTCAAACCTCATCAAGAAAATTCTCCTCAGAGGATAAGGATAAAGAAGAAAAAGTCCTAACTGTTGAAACAACAAAGAGGAGAAGCAGCAGGTTGCTTCAAGGGCCAGTCAGCAAGAAAGCTAAGGTGGAAGACAAACCAGCCTCAACTTCCCAAAATAGTACATCTGCTGAAGAGAGGGACGTAGAGTCAGCAGAAGAAAAAGAAACAGATGTTAAGGCCCAGTCTCCATAGACAACACCCAACAATGAAAATGAAGCTGATGTAATGGAAGAAATTGCAGCATCTGCTGATAAAGAAGAAGAACTTGCCCCCTCCAATCCAGATAGCCACCTTGATGGCTCAAAAGATGACGAGTCCAAAGAAGAAGAATCTGCCCCTGCCAGTGCTGAACTCCAAAGAAGTCTGTCTGTTGAACTAAAGGAGTTAGATTCTGAAGAAGAAGAAGAGTTTGACTCTCCCAAACCTGAACTTCCAAGAAGAAGAAAAAGCTACAGACTGCAAGCTAAGTTTGCCTCCAGAAGGAGTAGTGATCAATCAAATGCCATCATTGAATTGAGTGATGACGAGTCTGTATCCCAGGGAGAAATGTTGAAGAAGAAACCAGCAATGAAGAAGATGAATCTGAAGAAGATCTTGCTAAAGAAAGTTTTGAGAATGAAATGTAACAAGAGGAATTTGCTGCTGAAAATGATCAAAAAAGTTCAGGCTCCGAGAGACAAGAGATTGAAGAAGATTATGTTTCTGCACCTCAGGAAGCAGATGAACAAGAAGATTATCCAGTTCTATCTCCTGCAAGATTTAGCAGAAGGATCGTAGTGGAAGTGTCAAATGACTTACCAGATGCTCCATCAGAGAGATGGGTGAACTATAGAAATGAACAGCTCAAGGTAGTAAGAATGACTACCTTTGACATAGCCAAAAACTGGAACAATATGGAGCTAGGCTTCTCAACCATTCTCTACAATTCTGACGACTTACTGATGAGATGATTCTTCCAGTGGATTCCATGGCTAAAGGCTCACACTGAAGGAGATGGAAGCTATCTCAGATGGTGCTTCTCTCACTTCCCAAGCATGGAACTGGTGGCTCAGAACTTTCCAAGAGTAAAGAAGTTTGCCACCAAACTGATCAAAGACCAGCCCTACTTCAAAGTCTATCGCCATGTTGAAAATCTCTATATCCCCTACGATCGTAGAGTGGA
Organism: Panax ginseng; assembly: GCA_020205605.1. Classification (NCBI taxonomy): domain Eukaryota; kingdom Viridiplantae; phylum Streptophyta; class Magnoliopsida; order Apiales; family Araliaceae; genus Panax; species Panax ginseng. The sequence goes on from CM035138.1 coordinate 66,194,792, forward strand.
CTTTGAAGGATGAAGAGTCATGACGAAGGAGCTGATCGTAGAGACTGTTCACTCTACTGCTGATGATGTTCAAGCCCAAAACTAGAAGCCTCCTTATGCTCAAGCACTACTATCAGACATTCCCTCATCCTCAACCAGTGATTGGAACTCAACAATTATTCAGATTCTCTAGACTTTTAAAAATCTGTCTAAGGATGAAAATCGTAGAGTCCAAACTGATGCTCAACCAGCTACTATCCAACAAAAGGATCAAATTGTTAGAGTTTATGCCCTAGAGGCCAATTATTTGATATAATTGCTTAATGTTTTGATATTATATTTGATTGAATAAATATATGATTTTATTATGGTTTTATTTACTGCGTAATATAATTGTTAACATAATAAAATTCATTAGAATAGTGATACAAATTATATAGTTTCAAGTATGTGACTTGAACATGAGATTATATAATTACAATTAGTATCATTGTTCTTAAATGTCCCTAGTCGAGTATCATTGTTGATGGGACAACAATGATGCATTGAGACTAGTATGTGGATTGACTGATGACCAAATCTCATTGGTCATAAATATATGAGATATTAAGTCAATGCGCATATGTACATGTTAGAGAAACGATGTCTTTGGATAGACCCACCATGAGAATTCTATATGGAGCATTATGCGAAGTGTCATTAGCAATTCTCATAGTGACAATGATGTAATGGTCCTCCGACCTGAAATCGCTATATTACTACACGAGAATTTATGTACTTTGATATCATTAAATGTCACCTTTAATAGGGTGGACTATAAAGGTGATTATTGGGTTCATCATGAATCGTGTGAGAAATATGAGTGATCTAGATGGAATTTAACCATCCTATATATTATGGGTGATATCCATAGGCCTCTTGATTGAGTAGGACTATAAAATGCATGGCCATGCTCAAATAGTGATTTGTTTCATATAGTCTACTCATTGATCAAGAAAACTCAGATTAAATTATGAAGAGTATGACACATTCCATGACTCGAGTTTAATCTAGGAAATTAAGGTTAAAAGTATTAAATTACATTGAAACATTGGTCACGAAAAAAGGTTGCATCGAATCATCGATCTTATTATTACTTAGGTAGCATCGATGCATTACTAGATGTAAACGCTCACTATTTATAATTTTAAAATATGATTTTAAAATTATTGCCAACGTAATAATAACCTATTGGGTCACACACATAGAAACGTAATTTAAAGGGAATTAGTTTAAATTTTAAGGATTTAAATATATTAATATGATTAATAGTATTTAACTCATTTAATTTAAATTAAAAGGATAATTTGTATATATGTATATTAATTAAGTAAGACTTAATTAAGAGATATATATATAAATTGGATTTTATGAAATTAGGTTTTGATTAATACATTTGAACTACTATATATATGATATATAGCAGCCAGTTAAAACAATAATAAAAAAAACAAAAACCCTAGCCGCTCTTAGAGAGAGACTAGAGAAAATAGTTTCGAAAATCCTCATCCTTGGTGGCTAGTACTGTGATTCCTTCTTCTGCAGATCGTAGGACGATTAAGTGGAGCGTTCGTGTGGATACCATAGAGACTTGATTAGATTCGAAAAGGCATTGGAGATTTGACCACATCGTTTAATCGCTTTCTTAATCGGTATAATTTCTAACCACTGAATTAACTATTTTTCGCATGGATCCTGTTTAGGGTTTCGAATTTGGTTTAAATTCTTCTATTTCATTTGTGCGCTTCTCGTGTTAAAACCCTACGGTGGTATCGAGCTACTTATAACAGATTAATTCAGATTACGTGTTTTAATTGTATTCGATATATATGATATATGATGATGCATGTTTACCGATATAAAATTGAATATATGATATTCCGTTGTATGTGTATTTTGGTAATATATATGATGATAATGTTAATCGTATCTTTAATCAGTGGAATAACAATATAACTGTTCTAATCGGATTAGAAGCATGAAGAATCGTTTTAATATGATTAATCAAAACTGGAAATATATGATACTGGGTGTACTGTTATTCATTTTAATATGATTAAATCAAAACTAGACATATATGATTTGTTATTATGAGTGTTTTGGTGGATTAAAATGTATGATTTTGAAACTGTTTCAGAGATTCATATGAAATTCTGCAATACAGAATGTAGTTCGAAATTTTTTTCAGGGCGCCGCCTCAACTCCTTTCATTGACCGGGTCAATAAGAGAGACCACCCATGGGTGATTGATCGGTAGGACCACCGCTGTGGGAGACCCCCTTGGACCCCGTCAGTAGCGCGATGGTCGTGACCCCAATATGTTATATATAGTTTTCTTTAATTATATATAAATTGTATGCATGGTGCACAATTATAGCCTTTTGACCCATAGGTTAGTGGTTTTTGGTTTTGAAATACGGCTTGAATGTCATGCCTTTCTATAAATTCTAATGTAATATTCTCTTCTCATCTAAATCCCTTCGAATGTAACTCGAGGTTTCTTTATGTCATGTAATAATCTGTAATTGATGAAGATGTCAAGATGGAGAACACAATGGAAAGATGATGATGGAGAGGAGGCACATGCTTGAGGAAGATCCAAGGAAGCTATTTATTTTAAGATCTTTTACCACCTTAAATTGACCTTCAATCTTTCATTAGCTTGAAAAGATTGATAGTGGATTGGGCCATAACTGTGACACATTTAATTTTGCACTTTATTTATGCTTGTATGCGATATGATATGATTAATAATGTGCATGTTTAATAAGATTAAAATTGGTGAGATCTATTTTTTTTAATAAAATCCCTCATTAAATTATTAAGTCTAAATCAGATGCCTTCCAATGAATAACACTCATCAAGACCTTGATCAATAGATGTAGGTTTGCCAAAGAAAAGTGCCCTATTTATCTAGGTAAGATGCGATAGGATAATTGTGATATGCAAACTGTTAAAATCATTGGGCCCGACTTAACTAAGTTATCTCAATAGGATTGTGGACTTAGAGACATAGAGTTTGGTTGGTACCATTAGATGGACTAGAAATAAATGTTGTTTACCAAACTATCCAGGAGTTATATTTATATAATTGACAAGGGGTTGTCTACCTAAATAATTATGTTTTGAGAGAATAGCCAAAGCTAACTTAAGGTATAATGAAATATGGATCTTGGCTCACTAGAAAGATTTAATATAAAATGCTTTCCGAATTAATGGTGAGGGCTATTAATTTGAATAAAATAGTGAGAGGTATATTTTGAATGTACTATTATCAATTACATAATATCAACTCTACAATTTGACTTATTATTTTTGCACTTATAAATTGTAGATATCAATGGCAAACAACAACAACACAAACACTCTTTCATTACGATCAGTCCTTGAAAAGGAAAAGCTGAGTGGAATTAATTTCCTTGATTGGCATAGGAACTTGAGGATTGTCCTCAAACAAGAGCGTAAGCTATATGTCCTTGATGGGCCCATTCCTGCAAAGACACCGTCATCGCATCCTTTGCACTGCGTCGAGACATAATGCTTATAAGAAGCATCAAGATGATGCTTTGGACGTGAGTTGTGTCATGCTAGTAACCATGAACGCTGAGCTTCTGAAGCAACATGAGTTGATGGATGCTTATGAGATGATCGAGCATCTCAAGAAATTGTTCGAAGGGCATGCTCGACAGGAGAGGTATGATACAAGCAAGGCGTTGTATCACTGAAAAATGGGTGAACGTGATCCAATTGGTACACATGTGCTGAAAATGATTGAGTATATTGAGTACCTTGATAGGTTGGGTTTTCCAATCACTCCGGGAGCCCAAACTGATCTTGTTTTACAATCTTTGAACAGCAGCTACTCTCAATTTGTTATGAACTATCTTATGAATGAAATTGAGAAACCCCTTACTGAGTTGTTGAGCATGTTAAGAACTGCCGAGAACAACATGAAAAAGGCAGGACCCGCTCCCATAATGATGGTGCAAAAAGGGAATGCTAAGGGAAATTGGAAAGGCAACAAGAAGATAGGATCTAAATCTTTTGCCAAACCCAATTCCAAAACCAAACAGGCTTTAAAACCTAAAGGTGGGGTGGCTAAAGAAGGTGAATGTCACTTCTGTGGAAAACCTGGACACTAGAAGAGGAAATGTCATGCTTATTTGGAAGAAGTGAAGAAAAGGAAAGGAAGTACGACTTCTGATTCAGGTATATATGTTATAGACGTCAACTTGTCTACTTCTACATCATGGGTATTGGATCTTTGGATGTGGTTCTCACATTTGTGTTAATAATGCGTGTACTCAGAAGGAGTAGGACTTTAAGCGAAAGGAGAGGTTGACCTACGAGTTAGGAATGGAGCAAAAGTTCTTTGACCTTTGGCCGTAGGAACTTATCATTTATCTTTGCCCTTGGGCTAGTTTTAGAATTAGAAGATTGTTATTTTGTGCCCGCTATAAGTAAAAACATTATTTACATTTCTTGTTTGGACAAGAAAGGTTTTTCATTTATAATAAAGAACAATCGTTGTTTGTTTTACTTAAATGATATTTGTTATGGTGTTGCACAATTGTTTAATGGTTTCTATATTCTTGATTTAGAAATGCCTATCTATAACATAAATACAAAATGATTTAAATCAAATGATTCAAATCCAACATATCTACGATAATTATCGTTTAGGCCATATAAATGAGAAAGCGTATATCCAAACTCCATAAAGATGGGTTCTTGGATTCATTTGATTTTGAATCATATGAGAAATGTGAGTCTTGTTTATTAGGCAAGATGACTAAAGCCCCTTTCTTTGGACACGATTGAAGCAGGCTATGATGTATTGGGACTTATACATAGTGATGTATGTGGACCCATGAGTTCGTTAGCAAGAGGTAGGTTTTATTACTTCATTACATTTCTTGACGACTTTAGTAAATATGGATATGTATCTTATGAGACACAAATCAATCCTTTAAAAAGTTCAAGGAATTCAAGAATGAAGTTCAAAACCAATTTGGCAAAAGCATAAAAGCCCTTCGATCCGATCGAGGAGGTGAATACTTAAGTCAAGACTTTGATGACCTTCTAAAGGAGTGTGGTATTATATCACGACTCACTCCACACGGAACACCGCAATGGAATGGTGTATCTCGAGAGGAGGAATCGAACCTTGTTGGACATGGTACGATCAATGATGAGTCATGCAGATCTTTCAATAAGCTTACGGGTCATGCCTAGAGACAATCTGCATTCACACTTAACCGTGTTCCTACAAAGACGGTTCAGAAGACACCATTTGAGATGTGGACTGGGAAACGTCCTAGTATGTCGTTCATGAAGATTTGGGGTTGCGAGGCATTCGTAAAACGTCTGGATTCTGACAAGCTCAGACCCAAATCTGAAAAATGTAATTTTGTGGGATACCCAAAGGAAACAAAAGGGTATTATTTCTAAAAACCTTCTGAGAACAAAGTGGTTGTTGCTCGAACTGGTATTTTTCTAGAAAGAGAATTTGTCTCTAAAGGAAGCGATTGGAGGAAAGTAGAACTCAAGAAATTCGAGAACCACAAAATATCATTGAACCTGAGTTGGAGCGTGGCGGGAACCACAAGAAATTGTGGAAAGTGAAACTGCTCAAATTACACAAGTCATTAAGAGATCTGGTAGGACACGCCGAGAGCACGAGAGATATTATGGATATCTTGTGACTCAAAAGCAGCGATGTGATTCTCATAGATCAAGAAGAAACCGCTTCCTACCAAGAAGCTATGAATGGACCAGATTACGAGAAATGGCTTGAAGCCATGAAATCGAGATGGACTCTATGTATACAAACCAAGTATGGACTCTAGTTGATCCACGAGAGAAGGTAAAACCAATCGGGTGCAAGTGGGTTTTCAAGAAGAAAATCGACATGGATGGTAATGTACAAACCTATAAAGGTATTTGGTAGCAAAAGGTTTCAAGAAAATTCAAGGTGTTGACTATGATGAAACCTTCTCTCCGGTGGCAATGGTTAAATCCATCGGGATCTTACTTGCTATTGCGACTTTTTATGATTACTTAAATCTGGCGGATGTATGTCAAAAGCTGCATTCCTTAACGGAAATCTCCTTGAGGATGTGTATATGACAACAACTTTGACGGTTTTGTCACTCCAAAGGATCTTTGGAAAGGTATGTAATTGCAAATGATCCATATATGGATTGAAGCAAGCCTCTCGGAGTTGGAATCTTCGATTTGATGAAGCAGTCAAAGAATTTGGCTTTATTAAAAATGAAGATGAACCTTGTGTATATAAGAAGGTTAGTGGGAGTAACATTGTATTCCTAGTATTATATGTTGATGACATATTAATTATTGGGAATGACATTCCTTCCTTACAGGCTGTAAAAACATGGTTAGGAAAATGTTTCTCCATGAAAGATTTGGGCGATGCTGCCTACATTTTAGGTATTCGGATCTATAGAGATAGATCGAGAAAAATGATCGGCCTAAGTCAAAGTACATATATTGATAAAGTGTTGAAACGGTTCAGCATGCAAGAGGCGAAAAGATGAAACTTACCCGTGACTCATGGTGTAAAGATCTCTAAGGCCCAATGTCCTAAATCACAATATGATGAGGAGCGTATGAGAAAGATCCCTTATGCTTCGGTAATTGTATCTATCATGTATGAAATGATATGTACTCGTCCGGATGTCTCGTATGCTTTGAGCATGACGAAAAGATACTGATCGAATCCGGTGAAGGTCATCGATGGTGATCAAGAATATCCTCAAGTACACGAAAAGGACTAAGGATTCATTCTTGGTATATGGATGTGAAGACGAATCTGGTAGTAAAGGGTTACACAGATGTTAGTTTCGGACCGACAATGATGACTATAAGTCTCGGTCCAAGTTTTGTGTTTTGCCTTAATGGTGGTGTCAAGAATGGAAAAGTTCAAGCAAGAGACAATAGTCGATTCTACAATGAGGTTGAGTATATTGTCGTTTCTAGTGTAGCCAAGGAGGCTATATGGATTAAAAAGTTCATCACTGAACTTGGTGTTGTTCCAACCATTGTTCATCCGGTTGCTCTATACTGTGATAATAATGGAGCCATTGCACAGGCTAAGGAACCCAGATCTCACCAACGATCCAACCATATACTTAGGCGGTACCATCTCATCCGTGAAATCATTGATAGAGGAGATGTACATATAGGAAGAGTGCCAACAGATGATAATGTTGCAGATCCACTGACCAAGGCTTTGTCGCAGCAGAAGCACGATGGTAACACTAGTTCCATGGGTATTAGATACATGAGTGATTGACTCTAATGCAAGTAGGAGACTGTTAGAGTTTATGCCCTAGAGGCCAATTATTTGATATAATTGCTTAACATTTTGATATTATATTTGATTGAATAAATATATGATTTTATTATGGTTTTATTTACTGCGTAATATAATTGTTAACATAATAAAATTCCTTAGAATAGTGATACAAATTATATTGTTTCAAGTATGTGACTTGAACATGAGATTATATAATTACAATTAGTATCATTGTTCTTAAATGTCCCTAGTCGAGTATCATTGTTGATGGGACAACAATGATGCAAATTGAGACTAGTATGTGGATCGATCTTGACCAAATCTCATTGGTCATAAATATATGAGATATTAAGTCAATGCATAGGTACATGTTAGAGAACGATGTCTTTGGGATGATTCCACCATGAGAATTCTATATGGAGCATTATGCGAAGTGTCATTAGCAATTCTCATAGTGAAAATGATGTAATGGTCCTCCGACCTGAAATTGCTATATTACTACATGGGAATTTATGTACTTTGATATCATCAAATGTCACCTTTAATAGGGTGGACTATAAAGGTGATTATTGGGTTCATCATGAATCGTGTGAGAAATATGAGTGATCTAGATGGAATTTAACCATCCTATATATTATGGGTGATATCCATAGGCCTCTTGATTAAGTAGGACTATGAAATGCATGGCCATGCTTAAATAGTGATTTGTTTCATATAGTCTACTCATTGATCAAGAAAACTCAGATTAAATTATGAAGAGTATGACACATTCCATGACTCGAGTTTAATCTAGGATATTAAGGTTAAAGGATTAAATTACATTGAAACATTGGTCACAAAAAAGGTTGCATCGAATCATCGATCTTATTATTACTTGGGTAGCAGTGATGCGTTACTAGATGCCGCTCACTGTTTATAATTTTATAATATGATTTTAAAATTATTGCCAACGTAATAATAACCTATAGGGTCACACACATAGAACGTAATTTAAAAGGGAATTAGTTTAAATTTTAAGGATTTAAATATATTAATATGATTAATAGTATTTAACTCAATTAATTTAAATTAAAAGGATAATTTGTATATATGTATATTAATTAAGTAAGACTTAATTAAGATATATATATATATATATAAATTTGGATTTTATGAAATTAAGTTTTGATTAATACATTTTAACTACTATATATATGATATATAGCAGCCAGTTAAAAAAATAATCAAAAAAAACAAAAACCCTAGCCGCTCTTAGAGAGAGACTAGAGAAAACAGTTTGGAAAATCCTCATCCTTGGTGGCTAGTACCGCGATTCCTTCTTCTGCAGATCGTAGGACGATTCATGGAGCGTTCGTGTGGATACCGTAGAGACGTAGTTCATTCGAAAGGAGTTGGAGATTCGATCGCATCGTTTAATCACTTTCTTAATCGGTATAATTTTTAACCACTGAATTAACTGTTTTTCGCATGGATCCTGTTTAGGGTTTCAAATTTGGTTTAAATTCTTCTATTTCCGCTGTGTGTTTCTGTGTTGAAACCCTACACAAATTACTTTGGAGCAGGAACTACAGAAGAGTTTTGATGATCTAAGCGAGAAAATATCTCTGCTCACTGAAGAATCACAGAAGCTGACAGTAGCAGGAGATAATTCCTTCCAGCACAAGCTTCAAGCTACTATGGCTGATGTATCTCTCAAACTCCAAGAGAGAGATAACATCTATCAGAAGGCCATACAAGATCAGAAGGCAGATGCTCTACAAATTCAGAAGACCAATGAAGAGCAGATCCAAGCCCTCTCTGACAAGATTGACGACCTGAAGTAGTCTTTCTCAGTGCAACTTGAGCTAGGCCAGCAGGAACTCAAGTTTGAAGTTGCCAACTCCTCCTACCTAATAGAGCAGCTTATGTCCAACATGGAGCAGCTCTCTCAAATGATTGATGACAAAAAAGGGGAGAAAAAGAGGCATAGAAAGAGGAAGAGCAAGAGGCACTCAAAGAAGAGCAGAGGGATAGAAAAAAAGAAATCAAAGAAGAAAACATCAGCTGCAGAAAGAGTATCATCATCTGAGGGGGAGCCAAAAGATGATGATCCCATGATCGCAAAGTCTGAGGGGGAGCATGATTAGAAAGATGCTGAAGGGGAGCTAAGCAAAGACATAAGGTCATCATCCCAGGGGGGAGCAAGAGAAAGGAGAACAAACAGATGAGTAACTGATCAACAGACATCCTGGAAACATACATGGAGCCAAGGAGGTATATCTCTAACCTGTTAGGTATGTTATGGATCCAGGATGTAGAATATCTGAATATATAAATTGCCATATCAATATAAATGACATTCATGATTATCTGTCTTAGAAATACAGCTGCTCACTATATATAAGATTCATTCATAACATGCATATGCACTTAATGTTTTTGTCATAATCAAATACGGGGAGATTGTCAGGAATAAACATGTGAATGATATTCCTATCTAATATAAGATTTGATTATGATATATATGTGAATGAATATGCAAGTATGCTTGCATTAAGAAAAGCTGTAAAGTCCATTGATAGATAATAGAGATATATGTACAAGGACTTAGAATGAATTGATCAAGAATGTTAGGTTGATCCAACATAAGCAAATCAGCTTTGTAAATTCCTTAAAACGAAATGATGTACAAGGACTATAAATATAGAAAGATCAAGCATGTTAGGTTGATCTTATGATGTAATAGATAGGCTTGTCGAACGGAAATCTAGTACTGAGAGATCATAGTCTGCCAGGAGAGTCAAGGTTAACTCGAGAGCTATCGAGGCAGAATCATAGTCTGCAAGATAGTAGATCTCGGAGTTCGTAGACTGCCAGGGGAAATGATGAAGGATTGTGGTATATCGAGAAGAGCTTCCTCGGGATCGTAGTATGCTGAGGAAGTCATGTTCAGAATTATAGAGACAGCCTGCCTACGAGTCGACCGATCATCTGCCGAAGGCAAGACAGAAACATAGACTACACTCGGATTTGTAGAGTCTAACTATGTCGAAGCCATGTCAAGGATCGTAGACTACACTCTGAGTTCGTAGAGTCTATTAATTACATGCAAAGATCGTAGTCAAGCAAGATCAGATGAAGATAACAAGCACAAGGCAGAAACTATAGAGTGTCAAGATCTGATCTCAAGATCATAGTGTCTGCACAAGCCGAAGCTGAATCGTAGAGTGCAAAAATACAACCTAAGTAGAAGTGCTCATAATGCCAAAAAAGAATCGTAGAGCATATACGGTTCTCAATGAATGAGCACTCCCAGAATATCCAAAGGAACGATGCCTCTGGTTCAAGCTGAAAAGTTACATCCAAGGAAACTAAAGAGCATTCAACGAATGACATGCAAGCTAATAGAAGATCTAAGCACCAATCCAATCAGCATCAAGATTGAGTTATGAAGCCATTCGAGATGAAGTCTTCCACAAGGAGATCAGAAGAAGACTTTGGTAACTGACTAAGGAAAGTCAGCAAGTGCAGAAGCTGTCAAGTGAATAGAAGACAACGATCTTGGAATCAACCAAGATCGTAGTGTTTGCCAAACAAAGAAGGACTTGATGGAAGGTGAACTGAGATACTGGTCAGCCTCTGAAGAGCAAGGATAAAGTGATTAAGTGCAGGGTCAGTTCATTAATGATAAGTGAACGGCAGATCACAAGGAGAAAGCAAGCTGGACGCGCCACAAATCTAAAGTGTCTTGATATTCAGAAGGGGACCAGAGCAAGGGATTAGGCCATCAGTCTCTGAGAAAAGTCAAAGCAAACAGAAGTATTAAAGCACTGCACAATAGAAGGAATAGGTGTACTACATTGGAGATCCAATCAACACTCTTCAAGATCGTAGTGTTAACTCTACCAGTCAATGAGCAACACTCAACAAGATACTACGATCAGGACCTCGAAGACGTGCATCAGAATCATAGAGTTTGAACACCCGAAGACTGAAGCATTGGCAACGGTTCAATCTGAAGGTTGGTATTCGGACAAAAGCTTATTGAGAGCATCGATGCAAAAGGACAACCTCTGATCGAGAAATCAGAAGGAGATAATAAAGTCTTCAACTTGCCCAAGACAGTAAAGTGACAACTCTGACGGGTAGGTGAAACAGTAGACTGCAATGTCAGATAAAGTATGATATGTCACATTAACAGTCTACCTCTGTCTAGTACTGAGCAAAAACGGGTATAACTGAAGAACCGAACTGAACCGAATTAATTTAACTGAATTTTTCTGATATTTTGGTTTTTTTTAACATTTCGGTTATATCCGAATTTTATTATGGTTTTCGGTTAGTTTGTACGGGTATTACTTTTGGGTTATTCGGGTTAACCGAATAACCGAACAAAACTTGTAATTGTGAAATATTTACAAAACCGAACAAAGCACACTACTCTACTTTACTAAATTAATTACTACCCGTCTACCCGATAGCCCACTCTCTGAACAAAGCACACTTGAGTCCTTGACACTACAGATCTACTTTACTCTCTCAGACTCTCAGTCCTCAGATCTCGAATTCTCTCATATCTCGAACTCTTAACTCAAACCTAGATGGCCATACGCCCAGACCCAGATCTCGATTTCTCTCCTCGGTCGACGCCGACGACCATCGCCTCATCGCCTTCGGTGCGGCGGTCCTTCTCCTTCATCTCAAACTCCCAATCTCTACATTCTCGGCGTGGCGGTTACCGGTACGAATTTTTCTTCAACTTTGATTCTTTGACTGTGAGAAGTTCTTTGGCTTACTTAACTTTCTAAACAGCATCTAAGTATTTCTGAGTCATTCGGATGCTCTGAATTTTCTATGCAATTATCTTGATGAATGATGGATCTACGTCTTCAGAGTTGTGTTTCTTTGCTCATTAAAATTAGTTTATATATTTTGGTCATTTGGGAAAGATATAGCTTGTTAAGTTTGTTGCAAGAGGACATCATATAGTGTTTCTTTCATATTTTAAGTAGATTTTCTAACCGATTAAATAATTTCCTTTATTTTTTAAAGACAAATTTCTGTAGTTAATATTCGTTTTTCTATTATATAACTTGATTTAATCTAGGCCTAATACCCTTGTGGTGTTTGAAAAATTGTCTCAGTGAGGTTGAAAGGTGTAAAACTGAGATTAGGATTGTTGGATTGCAATGAAAAGGGTTCTTTTGAAATTTTAAAATACTTTTTAACACTAATGTTACTATTTCTTGAATTGTGTAAAATACTAGTGGGGACATCTTTGATTGATTGTTAATGTAGCAATGCCTTCTTTTATGTTCATATTTCTTGAAGAGAAGGAATCTGATGCCCAAACATGTCATTCTAGCATTCCAATTCTTATATAATGCCCAAACCTCACCTTTCCGAGGAAAGATGTTATACTCCTCTTTCTTATCTATACTTTCTGCTCTTACCTGATGAGAAAAGGAAAGGGTCCTAGTATATTGCATCTTTTTTACCTTTCTAATCCTAAATCTCCCACAACAAATGGGCATCTTTCGTCGATCCATTGAATCATGTCCATTGGTGTTGAACCAAACACCAAGCCATGAAATGTGCAATTTAAACTCGGGAGGGATCAATTTTCGATCTTATCCTCATTACACAATTACTAATACTCAATTACTATTTTACGGGACCGCATAAAGGAGAAGCAGGTGGAATATTACTAGCATAATCTATGTGCCAATGAATACACTAAGCGGGGTAGACGTAAGATGTTTTTGGATTATGGTAATGATAACCTGGTCCTGGGTTATTGAGGTCAAAATTATTGTTGAATATTATGTGGAATTGCAACTGATGTAATTCTTTCTTTTTATTCATTGCAGTTTGGCAAATAATAATGCAAGAACTATTGAGACTGTGAGATATTGAGACTTGTTGATTGTTGCTGCTGCTTAGACTTGTTGATTGCTATTTGTTGATGCTGACCTAGTGTTAATTTTTTGTAATATATATTTGGAAAATATATGTTTTGTAAACATTGATGTTAATATCACTGTGTACTGTTAAGGTTAAGTTAGGCAGAGTTGTATACTATTAAATTTGGTTATTAACCGGGTAATTTGGTTATTCGGTTATCATGCATTTCAGTTAGTTGTTCGGATATTCAAAAAAGTGCAATTTTGGTTTTCGGTTATAACCGAATAGCTTATTCGATTCGATTATAACCGAATGCTCAGTACTACCTCTGTCAACTCGAGATCTGTGAAGATATTTGAATAGCCTTCAATGGCTACTTTCCAACGGAAGGATTGGGAAGGAGTATAAATGAGAAAGAGCTTCAAAGATCAAGGGTTGTTGGAGTTGCCGAGTTTGGAGATAAGGTGGACTGATCAAAACCATGTGAGATAGTTAGTCCGAAGGCTCACTCTATGATCCACCAAGAACACTCAGAAGACTGACAAAGAGAGAAGTAAAAGTGTGAGTTCTACTATGTAGAAGTGAGTGTTCTACTACACGAAGAGTGTTCTGAACTGCCGAGAGAAAAAAGAGCATCATGTCATCTTGATGTCCATCATGGGAAGACTCTAAGTACAATAGAGAAGAGCTCACAGTCATCTTAGCAAGTCCATCATGAGAAGGCATCAAGTATCAAGAAGGGAGATCACAAATGCCATCATGGTCACAAGCATGAGAAAGTCACTAAGTACCGAGAAGAAGAACTTGCAGTCATCTTGGAAACCTATCATGTGCAGCCATCATGTATCAAGAGAAAGATCTTCAAGGCAGTTCATCAAGGGATTATCCGAAGTGGCTGAGTTACCGAAGAAGTTGATCATCATGCAACACTCAGCTGCACTTCAAGGATGATCAAGTCAAGCTACTAAGGATAGAAGATGTTCAGAGCATGAAGACATCTTAGTAGCTTAGCACTGACTCCAACAACAACTCAACAAAGCCAGGGCCTGAGGGATCCTTATCCGAAGGGACTAAACAAAGTAGGGCCAGAAGGGTCCTTGTCCGGAGGGACTAAACGAAGTTCCAAGCCTGCTGGGCTTGAAGAGTTCCTAGGGAACTAGAGGAGTTCCAAGGCTGCTGGCCTTGAAGAGTTCTTAGTGAACTGAAGTCCCAAGGCTGCTGGCCTTGAAGGAATCTTAGTGGTTCAGGGTACTGCCCTTCCTTAGTGGAAATCACCTTTAGTTGAAAGCGGAAGAGTGGATTAGAGCTTGAGTCTACGAACCACTTAAAACCCTTGTGTCTTTTATATTATGTCATTTACATTATGTACTATAACCTATGATAAGCGCTATGTATGTTTTAACTGCTTACAACTAAACTTACTCAACGAACAATGTATGTATGATTATGAATATATCAATGAAGGGGATCTTTTACTTATTCCGCTATGCTTGAAAAGATTCTTATGTTTGTCATATGTTAATTTAATAGCTATACAAAATAATAGAGAAAAGTATTTGAAATAAAAAGGATCTATTCAACCCCCCCCTTCTAGATCTATTGTGCCTACTGGGAACTAACAAAATCATGTCACCATCAAAAATAGGTACCCGTTACCTCGTATTGATGATTTATTTGACCAATTGCAAGGCACCAAATTCTTTTCAAAGATCGTTCTTCGTTCCAAATATCATCAATTAAAGGTTAAAACTGATGACATTCCAAAGACTACTTTCAGAACTCGGTACGGGCATTACGAATTCCTAGTCATGTCTTTTCGATTGACTAATGCTCCTGATGCCTTCATGGATATGATGAACCGAGTATTCAAAGAATATTTAGATCACTTTGTGGTTGTTTACTCCAAAAGCCGTGAAGATCATGTACAAAACTTGAGGTTGATACTCCAAAAGCTTTATGAGAACAAGCTATATGCCAAATTGAAGAAATGCGAGTTTTGTTGACCCGACAAAGATTGAAGCAATTCAAAGCTGGAAGCAACCTAAGTCAGTGACCGAAGTACGTAGCTTTCTCGGCTTAGCTGGTTATTATCGGAGATTCGTAGAAGGGTTTTCTCAAATCGCTACACCATTAACTCAGCTGACTTGGAAAGATACAAAATTTGGTTGGAGGGAGGAATGTGAGAAGAGTTTTCCAGAACTCAAGAGGAGACTCATTTTAGCAATTGTTCTGCAATACCATCTGGTTCGGAGGGATTTGTCATCTATAGTGATGTTTCAGGCAAAGGTTTAGGATGTGTTCTCATGCAACATGGGAAAGTCATAGCCTATGCCTCACAAAAACTCAAAGAATATGAGAGGAATTATCCTACTCATGATCTAGAGTTGGCAGCTGTCATTTTCACACTTAAAATCTAGAGACATTACCTGTATGGGGAGAAGGTGGAGATCTTTACGGATCATAAAAGCCTCAAATATTTCTTCACTCAAAAGGAACTCAACATGCAGCAACGACGTTGGCTTGAACTGTTGAAAGATTATGCTCATACTATTCAATACCATCTTGGAAAAGTGAACGTGGTAGCTGACGCATTGAGTAGAAGATCATATGCGTGTACGAGTGCGATATTGTGACGCCCCCAAAATTAGGTATACATCACCCATTCTGCATCGCCAGATACATGGTACAAAATTCAAATACAACTTCATTTATACAACTGTTGAGCTGTCGTATAGAATACGACCACAGTTAACTATGAGTTTTAATACAAATGTATGTAACTCTCATGGTACCTCGACCACAACCTTACAATGATACTTTACATAAAAGTATAGTTAAAAACTATTTTAGAAATTAAAATCTTTGGAAAGTGCTAAAGGAAACCTTCGTACATGGGAGGCCATGCGTCTAGGTTATGATAGATATCATATGTTCACAGAATTATCCTTGGTTGACCCAAAAGTCCCCAAAGAAAAACAAGAAGATTACTATAATCTTCTTTCCAATGGTGAGTCTTTTCTTGACATATAAATATCTCCGTAGTCTCCAAGTGAAAATTATGTTTCAAATAAACTCCAAGATCATACAGGTAGTGCTCGTAGATATATTTAGCAAGTGGATGTGCACAACCATGTCTTATGAGAACACGAGGTTGTATGTCATTAGACATCTTGTATGATAGTGGCAAAACACCCTTCCAAAGTTGGGTTCGCCTCACCCTATTTGATTCACCAAATATAACTACTAAATGATGTATACAACACACTTTTTTTATTTGTTTAGGGAGAACCTCCATGACTAGAGACCATGAATTCTATTCCCTGTTATCCCCACTCAACCCGACAACACTCTTATTACCTGAAAGAAATTGTGAAGCAGAAAGGGTGAGCACAACTAGCCCAGTAAAGAATATCATGACTAAAGCCAATTTACACCATTAATAGCCTTCATCATTAATAAATCAGAGATTTAGAACGTATGGTAGATGATAAAAGTTTTCAACCATAGTTGCAGCGGAACGAGCAATCCATTAGAAGAGTCAAATAGACCATAAGGTCTATTATCTTCTCTATGTTAAAAGTCCACTAATAATGTTTTATCCTTGTAACATCAATCAACAATTCCTGTCCACGATCATGTGAATAACTCATAATCACAATTGTGATTCTAAATTCCTCTTCGCATATAAGACGAAGATAATTTTCATCACCTATCTTCACCTGAAACATCAAAAATCATGGTTATACCAAATCAAAATTCCTGCTCGTAATCATTAAATCATCTTTGCACTACGACCAAAGATATTCATTATTATCACATCCATGAATTAATATTTCATTGCTGAGACTCAGCTCAATAATTAATCCATATCATCGAATCATCCATGCACTACAGGCCAATGATATTCTTTAGTATCACGACCACGAATTATCTATGCACTATGACCAAAGATAATCGTGTTTTCATCAACGATCCTGATCATGCCATAAAATAATTCATCTTTGCACTACGGCCAAAGAGAATCCATAGCCATAATCATACCAAAAATTGTCCATCAATGCACTACGGGCCAATGAGGACTTTTTTCTACATCATTTGTAACATTACAGTTATGATTATACCGAATAATCCCTAGTCATAATCATACCAAGTCCATCTATGCACTACATGCCACAGATGACTTTCAACATAATATAAGCGTGGGGATGATGACAATATTATAAGCATTAGTCAAACTAAATCAAGGATAAATATTAAAGACTTTAAATTTATCCAAACATTATCAATCACTTAATAAAATCATAATCTAATATTGTTAATATTATAACAATATTCTAATCACTCTTTAAACTTATAAACAATTTAATTTTATTGTTTACACTTTTCCAAATAATGCATTTAATCATTCAAAATGTCATACTCATAAGATTTCATCACCAATAATCAAATTACTCATCAAAAATCTGCATATACCATATATAGGATTTTCAAGCCATAAAATCCTATTTACCAATTTTTCAACTTCACATAACATATTTAATTCATATGTTCGTAACTAAATCATTTTCATGAAAAATACCAAATCAGTCCCAAAAATTATTCTTTTCTGGGATTAAGCAGAATATAGTCTCATATTGGACATATATTTTTTTTTGGAATTTTTAAAATTCATTTACTATTTTTCAAAAATCAATTTCTAATTAATTCCTTAAGAAATTAGCTACCTCAAGGTTAACTCCAGAAATTCCCAAATCTTGGCAGGATCTTACAAATGTTAACGTGAGCTTCTAGTTTAAATTTCATGGTCATCAGAGTTATAGAACTCCGGTTATAGCGTTTTTCGTCAGAAAAACCTAAATATTGAAATAGTCATAACTTGCTCATTTTAAGTCGGAATGAGATCATTTTTGGACAGTAAGTACTTTATACCATTTATTTTCATTTTCCAAAAGGGCGGAATTTTTTTCAAAATTTAAGTGGATGAAAATGCCCTTTTAAATTTTCTAGTAGTAGCTTTTTGGCACTTTTCTGTTTTTGACTCCTTTACTAAAATCAGTTCACACGAAAATCTACAACACCTTTTCTAGTGATTCGACTTGGATAAGTTAGAAAAATCATAGATCTAACTCTAGAACTTGACCACACTCAAAAATTCGAAATATAATAGGAGATATGGTCAATTGAATTTTATACTCCATTTTTACCAAAATCTGATTTTCAACCATTTATGATTTCTAAGAAACATTCATGTTTTCACATAATAACCAACATAACTCATCATGACAATGACATAATAATTTAATAAAACAAATTCAAGAATAAGTTTTAAAGATTTATAAGTTAATTTATATTGAACTCAATAATGCCCAAATTGTCAACATGATACTACTTTGTGGAGTAAAATTCAAGAATGCTTAGAAGAATATTTCCATGAAAAGATACTGGATGAAGCGCAAATATCAAGGATATTCCACTAATTTCATGGATTATAGAAGTCAAAGTTTTAACCAACTGAGTATAATAAAGAATAGAATAACAAAAGAAATCACCGTGCATCGATGAGATCGCCAGAGCAAAAGGTGTTATTCCTATAGAATAATAAATAACGGAACCAGTCCCACGAAACGCATGCATGTGATATTCCAATGAATAATAAAGAATGGAACCATGTCTGGTGTAAAGGCACAGACAGGATATTCCAACGAGAATAATAAAGAATGGAACCATGTCCTACAGAAACGCATGCATGTGATATATTCAAATGAATAATAAAGAATGAAATGACAGAAGAATTTCACCAAGTATAAGGTAGCCCGTGTATACAGGTTATTCCAACAGATTAATAAATAATGGAATAACAGAAGTTCTCTTCATGAATACAAAAGAAATAATACACCTTACCGTAAAAGAAACTGAATATAAGAATAGGGAAGTAGCAGAATACTTTTTTATAGTTTCTCTATAATTTCTCTCTCTAGAGTTTCAGTGAATTCGTAAGAAATAATGAAGGAATGAGCTTCTATTTATAGAAGAATGGACTGCATAGTAACTAATTCATGAACGGTCCAGATTGATTTACTTTTAAACAGACGGTCCATATTGGTTTACTATTAAAACTTAAAGCAACGGTCCATACTGATTTACTATTAAAACTTTAAACCAGCGATCCATATTGATTTACTATTAAAACTTTAAACCAGCGATCCATATTGATTTACTATTATATCTTCAACCAACGGTCTGAAAAATTAGAACATCTCCTCATGGAATAATATTGTACCCAAAAATAATTTGGACCGAAAAGAAATATATTTTACGGGTGAATAGTACTCCATGAATAGTAACTCGTGAATAGTAACTCATGAATAGTAACTTGTGAATAGTAACTCATGAATAGTAACTCATGAATAATAACTCATGAATAATAACTCGTGAATAGTAACTCTTGAATAGTAACTCGTGAATAGTAACTCATGAATAGTAACTTATGAATAGTAACTCGTGAATAGTACTCTGACACGAAAAGTGTCCCGAATACCCGATTGAACAATATATCCTCCAGACATCAATTATTATCGAAACAAATGTCGATTTCCACTAACACAAATAATTCCAACACTATAAAATTCATCTTTAATCAACATGAACTTATTCATCATTAATATTATAATTCACAATATTTAACAACCAGGTCGTTCCCAGGAAAGAGGGAGCTTTTCGATAAGGATTTCTCCTTATTGGCGCGCAATTAGGTGACCAAACCTCTCCTTGACAGAACTTCTAGACATTTTCAATATTGCAAATAATAATATGAATAACTTTGCCGTCTCAATCATTGATTTAATAATATATAAAATATTGACAATAATTGAATCAAATAACGTGAGATACTACGCAAACAATTTTCAGAGAAATAATTGAACAAAACTGAGTGACTTCTCACATAAGCATCAATAATCAATACCGTGTGCTACTATGCAACCACGCGTATTATTGTACTTTTAACAAGGGTGTTTCAAATAGTTAACGATAAAACTTCCGCCCGTTATTTTCATAAAGTATTGTAGACACTCAAATTTTTTGTACCATCGTTACTAACATTGCAGGAGGATGATTTGTCTTTAAGAGGAACCACGAAAGACAATCCAAACCCGTCTTGGGATCTACTAGGAAGTTTAGCATCAAACCGGATCATGATGCAGGAGTAACCAAATCCAACCTCGGAGATAACCCCGAGGCCTGCAGATACAATACCAGAATTCACATCGGAGAAGACCGATTAATCTCGGAGATGACCCCGAGGTATCTCGTTTCAGTCCCGACCATGGGAATAGCCACCAACCTTGGTGATGACCCCAAGGAATACAATTTTGGAGATAACCCCGGAAATGCTTGTTTCAAATGCGACCAGCTTCAATCTCGGTGCTCACAACGAGATGCAATGTACCAACCCGGCAATAACATCGGGAAGACAAGCACACCTCAAAGATGACAATGAGGACCTTCAACAATTCGGCGAGGTCCAATCTCGGTGAAGTCTCGAGTAGCGTCGCTTTATCACCCTAATCCGCGATAACAAGTGCGGGCAACATCGTCATCTTGTCAACACTATGCCACGTCACGTCTGTACGCAACAATGTCCCACAAGACTAACCAATCCCGAGTGATTATTGTGCGGGGTAACGGATGAAAGTTGAAGCTTGAAGACCAAAGGGCATCGTCCCATCTTCAATGACTTCGTACAAACTCTAATCCCATGTCATCGTACAAACTCTCGACAACGGAGGTCCGAAATAGGTCCTGTATACCTCAAACGGATGCCCGAATTGCACTTTTGAAAGTTCAAGTGGACATTATAGTGCTTGAGTGCACGTACTTCGAGACGACCCGACCCGAAAAACCCGGGCCAACCCGGGTTGCCTCTGGTGCACCTGCGGCAAATATGCCGATAAATAGAGGGCTTGGGGTGCTGATTTTAGAGAGAAAAAAGACGGGGAAACCCTGCATAATTCGCTCCACACTCGCCCATACAGTGTATTTTCACCTTTTAAACACCTGTGAGCTCCTATATAGCCTCTTTTGTACCCACAAAAGCTAGTGTTTACCCACTCTAAAGATATAGAAGCCTTCTTTATCAGTCAGCTGTAAGCCTTCTCACACACTTTAGAGTCTTTCTCTTCATCTTTGCACACACCCTTCTACACGTTGAGAGTCGTGTTGCTTTCTTTTGCCCGGACTTCGGTTCGTGGTTTCGTTTCAGTCTGTATATATATATATATATTGACTAACATTATTGAGTTATGCCTCGATTGAGCCTAGACTTGATTAAAGTGCGTTTATTAGCATTTATATATATATATATATATATATATATATATATATATATAGCGTGGTGGTGGGACTTTGTTCGATGAGCCTGAACTTGATGCAGTGCGTTTACTCACTTTTTATATATATATATATATATATATATATATATATATATATATATTAATCGTGTGTGTCGAACTCATTCGATGAGCACCGGATTTTATATCTCGTGCATTTATTCGCTTATATATATATATTTATACTTATATATATATATGAAGCGTGGTCGAACTCATTCGATGAGCTCGGATTTTACATCCGCATGCGTTTATTGCTTATATATATATATATATATATATATATATATATATACATATATATATTTATTTATTTTCATCTTGCCTCGAGTTTCCTTCGTGGCGGTGGGTTGATCGCTTCTTATGACTTTATTTACATTTCTGATCCCCCATGGAGGTGCTTCGTGGTTGGTAATCATGTCTGTATATATATATTTACAGCTTTTATATATATATACTGCCATCGCTTTCATACAAATTGCAAAGATTCGTGTGCCTAGGAATCATGTGATCACAGATTCATCCCATTGGATCTAGATTCGGTTCCCTTTATGGACATTTTCAGCTGTAAGCAGCTTGTAAATTATTTTGTGGTGTCTGAATTTCCTCAGATGGTTTCCATACCCACGAGGAAGTCGGCATTATTTTTGTATATTATTTTCGTACGGATGCCTCACATCCGTCAAATAAAATCAATCAAGCCGATCACTTAATAAAAATGGGAGTGTAAAAGGTCTCAATTACTATTGAGCATCAGGGTTTGAAAAACCTCTTTTATAAAACATCACTGCCATATTTTGCTAAAAAAATGATTTTTTACATAAATTCAAACCATGTGTATATAGGTTCGAACGAGGCCTCGCAATACTTCCAAATAACAGCACATTGACCCACACACACACACACACTCAGATAATAGTTTCTTGAAAAGAGGTGGTCACCGTGGTAACACGGATGTCGGGGGGGGGGGGGTGCCTAACACCTTCCCCCTGCATAATCAAGTCCCCGGACCCTAATGAATCTCGGTTTCACCAATTCGTTTAAAGATGTCACATCACTTTGGGTCAATGTGCAAACATTTTCTCGGTTGTGTTGGTACAACCATTTAAAAACCAACTGGCGAAGTCTTAATAGTCCATCATCGACATTATACATGTGGGACCTTTTTCACTTGTTTTTCAAACAAATCTCACCTAAAATGAGAACACCAAAGAACAAGTAAGCGGAAAGGACACCCAAAAATCTCGGACGTCGACGGTGGCGACTCATTTGGGACTCGAGAAGAGGACTTAAGCCGCTATTACAATCTTTTTCAAAACTAGTATCTGCTTGTGTGTGGATGTTGGATTTATATTTGATGAATGTGTACGGATGCATTTCCTTATTTGCACTTAGTGCTTCGCACCATAACTGCTTGTGATGTTGGTGCTTCGCACCATAACTGCTTGTGATATTAGTGTTTCGCACCATATTTGCTTGTGATATTAGTTGTAATAACCCGATACTTTGCATATAAATAAATAAGAAATTTTGCATATAAATTTAATTTATTATTATTTTAATGACGAGAATATGTGTCAAGTAATGTATGATAAATGCAAATATATTTATTACCTAAAAATAATTTAGAATTATTAATCACCACAAATTATATTCCTATAGTAATTAATTTTGTAAGCAAAATGTTTTTATTAATTATTTTCCGTGAAAATATGATTTTATATTATTTAAATAATATATAAAATAATTATTAGAAGTATAATAATAAATATTTTATTATATGAATTTGTTCAGAATATTTAAGTTAATCATTTTAGCTTAATTATTGATGTTGTATACGAAGAATAAATCAGATATGGAATCCAAACCCTAATTTTGGATTTTGAGCAATGAATGAGAATAATAATATAATCTTAATTATATTTTGATTTTTCAGTGCTATGAATATGTACTGTATATCTGTAGTCTGATAATGGTGGGCCAAATATGGTAAATTAGGTCATAACCCTCATATCGTATTATTAAACCCTAATTGTTAAACTCGGTTATGAGTTGAAGACTGAGCAGTAATTGTGTTATATGAATTTTACTGTGTATTATATAATTTCTGTAATTAGGAGAAACCCTAATTATTTATTTGAAAACCCTAATTGCAAATTTTAGAAACCCTAATTATTATTTTTGTGAATTATAATGATAATTAGGAAACCTAATTGTTAATTTGGTAACCCTATGGTATTAAGGAACCCTAATTTAAAAACCCTAATTTCTATTAAAAACCCTAATTAATTAGTATGTTTTAAATTAAAATTTTATTTCACTTTGATTTTTAATTGTCCAAATCCTAGAAATTATTTAGGAAACTTTAAGATGTAAAATCTAGTGATTAAAGCCTAGATTCAAGCACCTTGGACGAGAATACCCTTGAAATTTAAAATAATTATGAAAATGCCCTTTTGTCCTATTAGTTGCATTATTGCTAGCCAAATCTTATCCAAGATCTGGCCAGACACCCTAGACCTACCTACAAGCTACTCAAAGAAGACATGATCAAGATTACGAAGATTCAATACATTGCATCAAGTCATTTGCATAATTCAAGAGAGAGAAATGCAAAAAAATAAAGCTCATTTGATCAACCACACTTAGCCATTCTCTCTCAAGCTCAAACCCATGAAAATATAGTGCTAGATCAGTCCCCAATCAAGCTCCACGATCACACTTAGCAAATCAGAAGCATAGAATCAAGAATTTGTTCATAAAGATGTAAGAACCCTAGAAGAAATCTGACCTTGATCAAGGTGTTAAATGTTAGTTTTTTTGTGTTAAACATGTAGTATGTAGTCTATAATGATGATCTGGGTTACTAGATGTTAGATCCATAACATCTAGAGGCTCGAATTTGATGTTTTAAAAATTCTGGGAAAACATTTTTTTTTTGATGTTTGACAGTGAATGTCAGGCCGTGTAGTTCTCTGTAGGTTTTTGATTTGTGTGTTTTAAGTGTTGGATCTTGTAGTATGTTGTAAGATCTTAAATTTGGAACTTGAATCAGGTTCATATCTGTTGTAGATTAAAGTTATTTAAGGTCAGAGTGGGTTGACCGACATTGACTGGCTGTTCTTGAAGCCCAAAAATTTCCCAGAAGGTCTGACAGGCATTTTGATGGCCTCTGATCTTGCTCCTTGTAATTTGTTTTGCCATGATTGTTGTTTTGTAGTTGTAAAAGGAAATGAATACTACATCTTAAAGTCTTTGTATCACATATATACTTAATAGAAATAAATCTAGAGGTGGTCAAACTTGGTAGCCAAAACTGCTCAAGAACATTTCTGGGTTTCCCAGAAATGTTCAAGAACAGTTCTGGGAGGGTACTTTGACCGAATTAGATCTGCTTGAGCTGTTGTTTTTATGGTGTTTTTATGTAATATATATCTTTATCTACATGTTTACTACAACCCTGGAATTCTTAGATCAGAAAAATATTGCACGATCATCAAGTTGTGGAAGCCCAAACATGTATTCTCGATTCGTTTCTTCATTTCGGAAAACCGAAATGAAGAAGAAATGATTCTACACGATTTTCTGAGCCTTAACCCGGTTTCATTAATACTTGTTAGACCCTACTATTGCTTGTAACATGTTCTATGATAGTTTTTCTACATGTCCCAACGAGCAGAAAACTTGTAACATTAACATATTGACAGATTTAAGGCCACGAAATGCGTTGACCGGCCATGACTATAGTTTTCGGGGTAGCCCATAATATGATGAACGCGCCTGACAGGAAGTTTGAATGGCTAGATTTTCATGATGTTATGTGTTATGACCTAGATTTTGATTGTTAATTGTAGTGTCACATTAACACTATAAGATATGACCATTAGGTAGCCCAGAAACATTTCGAGATGAGAATTAGGCTCGGTCAAACAGGGTACCTTGTGCACTGACTTGTCAGTGTTCTTGAGGACAAGAACACCTAACATGACAGATAAGTGTCGTTATAGCCTATAGCGACGGTTATTAATAATTTTATTTTATAATTTCTGGAAAATGATTAAAAATAGAAAAAAATTAGTTTTAATTATTAAAAATACCAAATAAATTACTAAAAATTATTTTAAAGTCTGAAAATTTGTTTTTAATTATTTTAAGTATATTTCATGAATATTTAATATTTTGGGATATAAAAATATTTAATTTATTTAAGTATAATATTAAATAAATTATTTAAAAATGATTTTAATACATGAAAAATCATTTAAAAATAGTTTATGATATAAAAAGATATTTTAAGTTATTTTCTATAATTTTAATATTTTGTGATGATTTTCATTATTAATTAGATATTAATGATGATTAAGTTATTTAATAAAGATATTAAATAAATGATGAAAAAATAGAATTAATGATTTAAAATTTATATGAAAATGATTTAGAGATTAGAAAAAATATTTTAAATTATAAAATATAACTTTTGATATTTTGTCATGAAAATATTAATATCTTAATATTAAGGATATTAGATTCATTTAATAATTATATTAGATAAAGTAATGTAAAATGATTTTAATATAAGAAAAATCATTTTTAAAAGAAAATAAAGTGTTTAAAGATATTTTAAGTTATAAAACATAACTTTTAATATTTTAAGGATAATTTCATTAATAAATCAATATTATTGATAATAATTTAATATTAATGATCCAATGACTGTTAAACATATGTGACAATGTGATTAGGTTATGTGCTGACTGCAATAGATAGTGTTCTATGTTACGATATATTATTCTAATCGAACGAATGATCTTAATATTCGATAGGTACATTGATAAAAGATTAATCTAAGTCATAAGTTATTGTAAGCAGCAGCTCAGGCAAGTATCCTACTTTTGCATTTACTTTATGCAATGGACATGAGTAAGAAAGTTTTAGAATTATATTATTATATTGCCAGATTATTAACTCTATTATTATTGATTATGTATCCAATCTTTGTATTCATACAAGTTCTTACATTATCAGATCATTGTATTATTGTATAATTCAGATATTTATTCTATTCGTTAATTCGTATATAGGGTTAGACAAGTGTCCCCACTTGGATAACCATTGTATTTAATCATATGTTGATACATACTTATTGATTTCAAGTATGTATACGTTGAATTAAAAGCCGTCTAAGCTATTTGATTCAGCTAGACATAAAAATATTGTTGAACTAAATAGAACGTTATTGTATCCAACCAGATTGTTTTTGTTCGGATTCTCGACTAAGTATGAACATCCCGAATATGGGAAAACTTTTGTGCACCTAAGGTGGATAGAGTGAACGATAATATCGTTCTTGCATGTAGTATTGATCAATACAAGGCATAACGGACTGATCACCCCCCGTGCCCGTAAGTTATGACGGTTTACAGATGAAGTTCTATTTAACCTTTTTGAAAATAGAAAACAATGTTCAAATATGTTGACTAATCTCTAGTTATAGTCTATACGTAGTTTCAAAGATTACATATGAAAGTGATATGTTGCTATTATTGGTTCAGCTTACTTCACAACTGTTGATTAGTTGTAGAAGTGTCTTTCAAAGAAAACATTTAATTCTTTCAGCTAATATATATTGTTGTCATTACTTGCTGGGCAATCCAATGCTCATTCTTGCTTTAAATTTAAATTTTTTCAGTTAAGTATGATCAACCCGAAGGCTCAACCAAGAACAAGGGGAAAGGAAAGCTGTTCGAATGAGATTTATATTATGTTGTGTAATAGTTATAGTTTATTAAGAAAATGTTACTTATTATCTATGATGTAATGAATGTTTAAAGGTCTCGTACCTGGGAGTAAACTTTGAGGCATATGTAAATTAAGTTTGAATTTTATATTATTGTTATTATTATTAGTATTATTCAGCTTATAAAAATGGTATCATGAAGCACCGAGTTCGGGTTTCAAGTACCCGAATTTGGGGGCGTCACATTAGTGCTTCACACATGTCATCATTTTCATACGGTGAGACGCGATGTATGTGAATGTATGTTATGTGGTCCCTCCACCAGGAGACTATCCCGTCGGTGTTTGATTACTGGACTCGTGAGAAGACTAATTCTCCGAGGCTCAGGAAAGGCACCACCCAAATTCGCTCCAGTTGAAAGACCGGATTAACTTTCCGTCTAGTAGATTGCGATGATTTGGGAACCTTCATACCAAAAAGCCGCGAGAGTAACCTAAGATAGGTCAGCCTCTGATAAACCCAAAATGGAGGAAAGTCTCTTCATGCTCTCATTTCAATTACTTGTAAACACAATTACTTGTAATTTCAGTCCATATCTATCTCCATGTAATGAGAAATATGAAGAAATGTGTACACATACATATTAACATGCTACAAACAACTGACATCCGTTATGCAAGATAAAAATATCCTAAAATGGACACATCACATAGCATGTTATTATATACATTCCCTAAAGACTAAACTATGCCAGTCTTTCATAGGGAATCAATCGGGCCTACTACCCGTTCAAAGTCCAAAAAGGCAACAGGCCTACAGTCAATCATGTCGTCATCCCGACCGATGAACTTAATCCGATTTCGCAAAGAATTTGTGGATTAAGCAAACAAATTACGATTTGGTTGTTTCTACTCAAAGAATTACACCGATTCCACACAGGTGGTCGTAAAATACCCGTACATGCTGAATCCTCCACACAAGGAGGAATCCAGGTTATTACCAAACCTGAACCACAGTTGGATACGACCAACAAAACTCTTGATGCTGCCCATCCCACTGGAGATCCAGTCATCATTGCTTTCATCAGAAATAATGTTGTTTGTCGGTATGGACAAGTAGAGGTGATTGTGTCAGACAATGCCAAGAACCTCAACAACAAAATGATGGAGGAATTATCCAGTAAATTCCACATCAAACATCTCAACTCTATCATCTATCGTTCGAAGATGAATGGTGTAAGACCCCGAATTTTATGAAATAAAAGTATTCAATTTTTCTTATAATTACTATTCAGTAAATGGTTAAATTGATAAAAGGTTAAAGTTAAGGGTGATATATGATTTTTTTCAAAATACACAAGTGGTTATAAAATACTCATTTCGATCGGGGAATATTCATTTGGTCGTGGAATATTCTTTTCCGCCAGGGAATATTCGTATTTACTGACTGTAAGACCATTTGTGGGCCCCATAAATGAGAATAACTGTTGGATGAAGAAAAACGACAAATTTGAGTTTTATAAATAACAACAGTAATTGTTACCAATTAACACTTTTGGAATACCCGGTGGTTAAAACACGAATACACGGCGTTGTACAAGATGATACCAGTATTGCACCAATTATTGATTCTTACGTAAGAAGGCACTACTCAATAATTGTTACGATAATTATCATTCAATATTTATTTTTGATTCAATAATTCTTTGCGTTGATATTTTATATTATTGTTGTTTTAATAATTGTCACTGCACAGTATTTTTCATTATCAAATCAATAAATCATATTATTTGAATAATATTATTAGATAGCATAATTGGCAATGTCTAGAAAGTTCTGTCTAAGGAGTGGTTTGGTCACCTAATTGCGCGCCAGTAAGGAGAAATTCTTATTGGAAAGCCCCCTCTTTCCTGGGAACTGCCTGGTTGTCAATATTGTGATTCTGTAATATTATTTGTGAATAATTAATTATTAATTTTTATGATGAGGAAAATATTTATTTTATGCGGATATAGATGGAGAAAATTTTTAAAGTGACAATTGTTGAAAATTGATAATTTATCTTTTCTGATAAAATAATATTTTATTATATTATTATAATATAATAATGATGATATTTTACAATGAATGTATGATATATGAGTATATGAGGAGGAAGAGTATTTTGTTGCATTAAATGATTAACACATGTTATGTGTGTGTCTGAATTGGACCCATTTCTTGACCTGAAATTTGATTATAGATTATAAAATCGTCTGTATGTGGATTTTTGGTCAATTTCTGCATTTGGAATTTGGTAAAACTTTCTTACGCAAAGTTGTAGAGAATTGAATTTCCTATAAACAGTCATGTGATTCGAATTTTCTGATAAAAGGGCTATTTATTATGAATTATTGAAGTTCTGGAATAATTGATTTTGAAGTTTTAATAATTTTTATTATGAAAAATGTTTTTAATATTGTTGGTGGGCCCCACTGGTGTTGAATGCATGTTGAAGTCAGATTCTTGGTGTACGTAGAAAATTTATATAAATATAATAATATTTTATTAAATTTTCTACTTTGGTGTTCTAAGCATTTTTCTATAAATAGGGTGCTTAGGTTAGAATTGAAAATCACACCAGAAACTGAAGTTTTCTCTCTATTTCTCTCTCTATATTATCGAGTGTATTCTTGTGAGTATTTTGATATCTTGAGTGTTGCTATACGGTGCAAGTTCGTTCAGTGTTATTCCAATCAGAAGTACTGCTCTTTTGAGGTAAGAGATAGTAAGGGAGATTATTTTCTTCATAAATGATATTATTTCTTCAATATCATTATGCCGAAATATTGGTTTGAACTTTTTATCAAATTTGGAACTTTTTTATGTCGGGGTTACTATTCATGAGTTACTATTCACGAGTACTATTCACGAAGCATGATGATGTTTTTTGTGAAATTTTTATCTTTTGGTGTCTGAGTTACTATTCACGTATACGACACTATTCACGTATATGGCATTATTCACAAATACAATATTATTCATAAAAAAATTAAGTTTTCTTCTCTGTGTACAAGATTGTCTGTTATGATTCCTATCTTGGATTAGATCTATGCATTGGTCTTCATTCTTGAATTTTACTCCACTCTGGTTATTTATGAAGTATTTTTGAACATGAGTTATTTAAAATACGAATCCTTAATACTTGTTCTTTTGTTTCACTGGATTCGTTTTCTTTAAAATATTTTGCATCATCCTCAGTCCTAAATGATGATATAACTGAATATCTTTGGCCTATAGTGCAAAGATGAATGATTTCTGATGAATATCTTTGGCTCGTAATGAAAAGATGACCTATTGTTGAATATCTTTGGCATGTAGTGCAAAGATGACTTGTTGATGAATATCTTTGGCTTGTAGTGCAAAGATAACTTGTTGATGAATATCTTTGGCCTGTAGTGCAAAGATGAATTTATTAGTAGGATTATGAACATGAACTGTGATTTGGTATAACCATGATCTTTGATGTTTCAGGTGATGAAAATTATCTTTGTCCTGGATGAAAAAAGGAATTTAGAACAACAATTACGATTATGAGTTATACATGTGATTGTGATGTGGAATTGTTGATTGATGTTCTGAGGATAAAACATTGTTGGTGGACTTTTAACATGGAGAAGATAATAGACTTTATGGTCTATTTGACTCTTCTAATGGATTGCTCGTTTCGCTGCAACTATGGTTGAAAAGTTTTATCATCTACCATATGTTCTAAATCTCTGATTTATTACTGTTGAAGGCTATTGATAATTTATTTATCTTTAGTCATAATATTCTTTACTGAGCTAGTTGTGCTCACCCTTTTGCTTCACAATTCCTTTCAGGTAATACGAGTGTAGTTGGTTCGAGCGGGGGTAACATGGGAATGGAACAGTGGTAATCATTTAGTAGTTATATTTGTTGAATCAAATAGGGTGAGGCGAAGCCAACGTTGGAAGGGTGTTTTGCTACTATCATACAAGATGTCTAATGACATACCACCTCGTGTCATCATAAGACATGGTTGTGCTCATCCACTTGCTGAGTATATTTACGAGCACTACCTATATAATCTTGGTGTTTGTTTGAAGTATAATTCTCAATTAGAGACAGTGGAGATAATGATATGTTAAGAGAAGACTCACCATTGGGAGGAATATGATAGTAATCTTCTGGTTTTTCTTTGGGGTCTATTGGGTCAACCGAGGATAATTTTGTGGCCATATGATATCTATCATAACCTAGAAGCATGGCCTCCCATGTACGAAGGTTTCCTTGAGCACTTCCCAAAGATTCTAATTTCTAAAACAGTTTTTGACTATACCTTTATGTAAGGTGTCATTGTGACGTGCTATCCAAGGTTGGGATATGAGTCACAGTTGGTATATATTTGTATCCAAACTCATAGCATATGTGTTATTATATTTTGCACGGCAATTGTTGTAATAAAGTTGTAGTTGTTTTCTGTATCATGTATTTGGCTACTCAGAATAGGTTGGATGGAATGGACCTATTTTGGGGTCGTCATAGTTGGTATCAGAGCTTAGGGATATGGTCTTTGGCGGAGATCAGGGAATAGAACTAGGAGGGGAGAGACGAGTAAATCATTCACTAGTGTGTCCTACCTAAGTTTATTTGTTGGTCAGTCATAATATCGGGATATTATGTGATATGTTAATTTGTTCAATTAACCCTTGTTTTGAAGCTGTATTCTAGAATGATATCTAAAATACAGGAGATGAGAAATAGAGAAATCATGATGACAGGGAATATGGAATCTGAAATGAAAACAAGGTATTCTCAACTCTTTAAAATACTGTGCACGTAAATTTCTTGGGACGAAATTTCATAAGGAGGGGAGATTGTAAGACCCCGAATTTTATGAAATAAAAGTATTCAATTTTTCTTATAATTACTATTCAGTAAATGGTTAAATTGATAAAAGGTTAAAGTTAAGGGTGATATATGAATTTTTTCAAAATACACAAGTGGTTATAAAATACTCATTTTTATCGGGGAATATTCATTTGGTCGTGGAATATTCTTTTTACGCTTGGGAATATTAAATGCGGACCAAGCTTGCCCATTTGTGGGCCCTATAATGTAATAACCGCTGGATGAAGAAAATGACAAATTTGAGTTTTTATAAATAACAGCGTAATTGTTACCGTTAACACTGTTGGAATACCTGGTGGTTAAACACAGTAATACGCGTTGTTGCACGATAGCACACGATATTGCACCAATTATTGATTCTTACGTAAGAAGGCATTACTCAATAATAGTTACAGTATTTACTGTTCAATATTTTATTTTTGACTCAATAATTGCTGCGTTAATATTTTATATTATTGTTGTTTTAATAATTGTCACTGCACAATATTTTCCATTATCAAATCAATAATTCATATTATTTGAATAATATTATTAGATAGCATTATTGGCAATGTCTAGAAAGTTCTGTCTAAGGAGAGGTTTGGTCACCTAATTGCGCGCCAGTAAGGAGAAATTCTTATTGGAAAGCCCCTCTTTCTGAGGAACCGCACTGGTTGTCAATATTGTGATTCTGTAATATTATTTGTGAATAATTAATTATTAATTTATATGATGAGAAAAATATTTATTTTATGTGGATATAGATGGAGAAAATTTTTAAAGTGACAATTGTTGAAAATTGATATTTTATCTTTTCTGATAAAATAATATTTTATTATATTATTATAATATAATAATGATGATATTTTTACAATGAATATGTGATATATGAGTATATGAGGAGGAAGAGTATTTTTGTTGCATTAAATGATTAACACATGTTTTGTGTGTCGGTGGACCCCATTTCTTGGCTGAAATTTGATTATAGCCTATAAAATCGTCCGTATGTGGATTTCGGTCAATTTCTATTTGGAATTTAGAAAAACTTTCTTCTGCAAAGTTGTAGAGAATTGAATTTCCTATAGAAACTCGCGAGATTCAAATTTTCTGATAAAAGGACTATTTATTATGAATTATTGAAGTTCCAGAATAATTGATTTTGAAGTTTTAATAATTTTTATTAAGAAAAACGTTTTTTATATTGTTGGTGGGCCCCACTAGTGTTGAATACATGCTGAATTCAGATTCTTGGTGTACGTAGAAAATTTATATAAATATAATAATATTTTATTAAATTTTCTGCTTTGGTGTTCTAAGCATTTTCCTATAAATAAGGTGCTTAGGTTAGAATTGAAAATCACACTAGAAACTGAAGTTTTCTCTCTATTTCTCTCTCTATATTATCGAGTGTATTCTTGTGAGTATTTTGATATCTTGAGTGTTGCTATACGGTGCAAGTTCGTTCAGCGTTATTCAGTCAGAAGTACTGCTCTTTTGAGGTAAGGGATAGTAAGGGAGATTATTTTATTCATAAATGATATTATTTCTTCAATATCATTATGCCAAAATATTGGTTTGAACTTTTTATCAAATTTGGAACTTTTTCATGTTGGGGTTACTATTCACGAGTTAGTATTCATGAGTTACTATTCATGAGTTACTATTCATGAGTTACTATTCACGAGTACTATTCACGAAGCATGATGATTTTTTTTGTGAAATTTCTATCTTTTGGTGTCAGAGTTACTATCAACGTATACGACACTATTCACGTATATGGCACTATTCAAAAATACGACATTATTCACAGAAAAATTAAGTTTTCTTCTCTGTGTCCAAGATTGTCTGTTATGATTCCTATCTTGGGTTGGATCTATGTTTTGGTCTTCATTCTTGAATTTTACTCCACTCTGGTTATTTATGAAGTATTTTTGAACTTGGGTTATTTAAAATATGAATCTTTAATACTTGTTCTTTTGTTTCATTAGATTCGTTTTCTTTAAAATATTTTGCATCATCCTCAGTCCTAAATGATGATATAACTGAATATATTTGGCCTGTAGTGCAAAGATGAATGATTTCTGATGAATATCTTTGGCTCGCAATGCAAAGATGACTTGTTGTTGAATATCTTTGGCATGTAGTGCAAAGATGACTTGTTGATGAATATCTTTGGCCTGTAGTGCAAAGATGACTTGTTGATGAATATCTTTGGCCCGTAGTGCAAAGATGAATTTATTAGTAGGATTATGAACATGAACTGTGATTTGGTATAACCATGATCTTTGATGTTTCAGGTGATGAAAATTATCTTTGTCCTGGATGAAAAAAGGAATTTAGAACAACAATTATGATTATTAGTTATACATGTGATTGTGGATAAGAATTGTTGATTGATGTTACAGGGATAAAACATTGTTGGTGGACTTTTAACATGGAGAAGATAACAGACTTTATGGTCTATTTGACTCTTCTAATGGATTGCTCGTTCCGCTGCAACTATGGTTGAAAAGTTTTATCATCTACCATATGTTCTAAATATCTGATTTATTACTGTTGAAGACTATTGATAATTTATTTATCTTTAGTCATAATATTCTTTACTGAGCTAGTTGTGCTCACCCTTTTGCTTCACAATTCCTTTCGTGTAATACGAGTGTAGCCGGGTTGGAGTCGAAGGGGGTAATGAGGGAATAGAACGGTGGTCATCATTTAGTAGTTATATTTGTTGAATCAAATAGGGTGAGGCGAAGCCAACGTTGGAAGGGTGTTTTGCTACTATCATACAAGATGTTTAACGACATACTACCTCGTGTCATTATAAGACAAAGTTGTGCTCATCCACTTGCTGAGTATATTTACGAGCACTTCCTATATAATCTTGGTGTTTGTTTGAAGTATAATTCTCAATTAGAGACAGTGGAGATAATGATTTGTCAAGAGAAGACTCACCATTGGGAGGAATATGATAGTAATCTTCTGGTTTTCTTTGGGGTCTATTGGGTCAACCAAGGATAATTCTGTGGCCATATGATATCTGTCATAACCTAGAAGCATGGCCTCACATGTACGAAGGTTTCCTTGAGCACTTCCCAAATATTCTAATTTCTAAAACAGTTTTTGACTATACCTTTATGTAAGGTGTCATTGTGACGTGCTATCCAAGGTTGGGATATGAGTCACAGTTGGTATATATTTGTATCCAAACTCACATCATATGTGTTGTTATATTTTGCACAACGATTGTTGTAATAAAGTTGTAGTTGTTTTCTGTACCATGTATTTGGCGACTCGGAATAGGTTGGATGGAATAGACCTATTTTGGGGTCGTCATAAACGGTGCTGTTGAAGTGGCTAACAAAAATATCAAGAAGATTATGCAAATGATGTCCGCCAACCACAAAGATTGGCCTGACCTATTGCCTCTGACGCTATTAGCCTCTGAGAACCTCGTCGTACTTCATTTCAACCGGGCAACCCTCACGCTTTAACCTATGGGATGGAAGTAGTGCTCCCCATAGAAGTTGAGATGAAATCTCTCAGAGTGTTGATCGATGCTCAGCTGGATGAAGACCAATGGGTACAAGACCGGTATCACCAATTGTCTCTCATAGACGAAAGGCGAACCGCTGCTATATTCCATGGTCAGTTATATCAGCAAAGGATCGCCAGATCCTACAACAAAAAAGTCTGGCTATGGCAGTTTAAACAACATGACTTGGTTTTGAAGAAAATTCTTGACAACCAAGATCAGGCTAAAGGAAAATTCGCTCCTAACTGGGAAGGCCCGTTTATTGTCAAGGAAGTATTGACAGGAAGTGCTCTCAGATTGCAAGAAATGGACTGGCGATGAATTTTCCCAACTCATCAACTCGATAACCGTGAAACGGTATTATGTCCAAGTAACCAAAGAAACACCCGGTGCATAATCATCGTGTCACCAATCATTCCGGTTCTTTAACCCTTTACCACATACAACTTTTCTACACTTTGCCCTCGTGGAACGTGATTTCTTCAAGCCAAGATAGCCTGGCTTTCTCCTTTACTCATACAACTTAGGTCATCCCACCATGGATTGAACCTCTTGCGTTCATGATTTGGCTACCCATACCGGGATCAAACTTCTCATACCGCAGCTTTATCCTCAACCAGGGATTAAACTTTCGCCTCCCCGCACTCTGACCTGCACATGGGATCACGCTTTTCTTCTCGCCCTGAGGGGCAAACTACATCGACCTGATCTCCTCTTCAATAGGAGTACGTAGGCAACCATGTTACATGGCCCGGTCGCAATAAAACAAAAACAACAAAAATATTTCTACCCTTACAAAGACAAAAACAACCAAAAACATTCCTACATCTGCTATCAGTAAACACTCTTAACCTATGAATGGGAAAAGACAAGAGAAGTACAAACCAACAGAAATGGGTAAAATCCTAGCCAAGCCTCTCATTAAACCCCTATGAAAGACGCGATGCCCCGGAAATAGGCAAAGGTGTAAGAGCCCCAGTCATACTCTCCAATATGGTCCACATCGCGTGTGGCACTGTCAAAAGTGAAAGATACCGTGGAAGAGTTATCTGCTATGAAGCAGCCTCAAATGATCATCATGAACAATCGCCGCAGAATGCGATCCCTGATCCTAACATCATCAGACATGGGATCACTCAATAGCCGCGCCATAAGATCTCACGCCAAAGGACCCGAACGGACGAGCCCCGCTTTTGGCGCCCACATGAAACTCCTAATAAGGATCCGACGGTAGGGGTAATATTCGCCATGCAAGGCACTGGCTCCCCTCCAAACTCCATACCTGTGATAAATCGCCAATCCATAGGTGTCATCATCACCTTGAAATCGAGCAGATGGAGTGACTAAGTCTAATGAAACCATCGCTCAGACAAAGCCCTGAGGTAACCCCAGGGACATCGACGGGAAAAGATGGAGAAGATTGCCCCGAATCCCCACTCATGCACTACCGCTCTGTAGTCAGGATGAAGTGCCTGGTACATGGAGTGAATGCTAAACCAGTTCCCTCAAGGTCAGTAAATCCGGAACTCGCATGAAATGCGATCAACATCGTAACCTTTAATCCTCATCAATAGGAAAGAAGGAAGATCAAAGTCTAACACCATACCTCGTTAGCATGCAAATACATCAATGGATGTCTACCCAAATCACCCAGCAACTCTGGGTTCACAACCTGAATGTTCGGAAGCTCCCTGCCAAAGACGTGTGCAGCAGGAGCGAGGTCCTTAATCGGAATATCCGCCTCCTTGTCCTCAACGTCTGGAACATCTACCTGGACAGGACGTATCACGGCCTCCACCAACCGACAAGGCTGTCTGATAAAACGAGGATGAGGCACTTCTGAAGCCCTCTGTCGTACGCCAGAAGCGGTCCTGTAAGAACTGCTTGGCTAATCCGGATCCATAATATCTGGACAACAAGTCTTCAAATCACCTCAGAAAAGGTGTGGTATTTCCTTACCTGGAGCTTTTTAAAATGCATTTATGACAATATGCATGCATGCATTTACTTTAGCATATAATGGAGTTAAAATGCATGACTACCCAATGCCTACATTTGGAAAAATTTTGCCATAGTCCCCTTTGAAAATAGGACTATCCACATGCACATAGGCATGTCCAGGAGGCCATTCAGTAGCATACCTGCCCCAAAGTCATATACATAATATATGCATTAAAAATCAAAATCATCATGCACAAGGCCAACCTCAATGCTAGGAGTACTTTGCCTTTCTACCTTTTGCTCATTGGACCTCAAATAGGACAAAAAATAGCAGAAAAAGGTGCCAATTTGACTGTCTCAAAAGTCAAATTTTTTCACATCATTATGTTCGAGCATGGTTAATACTAACATTTACTATGTTGAATATTTTTTATCAAGTCATTTGTGCATACATAATCACTACTATGTGTTTAGATGCATTTCGTGCGATAACTCACAATTTAATGGAAAGAAACTGGAAAAAATACATGCATACGTTACCAGGATAGTGTAGAACACTTGTACGGTGACAGAATTTGTAGAAAGCAGCCCGAACTCAGCAGATCTGAAGATGGCTCGCGGTTTTCTCTATGCGAAGCGAGTTAAAAATGACTTGTGAAGACTAGCCAGTAGGATTTATGATTCGCGCCTGGCCGTAGGCCCACCTGCGGCTCCCCTATGGGGGTCCCACCCCTCCGACTCGGTCCAGTTCTAGTTGAAACAAAGTTCTTACGGACTAGAAAGGTCAAATCGAGAATAAAAACGCCACGCGATTGAGCAAAACTGCATACAATCCTGGTCTTCTCAGATGAGACTTTAAATTTGTATAACACTCATTGGTAGTCACCTAAATACAAGGTATACCCTACCAATGATCCCAGTTGTCATAAGTCACATACGGCAATACTTTATACAGGTCCGATGCCGCCAACTTTGGGTCGTTATTCCCACGATATCCTCGACGGGGTTATAACGTATATCTGATTTTGAGGAGTAATAACGTAGTTTTCACCGCTGATACACCTATCAACGAAGGTCAAGCAGCCTTGATGTTATCTCAGCCGATGGCAAGTAAACCCATCAAAGCATTGAGGGTTGTGCGATTATTGCATACTCACTCATAAGTCCCTAGTAGATCCCCGACGGGAGTTACAACGTGAAATCACCATAGGGATTACAACGACATTCAAGCCATTGACACACATGTCAATTGAGGTCAAGCAACCTTGACGTTATTTCAGCGATAGTGATTAAACCTATCGTAACTCTAGAGCTATCCTGTGTTTTCACACCCGATCGTCAGAATCGCAGATATCCTCAAATGGGTCACAACACAATGCTCCGTTGATCTACACGACAGCGAAGGTCAAGCAACCTTAACAATCTACAGAATCTCAGTCGTTGATTCACACATCATCGAAGGTCAAGTATCCTTGACAGTATATCCCACAGGATTTCTCAGCCGTTGATTCACACGTGAACGAAGGTCAGGCATCCCTGACAACATCTGCTATTGGCAGTAAATCCAACGGGATCTTGACATACTCTGGCGATACTACCCGGAAAAGTTAATGTTATCGAAGAGGATAGATGATGCAATATGTTATACACATCCTCAAAAAAGATCAAGCTTTATCCCCACAGATCTCTTTCACATAAGAGGTACCTCTTCGGGATCAAGTCGTTATCAAGAATACAGGAATTTGGTGATAACTCCAACATCAACATCCTAACAGATTCGGCTTACACATCGAATCTCATCAGCATTGCCAATCCCCAATCGAAGCAACAGGGAATCAGCAATCATCCCCAGCGTGTTGGGCTACAACCCCATACACATGCATCATACATTTGCATCATGTTACTATCCATAGTACCATGTTCGTCTTGTTACGTTTCAAGTGTCTAGGATTCTTTATCCTACCCATGCATCGCCATGCATGAGTATGATAAAGAGGGACATCTGTAGACACTTGAAATTTTCTGTACTACTATTACTAACATTGCAGGAGGACAGATACGTCTTTTAAGAGGGAACCCTGAAAGACAATCCAAACCGTCTGGGATACTTCACGGAAGTTCAAAGATCAAACCCCGGATCGCAATTCGAGTAACCAAATCCAACCTCGGAGATAAACCCGAGGCCTGCAGATACAATACCGGAATTCACACCGGAGATGACCCCGAGGTATCCAGTCTCAGTCCCGACCATGGGAATAGCCACCAACCTTGGTGATGACCCCAAGGAATGCAATTTCGGAGATAACCCCGGAAATGCTTGTTTCAAATACGACTAGCTTCAATCTCGGCGCTCATAACGAGATGCACTGTACCAACCCGAAAATAACATCGGGAAGACAAGCACACCTCAAAGATGACAATGAGGACCTTCAACAATTGCAGCAGTCCAATCTCAGCGAAGTCTGAGCAACGTCTGCTATATCAGCCCAATCCGACGATAACACCGGTGAAGGGCAACATCTTCATCTCGTCAACACTATTCCACGTCACGTCTCTACGCAACAATGTCCCACAAGACTAACCAATCCCGAGTGACTATTGTGCGGGGTAACGGATGAAAGTTGAAGCTTGAAGACCGGAGGGCATCGTCCCATCTTCAATGACTTCATACAAACTCTAATCCCATGTCATCGTACAAAATCTCGACAACGGAGGTCCGAAATAGGTCCTGTATACCTCAAACAGATGCCCGGATTGCACTTCTGAAAGTTTGAGTGGACATTATAGTGCCTGAGTGCACGTACTTCGAGACGACCCGACCCGAAAAACCCGGGCCAACCCGAGTTGCCTCTGGTACATCTTAGGCAAATATGCCTATAAATAGAGGGCTTGGGGTGCTAATTTTAGAGAGAAAAAAGACGGGGAAACCCTGCAAAATTCGCTCCACACTCGCCCATACAGTGTATTTTCACCTTTTAAACACATGTGAGCTCCTATATAGCCTCTTTTGTACCCACAAAAGCCAGTGTTTACCCAATCTAAAGATATAGAAGCCTTCTTTATCAGTCAGCTGTAAGCCTTCTCACACACTTTAGAGTATTTCTCTTCATCTTTGCACACACCCTTCTACACATTGAGAGTCGTGTTGCTTGCTTTTGCCAGCACTTCATTAGTGGTTTCATTTCAATATATATATATATATATATATATATATATATTATATATATATATATATTATATATATATTTACATATATATTGACTAACATTATCGAGTTATGCCTCGATTGAGCCTAGACTTCGGTCTGGTGCGTTTATTCACTTATATATATATATATATATATATATATTTTATATATATGAACTGTGGTCGGACTTTGTTCGATGAGCCTAGACTTCGGTCTGGTGTGTTTACTCTTTTTTATATATATATATATATTTATATTTATTTTCATTCCGCTCGAGTTTCCTTCGTGGCGCTTGATCGCTTCTTACGGCTTTATTTACATTTCGATCCCCCATGGAGGTGCTTCGTGGTTGGTGATCATGTCTCAGATATATATATTTCTGACTTTTATATATATATACCGCTTACTACTTTCATACAAATTGCAAGATTCTCATGCGCCTAGGAATCATGTGATCGCTGATTCATCCCATTGGATCTAGATTCGGTTTCCTTGATGGACATTTTCAAATGTAAGCGACTTTGTAAATTATCATGCGATGTCTCAATTTCCTTAGATGGTTTCCATACCCATGAGGAAGTCAAAGATTATTTTTGTATATTATTTTCGTATGGATGCCTCAGATCTCACAAATAAAATCAATCAAGTCGATCACTTAATAAAATGGGAGTGTAAAAGGTCTCAATTACTATTGAGCATCGTGGTTTGAAAAACCTCTTTATAAAACATCACTGCCATATTTTGCTAAAAATTGAATTTTTACATAAATTCAAACTCTGTGTATATAGGTTCGAACGAGGCCTCGCAATAGTTCCAAAGAACAGCTTATTGACCCACACACACACACACTCAGATAATAGTTTCTTGAAAAGAGGCGGTCACCGTAGTAACACGGATGTCGTGGGGTGCCTAACACCTTCCCCAGATAATCAAGTCCCCGGACACTAATGAATCTCGGTTTCACCGAATTCGCTTTTAGTTGTCACATCACTTTGGGTCAATGTGCAAACCTTTTCTCGGTTGGTTGGTACAACCATTTAAAAACTAATGGCGACTCTTAATCAATCCATCGTCGACATTATACATGTCGGACTTTTTTCACTTATTTTTTCAAACAAATCTCACCTAAAATGAGAACACCAAAGAACAAGTAACGGAAAGGGACACCCAAAAATCCCGACGTTGACAAGTATTTTTGTCATTTTCTCAATTCGACAATAATTCCATTGTGGGTCCACTAATGATTGTACCGTCGTACGGATATTCCCCGACAAAAAGAATATTCCCCGACTAATCGAATATTCCCCAACACAACGAATATTTTATATCAACTTGCTTACTTTGAAAAAAAAATTCACATATTACCCTTAACTTTAAACTTTTATCAATTTAACTATTTACCAAAATAGAAAAATTGAATACTTTTATTTCATAAAATTCAGGGTCTCACAGATATTGTTAACACAAAGGCCCATTTTGTATAACTTGCAAAGGATAGAGATAGAGATAAAGACTCCTGGGACCCACGTGATGATGGCAAATATACGAGTAGAACCGACTTTAATCGATAAAATTAAAGTCGCTCAAGCTACAGACTTGGACTGGATACGTATGAAGAAGAAAGTACAAGAAGGTGTTATCCCGGAAGCAAGGATCGATGAAGAAGGAATACTTCGAGTCAACTCCAAACCTTGTGTTCCTAATTACCATGATTTAAAATATAAAATCATGATGGAGGAGCACAACACACCATTTGTAATCCATCCTGGGATTACCAAAATGTATCATGATCTTCGACATACATTTTGGTGGAGCAATATTAAGAGAGAGATCGCGGAGTTTATCTCAAGGTGTCTAACTTGTCAACGAGTCAAGGCGGAGCATCAAGTGTCAAAAGGTCCATTACAACCACTTGAAATTCCAGAATGGAAGTGGGAGCACATTACCATGGATTTCGTTACCGGTCTTCCCAAGGTTTCTCAAGGCATATATTCAATTTG
The DNA here is from genome assembly GCA_020205605.1 of Panax ginseng. Classification (NCBI taxonomy): domain Eukaryota; kingdom Viridiplantae; phylum Streptophyta; class Magnoliopsida; order Apiales; family Araliaceae; genus Panax; species Panax ginseng. The sequence goes on from CM035138.1 coordinate 66,237,687, forward strand.
GGTCATTGTTGATAGATTGACTAAGTCTGCTCATTTATTACATATACGAGAAACTTATTCACTTGAATGTCTTGCTCGTATGAACATAAATGAGATTGTAAGACTGCATAGTATGCCAGTATCCATATTTTCTGATCGAGACCCAATATTCACTTCACAATTTTGGGACAGTTTGCAGAAAGCAATGGGCACGTATTTATGATTCAGTTTGGCATATCATCCTTAGACGGACGGGCAGTCGGAGAGGACTATTCAAACTCTGGAGGATCTATTAAGACTATGTGTCCTTGACTTCAAAGGAAGTTTGGACAAGTTCTTGCCATTAGTGGAATTCTCCTACAACAACAGTTATCAAGCAAGTATCGGCATGACTCCATTCGAGGCGTTGTATGGACGCAAGTGTCATTCTCCAGTATGCTGGGATGAGGTGGGTTAAGCAACATTGTTGGGACTAGAATTGGTACGTATGACTACGAAAAAGATTCAAATGATCCAGCAACGTATAAAAATCTCACAAGATCGACAAAAGAGTTATGTTGATCTTCATTGGAATACGTGGAATTAAATGTTGGAGAACACGTGTTGTTATGTGTTGCTCCATGGAAGGGAGTTACAAGATTTGGAAAGAGAGAAAGGCTCAATCCTCGATTCATTGGCCCATTTGAAATCCTTGATCGAGTAGGAACTGTGGCCTATAGACTCGCCTTACTGCTAAGTATGTCTCGTGTTCATAATGTTTTTCACATATCTATGTTACGTAAATATGTGGAAAACCCGAACGACATTATTGAGTTAGAACCCGACGAGATAACGAAAGATTTAACGTATGAAGAGGTATCTGTTAAAATCTTGGATAAGAAGGAGCATATTCTACGCTCCAAGGTTATACCTCGAGTCAAAGTTTTGTGGAGAAACTACGATGTTTTGGAAATGACCTGGGAGTTAGAATCTGAAATGAAATCAAGGTATCTTCACCTCTTCGACATACCAGGTATGTACCCTAATTTCGAGGATGAAATTTCATAAGAAGGGGAGGTTGTAAGACCCCAACTTTTATGAATAAAGATGATTTTTTCTTTAAATATTATTTTTGAATATTATGGTGTGGATTTGATATATTGTTATAGTTGTGGGTAATATTTACAAATTTTACAAAGTAAGCAAGTTGTCATAAAACATTCGATTAGTTGGGAAATATTCATTTATCAGGAAATATTCGTACGATGGCACAATCATTGGTGGACCCCACAACGAAATTATTGTCGGAGTTAGAAAACGATAGAAATGTCTTTTTATAAGAATAACGGCGAAAGTTTTATCGTTAACTGTTGAAATAACCGGTGATAAAAGTACAATAATACGCGTGGTTGCATAATAGTACATGGTATTGTACAGTATCTTTGATTATTGATACTTACGTGAGAAGTCACTCAGTTTTATTCAATAATTACAACAGTAATTGTTGCACAGTTTCTTATATTATTGATTCAATTATTGTCACAAGATCATCTGCACAATATTTTATATTATTAAATCAATAATTGATGCGACACAATTATTCATATTATTAGTTAGCATTATTGACAATGTCTAAAAAATTCTGTCGAGGAAAGGTGTTTGGTCATCTAATTGCTCGGCAATAAGGAGAAATCCTTATCGGAAAGCCCCTTCTTTCCTAAGAATGATCTGGTTGTTGATATTGTAAGCTTATAATATTAATTATTATGTCGTGGATATTGGTTCAATTTTGATTTAAAATGAAGGAATTTTTAGCATGAAATAATTGTTGAAAGTTTGACATATTTTCTGTGGAATTACAATTATTTCTCCGATAAAATATTCATTCAAATATATTATTATAATATTTTATAATTGTTTAAATAAAAATATTATATATATATATACATGCAATTTAATTTTCCTTGAATGCTTTTCTAAGTTGGTGGGCGGAAGAAATTTTTCCTACATGTGTGCTTTGTTTTTGGGTGGCCATTTCATTTGCCTGCAAACTTGTTTTTCAAAAGTGGGCCCTCAATCTTGGAATTGGATGGTTGTAGAGAAAGAATTGCATTGTTAGGCTAATTATTTGGTAGATGATATTGCTTGCAAAGTTGGTTTTCAAAGGGTGGCCCCCACCCATGTAGAAAATAAAGGAAAGTTAGGCTTTGAATGGAAAAGTTAGGCAAAAGAAGAAAAAATAAAAGTTTGGTGGAATGCTTTGTTTTATGCCTCTGAATTTCACTATAAAAGGAGAGGCACCCCTCCTTCCTCAACACACCACTTCAAAAGCGCGAAATTTTATTCTATAGTATTGTGAGCATTTTCTTGAGTATAAGGATACTTTGAGTGTAGTTTTTTCTGCAAGATTTTCTCATAATAATATCTTATATTCCAATCAAATCTAGTTTTTACTGAGGTAAATGATATTATTTTATTTCAATACTCGTAAGAAATATTATTTTCTTTCCTACTCCATAGTATGGAAGGGATATTATTTCATTTCATATTCCTAAATTTAAACTTACTATGGTAAGTATTGCTTCTATAATTCCTAAAATTAGTAGAATATCTTTGATATTTGCGCTTCATCTAGTATCTTTTCATGAAAATATTATTTTGAGCATTCTTGATAAGTTTTAACATTTCATGCAAAGTACTATTCATAGGGTATTATTCCCGAAGTACTATTCACTCAGTACTATTCACCCATGGTACTATTCATGATAAAAAAATTGATTTCTTTTCGTTCCAAATCTTTTTTGATACAATATTATTCTTGAATTTTACTCCACAAAGCAGTATCATGTTGACAATTTGGACATTATTGAATTCTGGATAAATTAAATTATAAATCTTTAGAATTTATCATTTTCTTGCATTTAATTGAATTCGTATATCATTGTCATCATCCTCATATTTATATTATTATAAGAGTCATCTTTGGCGTAGTGCATAGATGGATCGTTAATTGGTATGATTATTACCGAGGGTTCATTGGTATAATCATGACCCGTAATGTTACAAATGATGTGGTAAAGTCCTCATTAGCCGTAGTGCATTGATGGACAGTGGTTGGCATAATCATGACCATTGGTGATAACCCGAATATCCTTGTCCCGTAGTGCATGGATAATTCAGTGATGTGGACTATTTATTGAGATGAGTCTCAGCAATAAAATTGATTATAAACTTTTTAAATCATAGAAGATAATAGATATCATGCTCTACTTGACTCTTCTAATGGATTGCTTATTCCACTGTAGTTAAACTTGTTATCTATTATATTCTATCAGTTTAACACTGTTGAAGGCTAACGATAATTTATTCTGCATTATCTTAGTCATAATATTCTTTACTGTGCTAGTTGAGCTCACCCTTTGCTTTCATTGTTCTCTTCAGGAAATGAGAATATAGTTGGGACTAGTCGGGGAATGGAGTGACGGTTCAGATGGTTGTTTTAGTAGTCCTCACTATTCTATGAAATAGTGTGATAATAATTGTATTAAGATTGAATTTGAGTTTGGATATTGTCTCGAAGACAATATTCGTGTTAAAACTCTCAACATATGTTTTGTCGTATTTACACGACAGTTGTATTAATTAAGTTGTATTTGAATTTTGTACTATGTATTTTGCTACTCAGAATGGGTGATGTATACCTATTTTGGGGGCGTCACACATAATTTTCATGTTCTTGTTATTTTTCAATGTTTTGTCAAATTTCATGAAATCACAAATCACAGATTTGTTGTAACACCAAATCAGTCCGTTTAAGTTTCGTTCTTTTCATTTTTACATGTATAAACATAATCAATTATCAATTTATAGATTTCAACATGGATTGAACACAAAGTTTGATTCTTAAATACGTTTTTTTGTACTTTTATAACAAAACTCAAATTTCTTTTGTAAAACATGGTTTCATGAATCAATTCATACTAACTATCGTTTTCAACCCAAATATAATAGATTATATCTATTAAACAACATAAACATCTATTATTCTAACAAATCATCAATCAAAACTCAGATTTTGATTTCAAAATCATATATTATTACTATAAACTTAAAAACTATAAGACCCCAACTTTTATGAATAAAGATTTAATTTTCTCTAAATATCATTTTGAGTAATAAGGTGTAGATTTGATAAAATATTATAGTTGTGGGTAATATTTATAAATTTTGCAAAGTAAGAAAATTGTCATAAAATATTCGTTTGGTCGAAGAATATTCGTTTTATCTAAGAATATTCGTAAAACGACACAGTCATTGGTGGAACCCATAATGAAATTACTGTCGGAGTAAGAAAACGCCAAAAATAACTTTTTATAAAAACAACGACAAAACTGTTACCGTTAACTGTTGAATTACCCGGTGATAAAAGTACAGTAATACGTGTGGTTGCATAGTAGCACACGGTATTGTACAGTATCTTTGATTATTGATGCTTACGTGAGAAGTCACTCAGTTATACTCAATTATTGTAACAGTAGTTGCTGCATGGTATTTTATATTATTAATTCAATTATTGTCGCAGTATCATCTGCACACTATTTTATATTATTAAATCAATAATTGAGACGACAAAGTTATTTATATTATTATTTGCATTATTGACAATGTCTAGAAAGTTTTGTCGAGGAAAGGAGTTTGGTCACCTAATTGCACGCCAATAAGGAGAAGTCCTTATCGGAAAGCCCCCTCTTTCTTGGGAATGATCTGGTTGTTAATATTGTGAGTTATAATATTAATGATGAATAAATGTTATTAAAATTATGTTTAGTGAAGTCAAGTGAATTGAGATAAATAAAGGGGTTTGTCATGAAGTATTTTTTGTAAATTTGGCTTATTATATGGACCACCACTTACTCAGTTTTCAAAATCGTCGGTAGAAAGTTATCTCAGTTTTTGTTTTATAGTAATAAAATAGAAAACTTTTTATATAAAACAAAAAACTTTTTATATAAAACTGAATACTGTTTATAAATAGAATATATTTTATTTTATTTATTTGCATAGTACTACATAGTGTTTGCATAGTGTTGCATAGTGTAGCATAGTAAAATCAAAAAATTTCAAACGAATTAGCCGTCTGCGCCCTAACACTTTTCTTGTGCAGTCCTTGATTTTTCTTTTTAAATAGTATCATGTCATTCTCCTATAAATAGGATGCTTAGTTTATAAATGAAAATCACACCAGAATCAGAGAATTCTACTTCTATAATATTGAGCGTATTTCTTTTGAGTTTAAGGAAGCTTTGAGTGTAGAAAATTGTACAAGTTTTCTTCAAGAATATCCCCGCTATACCAGTCAGAATTACTCTCCTTTTAAGGTAAGGGATATTATTTTCATTCAATATTCGTAAGAAATAATATTTTCTTCCATACTCTGTAGTATGTAAGTAATATTATTTCGTTTCATATATTCCGAATTCTACACTTATTTGGATAAGTATTGTTTCTATACTCCTTGAAATTAGTAGAATATCCTTGAAATTTTTATTTCATCTAGTATCGTTCCACTGAAATATTTTTCTGAACATTCTTATTAAATTTTAAGCTTTTCATGCCTGAATACTATTCATGTGTACTATTCATATATACGGCACTATTCATATATACAGTACTATTCATGGGGTACTATTCACTCAGGTACTATTCACACGTGATACTATTCACGACAAAAAATGATTTCTTTTTTGTCCAAATTATTTTTGATACATGAATATTATTCTTGAATTTTACTCCACAAAGCAGTTGACAATTTGGACAATCTTAAACTCTTGATAAATTGAATTATAAATCTTTAATATTTATCCTTAATCTCACTTAATTGAATTCTTATATCATTGTCATCATCCTCACACTTATATTGTGATGAAAGTCATCTTTGGCCTGTGGTGCATAGATGGACTTATGATTGGTATGATTATGACAAGGAATTATGTATCGGTATAATCATGACCTGTAATGTTACAAATGATGTGGTAAAAGTCCTCATTGGCCCGTAGTGCATTGATAGAGAGTTGTTTGGCATGATCATGACCATTGGTGATAATAACGAATATCCTCAACAGTAGTGCATGGATAATTAGTGGATGTGATACTAACGAATATCTTTGGCCTGTAGTGCATGGATAATTCGGTGATGTGGATTATTTATTAAGATGTATTACAGAGATAAAATATTGATGATGAACATTTTAAATCATAGAAGATATTAGATATCATGCTCTACTTGACTCTTCTAAAGGATTGCTTGTTCCGCTGCAGTTAAACTTGTTGTCTATTGTATTCTATCAGTTTTACACTATTGAAGGCTAAGGATAAATTATCTTGCATTATCTTAGTCATAATATTCTTTACTAGGCTAGTTGAGCTCACCCTTTTCTTTCATTGTTCTCTTTAGGAAATGAGAATATAGCTGGGACTAGTCGGGGAATGGAGTGACGGTCCGAGATGGTTGTTATAGTAGTCCTCACTATTCTATGAAATAGTGTGATAATAATTATAATGAGGACTTCATTTGAGTTTGGATATTGTCTACGAGATAATATTCGTGTTAAAACTCTCAGCTTATGTGACGCCCCCAAAATAGGTCCAATCCATCCAACCTATTCTGAGTCGCCAAAATCATGGTACAAAAAACAACTACAAATTTTTTACTACAATTATCGTGCAAAATACAACAATATATATGTTGTGAGTTTTGATACAAATATATACCAACTGTGACTCATGTCCCAACTTTGGATAGTACGTCACAATGGCACCTTACATAAAGGTACAGTCAATAACTGTTTTAGAAATTAAAATCTTTGGGAAGTGCTCAAGGAAACCTTCATACATGGGAAGCCATGCGTCTAGGTTATGATAGATATCATATGCCCACAGAATTATCCTTGGTTGACCCAATAGACCCCAAAGAAAAACGAGAAGATTACTATCATATTCTTTCCAATGGTGAGTCTTCTCTTGGCATATAATTATCTCCACTGTCTCTAATTGAGAACTATACTTCAACCAAACTCCAAGATTATATAGGTAGTGCTCGTAGATATACTCAGCAAGTGGATGTGCACAACCATGTCTTATGATAACATGAGGTTGTATGTCATTAGACATCTTGTATAATAGTGGCAAAACACCCTTCCAAAGTTGGGTTCACCTCATCCTATTCAGTTCACCAAAATCAATGGTTAAAATGACATATAAAATACGACACACTTATTTAAAATTCTCGATAAAATTATTTCCATACTATTTTAAGGAAAACCTCAACAGCTATAGACCACCGTTCTATTCCCTTGTTACCCCCGCTTGACCTAGCTACGCTCTTATTACCTGAAAGGAATTGTGAAGCAAAAGGGTGAGCACAACTAGCTCAGTAAAAATATCATGACTAAAGATAATTAAATTATCAATAGCCTTCATCAGTAATAAATCAGAGATTTAGAACATATGGTAGATGATAAAACTTTTCAACCATATTATAGCGGAACGAGCAATCCATTTGAAGAGTCAAATAGACCATAAAGTTTATTTTCTTCTCCATGTTAAAAGTCCACCAACAATGTTTTATCCCTGTAACATCAATCAACAGTTCCTGTCCACAATCATGTGAATAACTCATAATCATAATTATGGTTCTAAATTCCTCTTCGCAACTAGGACGAAGATAATTTTTATCATAAGTCTTTACCTGAAACATCAAAGATCATAGTTATACCAAATCACAGTTCATGTTCATAATCATACTAATAAATTCATCTTTGCACTACGGGCCAAAGATATTCGTTAACAGTTCATCTTTGCACTACATGCCAAAGATATTCAACAACAAGTCATCTTTGAACTACGGGCCAAAGATATTCAACAACAGGTCATCTTTGCACTACGGGCCAAAGATATTCAACAACAGATCATCTTTGCACTACATGCCAAAGATATTAATATCTCAAAGAAATATATAATCATTTCAGAATTTATATAAACAATAATTATAACCATGTTGATCAATTCACCTTTGCACTTAAGCTAAAGATATAATTATAAATTCAATGGTCATGATCATACCAGTCAATAATTCATCTTTGCACTACTGGCCAAAGAGAACCCATAGTCACGATCATACCAATAATCTACCCATCTTTACACTCAAGTCAAAGAGAAATTTCATCACCAGGATTATAAAAATGTTATATATGATAATAAAAATAATATGATCAACAACTGCATTTAATTTCAAGAGTAAGATTCATAAATCAACGATAATTTGGTCAGAAAAAGAAACTAATTTTGTCGTGAATAGTACCCATAAATAGTAACTCATGAATAGTAACTTATGAATAGTAACTCGTGAATCGTAACTCATGAATAGTACTTCATATTCGTACATAGTACCGTATACGTAAATAATGTCATATACATGAATAGTACCGTATATGTGAATAGTGTCGTATACGTGAATAGTGTTGTATACGTGAATAGTAACCCCGACACGAAAAGGTAAACATTTCACAATAAAATTCATATAAATATTTCGGTATAATGATATCAAAAGAAATAATATCATTTACGAAGAAAATAACATCCCTTACCATCCCGTACCATAATAATGACAATATCCCTTACCATAATAATGACAATATCTCTTACCTCAAAAGAGTAGTATTTCTGACTAGAATATCAGATTTAACACTGAAAGAAACTTGCACCGTATAGCAACACTCAAGATATCTAAATACTCACAAAAATATGATCAATATTATATAGAGAGAGAACTTCAGTTTTTGGTGTGATTTTCAATTGTAACCTAAGCACCCTATTTATAGGAAATTGCTTAGAACACCAAAGTAGAAAATTTAATAAAATATTAATATATATTAAAATTTTCCTACGCCAACTTAGACTTCTGAATTCAGCATGTTTACAATACATGTGGGGCTTACCAATCACACAAAACATGTTTTTATCATTTAATGCAACAAAATCAATTCAGACCCAATATTCCGGAACTTCAATAATTCATAATAAATAGCCCTTTTATCAGAAAATTTCTGGTCTTATGTCCTTCTATAGGAAATTCAATTCTCTACAACTTTATAAGTTTAAGTTTTTCCAAATTCCAAACAGAAATTGACCGAAAATCCACATATGGACGATTTTGCAGGCTATAATCAAATTTCAGTCAAGAAATGGGGTCCACCAACACACAAAACATGTGTTAAACATTTTTTGTAACAAAAATACTCTTTTTCCTCATTTATTCATATATCCCACATTCATTGCAAAAATATCACCATTATTATATTATTATAATATAATAATATATTTAAATTAATAATTTTATCAGAAAAGATAAAATATCAATTTTCAACAATTGTCACATTAAAAATTTTCTCCATCTATATCCGCATAAAATGAATATTTTCCTTATCATATAAATGAATAATTAATTATTCACAAATAATATTACAGAATCACAATACTAACAACTAGGCCGTTCCCAAGAAAGAGGGGGCTTTTCAATAAGGATTTCTCCTTACTGGCGCGCAATTAGGTGACAAAACCTCTCCTTAGACAGAACTTTCTAGATATTACCAATAATGTTATCTAGTAATATTATTAAAATAATATGAATTATTGATCTGATAATGGGAAATACTGTACAGTGACAATTATTGAAACAACAATGATATAAAATATCAACGTAACAATTTTTGAATCAATAAAATAAAATATTGAACAGTAATTACTGTAACAATTATTGAGTAGTGCCTTCTTACGTAAGAATAAATAATTCAAAAATCCTGTGCAATACCATGTGCTACTGTGCAACAACGCGTATTACTTTACTTTACCCACGGGGTATTCCAACAGTGTTAACGGTAACCGTTATTTATAAAAACTTAAATTTGTCGTTTTCTTCATCCGACAGTTATTCTGTTATGGGGCCCACAAATGGTTGTGCCGTCGTACAAATATTCCCCGACAACAAGAATATTCCACGACCAAACAAATATTACTCGACAACAATGAATAATTTATAACCACTTGCTTATTTTGAAAAAAATAATTTCACCCATAACTTTTATCAATTCAACTATTTACTAAATAGAAAAATTGAATACTTTCATTTCGTAAAATTCAGGGTCTTGCAGCTTATGTTTTGTTGCATTTTAGACGAGAGTTGATAATTGTATAAATTAAGTTTGTATTTGAGTTATGTACCTTGTATTTGGCGACTCAGAATGGGTTGTGTATACCTATTTTGGGGGCGTCATAATTGGTATCAGATCTTAGGGATATAATCACTGGCTGCGATTTGAGGCTAGAACTAGGAGGGGAGAGACGGGTAAATCTTTTGCTAGTATGACCCACCTAAGCTTAATTGTTATTTAATTGGTCGGTTAGAATATAGGGATAATATGTGGCATTTCAATTAACCCTTGTTTTGTGGCAGTGTTTGAAAATGGCATCTGAAAATGTTGAGATAGGTAATGGAGCACATGAGACCGTTGAGTTACCGATGATCAATAACCAGGATAATGTCATTAGGAAGGAAATAATCCTCATGTAAACAACAACACTGACCAAATGATGAACGACTGGATGTTTAGGAGCTTTTTGCAATTCATGCAATATCTAGCGAGAGAGACTCCTGTTCAAAATACAAGTGGAAACACTGACAACTCTCGGATGGTCACTGCTAAGCAATTCAAGGAGGTGGGACCACCAGAGTTTTTGGGAAAACAAGAACCACTTAAGATAGAGACGTGGATTAAGTAGATCACCAAGATATTTGATGTCTTGGGATGCTCCAAGGAGCAAAAGGTTCCCTTTGCCACCTTCATGTTGCGAGGAGAGCCATATTATTAGTGGGAATCTTTAAAACATACTCAGCCTTCCGCACTAAAGATGTCTATGGAGAAGTTTCAAGAATTATTCAACGACAAGTACTTTCCTGAAAGTATTCGTCACATAAAAGAGGTAGAATTCATCAAGCTGGAGCAAAACAATATGACCGCATCGCAGTACGAGGCTAAGTTTTCTGAGTTATCCCGGTTTGCATCCCATTTGGTAGATAATGAGGAGCATATGACACGAATGTGTCTGCGAGGTTTGAAATCCGAAATACGTCAATACCTCATTTCTCACAAACTGTGTTTATATTCAGATGTTGTGAATAAGACTCATTTATTGGAGCGTGATAATGAGTCAGCCCAACTAAGAGATAGCACCCAGGAAAATGAAAATACCAGTGGTACCAGTCATCGAAGCGGTGATAACAAACGTGGAGGAAATCATCATCCCAAAAATGGTAACCACTTCGGTGGTAATCCTTGCCAAGATAATAGAAGTGGAAAATTCAAAAAGAGGATATTCAACAATGATGGAAAGATAATAGCACCAGCATCTGTTTTCAAGGAAGGAGAATGACCACCGGTCGTATGCTACAAATGCGGACGTGAGGGACACATCAGTCCAAACTGTACGCATCAACCCAAAGCGTGTTTTAATTGTGGAAGAGAAGGTCACCTAGCCCAATTTTGTTGTGTAGTGAAGTCAAGTCCAGCTGGGATGGAGACACCAAAGGCCATCCTAGACAAGTCAAAGCCTATAGTTCAAGGGAGAGCGTTTGTCGTGACCTCTCAAAAAGCGAGAAACCTAAATGAGGTTATCATAGGTAAGCTAATCATAAACTCTTGCGAAGTCTATACCTTATTTGATACCAGTTCTACCCATTCTTTTATTTCACCTACTTGCGCTCAACGTTTAAATTTTACTCTAGAGAAATTAGACTTTGACTTATCTGTTGAAACTCCGTTGGGAAAAACCTTCATTATATCCACTATTTATAAATCTTGTTTGAATTAAATCGGAACCCTCACATTGCATGTTGATCTTATCTATTTGAAAATACTTGCATTTGTTGTGATTTTAGGGATTGATTGGTTAACTACTCATCATTCTAAAATTGATTAGTAAGGTTGTTAGTTTTCATATTCCTAACCAACCTATTATGCGAATTCAAGCAACCAAACCACTAAACTCAACCATTGTCATATCAAGCCATAAAGCCATTCGTTTATTGAAAAACAGATGTCAAGCTTTCTTAGCCCATGTCACGGATTTAAACAAAAATACGTCATATTTGAATGATATTTCTATTGTTAATAAATTTCATGTCGTATTCCCTAAAGAACTTCTTGGCCTACCCCAAGAGCGTGAAATTGAATTTTGTATTGACTTTGAACCCGTTACAAAACCCTTAAATATTTCTTCACCCAAAAGGAACTCAACATAAGGCAACGATGTTGGCTCGAGATGTTAAAAGATTACGATCATACCATTCAATACCATCCTGGAAAAGCGAACGTGGTAGCTGACGCGTTGATTAGAAGATCATATGCGGGTACGAGTGCGATATTGTCAACGGAAAGGCCCATTTTGTATGACTTATAAAGGATGAAGATTGAGTTAATGACTCCAGGGACCATGTGATGATGTCAAATATACGAGTAGAATCGACTTTAATCGATAAATTTAAAGTTGCTCAAGCTATGAACCCGAAGCTGATGCGTATGGAGAAGAAAATGCAAGAAGGTCCTATTCCAGAAGCAATAATTGATGAAGAAGGAATACTTCGAGTCAACTCCAGACTTTGTGTTCCTAACGACTCTGATTTGAAGTATAAAATCATTATTGAGGCACACAACACACCGTTTGTAATCCATCCAGGGAGTACCAAAATGTATCGTGATCTTTAACATACATTTTGGTGGAGCAATATGAAGAGAGAGATATCAGAGTTTATCTCAAGGTGTTTATCTTGTCAACGAGTCAAGGTGGAGCATCAAGTGTCAAAAGGTCCATTGCAACCACTTGAAATTCTAGAATGGAAGTGGGAGCACATTAACATGGATTTCGTTACTGGTCATCCCAAGGTTTCTCAAGGCATAAAAGCAAATTAGGTCATTATTGATAGATTATCCAAGTCTGCTCATTTCTTACATATACGAGAAACTTATTCACTTGAATGTCTTGCTCGTATATACATAAATTAGATTGTAAGACTGCATGCTATGCAAGTATCCATAGTTTTTGATCAAGACCTAAGATTCACTTCACAATTTTGGGTTAGTTTGTAGAAAGCTATGGGCACGAATTTACGATTTAGTTCGGCATATTATCCTCAGACGGACGGGAATTCGGAGAGGTCTATTCAAACTCTTGAAGATTTATTAAGATGTTGTGTCCTAGACTTCATAGGAAGTTGGGAAAAGTACTTGCCATTAGTGGAATTCTCCTACAACAACAGTTATCAAACAATTATAGGCATGGCTCCATTCGAGGCAGTATATGGACGAAAGTGTCATTCTCTAGTATGCTGAGATGAGGTGGGTGAAGCAATGTTATTGGGACCAGAATTGGTACACATGACTATAGAAAAGATTCAAATGATTCAACAACGTATACAAACCTCACAAGATCAACAAAAGAGTTATGTTGATCTTCATCGAAGGGACATGAAATTCAATGTTGGTGATCATGTGTTGTTACGTGTTGCTCCATGGAAAGGAGTTACAAGATTTGGAAAGAGAAGAAAACTCAATCCTCGATTCATTGGCCCATTTAAAATCCTCGATCCAGTAGGAATTGTGCCTATAGACTCGCCTTACCGCCAAGTATGTCTCGTGTTCATAATGTTTTTCACATATCTATGTTACGTAAATACGTGGAAAACCCAAACCACATTATTGAATTAGAACCAGACGAGATAGGGGAAGATTTAACGTATAAAGAGGTATCTGTCAAAATCTTGGATAAGAAGGAACATATTCTACGCTCAAAGGTTATACCTCAAGTTAAAGTTTTGTGGAGAAACAACGATATTGAGAAAATGACCTAGGAGTTAGAATCTGAAATGAAAACAAGGTATCCTCACCTCTTCGAAATACCAGGTACGTACACCAATTTTGAGGATGAAATTTCATAAGAAACAGAGGTTGTAAGACCCTAACCTTTAAGAATAAAGATTTAATTTTCTCTAAATATCATTTTGAGTAATAAGGTGTGAATTTGATATAATGTTATAGTTGTGGGTAATATTTACAAATTTTGCAAAGTAAGCAAGTTGTCAAAAAATATTCGTTTGTGGAGTCCACCAATGATTGTGCCGTCGTACGAATTACTGTCGGAGTTAGAAAACGACAGAAATAAATTTTTATAAAAATAATGGGAAAACTGTTACCATTAACTGTTGAATTACCCGATGATAAAAGTACAGTAATACGCGTGGTTGCATAGTAGCACACGGTATTGTACAATATCTTTAATTATTGATGTTTACGTGAGAAGTCACTCAGTTATACTCAATTATTACAACAGTAGTTGTTGCGTAGTATTTCATATTATTAATTCAATTATTGTCACAGTATTATCTGGACAATATTTTATATTATTAAATAAATAATTGAGGCGACAAAGTTATTCATATTATTATTTGCATTATTGACAATGTCTAGAAAGTTTTTGTCGAGGAAAGGGGTTTGGTCACCTAATTGCACGCCAATAAGGAGAAGTCCTTATCGGAAAGCCCCTTTCTTTCCTGAGAATGATCTGGTTGGTAATATTGTGAGTTATAATATTAATGATGAATAAATGTTATTAAAATTGAGTTTAGTGAAGTCAAGTGAATTGAGATAAATAAAAGGGGTTTGTCATGAAGTATTTTTTTTTTTATAAATTTGGCTTATTATATGGACCTCCACTTAGTTATTTTTCAAAATTGTCGGTGGAAAGTTATCTCAGTTTTTGTTTTATAATAATAAAATAGAAAACTTTTTATATAAAATAGAATACTATTTATAAATAGAATATATTATATTTTATTTGTGTTCATAGTACTATATAGTGTTGTATAGTACTGCATAGTGTTTGAATAGTGTTGTATAGTGCAACATAGTAAAATCAAAAAATTTCAAACAAACTAGTCGTCTGCGCCCGTGACACTTTTCATGTGCAGTCCGTGATTTATCTTTTTAAATAGTATCATGCCACTCTCCTATAAATAGGATGCTTAGTTTATAAATGAAAATCACACCGGAATCAGAGAATTCTTCTTCTATAATATTGAGCGTATTTCTTTTGAGTTTAAGGAAGCTTTGAGTGTAGAAAATAGTACAACTTTTCTTCAATAATATCCCCGCTATACCAGTCAGTAGTACTCTCCTTTTAAGGTAAAGGATATTATTTTCATTTAATATTCGTAAGAAATAATATTTTCTTCCATACTCTGTAGTATGTAAGTAATATTATTTCGTTTCATATTCCTAATTCTACACTTATTTGGATAAGTATTACCTCTATACTCCTTGAAATTAATAGAATATCCTTGAAATTTGTGTTTCATCTAGTATCGTTCCACTGAAATATTTGTCTGAACATTCTTGTTAAATTTTAAGCTTTTCATGTCTGAGTAGTATTCATGGGTACTATTCATACATACAATACTATTCATATATACGGTACTATTCATACGATACTATTCATACATACTGTAAGACCCCAACTTTTTATAAATAAAATCGAATTTCCTCTAATTATTATTGTTTATAATAAGGTGTTAATTTGATATAATGCTTTGGTTATGAGTTAAATGTGCAAATTTTACAAAATAAGCAAGTGGTTATAAAATATTCATTATTGTCGGGGAATATTCGTTTAGTCGTGGAATATTCTTCTTTGTCGGAAAATATTAAATTTACCAGTAAATGACCATTTGTGGGCCCCATAATGAAAAACGGTCGGATGAAGAAAACGACAAGTTTGAGTTTTTACAAATAACGACGTAAGTGTTACCGTTAACACTGTTGGAATACCCGGTGGTTAAAATACTGATGTCTGGCATGGTGGTTGTCTGAGATGCTGCGGTATTGCAAAGTATTTTTGAATTATTTATTCTTATGTAAGAAGGCACTACTCAATAATTGTTACAGTAATTACTGTTTAATATTTTATTTTATTTTATATTATTGTTGTTCCAATAATTGTCACTGCACAATATCTCCATTATCAGATCAATAATTCATATTATTTGAATAATATTGTTAGATAGCATTATTGACAATGTCTAAGGAAGTTCTATCTAGGAAATGGGTTTGGTCACCTAATTGCGCGCCAATAAGGAGAAAATCTTATCGGAAAGCCCCCGCTTTCCTGGGAACGACCTGGTTGTCATAATTGTGATTTTGTAATATTATTTATGAATAATTAATTATTTTTTTATATGATAAGGAAATATTTATTCTATGTGGATGGATAGGGAAATATTTATTTTGTGTGGATATAAATGAAGGAATTAATGCTGAGGTATTTTATCAGTATTTTGTCGCAATGGAGATATTGAAAATCATCTGTATGTGAATTTCAGACATTTTCTGTTTGGAATTTGGAAAAACTTTCTTCTACAAAGTTGTAGAGAATTCAATTTCCTATGAACTGGACATAAAATTCATATTTTTCTGATAAAATGACTATTTATTATGAAATATTGAAGTTTCAGAAATAAATATTTTTATTTAAAACATGGGTGGGCCCCACTTTTGGTTGGTGTGAAATTGGCTGATTTTGGTGGGCCCCACTATAGTGTGCTGAAATCTGATCAAAAGTGTCGTGCTTGAAAATTTTGAAAATTAATATTTTATTAATGTAGTCACCTTTGGCGTTCTAAGCATTTTCCTTTAAATAGGGTGCTTAGTTAGAATTGAAAATCACACCAGAAATAAGTTTTTTTTCTCTATATATATTATCGAGCGTATTTTGTGAGTATTGAGATACTTTGAGAGTTTCTATTCAGTGCAAGTTTCCTTCAGCCTTATACTTGATATTTCAGCCGAAAGTACTGTTCTTTTGAGGTAAGGGATGTTATTTTATTCGTAAATGATATTATTTTTTTCAATATCATTATGCCAAAATATTGATATGAATTTTATTGTGGAATTTTACCTTTTTGTGTTAGAGTTACTATTCACGTATACAACACTATTCACGAATACGACACTATTCACAGAAAAATGAAATTTTCTTTTCTTTGTCCAAGTTGTCTATTGTGGTTACTATCTTTGATTGTATCCATGTTTTGATCTTTATTCTTGAATTTTGATCCACAATTGATTATTATAAAGTATTTTTGAACTTGGATAAACTAAAGTACGAATCCCTAATCTTTGATCTTTTATCTCACTAGATTCGTTTTCTTTAAGATATTTTTCATCATCCTCAGTCCTAAATGATGATATTACTGAATATCTTTGGCCTGTAGTGCAAAGATGAATGATTAACTGATGAATATCTTTGGCCCGTAGTGCAAAGATGAACAGGTGTTGAGATGAACATGACCAACTGGTGATATAAATGAATATCTTTGGCCTGTAGTGCAAAGATGAATATTTGATTCAAGATGTATATTGATTGATGTTACAGGGATAAAATATTGATGATGAACTTTTAATTCTTAAAAGATAGTAGAATTCATTCTCTACCTGATTCTTCTAATAGATTGTTGTTTTCGCTACAGTTGTTGATCTAAAACTTGTTATCTATTATATTCTATCAGATTTTTCCCTGTTGAATACTAATGATAATTTGTTGTATATTATCGTAGTCATAATATTTTTACTGGGCTAGTTGAGCTCA
Organism: Panax ginseng; assembly: GCA_020205605.1. NCBI lineage: Eukaryota > Viridiplantae > Streptophyta > Magnoliopsida > Apiales > Araliaceae > Panax > Panax ginseng. The sequence continues at coordinate 66,255,393 of CM035138.1, forward strand.
CCCTTTTCCTTTTTGTTCCATTTTTCTTCTCAAGAGGTGAGAATTTAGCAGGAACTAGTCGGGGTATGGAATGATGATTCTAGAAAGTTGTTTTAGTAGTTCTCACTATTTTTGTAAAATAGTGTATCAATAATTATAATGAGGACTCCTTTTGAGTTTGAATACTGTCTATTAAACAATATTTGTATTTAAAATCACAGTATATGTGTTGTCGTATTTTGCACGACAATTGTATTAATGAAGTTGTATTTGTTTCTGTACCATGTATTTGACGACTCATAATGGGTGATGTATACCTATTTTGGGGGCGTCACAGTAGGTATTAGAGCTTAGGGATATGGTATCTGGCGGAGATCGGGGAATAGAACTAGGAGGGGAGAGACGAGTAATCCTTCGCTAGTGTGTCATACCAAAGCTTATTTTGTTGGTCAATCGGAGCATATGGTTAATATGTGATATGTTAATTAACCCTTGGTTTGTGGAAGTATTAAAGAATGGCAGCTGGAAATATTAAGAATGTAGTGAATGAGACCGTGGAGACACCTTTAATCACCACCCAGGGGAACGTGCAATAGGAAGGCAATATTCCTCCTGTAAACAACACTACCGAACAAATGATGAATGATGGGATGATTAGAAGCTTTTTGCAGTTCATGCAAAATCAGACGAAGGAGAGTCGTGTACAAAATACAGGTGGAAATGATAGCAATGCCCGACTTATCACAACCAAGAAGTTCAAAGAGTTGGGACCACCAGAATTTATGGGAAAGCCGGAACTGATTAAGGCGGAAACGTGGGTCAAGCAAATTACCAAGATATTCGATGTGTTGTGATGCACGGAGGAACAGAATGTTATGTTCCGTGATGAGGCAAATTACTGGTGGGAATCTTTGAAGCGTACCCAGCCTGCCGCACTCAACATGTCTTGGTAAACGTTTCAGAAACTGTTCAATGACAAGTACTTTCCTGAAAGTATTCGTCATATGAAGGAGGTAGAGTTTATCATACTGGAACAAAACAACATGACGATGTCCCAGTACGAGGTGAAGTTCGCAGAGTTATCCATGTTTGCACCTCATTTGGTAGAGAATGAGGAACGAATGACGAGGATGTTTCTGAGAGGTCTTAAACCTGAGATTCGGCAATATCTTATCTCTCATAAAATTTCTTTATATTCAGATGTTGTAAACATGGCACAATTATTAGAGCGAGATAATGAGTATGTTCAACCGAGGGACCACAACCAGGATCATACAGGTGGCATTAGTCATCGGAGCAATGAAAACCAGCGGGGAGGAAAACATTCGGACAAAAGCAGTAACCACTTTGGTGGTAATCGTGGTCATGATGGTAGAAGAAACGAGTCGGGGGTTGATTTGAAAAAGAGAAGGTACAACAATGATAACGTGAAGACGTCATCACAAACATCAACTGTTTCTAGGGGAGGAGAACGATCATCGTTCGTTTGTTATAAATGCGGGAAAGAGGGACACATCAGCCCAAACTACCCACAACAATCCATTATAATTGTGGAAATGAAGGTCATATAGCTAGAGATTGTCTTGTTGTGAAACCAAGTTCAACGAGGATGGTGACTCCAAAGGCTGTCCCGGACAAGTCACAATCGGTGGTTCATGGAAGGGCGTTTGTCGTGACTGCTCAAAACACGAGGAACCCGAACGAGGTGATCACGGGTAAGCTAATCATAAACTCTTGCAAAGTTTATACCTTATTAGATATCGGTTCTACCAATTCTTTTATCTCTCCTGCTTGTGGTCAGCGTTTGAACTTGACTCCAGAGAAATTAGACCTTGACTTATCTATTGAGACTCCGTTAGGCGAAACTTTCATTACATCTACTGTTTATAAATCTTGCTTAATTCAAGTTGGAACCAACACATTACCTGTTGATCTTATTTTGTTGAAAATACTTGCATTTGATGTGATTTTAGGGATTGATTGGTTAACCACTCATCATGCTAAAATTGATTGTTTTCGTAAGGTTGTTAGTTTTCATATTCCTAACCAACCTGTTATACGAATTTAAACAACCAGACCACTAAAGTCAATCACTGTCATATCAAGCTATAAAGCTATTCGTTTATTAAAAAATGGATGTCAAGCTTTCTTAGCCCATGTCACGGACTTGAACAAAAACACGTCAGATTTGAATAATATTTCGGTTGTTAGTGAATTTCCTGACGTATTTCTTGAAGAACTTTTCGGTCTACCCCCAGAACGTGAAGTTGAATTCTTTATTGACCTTGAACTTGGTACAAAGCCCATTTATAAAACCCCATATCGAATGGGTCCTATTGAACTTCAGGAGTTAAAGGTCCAACTACAGGAGTTGTTGGACATCGGTTTCATTCATCCTAGTACATCTCCTTGGGGTGATCTTGTTTTATTTGTAAAGAAGAAAGATGGGAGTATGTGACTTTATATTGACTACCTAGAATTGAACCATGTCACCATCAAGAATAAGTATCCGCTACCTCGCACTGATGACATGTTCGACCAGTTGCAAGGAGCACAATTCTTTTCAAAGATCGACCTTCGTACTGGATATCATCAGCTGAAGATTAAAACTGAGGATATTCCAAAGACTGCCTTCAGAACACGGTACGGGCATTATGAATTCTTAGTCATGTATTTTGGATTGACTAATGCTCCTGCTTCTTTCATGGATATGATGAACCGTATGTTCAAGGATTATTTGGATCAGTTCGTTGTTGTCTTTATTGATGACATCCTCATCTATTACAAAAGTCGTGAAGATCATGAACACCATTTGAAGATAGTACTTCAAAGGCTTCGCGACAACAAGATATATGCCAAGCTAAAGAAATGCGAGTTCTGGCTTGAGGAAGTAGCATTCCTTGGGCACGTGGTGTCAAAACATGGAGTATCTATTGACCCATCGAAGATTGAAGCAATAAAAAGTTGAGAGAAACCGAAGTCGGTGACCGAAGTACGTAGCTTTCTGGGCTTAGCTGGTTATTATCGGAGATTCGTGGAAGGATTTTCTAAAATCGCTACTCCGTTAACTCAGCTGACTCAAAAAGATACAAAATTCGTATGGAGCAAGGAATACGAGAAGAGTTTCCAAGAGCTCAAGAGGAGACTCATTTCAGCACCTGTTCTGACAATACCATCTGGTTCGGATGGATTTATTATCTACAGCGATGCTTCAGGAAAAGGGTTAGGATGTGTTTTCATGCAACATTGGAAAGTCATAGCCTATGCCTCGTGACAACTCAAAGAATATGAGAGGAATTATCATACTCATGATTTGAAGTTGGCAGCAATCGTTTTCGTGTTGAAGATCTGGAGACACTACCTGTATGGGGAGAAAGTGGAGATCTATACAAATCATAAAAGCCTCAAATATTTCTTCACCCAAAAGGAACTCAACATGCGGCAATGACGTTGGCTCGAGTTGTTCAAAGATTACGACCATACCATTCAATATCATCCTGGAAAAGAAAATGTGGTAGCTGAAGCATTGAGTAGAAGATCATATGCGGGTACGAGTGCAATGTTGTTAACACAAAGGCCCATTTTGTATGACTTGCAAAGGATGAAGATAGAGGTAAAGGCTCCAAGTACCCACGTGATGATATCAAACATACGAGTAGAACCGACTTTAATCGATAAAATTAAAGCTGCTCAAGATACAGACATGGAGCTGATGCATGTGAAGAAGAAAGTGCAAGAAGGTGTTGTTCCAAAATCAAGAATTGATGAAGAAGGAATACTTCGAGTCAACTCCAGACTTTGTGTTCCTAACAATTTTGACTTGAAGCATAGAATCATGATGGAGGCACACAACACACCGTTTGCAATCCATCCCGGGAGTACCAAAATGTATCATAATCTTTGACATACATTTTGGTGGAGCAATATGAAGAGAGTGATCACAGAGTTTATATCGAGGTGTTTAACTTGTCAACGTGTAAAGGCGGAGCATCAAGTGTCAAAAGGTCCATTACAACCACTTGAGATTCCGAAATGGAAGTGGGAACACATTACTATGGATTTAGTTAGGGGTCTTCCCAAGGTTTCTCAAGGCATAGATGCGATTTGGGTCATTGTTGATAGATTAACCAAATTTGCTCATTTCTTGTCGATACGGGAGACTTATTCCCTTTAACATCTTGCTCGTATGTATGTGAATGAGATTGTGAGATTACATGGCATGCCAGTATCCATAGTTTTGGATCGTGACCCAAGATTCACTTCACGATTTTGGATTAGCTTGCAGAAAGCTATGGGCACAGATTTATTATTCAGTTTGGCATACCATTCTCAAACGGACGGACAATTAGAAAGGACTATTCAAATTCTTGAAGATCTACTAAGACTCTGTGTCCTAGATTTCAAAGGGAGTTGGGATAAGTACCTACCATTGGTGGAATTCTCCTACAACAATAGTTATCATGCAAGTATAGATGTGGCTCCATTCGAGGCATTGTATGGACGAAAGTGTCACTCTCCAGTATGTTGGGATGAGGTGGGAGAAGCAAAGTTGTTAGGACCAGAGTTGGTACACATAACTACAAAGAAGATCCAAATGATCCAACAACGTATACAAACGGCACATGATCGATAAAAGATTTATGCAGATCTTCATAGAAAGGACGTGGAATTTAATATTGGGGATCATGTATTGATACGTGTTGCACCATGGAAGGGAGTTACAAGATTTGGGAAGAGAGGAAAGCTCAATCCATGATTTGTTGGTCCATTTGAAATTCTTGACCGAATAGGAAATGTGGCCTATAGACTCGCATTACCTCCAAGCATGTCTCGTGTTCATAATGTTTTTCACATATCCGTGCTTCGTAAATATGTGAAAGACCCGAATCACATTATTGAGTTAGAACCAGACGAGATAGCCGAAGATTTAACGTAGGAGGAGGTACCTGTTAACATCTTGGATAGGAAAGAACATGTCCTATGCACCAATGTTATACCACAAGTTAAGGTTTTGTGGAAGAACCATGCTATTGAAGAAATGACCTGGGGGTTAGAATCAGAAATGAAAACGAGGTATCCTCACCTTTTCAAAACACCATGTACATACGTCAATTTCGAGGACTAAATTTCATATGGTGGGGAGGTTGTAAGACCCCAAATTTTTATAAATAAAATCAAATTTCCTCTAATTATTATTGTGAATATTATGGTGTTAATTTGATATAATGCTTTGGTTATGGGTAAAATGTGTAAATTTTGCAAAATAAACAAGTGGTTATAAAATATTCATTATTGTCGAGAAATATAAGTTTGGTCGTAGAATATTCGTACGACGGCGCAGCCATTTGTGGGCCCCATAACGGAAAACGGTCGGATGAAGAAAATGACAAGTTTGAGTTTTAACAAATAACGACGTAGCTATTACAGATTTAACTTTGTTGGAATACCCTTGGTTAAAATACGATGAATACGTGTGGTTGCATAAAGATGCTACACAAGATTGCACATTATTTTTGAATTATTGATTCTTACGTAAGAAGACACTACTCAATAATTGTTACAGTATTTACTGTTCAATATTTTATTTTATTGATTCAATAATTGCTACGTTGATATTTTATATTATTGTTGTTCCAATAATTGTCACTGCACAGTATCTCCATTATCAGATCAATAATTCATATTATTTGAATAATATTGTTAGATAGCATTATTGGCAATGTCTAAAGAAGTTTTATCTAGGAAATGGGTTTGGTCACCTAATTGCGCGCCAATAAGGAGAAATTCTTATCGGAAGCCCCTCTTTCACAGGAACGACATTTGGTTGTCATAATTGTGATTCTGTAATATTATTTATGAATAATTAATTATTGATTTATATGATAAGGAAATATTTATTCAATGTGGATGGATAGGGAAATATTTATTTTGTGTGGATATAAATGAAGGAATTAATGTTGAGGTGTTTTATCAGTATTTTGTCGGAATGGAGGTATTGAAAATCATCTGTATGTGAATTTCGGACATTTTCTGTTTAGAATTTGGAAAAACATTCTTCTACAAAGTTGTAGAGAATTCGATTTCCTATAGAATGGACATAAAAATTGTATTTTTCTGATAAAAGGGCTATCTATTATGAATTATTGAAGTTTCAGAAATAAATATTTTTATTTAAAACATGGGTGGGCCCCACTTTTGGTTGGTGTGGAATTGGCTTGTTTTTGTGGGCCCCACTATGGTGTGCTGAAATCTAATCAAAAGTGGCGTGCTTGAAAATTTTGGAAATTAATATTTTATTAATTTAGTCTCCTTTGGCGTTCTAAGCATTTTCCTATAAATAGGGTGCTTAGTTAAAATTGAAAATCATACCGGAAATAAGTTTTCTCTCTATATATATTATCGAGCGTATTTTGTGAGTATTTAAATACTTTGAGAGTCTTTATTCAAAGGCAAGTTTCCTTGATTTTTATACTTGAAATTTGTTGAAATGCATTGTTCTTCTGAGGTAAGAGATGTTATTTTTCTTTGCAAATGATATTATTTTCTTCAATATCATTATGCCGAAATATTGATATGAATTTTATTGTGGACGTTTACTTTTTTGTGTCGGGGTTACTATTAACGTATACGACACTATTCACGAATACGACACTATTAACAAAAAAATGAAATATTCTTTTCTTTGTCCAAGTTGTCTATTGTGGTTACTATCTTTGATTGTATCCATGTTTTGATCTTTATTCTTGAATTTTTCTCCACAATTGATTATTATAAAGTATTTTTTAATTTGGATAAACTAAAGTACGAATCCCTAATCTTTGATCTTTTATCTCACTAGATTCGTTTTCTTTAAGATAATTTTCATCATCCTCAGTGCTAAATGATGATATTACTGAATATATTTGGCATGTAGTGCAAAGATGAATGATTAACAGATGAATATCTTTGGCCCGTAGTGCAAAGATGAACAGGTGTTGAGATGAATATGACCAACTAGTGATACAAATGAATATCTTTGGCCTGTAGTGGAAAGATGAATATTTGATTCAAGATGTATATTGATTGATGTTACATGGATACAATATTGATGATGGACTTTTAAATCTTAGAAGATAGTAGAATTCATTCTCTACTTAACTCTTCTAATGGATTGTTGTTTCCACTGCAGTTGTTGATCTAAAACTTGTTGTCTATTATATTCTATCAAATTTTTCCCTGTTGATGACTAATAATAATTTGTTGTATATTAACTTAGTCATAATAGTCTTTACTGGGCTAGTTGAGCTCACCCTTTTCCTTTTTGTTCCATTTTTCTTCTAAGGAGGTCAGAATTTAGCAGGAACTAGCCGGGGTATGGAATGATGATTCTAGAAAGTTGTTTTAGCAGTCCTCACTATTTTTGTAAAATAGTGTATCAATAATTGTAATGAGGACTCATTTTGAGTTTGAATACTGTCTATTAGACAATATTTGTATTTAAACTCACAGTATATGTGTTGTCTTATTTTATACGATAATTATATTAATGAAGTTATATTTATTTCTGTACCATGTATTTGGTGATTCAGAATGGATGATGTATACCTATTTTGGGGGCGTCACACATACGGTACTATTCACAGGGTACTATTCACCCGGAGTACTATTCATGACAAAAAATGATTTCTTTTCTGTCCAAATTATTTTTGATACATGAATATTATTCTTGAATTTTACTCCACAAAGAAGTTATCATGTTGAAAATTTGGATATTCTTAAACTCTGGATAAATTAAAATATAAATCTTTAATATTTATCCTTAATCTTACTTAATTGAATTCTTATATCATTGTCATCATCACCATGCTTATATTGTGATGAAAGTCATCTTTGGCCCGTAGTGCATAGATGGATTGGTTATTGGTATGATTATGACAAGGAATTATGTATCGATATAATCATGACCTGTAATGTTACAAATGATGTGTTAAAAGTCCTCATTGACCCATAGTGCATTGATGGACAATTGTTTGGCATGATCATGACCATTGGTGATATTAACGAATATCATTGCTCCGTAGTGCATGAATAATTCGTGGATGTGATACTAACGAATATCATTGGCCCGTAGTGCATGGATAATTCGGCGATGCGAATTATTTATTGAGATGTGTTACAGAGATAAAATATTGATGATGAACTTTTAAATCATAGAAGATAGTAGATACCATGCTCTACTTGACTCTTCTAATGGATTGCTTGTTCCGCTGCAGTTAAACTTGTTGTCTATTGTATTCTATCAGTTTTACACTGTTGAAGGCTAAGGATAAATTATTCTGCATTATCTTAGTCATAATATTTTATAATGGGATAGTTGAGCTCACCCTTTTCTTTCATTGTTCTTTTTAGGAAATGAGAATATAGATGTGACTAGTTGGGGAATGGAATGACGGTCCGTGATGGTTGTTATAGTAGTCCTCATTATTCTATAAAATAGTGTGATAATAATTGTAATGAGGACTTCATTTGAGTTTGGATATTGTCTACGAGACAATATTCTTGTTAAAACTCTCAGATTATGTTTTGTCGTATTTTAGAAGACAGTTGATAATTGTATAAATTAAGTTTGTATTTGAGTTATATACCATGTATTTCAGAATGGGTTGTGTATACCAATTTTGGGAGTGTCACAAAAACCCTCTGTTTAAACCAAAGTACATGGATTAATTACTCTAAAACACATATAAATCATATATAATTGAACTATACATGTTAATAAACATATACAACATCATAGATTTAACACTTAGCCATGAAAATTCAATCACAGAAAACTAAAAGTAAATTTTTATGAAAAGTTTTTAAGTACGTAAATTAAAAGCTTAGGTTAGGGAATTACCCTTAATTCTCTGTTAAGATTGCTATAGAGTGGAAGAAACTTCTTAATTCTCCAATTCCTTCTTCAATTCTCTCAAACTCCCTATTTTCTCTTTGTAATTTCACTGACTTAGGTTTTAGGAAATGAGAATGCATAAAAATAAAAAGGACTGATATGTGCACGCACAGATAACTGGCACAACATGGGTATCAATTAAGCGCATCATGGCTTAACTGATCCCATGTTCTTCAGGCCATGTTTGGCTAGAACATTAATTTCCTTTTCCAATTTATTTTAATTAGTTTATTATTATATAGTTTATTTGTCACACTTTAATTAATCAAATAGTATTATTTAAACTCAATTAAATAAAAGGCAAAATTACTTATTAAATTAAATCATCACATAGTTAAAATTCTCATTTATTAATTATGTCAAATCATTAAATTTCTAATTAATTATTAAATTAATTAGAATAATATTATGCTTATTAAATAATTCATTTAATCAATTAAGCTCAATTAAATACATACTTTGAATAATAAATTCTCCACATTAATTTAATCAATGTAACACATATAATTAAATTAATCTTCCACAATTTCCTCAATTAATTAGTTAGCCCAATAATTAAATTATTAAAAAATATTTAATTAATTCAATAAATATTCAAATTAAATTACAAAAATCTCGTCCGTCACACCAAAAGCTTGGGTGGCTAACGTTGGTCAAAGGAAGGAACCAAACCCGCATATTCAAGGAGATCACACAGGAATAGGAGTTGAACTTGTACCCGAGGAAGCTTGGATCTTCAAGAGTATGATTTTGATTCTCCTTCTCTTTTATAGATTAATAATCAAATCATAAGAATGATCTTGGTTTATGGTTTGTAATAAAATTTTAAAAATCCATTTTTTTCATCGCTTCCGCTTTATTTATGTGATTTGATTGCATTCTTTTATTTCTAGCAAACCTAACAGTGGTATCAAAGTTAATCTTGTGCTAATTATCAGTCTTTGTGATTTCATATATGTGCAATATGTGATTCGATCGGATTTCTGGGCAATAGAAAAAGTTTTCTATTTCATGGACGCATCGCAATGCCTTGCAAATCTCCGATTCATTTCGGGCAGCATTCATTGCCATTCTCCGATCCATGTCTGGATGAGTTATGCAATTGCGCATACATCCTACTTCATTTTGCGTAGTTGCGTCGTTACCTGGAAATTAGTTTCTGGCTTTGAAGCGCAGCTGCGCCATGACCCAGTTCATTCTGGGCACATCTGTGCCCTTGGGCAGAATCTGAAAAACTTTTGTTTTCTTTAATTAAATAAATGGTTTATTTAATTGAAAAAGTTTAAAATAAAGATGTTTATTTTATATGAAATATAATTTTAGATTTGATAAAATTAAAGAGTTTAATTTGGATTTGGTTTCTGATTAAAATAAAATTTTATTTTGTTTCAAAACTAAAGTTTAGCAAACTTTTACCCATTGATCGATATTAATGCATATATGGAATGGATTTATTTTCATGAGATGAATGTTATTTATTAATGCATATGTTGATATGTATGATAATAAATGAGATTTCTTATGGACTATGACCAATGTGTTTGGATTTTATTTTGGATGGATGCTTGAATGTGTGTGTTTTATTAAATAGGGTTTGCATACCTCGTCTTTTCTGGTTTTCTTCTTTGTGACACCCCCAAATCCCGGTACTTCATTACCTCAAGATTTGGTGTTCACTTAATCAAAAAATTCATATCTAACTACCCAATTATAATAAAAACTGAATAATAAATCTTCCCTTAAGAGATTACATTAATAAAAATCTCTCAGGTTATATAACCTTTAAATACAATCATTCAAATGCTGAAATTAAATACTTCATTACAATCATTAAAATAAGTCTGTTAAAATATCAACATATTACAAGTCTTCAATACTTGTTAATCTTTCCCTTTCCCTTACTGGTGCTAGGTACATTGTTGGGTAAAATCTAATTACGCACAACACGCAAGTATACGTGGTCAACAACTAATAAAGTGAAAGTAGAGTATCGTTTCCACGAGGAATTGTTTAATAAAAATCACGAAGTACTAACCCGTAACCAACTCAATCTTATTTAAACGAATGAATTTCAATTTATAATTAAACTACTATTAAATTTAGCTAGTTAAATTAAGATTATGAAGATTTAAGATCACAACTTCACTTATTATTTCATTTAAGTGAACACACTTCTCATCAATTATTCTTTATATTGAACTGTTAATCAAGAACACTAAAGCAGACAAAACCACCTCTCGATGCATAATACCCATCCACAGATGATAGAATTAAGCAAGACACCCTAATTAACTAATCCACTATATCTCTATGTGAATTATAATTAAAAAGGATTTAAAGCAAAAGTTTTCTATAAGATTACATATGGCATAAAGGCATATCTCTATCCTAAACACAAATCTTGAATTCCATCTATGTAAAAATCACAAACACATGCTATCATAATCAGATCTAAACCTATACTTCATCTCTCGAGTTCATATAGATTATCACGGTAATTGTTAGCTAGGCAATTAAGCAATTAAGTTCAAATCAAAATAGACAATCCTCACAATAGAATATAATAATTGATAGCGAAGCGTATTAAAATAAATTACACAATAAGATCCATTGTAATCTCAAATAAAGAATTAGTTCATTATTATTGAATTAAAACTAAGAATCCACAATTGAATAATCATTAATAGACAAAGATAGAAGAAGATGAGAAGATATAATCTATTGTCTGTAGATTTGAAGCTCTCTCCTTGCTCCTACTTTGAATCTTCAATGGTCTCCAAGTTGCTTCAATCTCCAAATCTAACAAGAACTAGTGTTTTGATCTAATTTACTCTAATCTAATATAATGAAATCCTCCAAAACTAGCCTATATATCCTCTCTTTTATGCCTCTCATCATGTATTTATAGTTCTAATGGATACCCTAGCAAGTTAGGTAACTAAAAATCCTATGCTAGCTCAAATTGGATACCAAATAACCCAAAATAGTTGTCCCCTCGCCGACCGACGCGCCCCACACTCTCTCTAGGCCATTCTGGGCGCTCCCCGTGCTACAATGTTAGACATTCTGGTGGCCCAGCGCGCCCCACGCTATGCATAGTTCATTTATAGCGCGGTTCGCGCTACTGTATTTTCTACTGCGACGTCCTTTGGTAAAACATGTATAACTTTTGATCCGCTAAGAGTTACGAGGCCTGCCACCTATCAAATCGAAGATATCGACGAGATCTATAACTTACCTTCTTTGAGGATTGACAGATTCCGTCCGGATCAAGGCAGAAATCGAGATTGAAGTAGATGTGATGTAAATGGCAAGCATGACAACTCTTAACTTTGATCTTTGTTGATAAAAAGGCCATAATTCTCGCATACGAACTCCGGTTGGGATGATTCAAGATGTTCCGGAAAGCTAAGAAGTAGATCTACAATAAAATGCAAGTTCCAAGCTAAGAACATTCATCCAACTTGGTGTTAAAAGCCCTGCAATCTTCCCTTCTCGCATACTTGCTTGAATTACTTTTCCTTGCTTTCCTCATGTCAATGTTATGTCATAGCCTACAAAATAACATAACATGTATGAAATGCACACACCATGCATACAAAGTAACTACAAAACATATGTTTAAGCAACTAATTCAAGTAATAGATACCGAATAAGTAGGTATAAAACTTACTTTTCAAATACCCCCAAACTTAAACAGTTGCTTGTCCTCAAGAAAAAATACAAAACAATAATAATATACAATGCAATTAATCTACATGCATATGAATCCAACAGTAATGACAGAAACAATTCTATTCAACCGACCTTAGAGAAATCAAGTAAACATGGTAATACATTATATCAAAATAAATCATTAACTTCTCAATCAATCATCAAATCTTTAACTTTTATCACTGATATAGTGCGTGTGTGCTCCACAATAATGTTAACTGATATAAAATCAAATTTAACACATAATAAGTCTCTTCGAAGGCATTATACAGTGTAAACTCAAGAAATCAAAAAAAAAGTTAGATCCAACTAAAATTAAAAAATTACCAATATCGAGGGTCAACATGGGATACTTATGCTTCATTTTTCATCTATGGGGGGTTTTTTGCTCTTATTTCCCGTTTTATTGATTTTTTTTTTCTTTTAGTTTATATACACATAGCTATGCAATGTCTTATTCCCTTAGGCTTTTTAATGCTACCTTAACGAGCTTTCGACCAACAACTCTGAGACCATTAAGACCTTAGGGCGCTAGGTGTAATGACAATCCCCTCGGGATTACTTACTCAAGTAACAAAGGCCACAAAACTAGACAAGCACGCCACAGTGTTTATTCATACTTTCATTTTTTCTTTTTCTTTTTTTTTTCTTATAGCTTATATACCCCAAATATTCCCCCAAACTTAGGTCTTTGTCTAACTTTTCTTTTTTCTTATAGCTTATATACCCCAAATATTCCCCCAAACTTAGGTCTTTATCTAACTTTAGCCATCACTACTAATTCTTGTCATTCTTTCATTCAAACTAGCATTATCCTTTAAAGTCCGATTATGTATCAATTTAAACTCAATCAATCAACAAGTTATTTTTACTGTGTTATCCTTATTATACTAGTTTCAAACAGAAAAAGACTCAATTCATAGCAAGAAATCACATCAAGGTTCTAATAATCAGTACTATACTTGTCTACCAAATTCCAATCTCATCATTGGCCAAAACAAACTGTAAATATCAAATAGCTGGACTTATGCAAGATGTACTAAATGCTATATAAACATAGTAAACTAACTACTAATTTTTTTATTTTCAATTTTTTTCAAGAAACTGAATGCAAAGACTAAATGTAACTATATGAACTACAATGTAAATAACTAACTATATGCAATACGACACTAAAATGCCCCCCAAACTTAAACTAGATATTGTCCTCAATGGCTGAAATAGGAAAAAATAAAATAGAGGACTTCCCTGAAAATATAGCATGTTCCTCCTTGTCTGCTATGTTTGAAGAATAGGCTAGACACATTGGAATAAATCGGGCACCACACTTGAGTTGGACTTGAATAACCTTTAAACACAATAGAAGCAAGTTTATTAAATCCTAATAAATGCAAATTTATTAATTAATAATATAAAACCTAATAAAAACTATAAATAAAAATTAAACTTGGGTTGCCTCCCAATAAGTGCTTGATTTATAGTCCTTGACGGACTTTCATTCGTCAACGCTATCAATTCCTCTTGAAAAGTTGATGAATCCTCCATCCATCGAAGAGTTAATAATCCTTTGGGAGGTTCCCACAAGCGATGGCCATAGCATCAAAGTCACCTAGCATGCTCTGACTCATTATAATCTCCATGAAGAAGGGCAAATGACTAGGTGCTATCTCCATTGTGTTTGTGATCATATTTGGGCATGGAAGTGTGTCAAACACAATGGGCTATTCGTCTATCTTCTCTTTCTCTTCCCACCACAGTTTCATTGTTGCACTCGCTCTTATGTCATAAAGAGCTTCGCCGACGACATGACTACCAAGTGGGCATGATTTTACAAATCTAACTGGACCCTTGAACATTAGCGGAGAAGGCACTTGAGGCATTAATAACATCAGCTCATCCGCGTTAGTACTCATAGTTAGTTCATCCCCACTTCTCTCCTCTTTTTTAACATCTCGTGTCTCATCCAATTGTAGATTTGGTTCGGGCACTTCATCAATCTAAGAATCCTCATCATAACACTAACTATTTTGAGGACAGTTATTTAAGGATTTAAGCATTTGATCCATATGGTTCTGCAGATTTTGAATTGATATCTCTTGATTCTGAATTGACCTCTCTTGATTAATCCTCATCTCCTCATTTGATGTTATGAACTTGGACAACAATTCCTCAAACCCTGAATTATCCGTCTCAGTCTCGGAAGCCATGTATTGAAAACCATTGGTTGAGGTAGTGACGAGTTGTTCCATCCGATTATTGAAATTTTGGGTTGACAACTCTTGGCTAATCCTCATCTCCTCTAGGTTTGTTATGCCCTTCAATATTAAATCCCTCAGATTTGACTTTTCATCTTGTGGCAATGGAGGTGGACATGAAAATTCCGGTGTGTATGATGGATTTGGAGCATAGTATTGGTCTTCATAATTGTAGCTCCATGACGAATCCGTGTGATACCCCCAATCTTGGTGATAATTGACATATGCATAATCATTGAGGTAGTCACCCCCATATTGTACTGGTCCAAGTCTGACAATGCATTGATGACTCGGATGATTGCCAGCACAATAATTACAAACTACTGCGATCTTTCGAATACGTTAGGCTGCAAGAACATCCAACCTCTTCGAAAGTGTTTCAATTTGTGCTGACAATGCAAAAAATGCATTAAATCCATCAATTCTTGTGTCCCTTGGTTGAGTCTAACTCGTATATGGCCATTGATAATTGCATTCAGCCATGGTACCTAAAAAGAGAGAAAAATAGGAAGAGAATTAAATAAAAGAAAAAAATGTTTTAATTAAGACTAATTTGATTGAAGCTAATATTGGCAAAATATATATTAAACTAATTCCCCAGCAACGGCGCCAAAAACTTGTTGGGTAAAATCTAATTACGCACAACACGCAAGTATACGTGATCAACAAGTAATAAAGTGAAAGTAGAGTATCGTTCCCACGAGAAATTGTTTAATAAAAATCACAAAGTACTAACACGTAACCAACTCAATCTTATTTAAACGAATGAATTTCAATTTATAATTAAACTACTATTAAATTCCACTAGTTAAATTAAGATTACGGAGATTTAAGATCACAACTTCACTTATTACTTCATTTAAGTTAACACACTTCTCATCAATTATTCTTTATCCTGAATTGTTAATCAAGAATACTAAAGCAGATAAAACCACATCTCGATGCATAATACCCATACTCACTTAAATCCACAGATGATAGAATTAAGCAAGACACCCTAATTAACTAATCCACTATATCTCTATGTGAATTATAATTAAAAAGGATTTAAAGCACAAGTTTTCTATAAGATTACATATGGCGTAAAGGCATATCTCTATCCTAAACACAAATCATGAATTCAATCTATGTAGAAATCACAAACACATGCTATCATAATCAGATCTAAACCTATACTTCATCTCTCAAGTTCATATAGATTATCACTGTAATTGTTAGCTAGGCAATTAAGCAATTAAGTCCAAATCACAATAGACAAACCTCACAATAGAATATAATAATTGATAGCGAAGCGTATTAAAATAAACTACACAATAAGATCCATTGTAATCTCAAACAAAGAATTATTTCATTATTATTGAATTAAAACTAAGAATTCACAATTGAATAATCATTAAAAGACAAAGATAGAAGAAGATGAGAAGATATAATCTATTGTCTATAGATTCGAAGCTCCCTCCTTGCTCATACTTTGAATCTTCAATGGTCTCCAAGTTGTTTTAATCTCCAAATCTAACAAAAACTAGAGTTTTGATCTAATTTACTCTAATCTAATCTAATGGAATTCTCCAAAACTAGCCTATATATCCTCTCTTGTATGCCTCTTGTAAGACCCCAACTTTTATGGATAAAGAATAATTTTCACGAATTATATTTTTGAATATTATGGTGTTGATTTGATATAATGTTATAGTTGTGGGTAATATTTACAATTTTTGCAAAGTAAGCAAGTGGTTATATAATATTCGATTGGTCGGGGAATATTCGTTTTTATAGGGAATATTCATACGATGGCATAATCATTGGCGGACCCCACAACGGAAGTATTGTCATAGTTAGAAAACGACAAAATTATCTTTCTATAAAAATAACGGCGGAGGTGTTACCGTTAAAATTGTTGAACTACCCGGTAGTAAAAGTACAGTAATACGCATGGTTGCATAGTAGCACACAGTATTGATTATTGATGCTTACGTGAGAAGTCACTCAGTTATACTCAATTATTGCTACAGTAGTTGTTGCATCCTATCTCTTATATTATTGATTAAATTATTGTTACAGTATCATCTGCATAATATGATATATTATTAAATCAATAATTGAGACGACAAAGTTATTCATATTATTATTTGCAATATTGACAATGTCTAGAAGTTCTGTCAAGGAGAGGTTTGGTCACCTAATTGAGCGCCAATAAGGAGAAATCCTTATCGGAAAGCCCCCTCTTTCCTGGAAACGACCTGGTTGTTAAATATTGTGAATTATAATATTAATGATGAATAAGTTCGTGTTGATTAAAGATGAATTTTATAGTTCCATTGTTTTGGACTTATTTGTGTTAGTATAATTGATGTCTGGAGGATATAATGTTCAATCGGGTATTCAGGACACTTTTCGTGTTGGAGTATTATTCATGAGTTACTATTTACGAGTTACTATTCACGAGTTACTATTCATGAGTTACTATTCACGAGTTACTATTCACGGGGTACTATTCACCCGTAAGATATATTTCTTTTCGGTCCAAATAATGTTTGGGTACAATATTATTCCATGAGGAGATGTGCTAATTTTTCAGACCGTTGGTTGAAGATATAATAGCAAATCAATATGGATCGCTGGTTTAAAGTTTTAATAGTAAATCAGTATGAACTGTTGCTTTAAGTTTTAATAGTAAACCAATATGGACCGTCCGTTTAAAAGTAAATCAATCTGGACCGTTCATGAATTAGTTACTAATCAGTCCATTTTCCTATAAATAGAAGCTCATTCCTTCATTATTTCTTATGTATTCACTGAAACTCTAGAGAGAGAAACAATAGAGAGAAAGAAGAAAAGTATTTTGTTACTTCACTTTTCCAATATCCAGTTTCTTCTAAGGTAGGGAATATTATTTGTTGTACCCGTAAGGGGTATTATTTCTTTTGTATTCATGAAGAGAACTTCTGTTATTCCATTACTTATTATTCTCGTTGGAATAACTGGTTCCAAAGATTTATTATTCTATGGAATATCATGTCTGCGTATGCTTTTCACTTAACTCGGGTTTTGTTATTTATTATTTCATTGGAATAACTCACTGTCATGCGGTCTATCGTATGCATGGTGATTTCTTTTGTTATTCCATTCTTTATTATACTCAGTTGGTTAAAACTTTGACTTTTATACTCCATGAAATTAGTGGAATATCCTTGATATTTGCGCTTCATCCAGTATCTTTTCTTGGAAATATTCTTCTGAGCATTTTTGAATTTTACTCTACAAAGCAATATCATGTTGACAATTTGGACGTTATCAGTTCCTAGAAAAATTAATTCTTGAACTTGTTTTATTGAATTTTATATCATTGTCATCATCCTCATGTTTATATTTTGTTGAAAGTCATCTATGGCCTGTAGTGCATAGATGGACTTGGTATGATTATGACCAGGGATTATTCAGTGTAATCATGACCGTAATGTTACAAATGATGTGGTAAAAGTCCTCATTGGCCCGTAGTGCATTGATGGACAGTTGTTGGCATGATCATGACCATTAATGAATACAGGAATGTCCTTGGCCCATAGTGCATGGATAATTTATGGTCGTGATACTAAAGAATATCCTTGGCCGTAGTGCAGCGGTGATTCGATGATGTGGATTAATTATTAAGCTGAGTCCCAGCAATAAAAGTGATGAAAAACCCTTTTAAATCATAGAAGATAATAGATTTTATTCTCTACTTGACTCTTCTAATGGATTGCTTGTTCCGCTGCAGTTAAACTTGATATTTATTATATTTTATCAGTTTAACATTGTTGAAGGCTAACGATAAATTATTCTGCATTATCTTAGTCATAATATTTCTTACTGGGCTAGTTGAGCTCACCCTTTTGCTTTCATTGTTCTCTTCACGAAATGAGAACGTAGCAGGGACTAGTCGAGGAACAGAGTGATGGTCCTAGATGGTGCATTAGTAGTCCTCACTATTCTGTGAAATAGTGTGATAATAATTATAATGAGGACTCCTTTTGAGTTTTTATACTCTCTAATAGACGATATTTGTATTCAAACTCACAGGTTATGTTTTTTCGTATTTTACACGACGGTTGTATAATTAAGTTGTATTTGAATTCAGTACCTTATATCGAGCAAACGAAGATGGGTGATGTATACCTGTTTTGGGGGTGTCACAGTTGGTATCAAAGCTTAGGGATATGATCCCTGGCTAAGATGTGAGAATAGAACTAGGAGGAGAGAGACGGGGAATTCCTTCGCTAGTATGACCTACCTAAGTTTTTTTTTGGTATTTAATTGGTCGGTCAAAATATAGGGATAATATGTTACATGTCAATTAACCTCTTGTTTTATGGCAAGATGATATTTTCTATATAAATAAATCTTAAATTTTGCGTATAATTTTTTTTTTTAAGGATGAGGATTTGTACAAGATTATGTGTATATGTATTTAGGTGGTAAATAAAAATATAATTATTATGTGAATATTTATAAGTAAATTTATTTTTGAATTATTGATTATTATAAAGTATATTTTTATAATAATTAATTTTAAGATAGAAATGTTTTTATTAATTATTTTCCATGAATATATAATCATATATTATTTAAATAATATATGAAGTGATTTTTAGAATAAATATAATAATTATTTTATTATATGAATTTTTGTACTGATTATTAAGTTAATTATTTTAATTAATTATTAAGGTTAAATATGAAAGAATAATCGAGATATGGAATCAAACCCTAATTTTGGATTATTGTCAAGGTATGAGAATAATAATATAATATTACTTATATTTTGATTTTTCGATCTTTATGAATATATACGGTATGTCCAGTATTGTTAATGGTTGGTCAATTACGGTGTATTTTGACCCAAACCCTAATAATAATATTAAACCCTAATTTGAGATCCAAATTAGAGTATGAGATTGTTTTTATAAGTATGTAATATTAATTATGTCGTGTATTTAATGTATTAATTAGGTAAACCCTAATTAAAAATTCGGAAACCCTAATTGCTATAATTAGTAACCCTAATTTGAAATTTGAGTTTGAGATTGTTGGTGAGTATGTATAATGTGATTAATTAACAAGTATTGTGATTATAATTATTAAATTTAGAAACCCTAAATTGTTAAACCCTAATTACTAAACTAAAACCCTAATATTTAGAAAACCCTAATAGTAATTTGGTAACCCTAATTACCAAAAGAATAAATCCTAATTGCTAAATTAGCAAAGTCGATGATAATTATATGGTCTACAAACCCTAATGTTCATGTAATTACAAACTTAATTAATTAACAATATTTATTTTTCAAAATTTTAGAAACTAAAAGTTATTTAATTTTATTTATTTAATGTTATTTATTTAATGTGCAAACCCTAAATTGGAAATCCTAGATTTTTGTTTACTTATAAAACCCAAATTTGCTCAAACCCTAAGCACTAAAATGTCTAAACCCTAAACCCTAAGGCACTTTTCTAGAAATTTAAGGAAATGACCATTTTGCCCTTTTTAGCATTTAAGAAGCTAGTTATAGGTTTTGACAAATTGGTGAGGTTGTTCACCAAACACTAACCACTCCACATGCCTATTTTTGCCAAAAACCTCTCTAGTTCAAAGATACATGCATCCAATTTGTCTATTTAAAGGATTGAGAGAGAGAGAGAAATGATTTTGTTAGCCAATTTTATACAATACATAACCAACTCTCATTTTCTCTCAAACCAACGAAATTATCTAAGCATTTCAGTCCCTAAGAAGCATTACGAAATCCAAACAACAAAAGCAAAGAACACAAAAATCGAAATTGCTCATTTAAGGTATAAACCCTACCTTGAATTTCTGTCCAAAAATTTTTGTTAGATGTTGTGTTTAAGTGTTAAAATATATTGTTTATGTTGTCTAGAGATGATCTGGGTTGCTAGATGTTAGATCCATAACATCTAGAGGCTCGGATTTGATGTTTTTAAAAATCTGGAAAACTTTCATTTTGTGTTCTGACATCGAATGTCAGAAGCTGTAGATCTGTGGTTGTTATGTGTTTTTGTTGTTTAAGTATTTGATTTTGTTGTATGATGTGAGATCTGTGTTCTAGAACTTGTAGTCGAACCAGATCATGCATAAGTTGTAAGATAATCGTGGTCAAAGTCGGTTGACCGACCATGACCGAGGATAATCTGGGTAAACCCAGAAAGCTTTTGGTGGCGTCTGACAATATTTGTATTATCTAGATCTATCAGGTTTTATGTGTTTTGTTAATTTTATTGTATCATACGTGTAGCTTGTATAGTATGCTACAAATCGGGATCTGTATATGTCTACAAACATCAACAGATCAACCGTGAAAAGTGGTCAAACTAGGCCACTCGACATTGATTTATGTTTCTGGTAATTTTCCAGAAAATCTTTAAGAACAGTTTTCTGACAACTTTGACCGAGCATGATCTGCTTTGTTTGTTGTTGTTTTAGTACTATTTTGTGATAGATCTATTTAGTTACATGTTGGGTATAATCTGGAATCGTTAGATCCTTAAAACATTGGACGATTAGCATGTAGTGAAGGCTCAAAGTATCACTCATGATCTGTTCTTCATTTCTGGGTAACCCAGAAAATGAAGAAACAGAACTGACAAAGACATTTGAAGGCACTGAGATCTCGTTGATTATATGTTGTAAGAACTTGTTTGTTGTTGGAACTTGTAGTCGATGCATTAGTACTACAATATCGACTAATAACATGCCCATTAACATCGAGGATCGTAGAAAATCTTGGTCAAAACTAAATTTTGAAAAGCTGCTATGAATGTTCTTGAAGGCTCAAGAACACCTATAGCGACGGTTCTGTCGCTATAGGGGCCTTCAGCGACGGTTTTTATTATTTATTTCCGGAAATTATAAGAAAATAGAAAAGAATAGTTTTTAATTATTAAAAATACAAAATAAATTATTTTAAATTCTGAAAATTAGTTTTTAATTATTTTAAATATATTTCATAAATATTTAATATTTTTGGAATATTAAAAGTAATTAATTTATTTAATTATAATATTAAATAAATTATTTAAAAATGATTTTAATTCATGAAAAATCATTTAAAATTATATTATGATATAAGAAAATAATTTAAGTTAATTTTGATAACTTTTAATATTATGTGATAATTTTCATTAATAAATTTATATTAATGATAATTAAGTTATTTATTAAATAAAATAAATAAATGAATTAAAAATGATTTTATTATATTAAAAATCATTTTAAATAATAATAAGGTATTTAAAAATATTTTAAGTTATAAAATATAACTTTTAATATTTAAAGGTAAATTTCATTAATTAATTATGATTAATGATAATAAAGTTATTTAATAATTATATTAAATAATTTAGTTTAAAAATGATTTTATTATTATAATAATCATTTTAATTAAAAATAAAGTGTTTAAAGATATTTTAAGTTATAAAATATAACTTTTAATATTTAAAGGATAATTTCTTTAATAATTTAATATTAATAATTATTAAATTATTATAAATGATTTTAAATTTATTTAATAATTATATTAAATAAATAGTTTAAAAATGGTTTTATTTATTTAAAATCATTTAAAAAGGATATTAATGATTTAAAAATATTTTAAGTTATAATTATTGACTTTTAATATTTGGATAAATAGTTCATTAATATTTAAATATTAATGGTAATTATTTAATAATGATTTTAAATATTTTAAAAATCATTTAAAGGGTATTATAAATACTTTAAAATATTTTGAGTTATTATACATAACTTTAATATTTTGGCAATGGTTTCATTAATAGTTTAATACTAATTAAATATTAATGATAATAGAATTATTTAATATTTAAATCATTTAATAATGATTCTGATATTTCAAAAATTATAATAAATGATAATAATTATTTAATAATTATTATAAGGCCATGAAAAATAGTGTGACTAATGTTTAAGTTATCCAAATGGATATTGAACTACGGTTTAGAGTCTTAGACTCGATAATTACCCGAAAAAGTCGTCGGTGAAACCGGACATGTTTTAGAAATTGATCTGGACTTAGAAATTAAGTTAGTTAATTGTTTATTTGTGATTCAATGGTTGTTAAGGTTGTATGACAATGTGATTAGGAAGGTGTTGATGTTTGATTATGAGTCAACGATTGTTAAACATGTGTGATAATGTGAATAGGGAATGTCTTGTTGCGCAATAAAAAGCGTTATTATATATACGTTATGTTATACTAATCGGTAAAATGATTTGATTAATGATAGGTTGTGATAGAAAAGATAAAACTAAGTTGAGAATAGTAAGCGGTACAAGATCGGCAAGTATCCTAACTTTGCATTTTCTTTATGCAATGGATGAAGTGAGAAGTTCGTAATTATTATTATTATTATTATACAGATTGTTAAGCTATATAATATATGCCCATTGATTATCAACATGCTAGTATATGATAATTCGGATAAATTTATTACATTCGTTAATTGCTATAAATGATTATACAAGTGTCCCCACTTGGACAATCATTATTTTTCATCGCATGTTGATACACATTTGATATACATATATGTTGAATTATATAAGACCTTTGTTATGAACACCGTGAGATATGAACATCCCGAAAATGGGAAAATTTTATGCGCCCAAAGAGATGAGAATAACGATAACATCGTTCATATATACATGTAGTATTGATCAATACAGAGGTACAATGTGCCGATCACCTCCGCACCGTAAGTCATGACGGTTCTGAGATGAATTCTGTTTAAAACCTTTCGAAAATGAAAAATAATGTTCATGGTATGTCACGTAAAACCCATATATGATCAATACGTAATTTCAAAAGTGAAAAGGGTTGTTATGAATTATTATTGGTACAGATTACTTCACAACTCTTGACTAGTTGTAGAAGATATTATAAAGAAAACATTTAAATTCAAATTTATATATATATTTATATATATATATATATATATATATATATATATATATATATATATAATGGGCACTCAAATGCTCATCCTTGCTTAATTTAAATGTTTTCAGCTAAGTGTGAAGGACCAAGAAAGTTCGGCCGAGGCAAAGGAAAAGGAAAGCTAACCAAATAAGAATTGCGGCAGTATGTGTAATAGTTTTATAAGACTATGAACTAAGATATATATATATATATATATATATATATATATATATATATATTATGACATGTAATAAATGTTTAAAGGTTACGTACTTGGGAGAAAGACTCTGATGTATATGTAAACTTAAGTTAAGTTTTATATTATCGTTATTATTATTAGTATTATTCCGCTCATAGAAATGGTATCGTGATGTACCGAGTTCGGGTTTCAAGTATCCGGATTTGGGGACCTCATGAGAATGGTATCGAGCTATAGGGTTGGAAACCTTAGGTGGGATAGACTTTAGGCTACAACCTTAGAAACGAGAGGGAAACGTTGAAAATATAAATAACTCATATAGAGTTTAAAAGAGATGAATTGAATAAATTCATCGCCAAAAAAATAAAAGATAATTCATACAAAACTATTATTTGACTATGTGTATATAATATATGCTAATAAAGGATAATTGATGTGTAGATGTCGGTGAAAAAGGATTAGGATATCCACGGATTGTAAAGAAGGAGCTACTATCGAAGCCAATAGCGAAAATAGAAGCTCACAATGAAACAAACTCGACGAGGTGGTTATCGTTGGAAAACATAGTACCAGATCCTAAATAGTGGATTTAACAGATAATGATTCAGACCCTAAAGCTGAAGCTGATCAAGCATCATTGGAGATGCAAGAATTGAGGAACAAGGTATCTTCTCTAGAAGGGTTGTGGAAGACAGAAAAACTGCTTAATAGTCAGTTGTGTCAAGCATTAATAGAAACAATGGAAGAGCAGGATAAGCTTAAACTCAAAATCAATCAGATGGGAGCCTCAAGCAACACTTCGTGTGCAGCTCCGAGAGATAAGGGAAAAAGGAAGGTAGAAGACCATGATTTAGGAAAACCGGGGAAGAAGAAATGGAAAAGAATATGTTATCTTTGTGGATATGAAGGGCATACCACTCTGTATTGTCCTGACTATAAACGGGGAGCATGTTTTGTTTGTGGAAAAGAAGATCATCAGGCGAAAATCTGTCCAAGAAAGAAGAAGGTGTAGTGAATAGGTAGTATAGGTTAGGTTGTGACATGTTTAATATAATATGTGTGTTTAGTATATCTGTGTAATGCATTATTATAAAACTTTTGTACAAGCAGTAAAGTAAATCCCGACTTTTGTAGTCACAATGGGACGATTGATGTTTAAAGCATTATGTCTTTGTGATATGTAAAATATTTTGAAAGAAATGAATGAATATGAATCAAAGTTTGAGTTATGAGACAAGTTTAATAAGTTTAAACTTATATGATAAGGTTTAGAATGTAAGTTAATTTATGGTTTTATTTAACCGAGATAATGCCGCCAAGACGCCAAACTCGAAATCGGAGGGCGGAAGAGTCTCATCAACAACGTTGAAGGACAACAACAACAAGCGGACCAATGCGTGATTCATGAATATGGTAGCTCGAGCCATGCAACAAGGAACCAATAGGATAATTATTTTGGCAAATTTTAAAGACTTTAAAAGGTCAGTAGGACCACCAGAATTCAAAGGTACTGTTGACCACTGTAGAAGCCCAAACTTGGGTTAAGGAAATTGAGAAGCGTTGTTGTAATAGCTAGGGTAAATGAGGGGCAAAGACCTCTTTGCCACCTACATGATGAAGGGTGAGGCAAATTTACGGTGGGAAGCGAATCGTGAGAGCGAGGAGCGGTGTGGTAACATGGGATAGATTTAAGACCTTATTTTCGAGAATTATTTTTCAAACTAAGTCTGTGAAGCTAGAATGGAGGTAAAATTTTGGAGTTGAAGCAAGGGATATGTCGGTGGCATGTGAAATATGCATGAAATTTAATGAGTTAGCTAGGTTTGCTCGCATCAAGTCGATCTGAGAGGCTAGGAAGGCTAGGAGATTTGAGCTGGGATTAAAACCTTGGCTCTATAACAAGGTGGCAGTATTGCAGATCCCAACATTTGCAGCACTCATGGAGAAGGCGATAATTGCCGAGGAAGGGAGTGAGGCTATGAGCCTCTACAACAAGGAAAGGAAAAACAAGAGCAAGGTCGAGGGAGCTGAGAAGGTGAGAATTAATAGTGGAAGTAGGAGTGCTGATGGAAAAAGAAAGGGAAACTACTTTGGAAACGTGCAGGTGAAGCAAGAGGGAGTGAAAAAGGTGAAGTTCAAGGTCAAGACATGTGGAAAGAACCACCACTGGGGAGTGTTTAAAGGGAAATTTGTGTGTTATAAGTGCGGGCAGGAGGGTCACATCTCTCCCAACTGCCCAAATCCTAGAATGAACAGTGGTTGTTTTATTTGTGGATCGTTGGAGCATAAGGTTAAGGATTGTCCGAACAGGAGGGTAGAGGCTGGAAGTGTAAATACTGGTAAGGGTAGTGGGACATTAGCAATCGCAGGACCAACATCATCGAACAAACCAACAAAGTCAACATCAAGGGTCTTCAACATGATGGTTCAAGACACACGGTGGCGGTTGCAATGCAGTTCCTGTAATATTGAATAACTTTTATTTGCGTAATTAGAATTTTTCTATTTATAGTAAATTATTTTATAAAGAAATTTTGAGGAGAAATTTGAGTTCTTTTAGAAATCAAATTTCAGTTTAATCGAAAAGACAAGCTTAATGTGATTAATTAAAGATCGGTTCGATTAAAGTTAATCGAGATCTACTTCACGAAGATCGTGTATGCTATGAACCCGATTATGTGTAGGTTTTTAAGTGGTGATTAGGGGACGGAATCCTTATAAAGGAGGAGGTGAATGTGACAACCCGATATTTTCTATATAAATAAATCTTAAATTTTATGTATAATTTTTTTTTTAAGGATGAGGATTTGTACAAGATTATGTGTATATGTATTTAGGTGGTAAATAAAAATATAATTATTATGTGAATATTTATAAGTAAATTTATTTTTGAATTATTGATTATTATAAAGTATATTTTTATAATAATTAATTTTAAGATAGAAATGTTTTTATTAATTATTTTCCATGAATATATAATCATATATTATTTAAATAATATATGAAGTGATTTTTAGAATAAATATAATAATTATTTTATTATATGAATTTTTTGTATGATTATTAAGTTAATTATTTTACCTTAATTATTAAGGTTAAATATGAAAGAATAATCGAGATATGGAATCCAAACCCTAATTTTGGATTATTGTCAAGGTATGAGAATAATAATATAATATTACTTATATTTTGATTTTTCGATTACTATGAATATATACGGTATGTCCAGATTGTTAATGGTTGGTCAATTACTATTGTATTTTGACCCAAACCCTAGTAATAATGTTAAACCCTAATTTGAGATCCAAATTAGAGTATGAGATTGTTTTATAAGTATGTAATATTAATTATGTCGTATTTAATGTATTAATTAGGTAAACCCTAATTAAAATTCGAAACCCTAATTGCTATAATTAGTAACCCTAATTTGAAATTTGAGTTTGAGATTGTTGGTGAGTATGTATAATGTGATTAATTAACAAGTATTGTGATTATAATTATTAAATTTAGAAACCCTAAATTGTTAAACCCTAATTACTAAACTAAAACCCTAATATTTAGAAAACCCTAATAGTAATTTGGTAACCCTAATTACCAAAAGAATAAATCCTAATTGCTAAATTAGCAAAAGTCAATGATAATTATATGGTCTAAACCTAATGTTCATGTAATTACAAACTTAATTAATTAACAATATTTATTTTTCAAAATTTTAGAAACTAAAAGTTATTTAATTTTATTTATTTAATGTTATTTATTTAATGTGCAAACCCTAAATTGGAAATCCTAGATTTTTGTTTACTTATAAAACCCAAATTTGCTCAAACCCTAAGCACTAAAATGTCTAAACCCTAAACCCTAAGGCACTTTTCTAGAAATTTAAGGAAATGACCATTTTGCCCTTTTTAGCATTTAAGAAGCTAGTTATAGGTTTTGACAAATTGGTGAGGTTGTTCACCAAACACTAACCACTCCACATGCCTATTTTGCCAGCAAACCTCTCTAGTTCAAAGATACATGCATCCAATTTGTCTATTTAAAGGATCGAGAGAGAGAGAAATGATTTTGTTAGCTAATTTTATACAATACATAACCAACTCTCATTTTCTCTCAAACCAACTAAATTATCTAAGCATTTCAAATCCCTAAGAACAAATTTCATTTAAATCCAACAACAAAACAAAGAACACAAAATCGTAAATTGCTCATTTAAGGTATAAACCCTACCTTGAATTTCTCGCCCAAAAATTTTTGTTAGATGTTGTGTTTAAGTGTTAAAATATATTGTTTATGTTGTCTAGAGATGATTCGGGTTGCTAGATGTTAGATCCATAACATCTAGAGGCTCGGATTTGATGTTTTTAAAAATCTGGAAACTTTCATTTTGTGTTCGACATCGAATGTCAAGTCGTAGATCCGTGGTTGTTATGTGTTTTTGTTGTTTAAGTATTTGATTTTGTTAGATGATGTGAGATCCGTGTTCTAGAACTTGTAGTCGAACCGGATCATGCATAAGTTGTAAGATAATCGTGGTCAAAGTCGGTTGACCGACCACGATCGAGGATAACTGGGTAAACCCGTAAAGCTTTTGGTGGCGCCCGACAATATTTGTATTATCTAGATCTATCAGTTTTATGTGTTTTGTTAATTTTATTGTATCATACGTGTAGCTTGTATAGTATGCTACAAATCGGGATCTCAGATATGTCTACAAACATCAACAGATCAACCGTGAAAAGTGGTCAAACTAGGCCACTCGACATTGATTTATGTTTCTGGTAATTTTCCAGAAAATCTTTAAGAACAGTTTTCTGACAACTTTGACCGAGCATGATCTGCTTTGTTTGTTGTTGTTTTAGTACTATTTTGTGATAGATCTATTTAGTTACATGTTGGGTATAATCTGGAATCGTTAGATCCTTAAAACATTGGACGATTAGCATGTAGTGAAGGCTCAAAGTATCACTCATGATCTGTTCTTCATTTCTGGGTAACCCAGAAAATGAAAGAACACTGACCTGAAAGATGTTTGAAGGCACAGATCTCGTTGATTATATGTTGTAAGAACTTGTTTGTTGTTGGAACTTGTAGTCGTGCATTAGTACTACAATATCTGACTAATAACATGCCCATTAACATCAGGATCTGACCGAAAATCTTGGTCAAACTCGGTACCTGGAAAACTGCTATGAATGTTCTTGAAGGCTCAAGAACACCTATATGATTTTACTCGCGCTATATAGGGCCTTTCAATGACATTTTTTTATTATTTATTTCCGTAAATTATAAGAAAATAGAAAAGAATAGTTTTTAATTATTAAAAATACAAAATAAATTATTTTAAATTCGAAAATTAGTTTTAATTATTTTAAATATATTTCATAAATATTTAATATTTTTGGAATATTAAAAGTAATTAATTTATTTAATTATAATATTAAATAAATTATTTAAAAATGATTTTAATTCATGAAAAATCATTTAAAATTATATTATGATATAAGAAAATAATTTAAGTTAATTTTGATAACTTTTAATATTATGTGATAATTTTCATTAATAAATTTATATTAATGATAATTAAGTTATTTATTAAATAAAATAAATAAATGAATTAAAATGATTTTATTATATTAAAAATCATTTTAAATAATAATAAGGTATTTAAAAATATTTTAAGTTATAAAATATAACTTTTAATATTTAAAGGTAAATTTCATTAATTAATTATGATTAATGATAATAAAGTTATTTAATAATTATATTAAATAATTTAGTTTAAAAATGATTTTATTATTATAATAATCATTTTAATTAAAAAATAAAGTGTTTAAAGATATTTTAAGTTATAAAATATAACTTTTAATATTTAAAGGATAATTTCTTTAATAATTTAATATTAATAATTATTAAATTATTATAAATGATTTTAAATTTATTTAATAATTATATTAAATAAATAGTTTAAAATGGTTTTATTTATTTAAAAATCATTTAAAAAGGATATTAATGATTTAAAAATATTTTAAGTTATAATTATTGACTTTTAATATTTGGATAAATAGTTCATTAATATTTAAATATTAATGGTAATTATTTAATAATGATTTTAAATATTTTAAAAATCATTTAAGGGTATTATAAATACTTTAAAAATATTTTGAGTTATTATACATAACTTTAATATTTTGGCAATGGTTTCATTAATAGTTTAATACTAATTAAATATTAATGATAATAGAATTGTTTAATATTTAAATCATTTAATAATGATTCTGATATTTCAAAAATTATAATAAATGATAATAATTATTTAATAATTATTATAAGGCCATGAAAAATAGTGTGACTAATGTTTAAGTTATCCAAATGGATATTGAACTACGGTTTAGAGTCTTAGACTCGATAATTACCCGAAAAAGCTGTCGGTAGACCGACATGTTTCAGAAATTGATCTGGACTTAGAAATTAAGTTAGTTAATTGTTTATTTGTGATTCAATGGTTGTTAAGGTTGTATGACAATGTGATTAGGAAGGTGTTGATGTTTGATTATGAGTCAACGATTGTTAAACATGTGTGATAATGTGAATAGGGAATGTGCTGACTGCAATAGGCAGTGTTATATGTACGTTATGTTATACTAATCAGTAAAATGATTTGATTAATGATAGGTTGTGATAGAAAAGATAAAACTAAGTTGAGAATAGTAAGCAGCGCATCAGGCAAGTATCCTAACTTTGCATTTTCTTTATGCAATGGACAGAAGTGAGAAGTTCAGAATTATTGTTATTATTGTACAGATTGTTAAGCCTATATAATATATGCCCATTGATTATCAACATGCTAGTATATGATAATTCGGATAAATTTATTCTGTTCGTTAATTGCTATAAATGATTATACAAGTGTCCCCACTGGACAATCATTATTTTTCATCGCATGTTGATACACATTTGATATACATATATGTTGAATTATATAAGACCTTTGTTATGAACAACCGATGAGATATGAACATCCCGAAAATGGGAAAATTTTATATACCCAAAGTGAGAGAAATAACGATAACATCGTTCATGTACATGTAGTATTGATCAATCACAGGTACAACAGTACGATCACCCTCCATCCGTAAGTCATGACGGTTTACATGATGAATTTCTGCTTAAAACTTTTCGAAAATGAAAATAATGTTCATGGTATGTCACGAAACCCCATATACAAATAATACGTAATTTCAAAAGTTGAAAGAGGGTTGTTATGAATTATTATTGATACAGATTACTTCACAACTATTGACTAGTTGTAGAAGATATTATAAAGAAAACATTTAAATTCTTTCTTTCATATATATATATATATATATATATATATTATTTGGGCACTCAAATGCTCATCCTTGCTTAATTTAAATGTTTTAAATTTTTTAAGTAAGTGAAGGACCGAGAAAGTTCAAAGCCGAGGCAAAGGAAAAGGAAAGCTAACCAAATAAAATTGCGGCGAAGATGTGTAATAGTTTTATAAGACTATGAAGACTATGATATATATATATATATATATATATATATATATATATATATATATATATATATGTTTATATACTTGGGAGAAAGACATGTAATAAAAATGTTTAAAGGTTACGCTCATACTTGGGAGAAAGACTCAAAATAATAAGAATGGACATGTATATGTAAACTTAAGTTAAGTTTTATATTATGCGGAGGAGGGACACATCACCCAAGCTTATTATTATTAGTATTATTCCGGTATAAAACCCATTTCCAAAGCCCAATATCGAATGGCTCCTATTGAACTTTAGGAGTTAAAGACCCAATTACAAGAATTGTTAGACATTGGTTTCATTCGCCCCAAGACGCGTCTCCTTGGGGTGCTCTGTTTCTATTCGTGAAGAAGAAAGATGGGAGTATGCGACTTTGTATTGATTATCGAGAGTTGAATCATGTCACCATCAAAAATAGGTATCCATTGCCACGTATTGATGACCTGTTTGACCAGTTGCAAGGAGCCAAATTCTTTTCAAAGATTTATCTTCGTTCCAGATATCACCAATTGAAGATTTGAACCGATGACATTCTAAAGACGGCTTTAAGAACTTGGTACGGGCATTATGAATTCCTAGTCATGTCCTTTGGATTGACTAATGCTCCTGCTGCCTTTATGGATATGATGAACCGAGTATTCAAGGAATATTTGGATCACTTTGTGGTCGTCTTTATTGATGACATCCTTATTTATTCCAAAAGTCGTGAAGATCATGAGCAACACTTGAGGTTGACACTCCAAAAGCTTTCGTGAATACAAGCTTTATGCCAAGTTGAAGAAATGCGAGTTCGGCTTGAGGAAGTAGCATTCCTTGGGCACGTAGTATCAAGTCATGGAATATCTATTGACCCGACAAAGATTGAAGCTATTCAAAGCTGTGAGCAACCTAAATCAATGGATCAAGCACGTAGCTTTCTCGGTTTAGCTGGTTATTATCGGAGATTCGTGGTAGGATTTTCTCGAATAGCTACTCCATTAACTTAGCTGACTCAGAAAGATACAAAGTTCAGTTGGAACGAAGAATGTGAGAAGAGTTTTCAAGAACTCAAGAGGAGACTCATTTCAAAGACTGTTACGACAATACCATCTGGCTCGGAGGATTTGTCATCTACAAAGTGATGCTTCAAGCAAAAGGTTGGGATGTGTTCTCATGCAACATGGGAAAGTCATAGCCTATGCCTCAAGACAACTCAAAGAATATGAGAGGAATTATCCTACTCATGATCCGAGTTAGCAATTTGTTGTCTTCGTGACTTAAAATTTGGAGGAATTACTTGTATGGGGAGAAAGTGGAGATCTTTACGGATCATAAAAGCCTTAAATATTTCTTCACTCAAAAGGAACTCAACATGCGACAACGACGTTGGCTTGAACTATTGAAAGATTATGATCATACCATCTAATACCATCCTGGAAAAGCGAAAGTGGTAGCTAACGCATTAAGTAGAAGATCATATGCAAGTACAAGTGCGATATTGTCAACGCAAAGGCCCATTTTGTGTGACTTGCAAAGAATGGAGATAGAATTAAAGACTCCAGGGACCCATGTGATGATGGTGAATATACGAGTAGAACCGACTTTAATTGATAAAGTTAAAGTTGCTCAAGCTACAGACCTGGAGCGGATGCGTATGAGGAAGAAAGTGCAAGAATGTATTATGTCAGAAGCAAGAATCGATGAAGAAGGAATACTTCGAGTCAACTCCAGACTTTTTGTTCCTAACGACCCTGATTTAAAGTATAAAATCATGATGGAAGCACACAACACACCATTTGCAATCCATCCTGGGAGTACCAAAATGTATCATAATCTTCGTCATACATTTTGGTGGAGCAATATGAAGAGAGAGATAGCGCTGTTTATCTCAAGGTGTCTAACTTGTCAACGAGTTAAAGCGGAACATCAAGTACCAAAAGGTCCATTGCAACCACTTGAAATTCCAGAATGGAAGTGGGAGCACATTACCATGGATTTCGTTACCGGTCTTCCTAAGGTTTCTCAAGGCATAAATGCGATTTGGGTCATTGTTGATAGATTGACCAAGAATCGCTCATTTCTTCGACATCGAGAAACTTATACACTTGAACGTCTTGTTCGTATGTATATAAACGAGATTGTAAGATTGCATGGTATGCCGGTATCCATATTTTCTGATCGAGACCCAAGATTTACTTCACAAATTTGGGTTATTTTGCAAAAAGCTATGGGCACAGACTTACGATTTAGCTCGGCATATTATCCTCAGACGGACGGACAGTCAGAGAGGACTATTCAAACTCTTGAAGATCTATTAAGACTCTGTGTCCTTGACTTCAAGGGAAGTTGGGACAAGTTCTTACCATTGGTGGAGTTTTCCTACAACAACAGTTATCAAGCAAGTATTGGCATGGCTTCATTTGAGGCGTTGTATGGAAGAAAGTGTCGTTCTCCAGTATGCTGGGATGAGGTAGGTGAAGCAACGTTGTTGGGACCGGAGTTGGTACGTATGACTACGGAAAAGATTCAAACAATCCGACAACGTATTCAAACAAAAGAGTTATGCTGATCTTCATCGAAAGGACGTGGAATTCGATATAGGAGATCGTGTGTTGTTACGTATTGCTCCATGGAAAGGAGTTACGAGATTTGGAAAGAGAGGGAAGCTCAATCCTCGATTCATCAGCCCATTTTTAATCCTCGATCGAGTAGGAACTGTGGCCTATAGACTCGCCTTACCGCCAAGTATGTCTTGTGTTCATAATGTTTTTCACATATCTATGTTACGTAAATATGTGAAAGACCCGAACTGCATTATTGAGTTAGAACCAGACGAGATAGAGGAAGATTTAACGTATAAAGAGTTACCTGTTAAAATCTTAGATAAGAAGGATCATGTTCTACGCTCCAAGGTTATACCTCAAGTAAAAGTTTTATGGAGAAACCACGATGTGGAGGAAATGACTTGGGAGTTAGAATCTGAGATGAAGTCAAGGTATCCCCATCTCTTCAACATACCAGGTATGTACCCTAATTTCGAGGATGGAATTTCATAAGAAGGGGAGGTTGTAAGACCCCAACTTTTATGAATAAAGAATAATTTTCTCGAATTATATTTTTGAATATTATGGTGTTGATTTGATATAATGTTATAGTTGTGGGTAATATTTACAAATTTTGCAAAGTAAGCAAGTGGTTATATAATATTCGATTGGTTGGGGAATAATCGTTTTTATAGGGAATATTCATACGATGGCACAATCATTGGTGGACCCCACAACGGAAGTATTGTCGTAGTTAGAAAACGACAAAATTGTCTTTCTATAAAAATAACGGCGAAGGTGTTACCGTTAAAATTGTTGAACTACCCGGTAGTAAAAGTACAGTAATACGCATGGTTGCATAGTAGCACACGGTATTGATTATTGATGCTTACGTGAGAAGTCACTCAGTTATACTCAATTATTGCTACAGTAGTTGTTGCATCATATCTCTTATATTATTGATTAAATTATTGTTACAGTATCATCTGCATAATATGATATATTATTAAATCAATAATTGAGACGACAAAGTTATTCATATTATTATTTGCAATATTGACAATGTCTAGAAGTTCTGTCAAAGAGAGGTTTGGTCACCTAATTCCGCGCCAATAAGGAGAAATCCTTATCGGAAAGCCCCCTTTTTCCTAGGAATGACATGGTTGTTAAATATTGTGAATTATAATATTAACGATGAATAAGTTCATGTTAATTAAAGATGAATTTTATAGTTCCACTGTGTTGGACTTATTTGTGTTAGTATAATTGATGTCTGGGAGGATATATTGTTCAATAGGGTATTCGGGACACTTTTCGTGTTGGAGTACAATTCACGAGTTACTATTCATGAGTTACTATTCACGAGTTACTATTCACGGGGTACTATTCAACTGTAAGATATATTTCTTTTCGGTCCAAATCATTTTTGGGTACAATATTATTCCATAAGGAGATGTGCTAATTTTTCAAACCATTGGTTGAAGATATAATAGTAAATCAATATGGATCGCTGGTTTAAAGTTTTAATAGTAAATCAGTATGGACCGTTGCTTTAAGTTTTAATAGTAAACCAATATGGACCGTCCGTTTAAAAGTAAATCAATCTGGACCGTTCATGAATTAGTTACTATTCAGTCCATTTTCCTATAAATAGAAGCTCATTCCTTCATTATTTCTTATGAATTCATTGAAACTCTAGAGAGAGAAACTATAGAGAAAGAAGAAAAGTATTTTGTTACTTCACTTTTCCAATATCCGCTTTCTTCTAAGGTAGGGAATATTATTTGTTGTGCCGTAAGGGGTATTATTTCTTTTGTATTCATGAAGAGAACTTCATTATTCCATTACTTATTATTATGTTGGAATAACTTTTGTATATGAAAGCTACCCTATACTTGGTGAAATTCTTACATTATTCCATTACTTATTATTACATTGGAATAACTCAGATCACGCTTGGCTACCCTATACTTGGTGAAATTCTTACGTTATTCCATTCTTTATTATTACTTTGGAATATCCTCATCGCGTGCATTTTACAGGACCGGTTCTAGTTTTTATTATACATTGGAATATCTTGTGCATGCGTTTTCATGGGACGGGTTTCAAGATTTATTATTACATTGTAATATCTCCGTCTGCAATGCGTTTTTACGCCGGACACGGTTCCATTATTTATTATCCTGTTGGAATAACTTTCACTGCAAGGGGTCTATCGCATGCATGGTGATTTCTTTTGTTATTCCATTCTTTATTATACTCGATTAAGTTAAAACTTTGACTTCTATACTCCATGAAATTAGTGGAATATCCTTGATATTTGTGCTTCATCCGCTTTTTTTTTTCATGGAAATATTCTTACGAGCATTCTTGAATTTTACTCTACAAAGCAATATCATGTTGACAATTTGGACGTTATCAGTTCCTAGACAAATTAATTCTTGAACTTGTTTTATTGAATTCTTATATCATTGTCATCATCCTCATGTTTATATTTTGTTGAAAGTCATCTGTGGCATGTAGTGCATAGATGGACTTGGTATGATTATGACCAGGGATTATTCGGTGTAATCATGACTGTAATGTTACAAATGATGTGGTAAAAGTCCTCATTGGCCCGTAGTGAATTGATGGACAGTTGTTGGCATTATCCTGACCATTAATGAATACACGAATGTCCTTGGCCTGTAGTGCATGGATAATTTGTGGTCGTGATACTAAAGAATATCCTTGGCCGTAGTACAGGGGTGATTCGATGATGTGGATTATTTATTAAGCTAAGTCCCAGCGATAAAAGTGATAAAAAAAACCCTTTTAAATCATAGAAGATAGTAGATTTTATTCTCTACTTGACTCTTCTAATGGATTGCTTATTCCACTGTAGTTAAACTTGATATTTATTATATTTTATCAGTTTAACATTGTTGAAGGTTAACGATAAATTATTCTGTATTATCTTAGTCATAATATTTCTTACTGGGCTAGTTGAGCTCACCCTTTTGCTTTCATTGTTCTCTTCAGGAAATGAGAACGTAGTAGGGACTAGTCGGGGAACAGAGTAATGGTCCTATATGGTGCATTAGTAGTCCTCACTATTCTGTGAAATAGTGTGATAATAATTGTAATTAGGACTCCTTTTGAGTTTTTATACTCTTTAGTAGACAATATTTGTATTCAAACTCACAGGTTATGTTTTGTCGTATTGTACACGACAGTTGTATAATTAAGTTGTATTTGAATTTAGTACCTTGTATCGGGCGAACCAAGATGGGCGATGTATACCTTTTTTGGGGGCGTCACACCTCTCATCATATATTTATAGTTCTAATGGATACCCTAGCAAGTTAGGCAACTAAGAATCCTATTCTAGCTGAAATTGGACACCAAATAACCCAAAATAGCTGTCCCCTAGCCTACCGGCGCACCCCACGTTGTCTCTAGGCCATTATTGGCGCGCCCCGTACTATAGTGTCAGACATTCTGGTGGCCCAGCGCGCCCCGCCCTATGCGTAGTTCATTTATAGCGCGGTCCGCGCTATTGTATTTTTTGCTACGACGTCCTTTGGTAAACCAAGCATAACGTTTGATCCGCTAGGAGTTAGGGGGTCTGCCACCTATAAAATCGAAGATATCGACGATATCAATAACTTTCGTTCTCTAAGGATTGACAGATTCTGTCCGGATCAAGGTGGAAATCGAGCTTGACGTAGATGCTATGTAAATGGCAAGCATGACAATTCTTAAATTTGATATTTGTTGATAAAAATGCCATAACTCTCGCATCCGAACTCCGATTGGGATGATTCAAGATGTTACGGAACGCTAAGAAGTAGATCTATAATAAAACCCAAGTTCCGAGCCAAGAACATGTATCCAACTTGGTGTTAAAAGCCCTGCAATATTCCCTTCTTGCATTTATTTGCGTATTTTCGTCCAAACGATGTTTGAATTGCTTTTCCTTGCTTTTCTCATGCCAATGTTGTGTTATAACCTACAAAATAACATAACATGTATGAAATGAACACACCATGCATGCAAAGTAACTACAAAACATATGTTTAAGCAACTAATTTAAGTAATAGATACCGGATAAGTAGGTATAAAACCTACTTATCATACATCGACCTTCTCAACTTTAGTTGTAATAGTTATATAAGCAAGAGTGAGCAAACAAAGCTCACTTGAAATAATAATGGATAAACTTTACAACATTTGCCAAATAATAGGCTCAATAGAACTGAATGATATTTTCTATTAACATTATGAAATATACAACTGAGGGTCTAATGACCACGAACCATATTCACAGTTATAAGTATTCTTTTAACTTAAACTTTAACGGTCATAAGACTATAAGGACTCCATGTACTTAGGGAGATCAACCCTTCGTACAATGTATTGTGCATAAATATTTCAACGCTAAGCATAAACCCCTAATAATAAGGTTATTCATCTCAGTATTTATATTACAAGTCCGCACCAGAGTAAGTTTGGTTTCAATACATTTCAAGGAAATTTAGAATTCAACGAACATCAACTAAGGATTAGTTGAATAAAAGGTAATCACGTTATGCTATGGAATATCTCATAAGTGAATTAACATTGTATATTAAAGTTATGCTTTAGGAATAATCTAATAGCATAAATATTGAATAACTATCACATACCTTGCTTGAACAATATTAAGCCAAGGTTATTTAGAATCGAATACTAAGCATGCATAACGAATAGCAATTTGAACAAATAAAAACTATTCAACATCAGTATATCAGATTATATAAACTTGCATGCTAATTAACAAGTTAAAGACAAGAATAACTTGCTTAACATCAAAATAAGGTTTAGAAACTTGCATCATCATGAACAAACTAGATACAAGAGCTTGAAAAATTACAGTTGAAATAGGACAAGTAAACTTGCATAATAATAAACAAACTAGCTCAACGAAAGTGTAGATTTAGAAAACTTGCTCAAATTAAAAAGATAGGTTTAGAAACTTGCCTCGAGCATAAGCTATAATATTAAACTCATGTTTGCCTACATATAGGTTTAGAACCACCATCTATTAGATATACTAACATTCACGTTCCAACATAACACGCATTTCTAGTTGGACTTATTATTTTAGCCCAAGTCTTAAGCTACCATACAAATATCAGAAATTACAAGTGTTAACTTTCACAACACATATTTACTATTCATCATGCTCTCTAAGTTCTAATATACCACGTTCATCACTTACTAACCATTTGAAACTTTGAAACTACTAACCACATAACACGATTCTGTTTTAACAATATTATTACATGTTTATTATACTAACACATCATTAGGCCAAAGTATGTACATTACCCTAATGCTGCAGCTGACAACATAAGTGTTCACCTCAGATCGGTGTATGGCGCAATTTACGCCATACACAATAATGAAGTTAACGTCACAGTAGCTATGCGATTTTAGCCTTGGCACTAAATGCGATTCTTGTTGTTACGCTGACGAAATAGAAAGCGACATGAGCGATGAGAGTTGTTTTTAGCCCAACTGACACGAATTTCACCCACCAAACAGTGCAATTAACATATAAAATAAATATAAAACTATCATAAACATGATTACTAACATATTCATCAACATAGAACAATTTAACAACACTTTTAACTATTTTAATTTCTCAAATTTCTCATTTTCATATGAAAACTTCATTTTTGAGTTTCTTCACAAAAATCATCACTGTAATCTCAATTTTTCACCCAATCACTTCGTTCAAACTACGTTCTCTTCGTTTCTTAACGAACTAGCATAATCAAAACTCAATTTGCAGTTTAGCATACGAATTGACCATCAAAATTGATACTTACACAAGCCACATTAGAAAATATTCATACAATCATATACTGTCATTATTTTTCTACTGTTATCCGAAATTAGCATGCAATTTCCTTGTTTAAACATAAACTCTAGCATTATATCACATATAACCACCATAATTTAGTTACATAACAACAATTTTGAAAGAATTAGAATTCACAGAACATAAACACGACAATTCATATATGCATATATATATATATATACACTAAGGTTATGTAAAAAATACCTTTTGTTGCTTAAGAAATCCTTGCTAATCAACTGTTAATTACTTTGAAAACTCATAACTTCTTCACAATTCTCTCAAGCTTTCTCTCAGGCTTCTCTCTGAACTCTCAGACTTAGCAAATGGCCAAAACCCAACTGATATGCCTTATGCGTAAAACAAAATAAAACTGATATGACCTTAACTCACATATTAAGTTTATTAGTTACTACATCTAACGTATATGTTATAAATATATTATATTTATTATTTAATTTATTTAATTTATATTATTCAAAAATCAAAATCCAAAAGCCACAAGGCTTTGTTTGGCATAACCCTTTAAAATATAAAGACTTAATATATTTAAGTCTTGTTTAGGTTAAATCAATTTAAAACTACTTTAATTATTTTAATAAACTATTTAGTTTATAATTTATAATCACATATTATTTATTTGAATTTCCATATCCAACATTAACCAAATAAATTAATTACACATCCGTATTTTAAATAAATATTCCAATTAAACATTTATCACAAAATTATAATTTCTTTATAATTTTATTTAATAATATAACACCCCAATTTAGATTATTAAATTCAACAACAATATAACCTCTCATGTTATATTACAACTCTCTAAATTACAAATTAATTTAATATAGAATATTATCTAATAAATTAAATTCATAAATATTTACTAATAATAACCACCTCAATAAAATATTTATTTCATCATTTTCAACAATAAACACATCAAATAAATATTTATATAATTCAATAAATATTTAATATTACAATTTGAAATTCCGGATTGTTACATCCTTCCCTCCTTACAAGGATTCTGTCCCCAGAATCACAACTCAAACAATCAAATCGTCACATTTTTCAAAGATTCTGTCCCCAGAATCAAAGACATAGATTAAACAAATAACTCAGGGTAATTTTTCATCATTTCAGCTTCGAGTTCCCATGTTGCCTCTTCGACATTGTGGTTTCTCCATATCACCTTCCCAAAAGGTATCACTTTTGTGACAACCCCAAAATAGGTCCATTCCATACAACCCATTCTGAGTCGCCAAATACATGGTACAGAAAACAACTACAACTTTATTACAACAATTGTCGTGCAAAATACAACAACATAAATGCTGTGAGTTTTGATACAAATATATTTCAACTGTGACTCATGTTCCAACCTTGGATAACACGTCACAATGACACCTTACATAAAGGTACAGTCAAAAATTGTTTTAAAAATTAGAATCTTTGCGAAGTGCTCAAGAAAACCTTCGTACATGGGAGGCCATGCGTCTAGGTTATGATAGATATCATATGGCCACAAAATTATCCTTGGTTAACCCAATAGACCCCAAAGAAAAACGAGAAGATTACTATCATATTCTTTCCAATGGTGAGTCTTCTCTTGACATATCATTATCTCCACTGTCTCTAATTGAGAATTATACTTCAAACACACACCAAGATCATATAGGTAGTAATGCGTAGATATACTCGAAGAAGTGGATGTGCACAACTGTCTTATGATGATTTACGAGGTTGTATGTCTTTAGACATCTTGTATGATAGTGGCAAAACACCTTTCCAACATTGGGTTCGTCTCACCCTATTTGATTCACCAAATATAACTACTAAATGATGACCGCCGTTCTATTCCCATGTTATGCCCGCTCGACCCAGCTAAACTCTTATTACCTGAAAGGAATTGTGAAGCAAAAGGGTGAGCACAACTAGCTCAGTAAAGAATAGCATGACTAAAGATAATTAAATTATCAATAGTCTTCATCAATAATAAATCAGAGATTTAGAACATATGGTTGATGATAAAAATTTTCAACCATAGTTGCAGCGGAACTAGCAATCCATTAGAAGAGTCAAATAGACCATAAAGTCTAATAACTTCTCCATGTTATAAGTCCACCAACAATGTTTTATCCCTGTAACATCAATCAACAGTTCCTTTCCACAATTATATGAATAACTCATAATCATAATTGTGATTCTAAATTCCTCTTCTCATCCAGGACGAAGATAATTTTCATCACCTGTCTTTACCTGAAACATCAAAGATCATGGTTATATCAAATCACAGTTCC
Source organism: Panax ginseng (assembly GCA_020205605.1). Lineage (NCBI taxonomy): Eukaryota > Viridiplantae > Streptophyta > Magnoliopsida > Apiales > Araliaceae > Panax > Panax ginseng. Next base: position 66,297,739 of record CM035138.1, read on the forward strand.
TGTTCATAATCATACTAATAAATTCATCTTTGCACTAAGGGCAAAAGATATTCATCAACAAGTCATCTTTGCACTACGGCCCAAAGATATTCAAAAATAGGTCGATTATCTTTGCACTACGGGCCAAAGATATTCAACAACAGGTCATCTTTGCACTACAGGCCAAAGATATTCAACAACAGATCATCTTTGCACTACAGGCCAAAGATATTCAATAACAGTTCATCCTTGCACTACATGCCAAAGATATTAATATCTCAAAGAAATACATAATCATTTTAAAACTTATATAAACAATAATTATAGCCATTTTGATCAACTTACCTTTGCACTTAAGCTAAAAATATTCAATTGTAAATTCAATGGTCATGATCATACCAATCAACGATTCAACTTTGCAGTACTGCCCAAAGAGAACCCATAGTCATGATCATACCAATAATCTACCCATCTTTACACTCAAGCCAAAGATAATTTCAACATCAGGGTTATAAAAATGTTATATATGATAATAAAAACAATATGATCAACAACTGCATTTAATTTCAAGAGCAATATTCATAAATCAAAGATAATTTGGTTAGAAAAAGAAACCAACTTTGTCGTGAATAGTACCCATGAATAGTAACTCGTGAATAGTAACTCATGAATAGTAATCCATGAATATTAACTTCGTGAAGAGTAACTCATGAATAGTAACTCGTGAATAGTAACTCATGAATAGTAAACCCGACATAAAAAAGGTAGAAATTCCACAATAAAATCCATACCAATATTTCGGTATAATGATATTGAAAGAATAACATTTCTTAAACTTATAAATAATTTATTTTAATTGTTTACACTTTACTAATTAATGCATTTAATCATCATAAAATACCAAACTCATAAGATTTCATCACCACTAACCAAAAACCTCATCAAAAATCTGCACATACCTCATATAGGATTCTCAAGCTATAAAATCCTATTTTCCAATTTTCTTACTTCACATAACATATTTAATTCATTTACTCATAACTAGTCTATTTTCATGAAAAATACCAAATCAGTACAAACAAATTTTCTTTTCTGAGATTTAGTAGAATATAGTCCCATATTGAACATATATTTTCTCGAGAATTTTTAAAAATCATTTACTATTTTTCATATGGCCAAAACAAAATGAATATTTAGATATTTATCAAAAATTGTACTTTTATCCAAAAATTCCGAAATTTACGGAGTATACTTCTATCATATGCATGCACTCCCAATAAAAATTTCACCAATTTTGGAGTTAACCACAAGAAGTTATAAGCGGTTACTTTTAAAATAGTCTTTTCTGATAAAATTCACAACTCTTAATCTATACATCCAAAAATCGCCATTTTTGGACACAACCAAGAAAACTCATCAAATTGTCATTTCAAATTTTTCCAAAATTTTTGATGGTCAGAAAAATTACAAAACTGGAAAACATAACAACCCTTAAAATCCCGTACTATCCCTTACCTCAAAAGAGCAACACTTACATTTGGATATAGGATATGAATGAAGAAAACTTGCAGCGATGAATAACAACTCACCAAGTATCTAAATACTCACAAAATACACTCGATAATCTAGAGAGAAAAAGAGAGAAAACTTATGAATTCTGGTATGATTTTCAATTCTAACTTGACCCTCTATTTATAGGAAAATGTTAGCACGCCGAAGCAGACTTGACCTGCTACCTGATGGCTTTACCTGCTACTATTTCACCCACAAAAAATCAGCCATCTCCCCCAACAACTAAGAGTGGGGTCCACTCAATTCTAGAATTTTCCACCAAAACCTAATTTCCGAATCAGTTACCTCTTAAAATTCATAACAAATTATACGCTCATTTTTAACGGTTTAAAATTTGTGGACATATACTCAACTTATATATGTATAACATATCCAAAAATTACAACGATCCAACGGTCAGATTAAATATTATAACTCACACAATAAAGATGTAAGAACACCAATTTGATCTTTTAATACCTCCAATCCGATAAAATACTGCTAAAATAGCTCAACATTAATTCCTTCATTTATAACCACATAAATAAATCCATCATTTATATCCACATCAAATAAATATTTTTTTATCATTTAAATCAATAATTAATTATTCATAAATAATATTACAGAATCACAATAATGACAACCAGACAGTTCCCAAGAAAGAGAGGGCTTTCCAATAAGAATTTCTCCTTCATGGTAGCATGATTAGGTGACCAACTTTGTCCTTGATGAGAACTTTCTAGACATTGCAAATAATGCTATCTAATAAAATTATTCAAATAATATGAATTATTGATGCGATAATGGGAAATCTTTGTGCGGTGATAATTATTGAAACAATAATAATATAAAATATCAACATGACAATTATTGAATCAATAAAGTAAAATATTGAGCGAAGAATTCTTTGTAACAATTATTCGATAGTGCCTTCTTACGTAAGAATCAATAATTTAAAAATACTGTGCAATATCGTGTGATCTTTGTTCAAAACGCGTAGACATTGTATTTTAACAACGGATATTTTAACAATGTTATTGGTAACAACTACGCCAGTTATTTATAAAAACTCAATTTTTATCATTTTCTTCATCCAAGCGGTTATTATTCGTTATAGGGCCCATAAATGGCTGCTGCGCCAGGTAAATGCGAATATTCCCAACGAGGAAAGAATATTCCACGACCAAACGAATATTCCCAGACAACAATGAATATATTTTATAACCACTTGTGTATTTTGAAAAAATTCATATATCACCCTTAACTTTAACCTTTTATCAATTTAACCATTTACTGAATAGTTATTATAAGAAAATTGAATATTTTTATTTCATAAAATTTGGGGTCTTACAATCTCCCATCCTTATTAAATTTCGTCCCTGAAATTTACGTACCTGGTATTTCAAAGAGTTGAGAATACCTTGCTTCCATCTTCCTTGTCCTCATGATTTATCCATTGCTCATCTCCTGTATTTCAGATATCATTCTAGAATACAGCTTCAAAACAAGGGTTAATTGAACAAATTAAAAGATCACATAATATCCCGATATTATGACTGACCAACAAATAAGCTTAGGTAGGACACACTAGCGAAGGATTTACTCATCTCTCCCCTCTTAGTTCTATTCCCCGATCCCACCAGAGACCATATCTCTAAGCTCTGATACCAACTATGACAACCCCAAAATAGGTCCATTCTATCCAACCCATTCTGAGTCGCTAAATACATGGTACAGAAAATAACTACAACTTTATTACAACAATTGTCTTGCAAAATACAACAACATAAATGCTGTGAGTTTTGATACAAATATATACCAACTGTGACTCATGTCCCAACCTTGGATAGCACGTCACAATGACACCTTACATAAAGCTACAATCAAAAACTGTTTTAGAAATTAGAATCTTGGGGAAGTGCTCAAGGAAACCTTCGTACATGGGAGGCCATGCGTCTAGGTTATGATAGATATCATATGGCCAAAAAATTATCCTTGGTTGACCCAATAGACCCCAAAGAAAAATGAGAAGATTACTATCATATTCTTTCCAATGGTGAGTCTTCTCTTGACATATCATTATCTCCACTGTCTCTAATTGAGAATTATACTTCAATCAAACACCAAGATCATATAGGTAGTGCGCGTAGATATACTCAGTAAGTGGATGTGCACAACCCTGTCTTATGATGACACGAGGTTATATGTCTTTAGACATCTTGTATGATAGTGGCAAAACATCCTTCCAACATTGGGTTTGCCTCACCCTATTTGATTAACCAAATATAACTACTAAATGATGACCACCGTTCTATTCCCCTTACGCCTGGCTCGACCCGACTACACTCTTATTACACGAAAGGAATTGTGAAGAAAAGGGTGAAAGCACAACTAGCTTCGATAAAGAATATCATGACTAAAGATAATTAAATTATCAATAGTCTTCATCAATAATAAATCAGAGATTTAGAACATATGGTAGATGATAAAACTTCTCAACCACAGTTGCAGCGGAACTAGCAATCCATTAGAAGAGTCAAATAGACCATAAAGTCTATTAACTTCTCCATGTTAAAAGTCCACCAACAATGTTTTATCCCTGTAACATCAATCAACAGTTCCTTTCCACAATCATATGAATAACTCATAATCATAATTGTGATTCTAAATTCCTCTTCTCATCCAGGACGAAGATAATTTTCATCACCTGTCTTTACCTGAAACATCAAAGATCATGGTTATACCAAATCACATTTCCTGTTCATAATCATACTAATAAATTCATCTTTGCACTAAGGGCCAAAGATATTCATCAACAAGTCATCTTTGCACTACGGGCCAAAGATATTCAACAACAAATCATCTTTGTACTACAGGCCAAAGATATTCAATAACAGTTCATCTTTGCACTACAGGCCAAAGATATTAATATCTCAAAGAAATACATAATCATTTCAAAACTTATATAAACCATAATTATAGCCATGTTGATCAACTCACCTTTGCACTTAAGCTAAAAATATTCAATTATAAATTCAATGGTCATGATCATACCAGTCAACGATTCAACTTTGCACTACTGGCCAAAGAGAACCCATAGTCATGATCATACCAATAATCTACCCATCTTTACCCTCAAGTCAAAGAGAATTTCAACATCGGGGTTATAAAAATGTTATATATGATAATAAAAATAATATGATCAGCAACTGCATTTAATTTCAAGAGCAATATTCATAAATCAACGATAATTTGGTCAGAAAAAGAAACAAACTTTATCGTGAATAGTACCCATGAATAGTAACTCATGAATATTAACTCGTGAATAGTAATCATGAATACTAACTTTGTGAATAGTAACTCCTGAATAGTAACTCGTGAATAGTAACTCATAAATAGTAAACCTGACATAAAAAAGGTAGAAATCCCACAATAAAATCCATACCAATATTTCGGTATAATGATATTGAAAGAATAACATTTCTTAAACTTATAAATAATTTATTTTAATTGTTTACACTTTACTAATTAATGCATTTAATCATCATAAAATGCCAAACTCATAAGATTTCATCACCACTAACCAAAAACCTCATCAAAAATCTGTATATACCTCATATAGGATTCTCAAGTCATAAAATCCTATTTTCTAATTTTCTTACTTCACATAACATATTTAATTCATTTACTCATAACTAGTCCATTTTTATGAAAAATACCAAATCAGTACAAACAAATTTTCTTTTCTGAGATTTAGTAGAATATAGTCCCATATTGAACATATATTTTTCTCAGAATTTTTAAAAATCATTTACTATTTTTCATATGGCCAAAACAGCCGAATATTTAGATATTTATCAAAAATTGTACTTTTATCCAAAAATTCTAAAATTTACAGAGTATACTTCTATCATATACATGTACTCCCAATAAAAATTTCACCAATTTTGGAGTTAACCACAAGAAGTTATAAGCGGTTACTTTTAAAATAGTCTTTTTTCATAAAATTCACAACTCTTAATCTATACATCCAAAAATCGCCATTTTTGGATACAATCATTAAAACTCATCAAATTATCATTTCAAATTTTTCCAGAATTTTTGAAGGTCAGAAAAATTGCGAATCTGAAAAACATAACAACCCTTAAAATCCCTTACTATCCATTACCTCAAAAGAGCAGCACTTCTGACTGGATATCGGATATGACGCTGAAGAAAACTTGCACTGATGAATAGAAACTCACCAAGTATCTAAATATTGACAAAATACACTCGATAATCTAGAGAGAAAAAGAGAGAAAACTTATGAATTCTGGTGTGATTTTCAATTCTAACTTAGCCCTCTATTTATAGGAAAATATTAGCACGCCGAAGCAGACATGACCTGCTACCTGATGGCTTTACCTGCTACTATTTCACCCACCAAAAATCAGCCATCTCCCCCAACAACCAAGAGTGGGGTCCACTCAATTCTAGAATTTTCCACCAAAACCTAATTTAGAATCGATTTACCTCTTAAAATTCATAACAAATTATACGCTGCTTTTTTAACGGTTCAAAATTTGTGGACATACTCAACTTATATATGTATAACATATCCAAAAATTACAACGATCCAGCAGTGCGATTAAATATTATAACTCACACAATAAAAGCAGTAAGAAATCGATTTGATCTTTTAATACCTCAATCAGGACAAAATCTTGATAAAATACCTCAACATTAATTCATTTATTTATAACCACATAAATAAATCCATCATTTATATCCACATCAAATAAATATTTCCTTATCATATAAATCAGTAAATAATTATTCACAAATAATATTACAGAATCACAATAATGACAACCAGGCAGTTCCCAGGAAAGATGGGGCTTTCCAATAAGAATTTTTCCTTACTAGGTAGCGATTAGGTGACCAAACACGTCTTGATGTAACTTTCTAGACATTGCCAATAATGCTATCTAATAATATTATTCAAATAATATGAATTATTGATCTGATAATGGGAAATATTGTGCAGTGATAATTATTGAAACAACAATAATATAAAATATCAACGCATCAATTATTGAATCAATAAAATAAAATATTGAGCAATAATTATTGTAACAATTATTGAGTAAGAATCAATAATTTAAAAATCTTCATGTAATCTGGTGTTCTATTGTTCAATAAGCGCAGACATCGTATTTTAACCATTGGGGTATTCCAAAAGTGTTAATGATATCAACTACGCCGTTATTTATAAAAACTTAATTTTTGTCGTTTTCTTTATCCGACAGTTATTCGTTATGGGGCCCACAAATGGCTGCGCCGTCGTACGAATATTCCTCGACAGAAAGAATATTCCATGACCAAACGAATATTCCCCGACAACAATGAATATTTTATAACCACTTGTGTATTTTGAGAAAATTCATATATCACCCTTAACTTTAACCTTTTATCAATTTAACCATTTACTGAATAGTTATTATAAGAAAATTGAATATTTTAATTTCATAAAATTCGGGGTCTTACAACTTTATTTCTGAGCACTTGTTCTTTCATGTCGACTATCTGAATAGGAATCTCTTCATAAGAAAAATCTTTACTGAACTGCAACGGTTCATACTCGATCACATGCTTGTAATCGGGTTTATACGGTCGTAACACCGAAACATGAAAAACATTATGAATTCTTTCCAACTCTGGAAGTAGAGCTACCTCATAAGCAACTTCTCCAACTCTTCGCAGGACTTCGAAGGGTCCAAAAACCTTGGGCTTAGCTTTCCCTTTTTACCGAAATGAATTTTCCCCTTCCAAGGAGAAACTTTTCGGAATACAAAATTTCCTACGTCGAATGCACGATCTTGTTTGTGTTGATCAGCATAATTTTTCTGTCTGTCTTGGGATGTTACCAATCTTGTCCTGATGAGTTTGACAACCTCAACAGTTTGTTGAACCAGTTCTGGTCCTAATAGTTGGCGTTCACCGACTTCATCCCAACATAGTGGAGTTACGCACTTTACGCCAGTATAATGCCTCGTGGCGGCATCTGCGATACTCGCGTGGTAACTGTTGTTGTAGGCAAATTCCACCAACGGTAAATGTTCTTCCCAGCTCCCTTTGAAATCCATGATGCATGTTCTCAGTATATCTTCCAACGTTTGGATTGTTCGTTCTCTTTGGCCATCTGTTTGTGGATGGTATGCCGTGCTCATTCGCAATTGTATTCCCATACATTCTTGTAGTCTCTTCCAGAAGTTTGACGTAAATCACGGATCTCTATCTGACACTGGCACTCCATTCCTTGAAACGATCTCTTTAACGTACAACCTTGCCAACTATTCAAGATTGAACCTAATCTTTATTGGTAAAAAGTGTGCTGATTTTGTCAGTCTGTCCACTATCACCCAAATCGCATCGCATCCTCTCTGACTAGTTGGAAGACCCACCACAAAATCCATTGTGATGTGTTCCCACTTCCATTCCGGTATTTCTAACGGTTGAAGTAATCCGCTTGGTCTTTGATGCTCGGCCTTAACTCTATGACTTGTCAAGCATTTCGTGACACATTCTGCAACATCTCTTTTCATGTTCGGCCACCAAAAATATCGTCGTAAATCCTGATACATCTTCGTACTTCCCGGATGAATCGAACAATTTAAAATTTTCATTTGGACATTACGCATAATGGTATTTGCTGCATGGCCACGGTATTATGACTTGGCTTTTAATGCTGCGTCATTGGCCGCGATGAACTAATAATGATTCGTAATTCGTAAAAAATTGCAGAACATGGCCAAAACATCTAATTAAATTATTTCTACACGAATTTAGACATACCCAAACATTGTCATACACATATAACTATTACTTAACCCTTCTAGCATGATTTTAACATGTTATAACATATAATTTTCAGAATCAAAACATAAAATTTACTGTTCTTGATATTTTTGAAAGTTTTGAACACAAAACATGAAAATCAACATTACGGGTTCATTATAATACCGCATCTGTTCATTTGAAGTTTGTTCTCTTCGTTTTAATATACATAATCATGTACCAGTATAAATTTATGGTATAACATATGATTGACGTATCAAATTTGGTACGTAAGGCTATATGGCCATATTTTTATTCTCTGTATTTTGAAGAATCAATGTACGACATAATTTTTATGAAACTGATGATATGGAAATATACAATATACAGTAAAACATGTTATAATAACATCTTACCACCTATATAACACATAATCACTACCATTTTCCAATTACAGAGGTTTTAACAAACTTAAAGCCATTTTCATGAAAGCTTTAAATGACGTAGAATAGAATTTGGTTAAAGGAATTACCCATAGTATAGATTAGTAGGGATGATCCTTTCTCAGATATTTGTTTGATCACACACTCACAATTTCCCTCAAAATTTCTTAATTCTCTCTGATTCTCATTTTCCAGACTTAGCCAAATGAAATAAGAAGACGACGTATTATACTTAATTCTCCCCTGAGGCTTTGTTTGGTCATTCTTAAAACTCAAACCCATTTATTTTGATAAATTCCTTATACTATAGTTGAATAATGTCACACCCTTTATAAAATAAATCCAATATTTAATTTAAACAAAATATAATATTTTATCATTCATTCAAATAGTCATATAATTAATTTTCTTATTAATTATTAATTTAAATAAAATAGTATTAGGCTTATTAAATATTTCTTTTAATTTAATAAACTCACATAATTACATATTTTGAATAATAAAATTCTCCACATTAAATTAATAATTATAACACATATAATTAAATTAATTTATCACAACTTCATCAATTAATTATTTAATCTAATAATTAAATCATCGAAAATATTTATTTAATTTAATAAATATTAAAATTAAATTACAATATCTCATTTGTCACTGACTAGCCACTGGTAGTGGGCCTTAAGGCATGGAGTTGGCGTCGCATGAACTCCGCCGAATTTCGATTACAAGCAAAAAATACAGAGCCAAGCAAAATTATCATTACATGATCATTAAATACATTAAATTAAACATACCCATATACTAGAATTCATACATAATCATTACCCAACCTTTATAGAGTGATTTTAACATGTTTAAACACACAATTACTTGAATCAAATTATATAATTTCACTGTTCTTGTTGTTCTTGAAAGTTTTGAAAACAAAACATGAAGATTGGCACTACGGGTTCGTTATAACACCAAATCTGTCCATTCCAAGTTTGTTTTCTTCGTTTTAATATACATAATCATATACAAGTGTACATTTATGATACAACATATGATTAACGCATTAAATTTGTACGTAAGGGCCATATGGCCATATTTTTTTACTCTGTAACTTAAAAAAAAAAAAAATCTAATTATGACTTATTTTTATGAAATTGATGTTATGAACACATACATATATGATAAAAACATGTTATGATGGCACATAATCATATATATATATATATATATACACACACACACACACAATTATTACTCTTAGCAATTATAGAGACTTGAAAACCATCTTTCATGAAAACTGTAATAATGTAAATAAAAACTGGAATTTAAGGGTTTACCCTTGATTTCTCTGCTTGGATTACACAAGGATGATAATAACTTCAAATTTTCCCACAATTCTTCTCCTTTAATCTCACTGATTCTCAAAATTCTCTCTATGACTTGTTTTTCCAGACTTAGCAAAATAAAAGAAAGCGTATATAATAAAGAAACTGACGATGTTGTGGTCAGTTAATCACTTTCGTGGTTAAATTGCCCAACTCCCAATAGGGCTCCATTTGGCTAGCCTTAAAAGGCCCATATCCATTTAATTTGATGAATCTCTTATATTATAGTTTAATAATGTCACACCCATACACAATAATAAATCAAATATCTTATTTAATTTAATTTAAATATAATATAATAATTTCTCATTAATTCAAATAGTCATAAAAATTTAATTTCTCATTTATTAATTATGTCAAATTATTAAATCTCTAATTAATTATTGAATTAATTACAATAACGTTATGCTTATAAAATTTTCCATTTAATTCAATAAGCTCACATAAATACATAATTAGAATAATAAAATTCTCCACATTAATTTAATAAATATAACACATTTAATTAAATTAATCTACCACAATTTCATCAATTAATTATTTAATATAATAATTAAATAATCAAAAAATATTTATTTAATTCAATAAATATTCCATTTAAATTACAAAATCTCGTTCGTCACATCTTTCCCCCCTTAAAAGGATTACGTCCTCGAATCACGACTCAATCAATTAAATTCGTTACATTCTCCCCCCCTTATAAAGATTACATCCCCGAATTGCTTACACATAAATTAAGTAAATAAATTAGGATAATTCTTAATCATATGCTCTTCAAGTTCCCACGTTGCTTCGTCCGCGTTGTGGTTCCTCCAGATTACCATAACAGAAGGTATTACTTTATTTCTTAGAACTTGTTCTTTCCTATTGACAATCGAAACTGGAATTTCTTCATAAGATAAGTCTTTTTCAAAATGTAGGGGTTCGTATTCAATTACATGGTTGTAATCGGGTTTGTAGGGTCGTAAAACTGAAACATGGAAGACGTTGTGGACATTTTCGAGTGTTGGAGGTAAGGATACCTCATACGCCACTTCTCCAATTCTTCGCAATACTTCAAAGGGTCCAATGAATCTTGGGCTTAATTTCCTTTTCTTTCAAAACCTGATCTTTCCCTTCTAGGGAGAGACTTTCAGAAACATATAACTACCCAATTCAAACTCAACATTTTTATGGTCTGGATCAGCGTATTTCTTCTGCATATCTTGAGATGCTACAAGTCTTGTTCGGATCACTTTGACTATTTCTGCTGTCTGCTGTACCAATTCTAGGCGTAGTAATTGTCTTTTGCCAAATTTATCCCAGTATAGCGGAGTTCCGCACTTTTTGCCATATAACACTTCATAAGGTGGCATGTCAATACTAGCGTGGTAACTGTTGTTGTAGCCAAACTCTACGAGCGATAGATGATCATCCCAATTTTCTTTAAAGTCCATTATACATGCTCTTAATATATCTTCTAATGTCTGAATCGTTCTTTCACTCTGCCCATCTGCCTGAGGGTGATAAGCTGTACTCATTCTCAACTGCGTACCCATCCATTCCTATAGACATTTCTAGAAGTTCGATGTAAACATGGATCCCTATTGGAAAAAATTGACACCGAAACTCCGTGTCTCGAAACAATCTCTTTTCCATATAATTTTGCCAACTGGTCTAAGTTAAATTTGATTCTGATTGGAAGGAAGTGTGCGGATTTTGCCAGTCGGTCAACGATAACCCATACTGTGTCATAGCCTTTCTGAGTTGTCGGAAGGCCAACCACGAAATCCATCGTAATGTGTTCCCATTTCTATTCTGGGATCTCCAATAGTTGTAGAAACCCACTCGACCGCTGATGTTCTGATTTCACTTTCTGACATGTCAGACACTTGGCAACACACTCTGCAACATCTCATTTCAAATTTGGCCACCAGAAATGTTGTCGAAGATCTTGGTACATATTGGTACTACTAGGGTGAATCGAATATCGTGAGCTACGAGCCATTCTCAAAATATCTTCCTTAATCTCTGGTACTGGCGGTACCCAAATTTTACTTTTAAATCTTAATATTCCTTCCTTGTCCATCTTAAATCTCAGTTCGGCTCCTTCAAATTTCTTCATTTTCACCTTTTTACATTCTTCATCCTGAAGTTGAGCCTCCTTAACTTTATCCAGTAGGGTTGTACCAGATTACATCTGGAATCGCTTCTCATCAATTTCCATAGGATACTTCACTTACAGTTCTAACATCTCCGTGACTAAAATTAGCTCCTTCTGAGCGGTCAACATCATCAATTTCTCTCGAACCTTTCTACTTAAGGCATCGGCAACCACATTTGCCTTACCTGGATGGTATAAGATCTCACAATCATAGTCCTTAATTAACTCCAACCACCTTCTTTAGCGCATATTCAAGTCCTTCTGTGTAAAAATATACTTCAGACTCTTGTGGTCTGTATATATTTCACACTTCTCCCCATAGAGATAGTGCCTCCAGATTTTTAAAGCAAAAACCACTACAGCTAACTCCAAGTCGTGGGTCAGATACCCCTTCTCATAGTCCTTCAATTGTCGTGACGCATACACAATGACTCTGCCATTTTGCATAAGCACGCAACGAAGTCCTTTATGTGACGCATCACTATAAACAACAAAATTTCTTGTATCATCCGGAAGAGATAACACAGGAGCTGTACTCACCCTCTTCTTCAGTTCTTGAAAGCTTTCCTCACACTTCTCCGTCCAAACAAATTTCATAGCTTTTCGAGTCAAATTCGTTAACGGAGTTACGATCTTGGAAAAGTCTTGAATGAATCTTCTGTAATACCTTGCCAATCCAAGAAAACTTTGTACTTCTTATGGCGTTCTCGACTTATCCCAGTTTATCACGGCTTCGACTTTGGATGGATCTACCAAAATTTCATCCTTATCAATCACATATCCGAGAAACTGTACTCGTTCGATCAAAAATTCGTATTTCAAAAACTTGTCATACAACTTCTCCCTTCTCAATGCCTCTAACGTTACATGTTCTTCCTTGGTCTTCAAATATACTAAAATGTCATCTATAAATCCCACCACGAATTTGTCCAAAAACGGCTTGAACACTCCAGTCATTAAGTCCATAAATGCTGCAGGAGCATTCGTTAGACCAAATGACATTACCAAAAATTCGTAGTGACCATATCGTGTTTTGAACGTTGTCTTCGGTTCATCCTCTGGTCTCACCTTCAGTTGATGATAACCACTCCTCAAGTCTATCTTGGAAAAGTATCTCGCTCCCTTCAATTGATCAAACAGGTTGTCGATCCTCGATAATGGATATGTATTCTTAATCGTGACCTTGTTTAGTTCTCTGTAGTCAATGCACAATCGCATCGTCCCGTCCTTATTCTTCACAAATAACACTGGCGCTCCCCACAGTGATACACTCGGTTGAATGTACTTCTTGTCCAGTAATTCTGGTAGTTGTGCCATTAATTCTTTCATCTCTACTGGTGCCATTTGGTACGTTTGTTAGAATTTATGCCCTAGAGGCCAATTATTTGATATAATTGCTTAACGTTTTGATATTATATTTGATTGAATAAATATATGATTTTATTATGGTTTTATTTACTGCGTAATATAATTGTTAACATAATAAAATTCCTTAGAATAGTGATACAAATTATATAGTTTCAAGTATGTGACTTGAACATGAGATTATATATTACCATTAATATCAGTGTTCTTAAATGTCCCTAGTCGAGTATCATTGTTGATGGGACAACAATGATGCATTGAGACTAGTATGTGGATTGACTGATGACCAAATCTCATTGGTCATAAATATATGAGATATTAAGTCAATGCATAGGTACATGTTAGAGAACGATGTCATCGAGACGGATTCCACCATGAGAATTCTATATGGAGCATTATGCGAAGTGTCATTAGCAATTCTCATAGTGACAATGATGTAATGGTCCTCCGACTTGAAATCGCTTATATTCTTACACGAGAATTTATGTACTTTGATATCATCAAATGTCACCTTTAATAGGGTGGACTATAAAGGTGATTATTGGGTTCATCATTAATCGTGTGAGAAATATGAGTGATCTAGATGGAATTTAACCATCCTATATATTATGGGTGATATCCATAGGCCTCTTGATTGAGTAGGACTATGAAATGCATGGCCATGCTCAAAAAGTGATTTGTTTCATATAGTTTACTCATTGATCAAAAAAACTCAGATTAAATTATGAAGAGTATGACACATTCCATGACTCGAGTTTAATCTAGGATATTAAGGTTAAAAGGATTAAATTACATTGAAACATTGGTCACAAAAGGTTGCATCGAATCATCGATCTTATTATTACTTGGGTAGCAAAGTGATGCATTACTAGATGTCGCTCACTTTGTTTTATAATTTTATAATATGATTTTAAAATTATTGCCAACGTAATAATAACCTATAGGTCACACACATAGAGCGTTATTTAAAAGGAATTAATTTTAATTTTAAGGATTTAAATATATTAATATTATTAATAGTATTTAAATCATTTAATTTAAATTAAAAGGATAATTTGTATATATGTATATTAATTAAGTAAGACTTAATTAAGAGATATATATATAAATTCGGATTTTATAAAATTAGGTTTTGATTTGATTAATTCCTTTTAACTACTATATATATGATATATAGACTACTTAGGGTAAGATATCATAATTGAAAACCCAGCTAGCTCTTAGAGAGAGACTAGAGAGAAAAGCAGTTTCAAAAAATCCATTCCTTTTGGTGGCTAAGATCATGAAGTCCTTCTTATTGTGAGAATCGTTAAACGGTTCGATGCGGCGTTCGATGTGGATACCGTGAGAGGCGTTAATCGGTTTGTATTGCGTTGGAGATCGAGGCGGTATGATCGGTTTGATTCTCGTTTTTGTTTATATCTGGTATAATCTCTAAACCTCTGAATTAATTGATTTTCGCATGGATCCTGTTTTAGGGTTTCGGAAATTGCTTTAAAATTTTAATTTTCGCTGTGCGTTTCTGTGCCGAAGCCCAACAACGTTGCCTTCGATATTGAAGTCATTGCTAGTGCCAAATCGATCACGAATTCAACTTCTCTATCTGGCGAAAGTCCTGGAAAATCGTCCGGAAATACGTCTGCGAAGTCCCTCACTACTTGTATCTCCTCTACTTTCGGGTTCTCTTTACAACTGTCGACTATGTAAGCTAGATATCCTACACAGCCTTGTCTTAATAACTTTTTGGCCTGCATCATCGTCAGATAACTCGCTTGTCTAGGTGACTTGCTGCCATAGAACACAACCTTTGTCGGAGTCATAAGGTTAATACACTTCTTCTGGTAATCAATTACAGCCCCGTAATTGAATAACCAATACATTCCCAAGATAACGTCAAATTCCCCAAGTCTGATAGGGATAAGATCTACGTTCATAACATTACCCTTAATATCCACCCTACAGTTCTTATGTACGTACTTAACAGGGATTATTTCTCGATTCGCAATTTTTATGTTCGTGGGGTATTCTAACTCATCCTTAGGCAATTCTAAGTTCTTAGCAAAGTCATCGGATATAAATGAACATGTAGCACCCGAATCAAATAATACATAAGCATTAACTTTATTGATCAGAATAATACCTGACACCACATCACGAGACTGCACAACATCATGCAATGTCATGTTGAATATCCTGGCTGTCGGTCGGTTGGTCCTGTGATAGTCAGAGCGCTTCCACCGCTGTTTCCCCCATTTCCTCTTAATCCTGCCCCTCCAGATCCCTTCTTAGGACAGTCCCTTGCAAGATGATGTTTTGAGCCACAAGTGAAGCAGGCACCCTTCTTTGGGTTAGGACAGTTAGGTGTTATGTGGCCTTCCTGACCAAAATTGTAACACACCCATTTTCCCTTCATACATACTCCCAAATGAGCTTTCCCGCAAGTTGGGCATACTTCAATCCTTTTCTTCTGACCTCCTTGCTGATTTCCAATTAACGAGTTGTCAGACCACCTTCTCTTCTGATTGTTACTTCCTCCCGTGTTACTTCCACTGGCTTTATTAATTCCCTCATTTTCACTCTTCTTCTTCTTCTTCTTCTTCTGATCTTGAGTATACTTAGTCACCGCATCGCTTCCACCTTCAGGGAGTATGGCTTTCTCTGGTACCCTAGCGAACGTCTTCAACTGAAACATCGACCCTTTACTATACAACCAGGGCTTCAGTCCTTGTTCAAATCTTCTTGCTTTTCTCTCATCCGTGTGCACTTGATATGTGGCGAACCTAGCCAACTCATTAAATCCACATAGTCTGGTACGGACATATTCTCCTGTTTCAACTCCAGAAACTGGACCTCCATTTGGTTCTTCGAGCTGGTCGGAAAATACATCTCGAAAAATATCTCCTTAAACCTCTCCCAGGTAATCACACCTTCTCCTGCACGGACCTTATTTGCTTGCCACCAATAACTGGCTTCAAATTTCAGCATGAATGTTGCGTAAGCGATTTTCTGGTCCTCTCTGACTATGGTGACATCAAAAACTTTCTCCATCTCCATAACCCAAGTCTGAGCTTCTAACGGGTTCATGGAGCCTATAAACTCTGGCGGTCCTACCGCCTTGAAGTCCTTAAATGTCGTATTGGGTGGAACTTGGAGTTGATTATGAATCGCCCCGGCTAATAAGTTCACTAATTGTTGAACGGGGTTAGCATTGGCGTTGTTGTTGTTCGTCGATTCTTCTTGAGCTGGTTGACGGTTTTGTCTTCTTCTCCGTGGCATATTTCTGTTAAAATATATGCTTATTAGATCTTTATCAAATTCTATAAATATTTAAGGCTTAATTCAAATAATTTAACATAATCACTTAACACACTTTCTCAAATAACATGATATATTTATTTAATCAACAATTTTTTTTAACAAACTACGATATCATTATTGCTATTTACATCAACTATCCCGAGATAAAGAATCTACAGGATTTAAAATATTAAAATATTGCTTTGTTTATAAACACATCGGAATTTACATTTAAATACCAGATAAGTTTGCACATAATTAACTATTCCTATCACTGCATGTTAAGGCGTTGAACAGCCTTGCTACGTTCTTCTTCCATAATGCGGGACATCGTCCTGCAATCTAGCATGTATGATGGTAGTCCTTCGAATTGAATTGGGTATCTCATAACTCAATCCTGGGCCTCATCCATTGCATTATGAAGTGTAGAGTACGTCTCCCCAAGCATAGCCTTCTTCGCACGCCAATCCTCTTTTGCAAGATCAGCGCGACGTGATTCCCTTACCCGGGCCTCCTCTGCAATGGTCAGCCTTGCTGAGCTCTCTTTTAGTTCATTCTTCAACTTCTCTATTTCCTCGGACTTCTCCTCAGTTTAACCCTTCTCGTGGATCAAATCTCACTCTACGTTTCCTAGACGTGTGTGAAGAGTCAAAACTTCCATATCCCTCTACTCGATGGTAATTTGTTGAATAACCGTCCGCTCATTCAGCTGCTGAATAGTATCATGTAACACTATGTTACGGTCCTATAGCTCATCGTACATCTCAGCATCAATAGAGTTCGGTGGGAACTCATCTTCTTCCTCTTCTTCCTCAGGATCCTCCTCTGGATCAGTCTCAGGCTCATGCTCCTGACCAACAACAATGATCAATGGAGATGGCTCTCTCTTTACCAGCTGCTTCCTGATGACATGAATGTCTCGGGGCTCCTCCTCCCCAGCTCGACTAGCTCCTCCAACATCCGACATCTTGACAACATAGTTTCAAGTTTTAGTTACTAAGCTGTACTAGCGAGCACATAAATTTATCACGTAAACACATAAAGTCTTTTACTATCTTTAATGAATTAAGAAATTTATTTCTTAGAACTCGAAAAGAGTTTACCACTACTATGTTATCGATCTCCTATAAGGCTACTACCTAAGGTTGTTCCCCCCACCTAAGGTTCATAACCTACAGCTTTGATACCAACCTGTGACACCCCCAAATCTGGGTACTTAAATTCCCACATGATTTGATGTTCACTATACAAACATCATATGTCTATCTACTTATAATAAATGACAACATAAATAGAGAGAAATAAATCCTCTCCTTAAGGAGTTACATCATCTGAAATAAATACATCAATCCCAGGACATACTTACCTTAAATCTCAACTGCGGAAACATAAACAATTAATAGTCTTACACAACATTAACATAAGTCTAAAACAAAAATACATAATCATATAAACAACAAGTCTTCATCACTTGTTAATCTTGCCCTTGCCATTGCTAGAAGAAGGCTCGTCAGACCTTTCTTTCTTAACTGCAATGTTATTATTACGTAAGAGTGAGCATGATTGCCCACAAGTATAATAATGAAACAACAATATAATAACATGCAAGTGAATCAAAGAATTCTGGAATAAGAAACTCAAATTTTGAATCAAGAATAAATAACAAGAATCAAAAGAACTTCTGAGGGTCATAAGACCTTGAACTATGTTCTAGGTTATCAAGGGTTAAACTTGAAACCTTTAACATTCATAAGACTATAGACTCTTCTACTCGTACTTAGGGGGATCAACCCTTAGTACCATACTGTGCACAATATCTTAACGTTAACGCATAAGTAATCCCCTATACAGGGTTGTTCATCTCAATTTGACATTAGAGTCCACACCAAAGGAAGTTTGGTTTGGATAATTCAACAAGGGTTCAAAAATTTAGAACGTTCATCAACTATGGACTAGTTGAATCAATAAGGGTTCACTAGTCTTACAAGGTTCAACAATAACTGATATTCAAATTGAATAATAACTCAAGAAGTATACAATGGAATAAGAATTGTATAACAGAAATCATACTTTGAAAAGATTAATAACCTTTAATATAACATATTGAATTTGATCAACAAAAATAAGACTTGATCAATATAGAATATAAGTCTAGAATTTTCTCAGTGTAAAGATGTAAGGTTTATAAACTTGAATAAGGATAACAAGCAGGGTTAGGAAACTTGCCTCGTGCGTAGATTAGACATTAATTATACACGTTCCTCGATTTAATCCAACATACCATTTACATTCACAATACCAGTCAATTATAACGTAACTCGTCATCACAAGTTCATTCTTTTTGTCTAGACTCTGATTATGACTATACTTAGTCAAACTACCACACTTGTTTTGACATAATATTACACTACATGAACAACAAGCTAACTACGCGTTCAACAATTTAATCAACATGTAAATGCCTTATTGACATGTTAAGAACCTATTTTAACATCTCATTATATGACTAACACGTTTTTATGTTCATTAGATTAGGTTACTATTACATTCCCTAAAATAAAACCACTAAAATGCTCCTTCTTGGACAAATTGCATAGTGGCGCTGCGGTGCCACCATCAAGCATGTTAAATGTAACGACCTCACATTCCATACAATTTAAATCTCAACTTCGGTCGTTAACCACACATTAAATATCTAATTTTACATCATTATTCGATATTAAAAACACTAAAATTGCGGAAAATTTAAAACTATTATATATTTCCTTCTTTCTTGCCCTGAATCGCAACCTTTACATTACATCTCTTTGATTCAATCTTATATCATGAATCGTTACAACAAAATGACTATACAAAGTCTTACATCATAACTAAATATCCATATACATTGGATAGCTTAACTTACAATTCAACAACATGTTACATTCAAAATGTGAAATACATTTCTCATAAAACATAAGTAATTTTTGTGAATATAGATCTCTATAACTCACTTAGCACATATCTTTACCTTAAAATCTTGACCTGCAAAAGTGGTTATTTGGAAGAGTGAGCTCGATGTGACCCAACAAAGTCTAACAGATTTTCATGCATCACATAGCACATATAACATGCTCGATATACATCTCATTAAAGTAAATGGCATACATGCTTTTAATTCACATAGCAAATATAAAGATTGAGTTCCTTACTCAATCATCATTACTTAGCCAAAATAATGCAAATATATATTGACTTTAACATTTCATGATTTCAACATGTATAACATATCATGCAATTTAAAATAGTTCATCAAGTCCACGTAACAAATAGGAACCAAGAAAGACTTGCCTTGATGCTTTTTTACCAATAATAGTTTAACAACTTACGGTTATCCGCACTTCACGTGCCCTACACAATTATATAATCATACACATCAACTATTAGTCACATAACAACACATAGTAATTGTAATGTAAACTCTACTCCACATCTCATAATCATTCCTATTAATTAGCACCTGATATTTCAATTAGATTGTGTTAACTTTTCGACTTATGACTCACTATATTTCATAATTGAAGTTCATTCAAGTGCTTAAGTCTTGCTAGGACTACTTATTGGTTTTATATTAAACCCATTTCATATCCTATAATATTCATTTCAATTGAATTGAAACACTTTTTAAGTTCGTTAACACTTGGCACGGCGTTTCAACGTTCATTCATCACACGCCCGATTTGCCTCTTTTGTGTATGCTTACTATGCTTCTATAACTTATCTAATACATTATTTATTAATGTTAAGCATCATTATATTTATTAACATACATGTTTTATAACTTAAGAAATCATCTTTTATGGTCAGGAGCACTACACATGCATATGTGCGTGCCCGACGCCCTCCGATTGCCCCCGAAAACATAACAGTCCTAAAGATGACCATTTGGACTATTGTTATATACCTCAAATTAAAACACTTAAAGCATGAAAGTTGTAGGTCTACTCGTCCTCGTTTCGGATCATCTTGAATCATCTCAATCGGAGTTCGTATGAGAAAGTTATGTCCATTTTACTACGGGGAGGCCAAAAGCGTCAGGCTCGGATTTTACATCCCCGTGTGCGGCGTGAGAACTAAGTCATACATTAGGTATACCCTTAATGCGAGATTGGCGCTGGGGTGCAAATTTCAGCACTGGGGCTCCATTTTTTGGTATTTGAAATGCCGAAAACTAATGTAAGCAATGACCCACGAAGAATGTAGAACAACTAAATTTACATACATAACTTAATTTCTAACACTAATTAACATGTATAACTTATGCCAATTACACATATACACATTACCCAACATGCATATACTAAGTTAAACCACTAAACAACAATCACAGAAAACTTAATTCTTTGAAAACACTGTTTTCAACTAAAACACCATTACCAATGTTTGTTTACATAGTGAACAAGGTAAACATAATTTATAAACCAATTTGATTCCTTTGAATTATGTTTCTCTAAATTTCTTACCCCGTTATCATATACAAGGTTCAATTTCATAACTTCACAATTAACATACACTAATTTTGTTATCTTACAAAAATCATATTCATGCATATGTGTTCACTGTAAAACCAATTCCCCTTACTTGTATACATAAATTAGCATACAATCTTGTCTATACGCTAAACATACAATCATATATATATATATATATATATATATATATATATATATATATACATGCTAGTATAACACTTGCAACAATATGGTTTTATAGAGAATCTTTGTAAAAAACCTTATACATTGAAAATCAAGAACACGTATTACGAGAACGTAAACATATATATATTAAGGTTTTAAAACATACCTTTTGTCGCTTTAGAAACCCTTGCTAATCACTGACAATAAGAATTTGGAACCTTCTCTTGTTGCTTCTCTCTCTTAAACTCTCTCGCTCTCTCTCAAATTCTCTCGTGATTTTCTTCTTGAAGCTTATAAACACTTAGAATGCGTAAACAAAACCCTTTGGTAACCAATCGTAAATGGCCATAATAAGCCCAATTAAATAATATCGATTACCAAATATAACATTATAGGTTATAAATATATTTTATTCATTATTTTATTTATATAATTTATATAATATTTCAAAATTCAAAAAGAACTCCAAAAGCCATAAGGCTTCATTTGGCAAAACTCTTTAAAATTAAAGAATTAATATATTTAAGCCTTGTTTGGCAAAATAAATTAAAACTACTTTAATTTATTTTAATAACTACTTATAATATAGTTATTTGTCACACTTCTAATTAATTAAGTTTTCATACTTAATTTAATTAATACCAATAACAATTCATTGCATAATATAATAATTTATTTAACCATTATAAACCCTCTAACTTAATTATTAAATTAAATTAGATTACTATCTCAAAATAATTACTTTCCTTAACTCATTAATTATTTATTAAACAAATAAATAATCAAATCACATCAAATCAATTAAAAAAATACATATTCAATGATAAACACATCCATTAAATATTTATATAATTCAATAAATATTTAAATAATTAAAAATCTGGATTGTTACATTATTGGCGCTGCGGCTTGGACTTTGGCGCTGCGGCGCGGGCCTTAAGGCATGAAGTTGGTGCCGCGGTGCGGAACTCCAGTTTTCGAATTTCCAATTCGCGAAGAATACAGAGCCAAGCAAAATTATCATTACATGATCATTAAATACATTAAATTAAACATACCCATATACTAGAATTCGTACATAATCATTACACAACCTTTATAGAGTAATTTTAACATGTTTAAACACACAATTACTTGAATCAAATTATATAATTTCACTGTTCTTGTTGTTCTTGAAAGTTTTGAAAACATAACATGAAGATTGGCACTATGGGTTCGTTATAACACCAAATCTGTCTATTCGAAATTTGTTTTCTTCATTTTAATATACATAATCATATACAAGTGTACAATTATGATACAACATATGATTAACGCATTATTACTCTTAGCAATTACAGAGACTTGAACAGAGACTTGAAAACCATCTTTCATGAATGTTGTAATAACGTAAATAAAAACTGGAATTTAAGGGTTTACCCTTGATTTCTATTCTTGGATTACACAAGGATGATAACAACCTCAAATTTTCCAACAATTCTTCTCCTTTAATCTCATTGATTCTCAAAATTCTCTGTGTGACTTATTTTTCCAGACTTAGCAAAATAAAAGAAAGCGTATATAATAAAGAAGCTGACGTTGTTGTGGTCAGTTAATCACTTTCGTGGTTAACTGCCCAACTCCCAATAGGGCTCCGTTTGGCTAGCCTTAAAAGGCCCATATCCATTTAATTTGATAAATCTCTTATATTATAGTTTAATAATGTCACACCCATACACAATAATAAATCACATATCTTATTTAATTTAATGTAAATAAAATATAATAATTTCTCATTAATTCACATAATCATAAAACTTAAATTTCTCATTTATTAATTATGTCAAATTATTAAATATTTAATTAATTATTAAATTAATTATAATAACATTATGCTTATTAAATATTTCATTTAATTCAATAAGCTCACATAAATACATAATTTGAATAATAAAAATTCTCCACATTAATTTAATAAATATAACATATATAATTAAATTAATCTACCATAATTTCATCAATTAATTATTTAATCTAATAATTAAATCATAAAAAAAATTTATTTAATTCGATAAATATTCAATTTAAATTACAAAATCTCGTTCGTCACAACCACCGTTCAAAGTAACGATTTACCCTAAAGTGGATTTACAGTCATCTTGGTCAGTTTGATAACACTTGAGTTTGTTAAGTTGTGACGCCCCCAAAATAGGTATACACAACTCATTCCGAGTCGCTAAATACATGGTATAAAATTCAAATACAAACTTAATTATACAACTGTCGTGTAAAATACGAAAAAACATAAGCTGAGACTTTTAACACGAATATTATCTCGTAGACAATATCCAAACTCAAATGGAGTCCTCATTACAATTATTATCACATTATTTCACAGAATAGTGAGGACTACTATAGCCATCAACTTGGACCATCACTCTATTCCCCGACTAGTCCCAACAATATTCTAATTTCTTGAAAAGAACAATGAAAGCAAAGGGTGAGCTCAACTAGCCCAGTAAAGAATATTATGACTAAGATAATGCAGAATAAATTATCCTTGGCTTTCAACAGTGTTAAATTGATATCTACTATCTTCTATGATTTAAAATTTCATCATCAATATTTTATCTCTGAAACACATTTCAATAAATAATCCACATCACCGAATTATCCATGCACTACGGGCCAAAGATATTCGTTAGTATCACATCCATGAATTATTCATGCACTACGGGCCAATGATATTCATTATTATCACATCCACGAATTATCCATGCACTACGGGCCAATGATATTCATTAGTATCACCACTGGTCATGATCATGCCAACAACTGTCCATCAATGCACTACGGGCCAATGAGGAATTTTACCACATCATTTGTAACATTACAGGTCATGATTATACCGATACATAATTCATGGTCATAATCAAGCCAATCAATAGTACATCTATGCACTATGGGCCAAAGATAACTTTTATCACAATATAAGCATGATGATGATGACAATGATATATGAATTCAATTAAGTGAAAGGAAGGATAAATTTTAAAGATTTATAATTCAATTAATCTAGAGTTCAAGAATGTCCAAATTATCAACATAATAACTGCTTTGTGTCATGAATAGTACGTCGATGAATAGTACCCAAGTGAATAGTACCCCATGAATAGTACTTCGGGAATAATATCCCGTTAATAATACCTCGACATGAAAAAATTAAAAATTAATAAAAATGTTCAGAATAATATTTCCATGAAAAGATACTAGATGAAGCGCAAATTTCAAGGATATTCTACTAATTTCAAGAAGTATAGAAGCAATACTTATCAAAATGAGTGTAGAATTCGAAATCTAAAACGAAATAATATTACTTACACATACTACAGAGTATGGAAGAAAATATTATTTCTTCCGAATATTGAATAAAAATAATATCCCTTACCTTAAAAGGAGAGTAATTCTGAAAGGTATAGCGGGAATATTCTTGAAAAAAACTTGTACTATTTTCTACACTCAAAGTTTCATTAAACTCAAAAGAAATACGCTTAATATTATAGAAGAAGAATTCTTTAATTCTGGTGTGATTTTTAATTCTAAACTAAGCAACCTATTTATAGGAGAATGGCAGGATACTATTTAAGAAAATCACGGATGCACAGTAAAGAAAATCACGGACGAATTCTTCACGAGCGAATTCAATGAATTTTTTTGATTTTACTATGCTGCATTATGCACACTCTATGCAGTACTATGCAACACTATGCAGTACTATGCAATCAAATAAAATATAATATATTCTATTTTATATAAAAAACAAAACTTATATATATATATATATATATATATATATATATATATATATATATATCAAGGACAAGTTAGTCATCCTTGTTATACTCAGAATGATATCGTAGAAGATGAAGGTTCTTCTTCTTCGGCATCCTCTGTTTATCCCACACAGTCTGATATTAATGCCCCAATTCATAATCAGTTAAGAGTCATTAAAAAGAATTTCGTTTTAGATTGGGATAATTTAGTAAAAGATTTTAATTCAAAATCTAATAAAGAAAAAAGACATTTATTCAGATCTAATCACCCAATTGAAAAGGAAAGAGATAAGATAGTTAATAGATGGAAGGGATTTATTAAAAATGAAGAAATTAATAATACAGAGATTTTAAAATGACTTACAAATTTACTAGAATAAGAACATTAGATGAATAGGGGTTGAGTAGGCTTAATCAGTGGTTGAGGCTAAAGATTTATCAGAGAAGGAACTCTGAGTCTTTCTAAGTCTGCCTAAACCAAATGAATTCGATTTCCTTTTATAGAACAAGGAAATGAACTGTTACAAGATTACTATTACAATAATTGGGGTAAAGTAAAAGTAAGAAACATTTTACTAAAGTAAAAGTACAAGTAAAAAACATTTTATTAAAGTAAAAGTAAAGAATCTGCTTTTGGTGGAAAAGAAGACGTCTTCTTTTGACTAATCTTGCCGATGGGGCGGATATCGATCGATTCTTGCTTTCGATTGGAAAAGTTGCTAGTGATTAAAGTACTGCGGAGCAGTCTTTGGCAGACAGACCGATCTTCACTTGAGAGGCAGTCTTTGATTGTTGAGGCAGAGAAGATGCCACATCACACATTGATTGATTACTACAAGGCTCAAGAAAATGGATCTTGAGAATCATGAAGGCCGACGGTGCCATAGGGATCACAATCTCCTTCGTCTTGACTAGAATTTTCTTCCCTGGATTGAGAAGAAGCTTTGTCTGATTCTTCGTGTAATTGGTCAAGTCTTAACTGAATAGCATCTGCAAGACGCCTTAATTCATAACTAGAGTAACTAGAAACGTTAGTGACTTTATCGAAAATGTAAATCAACGATGATTTTTTACATTGACTTATCGATTGTTTTAGTGGTGATTTCTTTGGAAGATGCTGTGGCAGAGGTAGTGGTGACTGGAGGAGTGTTAACTGAAGGAGTCAATAAAGAAGGAGGCAGAAATTCTTTCTGAACTTGGCCAACTATCCTATCGACACCGAATTTATCCCACCATTTAATGAAAAAACGGCGAGAGACACAAGAATTAGGGGAAAGGTAAGTGCGAAAATTCTAATTCCTATGGACGACGGAGACTGAAATACTGCGACTTCTTGGGTAGCAGAAACGACATATTGCCATTTGAGAATCCAAGGGATTTTGTATTTACTACAAAATATAAGGATGACAGGAATTTCCTCATATTTGGAATGATAATTACTATAATGAAAAAAATGTTCTAACTGGGCAAGGAGAGGTTTGGGGAAAATATCATGGCACAAACCGTACCTTGTCCACCGAAGGATGAATCACTTGGGGAATTGACTCTTGAACTTGTGGTCAAACTGAAAGAACCACGAATGACTATGATCTTCATTTTGATGAATCATGATTTTGTGCCATGCCTCAATATAATCATAATAGCAGAAAGAGCTATTTTGATTAGAGAGTGACTTGAGATCTGATGGATGATTACCCCAATCGGACAGATTGAGAACTTGTTTAATATACAACGAATGATAAAGGAGTTTTGATTTATCATCATTGGCATAAATTGGTTTAATGAATACTGACTCTGTTTCAATAAGAATGTCCCTATAATACACAAGTGACTTATAAGGAGCGAGAGGGAGAAAATGCCATCCAGAAGGAAAAAATTGGGCAGCTAATTGAATTGGGTCATTCTTGGGTTTCATAGGT
This sequence comes from Panax ginseng, assembly GCA_020205605.1. Classification (NCBI taxonomy): domain Eukaryota; kingdom Viridiplantae; phylum Streptophyta; class Magnoliopsida; order Apiales; family Araliaceae; genus Panax; species Panax ginseng. The sequence continues at coordinate 66,325,122 of CM035138.1, forward strand.
AACTCAATATGGAATAAGTCTTCGATCAAAATCGACGATAATCGCATTAATCGGATGACTAGGTTTTGATGGAGTAGCTTGAGATTGACTAGAGAAAATATCAAAAGGTTTGGGTTGACTAGCAAGAACCGAAGAGTAGGGCTTGGGGAATTGTATCTTAAGCACACCGGAATTTATTATGTATACGTATGGCTGGATGAGGAACAACAGTTCCTTTTGATTGATTAATTGGACCAGCAGAGCGGCCATGACCACGAGAAGATGAACCTCCTCGTACACTCATGATGCTGCAATAGTACCTGTGTTAATAAACTCACGAGTGAGAAAATCTGGAACTGAGTTGTTACTACCTTTAATATATTCAATATCAAAATCAAAAATACTTAAAATTGCTTGCCATCTAGCGAATGAATGCTTAGAGGCGACATTTTCAACATCCTTTTCAAGAATAAATTTTGTTGACTTGCAATCTATTCTAACTAGGAATTTTTGGTTCAATATGTGACAACCCGATATTTTCTATATAAATAAATCTTAAATTTTTCTTATAATTTTTTTTTTTTTTTACTTTAAGGATGAGGATTTGTACAAGACTATGTGTATATGTATTTATGTGGTAAATAAAAATATATTTATTACATGAATATTTACAAGTAAATTTATTTTTGAATTATTGATTATTATAAAGTATATTTTTATAATAATTAATTTTAAGATAGAAATGATTTTATTAATTATTTTCCATGAATATATACTCATATATTACTTAAATAATATATGAAGTGATTTTTTAAATAAATATAATAATTATTTTATCATATGAATTTTTATACTGATTATTAAGGTAATTATTTTACCTTAATTATTAAGGTTAAATATGAAAGAATAATGAGATATGGAATCAAACCCTAATTTTGGATTATTGTCAAGGTATGAGAATAATAATATAATATTACATATATTTTGATTTTTCGATTGCTATGAATATATACGGTATGTAAAAGTATTGATAATGGTTGGTCAATTACGATTGTATTTTGACCCAAAGCATAGTAATAATGTTAAACCCTAATTTGAGATCCAAATTAGAGTGTGAGATTGTTTTATAAGTGTGTAATATTAATTATATAGTGTATTAAATGTATTAATTAGGTAAACCCTAATTAAAATTATGGAAACCCTAATATTTAGAAAACCCTAATAGTAATTTGGTAACCCTAATTACCAAAAGAATAAATCCTAATTGCTAAATTAGCAAAGTCAATGATAATTATATGATCTAAACACTAATGTTACTGTATAAAGTAATTAGAAAATTAATCTAATTAACAAACCTAAATTGTCAAATTTTAGAAACTAAAATTTGGTTATAAACCCTAATTGTATTTCTAGAAACCGTAATTATCGATATTTTAAACCCTAATTGCTTTATTAGCAAAGTTCATTATGATTAAGGGTAATAAACCCTAATGTTCATGTAATTACAAACTTAATTTAATTAACAATATTAATTTTGCAAGATTTTAGAAACTAAAAGTTATTTAATTTTAATTATTTAATTAATTTTTCTTTATTATTTTTGTGCAAACTCTAAATTGGAAATCCTAGATTTTTGTTTACTTATAAAACCCAAATTGGCTCAAACCCTAAACCCTAAATCAAACCCTAAGCCTAAGGGTTTGGTAAGTTACAATTTTGCCATAAAATGAATTATCAAAGGACCAAAATGCCCTTTTTAGCATTAAAGAAGCTAGCCATAGGTTTTGACAAATTGGTAAAGTTGTTCACCAAAACCAACAACTCCATTGACTTCCATTGACAGAAAATTGACAGTAACAAGCCTTAATTCAAACCCAATTCATGCATCCATGTTATTATATATAAGGATTGAGAGAGAAAAAGTGATTTTGTTAGCCAATTTTATTTAATACTCAACCAACACTCATCTTCTCTCAAACCAACGAAAATATATAGTATATCGGACCCATTATCAAAGCCCCACGAAATCCAACAACAAATCAATGGTAAATCAAGAATTGAGCATAAAAGGTATGAAACCCTAGTTCAAATTCTGTCCAAAATTTTGTTGTTAGATGTTAGAATTTGTTGTTAAAACTTGTTGTTTATAAGATATTATGATGATCTGGGTTGGTATTTATCAAATCCATAACATTAAAGTGCTCGAAATTAAAGATTTTCAAAATCTGGAAAATTATTTTTTTGTGTTCTGACATCAAATGTCAGACGCTGTAGATTGTTGTGTGTTTAATATTTTTGTTGTTTAAGTGTTTAATGTTGTAGCTTTGTATGAGATCTTTCATCTGTAACAAGAATTAAAGCTAGACCTGTTTTGAATATGAAGTTATTAATGGTCAAAGGTCGTTGACCGACCATGACCAGGAAGAAATCTGGGTAACCCGAGCTTTTTCAAATATTCGACAATGTTTTATAACGATCGGATCTCATCGGATCTTTTAATGTTTTGATAATATGTTGTATTCATGTTGTAGTGGTAAAGTTTACTATAGATTAATGTCTTAATATACCATAATCATTCAACGGATCAACATTTAGAAGCGGTCAAAGTAGGCCACTTGCACTGTTTCGGTGTTTCTAGGAATTTCCAGAAACGTGAAGAACACCGTTTCTGATATAGTTTGACCAGGCTAGATTTTATGATTGTGTTGATGATTTAATGATTGTTTGTGTTAGATCTCTTCCTTATCATGTTAGGTATATCTTTGGATGCTTTATATCACTTAAATATTAAATGAGTTAGCAAGTTCAGGAGCAAAGGGATTAATTGAGCTGTTCTTCATTTACGGGCAACCTGGAAAATGAAGAAACGATCTGACAACATCTTTAGAGGCTTAGATCTAGCTTATGTTAGGTTGTTTGATCATGTTGTTTGTTAGAACATGTAGTCTTGAACTTTGTCTACAAAATCCAGCTTTTGTAATTCCGAGAAACACAATGCACAAAGAATTAAAGTGGGTCAAACATGGCCACTCTAAGAATCTATGAAGATCCGGGGTTTATGTATGAACATGAAGAACACCTATATACAGTTACGCAGCCATTTATAGGTGGCCTTTACATGACGAATGATTATTATTTTCGAAATTAATTAATAATTATAGAAAATTAGTTTTAAATTATTAAAAATACAAAATAAATTATAAAAATTATTTTAAATTTGAAAATTAGTTTTTAATTATTTTAAATATATTTCATAAATATTTAATATTTTTGGAATATTAAAAGTAATTAATTTATAAATTATTTAAAAATGATTTTAATTCATGAAAAATCATTTAAAATTATATTATGATATAAGAAAATATTTTAAAGTTATTTTAATAACTTTTAATATTATTTGATAATTTTCATTAATAAATAAATATTAATGATAATTAAGTTATTTATTAAGTGAATTAAATAAATGAATTAAAATGATTTTATTATATTAAAAATCATTTTAAATAATAAGAAGGTATTTAAAAATATTTTAAGTTATAAAATATAACTTTTAATATTTAAAGGTAAATTTCATTAATTAATTATGATTAATGATAATAAAGTTATTTAATAATTATATTAAATAATTTAGTTTAAAAATGATTTTATTATTATAATAATCATTTTAAATAAAAATAAAGTATTTAAAGATATTTTCAGTTATAAAATATAACTTTTAATATTTAAAGGATAATTTCTTTAATAATTTAATTATTAAATTATTATAAATGATATTAAATTTATTTAATAATTATATTAAATAAATAGTTTAAAAATGGTTTTATTTATTTAAAAATCATTTAAAAAGGATATTAATGATTTAAAAATATTTTAAGTTATAATTATTGACTTTTAATATTTGGATAAATAGTTCATTAATATTTAAATATTAATGGTAATTATTTAATAATGATTTTAAATGTTTTAAAAATCATTTAAGGGTATTATAAATACTTTAAAAATATTTTGAGTTATTATACATAACTTTAATATTTTGGTAATGGTTTCATTAATAGTTTAATATTAATTAAATATTAATGATAATAGAATTATTTAATATTTAAATCATTTAATAATGATTACGATATTTCAAAAATTATGATAAATGATAATAATTATCTAATAATTATTATAAGGCCATGAAAAATAGTGTGACTAATATTTAAGTTATCTAATCAGATATTGTGATACAGAATAGAGTCTTAGACTCGATTATTACTCGAAAAAGTCATCGGTGAAACCGACATGTTTTTAAATTGATCTGGACTTAGATAATTGGCTAGATAAATGTTTATTTGTGATTTGATGGTTGTTAAAGATTGTGTGGCAATGTGATTAGGAATGTCTTAATCGCGATAAAAGTGTTATGTGTTACGTTATGATATACTAATCAAGAAATGATCTCGATTAATGATAGGTGATTTCATAAAAGATAAAACTAAGTTGAGAATAGTAAGCGGTACGCGTGCAAGTATCCTAACTTTGCATTTTCTTTATGCAATGGACAAGTGTAAGAATGTTTCAAAGTTATATTATTATCTGATTGTTAAACTTATATTATATAAGCCCATTGATTATCAACATACTAGTATATGATAATTGGATAAATATATTACATTCGTTAATTTCTATAAATGATTATACAAGTGTCCCCACTTGGACAATCATTATTTTTCATCGCATGTTGATACACCTTTGATATACATATATGTTGAATTATATAAGACCTTTGTTATATGAAAACGCGAGATATGAACATCCCGAAAATGGGAAAATTTTATGCTCCAAATGACAGAGCTTAACGATAACATCGTTCATGTAAATGTAGTATTGATCAATCGAGAGGTACAACAGTATTTGATCACCCCTCCGTGCACTGTAAGTCATGACGGTTTATAGATGAATTTCTATTCAAACCTTTTGAAAATGAAAAACAATGTTCATGGTATGTCATGAAACCCCATATACGATCAATCGTAGTTTCAAAAGTTGAAAGAGGGTTGTTATGTTATTATTATTGGTACAGATTACTTCACAACTCTTGACTAGTTGTAGAAGATATTATAAAGAAAACATTTAAATTCTTTCAACTATATATATATATACTACTTTGGGCACTCAAATGGTCATCCTTACTTAATTTAAATGTTTTTCATTAAGTGTGAAGGACCGGAAGAATTTGTCAAGAACAAGGGAAAAGAGAAAGTTCTTTGAATGACTTTTTTATGCTCTTTGTTTGTAATAGTTTTAGATTATGAAGACTATGATATATATATATATATATATATATATATATATATATATATATATGTATTATGACATGTAATGAATGTTTAAAGGTTACGTACTTGGGAGAATGACTCTGATGTATATGTAAATTTAAGTTTAAGTTTTATATTATTGTGATTATTATTAGTATTATTCCGCTCAAAGAAATGGTATCGTGATGTACCGAGTTCGGGTTTCAAGTATCTGGATTCGGGGACCTCACACAATAAATCTCTCTGAAATTTTTTAATACATAAAACTAGTGATAAAATCTCTTTTTTAATAGTACTGTATTTTAATTGTGTTGGGTTCCATGCGCCAGAATGGAAACGAACAATTTGTTCATCAGAAGTAAGAGTTAACTTTTTTTTGAGTATGCCTCCGAAGCCAATGTCAGAAGCATCAGTTTCAATTATTTTAATAGCTGAATCATTAGAGATGCCAAGGCAAGGCAAAACCTTGACATATTTCTTAACTTGTTGGACGACAGAAGTGTGAATTTCAGTCCATGGAGGTGGATTATTCTGTAATCAGCTGGAAGAGAGGCTTACAAATCTTCCTAAGGTTCTTGTAAAACTGGCCAATATAATTGAGCGAGCCAAGAAACCTCTGTAGCTGATTCTTGTCGGTAATCTTATCTCGAAAACCGGGTCACGTAATTGAATAGCTCTGTCAATTGGCCGCGTGAGTCCATAATAGAGGATTAACTCCGAGAAATCGACTTTAGTGAAATGGATTACACTTGGAAGGGAAAGGACAAGACCATTGGTTTTAATCTGTTTTTGAAGAACAATTCAAATGTTTAATATGTTCTTCAATGGTCTTAGAGAATACAAGGATATCATCGATGTATACAATAATAAAATGGTGAAGGATTCAAAATATTATTAAGAATATTTTGAAATTCCTTTGAGTGCATTTTTAAGTACAAATGATTGAACATTCCATTCGTAGTGTCAAGAATGGAGTGGTGAATGATTTTGTACCTATCATCGAGGATGAATAGCAACTTGCGTAATCCGGACTTAAGGTCAAATTTACTAAAGATGGTAGAGACACTTAACCTACCAAGGAGATCATCCTTGTTGGGCAAAGGGTACCTAATCCACTCTAGAACTTTGTTTAATGGCTTGTAATTAATGGCTAATCGAGGGACTCCTCGCTCTTTCTCAGCTTCATTATTAACATAGAAGGCTGGGCAAGACCATGGTGACTTACTATGTCTAATTAAACCCTTACTGAGAAGATCATTAATTTAATTTTTACATAACTCCATCTGTTCATGACTCATTTGAATAGGCCTAGCTTCAGTAGGAATTAAATGTTATTTAAATTCTTTAGCATAGGGTAGTCTAACTGTGTGCTTCTTTTTATGCCAAAAAGCATTGGGAGAATCAGAACATAAGTTTTTTTATTAGATAATCTTTTAACTCTTTTATCTTTTCTTGAACTCTGTTACTCTTAAGTTGTTCTTCAACTTGTTGATACTTAACTTCTTCTTTAAGAAAGTTTAAGTGGGTAGTTTTACAGTTTAACAAATTCAGTGATTTAGAAATTGATTCTTCTTGAATAAATTTTAAATCTTTTTCTTTTGGTTTAATTAAGAATTTAAATGTAATTTTCTTTCTTAAATGTTCACAACTCAGACCAATATTACTAGTGGTAAATGGATATAGTAAATATATAAATGGTAAACCTAGGATAATTTTGTCAGTAAGATTGCGAACTAAGACAAATGAGGTCATAAAACACATGTTGTCTTGACAAATATGTACATTAGGTAATTTGTATTTTATTTCCATTTGACTACCGTTAGCCGAATTTAGTTTCTCACTAGTTTTCTTATAATATCTAGTGGGGATAATTCCTTCTTGAATACAATTCAAGTCTGCATCAAAGATCAACCGAGGAGGGGGAGTCGCATCTTAAGAGATAGTTTTATCAATAACTAAATTAATAGAGATATACCATTTTTGAATAGTGATATCTTTAATTCTTTTAAGGGAGAGACCTTGAATAAAGAGATCAGAATCTTTGCTTTTGATGATTACGGTTCATCGTGACTTTCATCATTAGAAGAGGAATCATGAACTTGAAGATCCGATTTTTATCGTCAATCTCTTTTCTTAGATTGGAAATATCTAATTTTAAATTAGAAATCTCTTTCTTAAGTTTATTAACTTCTTGATTTAACTCAGGGAGGGTAATTTCTTTTACTGGAGACTTAAATCTTTCTAGCGTTTTGTTTAAACTGAAAATGGGTTTTTCTTTGGCTCTAAGAACCTTATCATTGACTTTTTTATCTTTAGTTAATAAATCTTTTAATTGTTTTGAGATCTTTGAGTTTTTAATTCGAGTCCGTAATTTTTCTTGATTAAATCAACTAATAAAGAACTTTCTTCTTCTTCTTTTGTAATTACATTAACTCTTTTACAACAGTTTTTATTGCAATTTTCAATACATATGGTGACTTCATTTCCATTATCAGAATCATTGTTAGATGTGTTATTACTAGAAGATTCTGGGATATTAGAGGCTTCTTCAAAACTGCTACTACTGTTATTATTAATTCTCATTAATTCTACTAACTGTTCTGTATCTTCGGTTGAAATATTCAACTGAGCTAATTTTTGTTTAACTCTACATTCACTTTTATAGTGACCTTTCTACCCACAGTTGTGGCAGACAATTTTACTTTTATCAAATGTCTTTGATTTTTAATATGATCTTTTCTTAGATGACTTCGGTTTATTATAATAGGTATCTTGATTATTACTCTTATTATTACTTTTATTGTGATTATACCTTTTCTTACGGCGTTTATGACTTTTATGTGACTCAATATGTTTATCTTTATGCCTGTGCTTTCTTCTAGAGGGAGCAACCTACGGCAAACCATACTGTTCACAAAATGTTCCTAACTCGTATTTAGCTTTATTTTTGTCTTTTCTGGCTTTTTTAGCTAACTTAAAATCAATACACATTTTAATCCAATTTTTTGAATATGACTAATAATATCGCCATATGTTAAATTATCATAATCTATATATCCCAAATTTTTACTTAATTCTTCTCTAACTTTGTGAGCAAATAAAGATGGTAAACCATTAACGAATTTCTCTTTCCAAAATGGTTTATTACTGTCATTTCTCATCATAACTCTAGAAGTAAATACATCTTTGTACCATCTAAAATCACTTAGAGTGGGACAAGTAAGATTACTTAGTTGATCATGAATTCTTTCTGTAATATTTCTAGGGGTTCCAACAAAATGTTTAATTATAGTGAATATTAAAGTATTGACTCCATCAGGAAGACCAATACCAGCATCTTCATCAAAGATGGGATTGCCTTCACTATCTCTTTGAATATCATGAACAATGGATATTCTAATATCTTCTATGAGATGTTTTTCCCACCAAGACCTAAGAATACCTGTAAAACCACTAGCTAATAATTCAACTATATCTGGTTGAGATAAAGTGTTGAATTTGGTAATATAGCTATTGGCTACCATATACATGTGATTAAGTTTATTAAGAATTTCTTGTTCACTAAATCCATCTATATTCCATTCATAAATTTTATTAGAGGACACAGGAAATTGTTTATCTAGATTTCACTCTTCGAACTGTAAATCCGGAGGAGTTGGTCTAGTGTACCAATTTCTGGTAATACTTGTGTTATTAACAGTTAATTTATTTAGTTGTTCATTAAGGTTTGAAATAGATGAGTGGTCTGAAGAACTTTCATTATTATCATCAGACTCTACCTGATCAATAACAGCAATAGTTCCACTTGAACTGGGTTATGTTTTAAGTTTTTTAAATAATTTTTCAATAGATTGGACCAATTCACTTTCTTTATTAGGTAAACTTAAATTATATCTGTTTTCTGGTAATTTAATTAAAGGTAGTTCAATCTTTGAATCAGGTTTCTTAATAATAGTTTCTTCAAACTTTTCCCACTGTTGCTAGATATTGATTACTAAAGTTTAATTGTTCAATTATTTTTTTATCATCATTAGTTCCATCAGGAATCTTGAAGGGACTAGCAATGACTGAAGTATTTTTAACTGGAATTAGAACTGTCTCTAAAGGAGGATGACTAGACGATATTTTAGTTCTGTCCTCTTTAATCCATTGAGTTTTACTAATAACGTTACATTTACTTTGATATTGTTCATACCAACCGTAAAAAGTAATATTAATTTCTTCATTTTTAATAAATCTCTTCCATCTATTAACTATCTTATCTCTTTCATTTTCAATTGGGTGATTAGATCTGAATAATTGTCTTTTTTCTTTATTAGATTTTGAATTAAAATCTTTTACTAAATTATCCCAATCTAAAACGAAATTCTTTTTAATGACTCTTAACTGATTATGAATTGGGGCATTAATATCAGACTGTATGGGATAAACAGAGGATGCCGGAGAAGAAGAACCTTCATCTTCTACGGTATCATTCTGAGTATAACAAGGATGACTAACTTGTCCTTGATTAAGGATACCTTTAAGTTTGATATCTCTAACCGAAGGATTACTAAGGACTTCAGTATCTCTTCTTGTATGAATAACTGAAGGGACTGAAGAACTGGAAATGTCTTCAATAATTACTGGTGTTCTAGTACGTTCAAAACTGATTTTAACAGTTCCATCAGAAAACTGTTGGATGTTTTCAATATTTAACAAATTGTTAACTATGGGCTGTTGTGGTAATTCATTCGGTAAAGTCCATTGATTAGGTAAGTTAATATCTTTCCAAAGAATTGTCCTTGTGATCTGGATATTAGCATCACTAGTTGAACTTTGAATTAAAACTGTTTGATCTTTTGGGCTTTTATTAAGAGCATGAACGTTTAAATTTGACTTCATTGTCTTATAATAAATTCTGTAAATCAAAGCAATGGGTTGAGATCCTTTAATCATTTGAGTAATCTCTCCATCAATTTTAATATTTAATGATAAAGCTTTGAATAAGTTTTGATCACTAAAACTCAAGGTGAAATCAGGAAAGCAATTGAAATGGATAGGTCCATTATGCAAACTTGCTTCCATGGCACCAAATATACTTGGATAATAATTTAAAAATCTAGCATCCCTTAGGCAGAGGTAGATTGATGAATTAATTCCTTTTCTATTAAGCGGTTTAACTGCAACTTGAACAAGACCTATATGAATAAAATTGTAACCTTTCTTTCTGTGTTTTTTAATGACTTCAGGTGATAAAAGACTAAAATTTTCGTATTCTTTGTTAATTGCATAAACCCTTTCAACTATTTTGACATTATAGTCGGCTTTTGAATTTATCTCGAAAAAGTTGGTGATAAATTTCTTTTGGAGATACCTAGGTATATTCCAATTGTGTAAAACATGATTAATAGTTTCATAACTATGTTCTTCTTGAGTTAACGATGTATAGGAATAGGAGGCAAAAGGACATCTATTACTAACTGAAGAGCTGGATCTAAATAATCTACTCATCTTTACTATTTCAAAATAAAAGTCTTACTCAAGGTTCATTCATACATACCCCGTTTACCCAAAGTAGACTTATACCTATGTTCTATAACCCGACACTGCTCACACCCTGGAGACTTACAAAGGTTAGACACGAACTAGGTGGACTACAGGTAAGTAAGGTCACTTAAGAACTTTGATGAAGAAGAATAAATTGAAAAAGTTGAGAGAAGTTTGATTAAAGAGATCTAACTATACAGTTACCAACAACAAACAACTTGGCTCTGATACCATATAACAGCGGCGATTAAGTTTTTAAAAGAAAAACTTAAACAGAAAAAAGAAAAGATTAAGAAGATGACCGGTGAATCATCTGAGAATATGATAAACAGCACCTTCCGGCATCCACAGGAGACAGACCAGTCAACCAAGAAGACGCCAGAGGATGGCCCACGCCATCATCTCTTTTACTAAATTATCCCAATCTAAAATGAAATTCTTTTTAATGACTCTTAACTGATTATGAATTGGGGCATCAATATCAGACTGTGTGGGATAAACAGAGGATGCTTGGGAGAAGAAGAACCTTCATCTTCTACAGATCATTCTCGAGTATAACAAGGATGACTAACTTGTCCTTGATTAAGGATACCTTTAAGTTTGATATCTCTAATAGAAGGATTACAAAGGACTTTGAGATTCTTCTTGGATGAATAATCGATCAAGAACCTGGAAATGTCTTCAATAATTCTTGGTGTTCTAAAGACGTTCAAAATCGATTTTAATAGTTCCATCGAAAACCGTTGGATGTTTTTAATATTTAACAAATTGCTAACTATGAAATTTGTTGTGGTAATTCATTCTAGAAAGTCCATTGATTAGGTAAGTTAATATCTTTCCAAAGAATTGTCCTTGGGATCTGGATATTAGCATCACTAGTTGAACTTTGAATTAAAACTGTTTGAGTTTTTGGGCTTTTATTAAGAGCATGAACGTTTAAATTTGACTTCATTGTCTTATAATAAATTCTGTAAATCAAAGCAATGGGTTGAGATCCTTCAATCATTTGAGTAATCTCCATCGCTTTTAATATTTAATGATAAAGCTTTGAATAAGTTTTGATCACTAAGACTCAAGGTGAAATCAGGAAAGCAATTGAAATGGATAGGTCCATTATGCAAACTTGCTTCCATGGCACCAATTATACTTGGATAATAATTTAAAAATCTAGCATCTCTTAGGCAGAGGTAGATTGATGAATTAATTCCTTTTCTATTAAGTGGTTTAACTTCAACTTGAACAAGACCTATATGAATAAAATTGTAACCTTTCTTTCTGTGTTTTTTAATGACTTCAGGTGATAAAAGACTACAATTTTTGTATTCTTTGTTAATTGCATAAACCCTTTCAACTATTTTGACATTATAGTCAGTTTTGAATTTATCTGAAAAAGTTGACTGATAAATTTCTTTTGGAGATACCCTAGGTATATTCCAATTGTGTAAAACTTGATTAATAGTTTCATAACTATGTTCTTCTTGGTTAACGATGTCCGGAATAGGAGGCAAAGCTGACCTGTTACTAACTGAAGAGCTGGATCTAAATAATCTACTCATCTTTACTGTTTCAAAATAAAAGTCTTACTCAAGGTTCATTCATACATACCCCGTTTACCCAAAGTAGACTCATACCTATGTTCTATAACCCGACACTTCTCACACCCTGGAGACTTACAAAGGTTAGACACGAACTAGGTGGACTACAGGTAAGTAAGGTGACTTCAGAACTTTGATGAAGAAGAATAAATTGAAATAGTTGAGAGAAGTTTGATTAAAGAGATCTGACTATACAGTTACCAACAACAAATAACTTGGCTTTGATACCATTAGAGGGCGGAATTGGGAGTAGAATAACAAGTGCGCCTACAAACACAATTAAATTACTAAATAAAATAATTTTATTGATGATACTTTAAATTTACAAATAAAGAGAATTTAAAATGACTTAAAATTTACTAGAATAAGAACATTAGATGAATAGGGGTTGAGTAGGCTTAATCAGCGGTTGAGGTTAAACATTTATCAGAGAAGGAACTCTGAGTCTTTCTAAGTCCGCTTTAAACCAAATGAATTCGATTTCCTTTTATGTAACAAGGAAATGAATCATTACAAGATTACTATTACAATAACTGGGGTAAAGTAAAAGTAATAAACATTTTACTAAAGTAAAAGTACAAGTAAAAAACATTTTATTAAAGTAAAAGTAAAGAATCTGCTTTCGGTGGAAAAGCAGACGTCTTCTTTCGACTAATCTTGTAGTGGGGCCGATATGTTCCCGATTCACGCTTTCGGTGGAAAAGCTGCTAGTGATTAAAGGCTTAGGGGGTCAGTCTTGATACATCGTAATCGTTGCTAGAGTAGGTTTGGTTGATGAGGCAGAGAAGATGCCACATCACACTTTGATTGATTACTATAAGGCTTAAGAAAATGAATCTTGAGCATTATGAAGGCCGACGGTGCCATAGGGATCACAATATCCTTCGTCTTGACTAGATTTTTCTTCCCTGGACTGAGAAGAAGCTTTGTCTGATTCTTCGTGTAATTGGTCAAGTCTTAACTGAATAGCATCTGCAAGACGCCTTAATTCAGAACTAGATTAACTAGAAACGTTAGTGACTTTATCGGAAACAGGTAAATCAACTGATTTTTCTATTGACTTATTAGCTGTTTTAGTGACTGATTTATTGGAAGATGCAACGACAGAGGCCGTTGTGACTGGAGGAGTGTTAACTGAAGGAGTCAATAAAGAAGGAGGCGGAAATTCTTTCTGAACTTGGCCAACTATCCTATCGACACCGAATTTATCCCACCATTTAATGAAAAAACGGCGAGAGACACAAGAAATAGGGGAAAGGTAAGTCTGAGCAGTCCTAATTCCTATGGACGACGGAGACTGAAATACTGTGACTTCTTGGGTAGTAGAAACGACATATTTCCATTTGAGAATCCAAGGGATTTTGTATTTACTACAAAATATAAGGAAGACTGGAATTTCCTCATATTTGGAATGATAATTACTATAATGACAAAAATGTTCTAACTGGGCAAGGAGAGGTTTGGGGAAAATATCATGGCACAAACCGTACCTTGTCCACCAAAGGATGAACCACTTGGGGAATTGACTCTTGAACTTGTGGTCAAACTGAAAGAACCACGAATGACTATGATCTTCATTTTGATGAAGCATGATTTTGTGCTACGCCTCAATATAATCATAATAATGTAAAGAGCTATTTTGATTAGAGAGTGACTTGAGATCTGATGGATGACTACCCCAATCGGACAGATTGAGAACTTGTTTAATATACAACGAATGATAAAGGAGTTTTGATTTATCATCGTTGGCATAAATTGGTTTAATGAAGACTAACTCTGTTTCAATAAGAATGTCCCTATAATACACAAGTGACTTATAAGGAGCGAGAGGGAGAAAATGCCATCTAGAAGGAAAAAACTAGGCAGCTAATTGAATTGGGTCATTCTTGGGTTTCATATGTAACACAATATGGAATAAGTGCTGATCAAAAATCTGACGATAATCAGACACTGGATGACTAGGTTTTGATGAAGTAGCTTGAGATTGACTAGAGAAAATATCAAAAGGTTTGGGTTGACTAGCAAGAACTGAAGAGTAGGGCTTGGGGACTGTACCAAGCACCTGGAATTTATTATGTGTCTGTGTAACTGGATGAGGAACAACAGTTCCTTTTGATTGATTAACTGGACCGGCAGAGCGGCCATGACCACGAGAAGATGAACCTCCTCGTACACTCATGATGCTGCAATAGTACCTGTGTTAATAAACTCACGAGTGAGAAAATCTGGAACTGAGTTGCTACTACCATTAATATATTCAATATCAAAATCAAAAATACTTAAAATTGCTTGCCATCTAGCGAATGAATGTTTAGAGGCGACATTTTCAACATCCTTTTCAAGAATATATTTTGCTGACTTGCAATCTATTCTAACTAGGAATTTTTGGTTCAATAAATCTCTCTGAAATTTTTTAATACATAAAACTAGTGATAAAATCTCTTTTTTAATAGTACTGTATTTTAATTGTGTTGGGTTCCATGCGCTAGAATGGAAACGAACAATTTGTTCATCAGAAGTAAGAGTTAACTTTTGTTTGAGTATGCCTCCGAAGCCAATGTCAGAAGCATCAGTTTCAATTATTTTGAAAGCTGAATCATTAGAGATGCCAAGGCAAGGCAAAACCTTGACATATTTCTTAACTTGTTGGACGACAGAAGTGTGAATGTCAGTCCATGGAGGTGGATTATTCTATAATCGCTGGAAGAGAGGCTTACAAATCTTCCTGAGGTTCTTGTAAAACTGGCCAATATAATTGAGCGAGCCAAGAAACCTCTGTAGCTGATTCTTGTCGGTAATCTTATCTGAGAACCGGTCGGAGAATTGAATAGCTCTGTCAATTGGCCGCGTGAGTCCATGATAGAGGATTAACCCGAGAAATCTGACTTTAGTCAGAAACAGACTACACTTGGAAGGGGAAAGGACAAGACCATTGGTTTTAACTGTTTTGAAGAACGAATTCAAATGTTTAATATGTTCTTCAATGGTCTTGGAGAATGCAAGGATATCATCGATGTATACAATAATAAATGACTGAAGGGATTCAAAATATTATTAAGAATATTTTGAAATTCACTGGGTGCATTTTTAAGTCTAAATGACTGAACATTCCATTCGTAGTGTCCGAATGGAGTGGTGAACGTTTAAATTTGACTTCATTGTCTTATAATAAATTCTGTAAATCAAAGAAATGGGTTGAGATCCTTTAATCATTTTAGTAATCTCTCCATCAATTTTAATATTTAATGATAAAGCTTTGATTAAGTTTTGATCACTAAAACTCAAGGTGAAATCAGGAAAGCAATTGAAATGGATAGGTCCATTATGCAAACTTGCTTCCATGGCACCAAATATACTTGGATAATAATTTAAAAATCTAGCATCCCTTAGGCAGAGGTAGATTGATGAATTAATTCCTTTTCTATTAAGTGGTTTAACTGCAACTTGAACAAGACCTATATGAATAAAATTGTAACCTTTCTTTCTGTGTTTTTAAATGACTTCAGGTGATAAAAGACTAAAATTTTTGTATTCTTTGTTAATTGCATAAACCCTTTCAACTATTTTGACATTATAGTCAGTTTTGAATTTATCTGAAAAAGTTGACTGATAAATTTCTTTTGGAGATACCCTAGGTATATTCCAATTGTGTAAAACATGATTAATAGTTTCATAACTATGTTCTTCTTGGTTAACGATGTCCGGAACAGGAGGCAAAGCAGACCTATTACTAATTGAAGAGCTGGATCTAAATAATCTACTCATCTTTACTATTTCAAAATAAAAGTCTTACTCAAGGTTCATTCATACATACCCCGTTTACCCAAAGTAGACTTATACCTATGTTCTATAACCCGACACTGTTCACACCCTGGAGACTTACAAAGGTTAGACACGAACTAGGTGGACTACAGGTAAGTAAGGTCACTTAAGAACTTTGATGAAGAAGAATAAATTGAAAAAGTTGAGAGAAGTTTGATTAAAGAGATCTAACTATACAGTTACCAACAACAAACAACTTGGCTCTGATACCATATAACAGCGGCGATTAAGTTTTTAAAAGAAAAACTTAAAAAGAAAAAGAAAAGATTAAGAAGATGACCAAGGTGAATCATCCGAGAAGATGATAAATGACACCTCCTAAGCATCCACAGTGGAGATGAGACTCGATCAACCAAGAAGGCGCCAGAGGATGGCCCACGCCATCATCTCTTTTACTAAATTATCCCAATCTAAAATGAAATTCTTTTTAATGACTCTTAAGCGATTATGAATTGGGGCATCAATATCGGTCGTGTGTGGGATAAGCGAGAGGATCTTGGGAGAAGAAGAACCTTCATCTTCTACGGTATCATTACGAAGTATAACAAGGATGACTAACTTGTCCTTGATTAAGGATACCTTTAAGTTTGATATCTCTAGCAGAAGGATTACAAAGGACTTGATATCTCTTCTTGGATGAATAACTCGATCAAGAAGGCGGAAATGTCTTCAATAATTCTTGGTGTTCTAAAACGTTCAAAATCGATTTTAACAGGTTCCATCAGAAAAGCTGTTGGATGTTTTCAATATTTAACAAATTGCTAACTATGAAACATTGTGGTAATTCATTGGTAAAGTCCATTGATTAGGTAAGTTAATATCTTTCCAAAGAATTGTCCTTGGGATGCGGATATTAGCATCACTAGTTGAACTTTGAATTAAAAGCATTTGATTTTTTGGGCTTTTATTAAGAGCATGAGCGTTTAAATTTGACTTCATTGTCTTATAATAAATTATGTAAATCAAAGCAATGGGTTGAGATCCTTCAATCATTTGAGTAATCTCTCCATCAGTTTTAATATTTAATGATAAAGCTTTGAATAAGTTTTGATCACTAAGACTCAAGGTGAAATCAGGAAAGCAATTGAAACGGATAGGTCCATTATGCAAACTTGCTTCCATGGCACCAATTATACTTGGATAATAATTTAAAAATCTAGCATCTCTTAGGCAGAGGTAGATTGATGAATTAATTCCTTTTCTATTAAGTGGTTTAACTTCAACTTGAACAAGACCTATATGAATAAAATTGTAACCTTTCTTTACGTGTTTTTAATGACTTGGTGATAAAAGACTACAATTTTTGTATTCTTTGTTAATTGCATAAACCCTTTCAACTATTTTGACATTATAGTCGGTTTTGAATTTATCCGAAAAAGTTGGTGATAAATTTCTTTTGGAGATACCTAGGTATATTCAATTGTGTAAAACTTGATTAATAGTTTCATAACTATGTTCTTCTTAGTTAACGATGTCCGGAATAGGAGGCAAAAGGCGACTGTTATTAAGCGAAGAATTTGGATCTAAATAATCTACTCATCTTTCTTGTTTTCAAAATAAAAGTCTTACTCAAGGTTCATTCATACATACCCGTTTACCCAAAGTAGACTCATACCTATGTTCTATAACCCGACACTTCTCACACCCTGGAGACTTACAAAGGTTAGACACGAACTAGGTGGACTACAGGTAAGTAAGGTGACTTCAGAACTTTGATGAAGAAGAATAAATTGAAATAGTTGAGAGAAGTTTGATTAAAGAGATCTGACTATACAGTTACCAACAACAAATAACTTGGCTTTGATACCATTAGAGGGCGGAATTGGGAGTAGAATAACAAGTGCGCCTACAAACACAATTAAATTACTAAATAAAATAATTTTATTGATGATACTTTAAATTTACAAATAAAGAGAATTTAAAATGACTTAAAATTTACTAGAATAAGAACATTAGATGAATAGGGGTTGAGTAGGCTTAATCAGTGGTTGAGGTTAAACATTTATCAGAGAAGGAACTCTGAGTCTTTCTAAGTCTGCCTAAACCAAATGAATTCGATTTCCTTTTATAGAACAAGGAAATGAACTGTTACAAGATTACTATTACAATAACTGGGGTAAAGTAAAAGTAATAAACATTTTACTAAAGTAAAAGTACAAGTAAAAAACATTTTATTAAAGTAAAAGTAAAGAATCGCTTTCGATTGGAAAAGCGGGCGTCTTCTTTTCGACTAATCGGTAGTGGGGCGGATATACGATCGATTCACGCTTTCGGTGGAAAAATTGCTAGTGATTAAATGCTTAGGAGGCAGTCTTTGGTGATGATGATCTTTGCTAGAGTAGGTCTTTGGTTGTGGCGGAGAAGATGCCACATCACACTTTGATTGATTACTACAAGGCTTAAGAAAATGAATCTTGAGCATTATGAAGGCCGAAGCGATTGCCATAGGGATCACAATATCCTTCGTCTTGACTAGATTTTTCTTCTCTGGACTGAGAAGAAGCTTTGTCTGATTCTTCGTGTAATTGGTCAAGTCTTAACTGAATAGCATCTGCAAGACGCCTTAATTCAGAACTAGATTAACTAGAAACGTTAGTGAATTTATCGGAAACAGGTAAATCAACTGATTTTTCTATTGACTTATTAGCTGTTTTAGTGACTGATTTATTGGAAGATGCAACGACAGAGGCCGTTGTGACTGGAGGAGTGTTAACTGAAGGAGTCAATAAAGAAGGAGGCGGAAATTCTTTCTGAACTTGGCCAACTATCCTATCGACACCGAATTTATCCCACCATTTAATGAAAAAACGGCGAGAGACACAAGAAATAGGGAAAGGTAAGTCCTGAAAGCGATCCTAATTCCTATGGACGACGGAGGTGAAATCTTTGTGACTTCTTGGGTAGTAGAAGCGACATATTTCCATTTGAGAATCCAAGGGATTTTGTATTTACTACAAAATATAAGGAAAATGGAATTTCCTCATATTTGGAATGATAATTACTATAATGACAAAATGTTCTAACTGGGCAAGGAGAGGTTTGGGGAAAATATCATGGCACAAACCGTACCTTGTCCACCAAAGGATGAACCACTTGGGGAATTGACTCTTGAACTTGTGGTCAAACTGAAAGAACCACGAATGACTATGATCTTCATTTTGATGAAGCATGATTTTGTGCCATGCCTCAATATAATCATAATAACAGAAAGAGCTATTTTGATTAGAGAGTGACTTGAGATCGATGGATGACTACCCCAATCGGATGATTGAGAACTTGTTTAATATACAAACGAATGATAAAGGAGTTTTGATTTATCATCGTTGGCATAAATTAGTTTAATGAAGACTAACTCTGTTTCAATAAGAATGTCCCTATAATACAAGTGACTTATAAGGAGCGAGAGGAGAAAATGCCATCTAGAAGGAAAAAACTAATGAGCTAATTGAATTGGGTCATTCTTGGGTTTCATAGGTAACACAATATGGAATAAGTGCTGATCAAAAATCTGACGATAATCAGACACTGGATGACTAGGTTTTGATGAAGTAGCTTGAGATTGACTAGAGAAAATATCAAAAGGTTTGGGTTGACTAGCAAGAATCAAGAGTAGGGCTTGGGGAATTGTATCAAGCACACCGGAATTTATTATGTGTCTACGTAATCTGGATGAGGAACAACAGTTCCTTTTGATTGATTAATCGGAATGGCAGAATAGCCATGACCACGAGAAGATGAACCTCCTCGTACACTCATGATCTTCGCAATAGTACTGTGTTAATAAACTCACAGTGAGAAAATCTGAGCCCGAGTTCTTACTACCATTAATATATTCAATATCAAAATCAAAAATACTTAAAATTGCTTGCCATCTAGCGAATGAATGCTTAGGCGACATTTTCAACATCCTTTTCAAGAATAAATTTCTTTGACTTTGCAATCTATTCTAACTAGGAATTTTGGTTCAATAAATCTCTACGAAATTTTTAATACATAAAACTAGTGATAAAATCTCTTTTTTAATAATCTTGTATTTTAATTGTATTTGGGTTCCATGCTAGCTTAGAATGGAAACGAACAATTTGTTCATCGAAGTAAGAGTTAACTTTTGTTTGAGTATGCCTCCAAAGCCGATGTCGGAAGCATCGGTTTCAATTATTTTGAAAAATTTGAATCATTAGAGATGCCAAGGCAAGGCAAAACCTTGACATATTTCTTAACTTGTTGGACTGACGAAGTGTGAATGTCGATCCATGGAGGTGGATTATTCTATAATCATTTGGAAGAGAGGCTTACAAATCTTCACGAGGTTCTTGTAAAAGCGGCAAATATAATTGAAGCGAGCCAAGAAACCTCATGGTGATTCTTGTCGGTAATCTTATCTCGAGAAACCAATTCGGCGAATTGAATAGCTCATCAATTGGCGCGTGAGTCCATGATATAGGATTAACTTAGAAATCGACTTTAATCGTAAAAGCAGACTACACTTGGAAGGGAAAGGACAAGACCATTGGTTTTAAATCATTTTGAAGAAGCGAATTCAAATGTTTAATATGTTCTTCAATGGTCTTGGAGAATGCAAGGATATCATCGATGTATACAATAATAAATGACTGAAGGGATTCAAAATATTATTAAGAATATTTTGAAATTCACTGGGTGCATTTTTAAGTCTAAATGACTGAACATTCCATTCGTAGTGTCCGAATGGAGTGGTGAACGTTTAAATTTGACTTCATTGTCTTATAATAAATTCTGTAAATCAAAGAAATGGGTTGAGATCCTTTAATCATTTTAGTAATCTCTCCATCAATTTTAATATTTAATGATAAAGCTTTGATTAAGTTTTGATCACTAAAACTCAAGGTGAAATCAGGAAAGCAATTGAAATGGATAGGTCCATTATGCAAACTTGCTTCCATGGCACCAAATATACTTGGATAATAATTTAAAAATCTAGCATCCCTTAAAGTAGAGGTAGATTGATGAATTAATTCCTTTTCTATTAAGTGGTTTAAGCGCAACTTGAACAAGACCTATATGAATAAAATTGTAACCTTTCTTACGTGTTTTTAAATGACTTGGTGATAAAAGACTACAATTTTGTATTCTTTGTTAATTGCATAAACCCTTTCAACTATTTTGACATTATAGTCGATTTTGAATTTATCTAAAAAGTTGGTCGATAAATTTCTTTTGGAGATACCACAGGTATATTCCAATTGTGTAAAACATGATTAATAGTTTCATAACTATGTTCTTCTTGGTTAACGATGTATAAGACAGGAGGAGGAAAGCAGACTATTACTAATCAAGAAATTTGGATCTAAATAATCTACTCATCTTTACTATTTCAAAATAAAAGTCTTACTCAAGGTTCATTCATACATACCCGTTTACCCAAAGTAGACTTATACCTATGTTCTATAACCCAAACCTTTGCTCACACACGGAGACTTACAAAGGTTGACCACGAACTAGGTGGACTACGGTAAGTAAGGTCACTTAAGAACTTTGATGAAGAAGAATAAATTGAAAAAGTTGAGAGAAGTTTGATTAAAGAGATCTAACTATACAGTTACCAACAACAAACAACTTGGCTCTGATACCATATAACAGCGGCGATTAAGTTTTTAAAAGAAAAACTTAAGCAGAAAAAAAGAAAAGATTAAGAAGATGGACCAGGTGAATCATCCGAGAAGATGATAACATGACACCTTCCTAGCATCCACGTGGAGCAGACCGGTCGACAAGAAGACGCCAGAGGATGGCCCACGCCATCATCTCTTTTACTAAATTATCCCAATCTAAAATGAAATTCTTTTTAATGACTCTTAACTGATTATGAATTGGGGCATCAATATCAGACTGTGTGGGATAAACAGAGGATGCCGGAGAAGAAGAACCTTCATCTTCTACGGTATCATTCTGAGTATAACAAGGATGACTAACTTGTCCTTGATTAAGGATACCTTTAAGTTTGATATCTCTAACCGAAGGATTACAAAGGACTTCAGTATCTCTTCTTGGATGAATAACTGACTGAAGAACTGGAAATGTCTTCAATAATTACTGGTGTTCTAGTACGTTCAAAACTGATTTTAACAGTTCCATCAGAAAACTGTTGGATGTTTTCAATATTTAACAAATTGCTAACTATGAAAAACATTGTGGTAATTCATTGGTAAAGTCCATTGATTAGGTAAGTTAATATCTTTCCAAAGAATTGTCCTTGGGATCTGGATATTAGCATCACTAGTTGAACTTTGAATTAAAACTGTTTGATTTTTTGGGCTTTTATTAAGAGCATGAACGTTTAAATTTGACTTCATTGTCTTATAATAAATTCTGTAAATCAAAGCAATGGGTTGAGATCCTTCAATCATTTGAGTAATCTCTCCATCAGTTTTAATATTTAATGATAAAGCTTTGAATAAGTTTTGATCACTAAGACTCAAGGTGAAATCAGGAAAGCAATTGAAATGGATAGGTCCATTATGCAAACTTGCTTCCATGGCACCAATTATACTTGGATAATAATTTAAAAATCTAGCATCTCTTAGGCAGAGGTAGATTGATGAATTAATTCCTTTTCTATTAAGTGGTTTAACTTCAACTTGAACAAGACCTATATGAATAAAATTGTAACCTTTCTTTCTGTGTTTTTTAATGACTTCAGGTGATAAAAGACTACAATTTTTGTATTCTTTGTTAATTGCATAAACCCTTTCAACTATTTTGACATTATAGTCGAGTTTTGAATTTATCGAAAAAGTTGGTGATAAATTTCTTTTGGAGATACCTAGGTATATTCCAATTGTGTAAAACTTGATTAATAGTTTCATAACTATGTTCTTCTTAGTTAACGATGTATAGGAATAGGAATGAAAGTGCGACTGTTACTAAATGAAGATTTGGATCTAAATAATCTACTCATCTTTACTGTTTCAAAATAAAAGTCTTACTCAAGGTTCATTCATACATACCCCGTTTACCCAAAGTAGACTCATACCTATGTTCTATAACCCGACACTTCTCACACCCTGGAGACTTACAAAGGTTAGACACGAACTAGGTGGACTACAGGTAAGTAAGGTGACTTCAGAACTTTGATGAAGAAGAATAAATTGAAATAGTTGAGAGAAGTTTGATTAAAGAGATCGACTATCTGATTACCAACAACAAATAACTTGGCTTTGATACCATTAGAGGCGGAATTGGGAGTAGAATAACAAGTGCTACCTCTGAAACACAATTAAATTACTAAATAAAATAATTTTATTGATGATACTTAAAATTTACAAATAAAGAGAATTTAAAATGACTTAAAATTTACTAGAATAAGAACATTAGATGAATAGGGGTTGAGTAGGCTTAATGGTGGTTGAGGTTAAACATTTATCGAGAGAAGGAACTACGAGTCTTTCTAAAATACACTAAACCAAATGAATTCGATTTCCTTTTATAGAAACAAGGAAATGAAGCATTACAAGATTACTATTACAATAAGCGGGGTAAAAGTAAAAGTAATAAACATTTTACTAAAGTAAAAGTACAAGTAAAAACATTTTATTAAAGTAAAAGTAAAGAATCGCTTTGGTGGAAAAGCGGCGTCTTCTTTCGACTAATGCTTGGTAGTGGGGCGGATGTTCGGCCCGATTCTTTGCTTTCGGCGGTGGAAAAATTTGCTAGTGATTAAATTTCTGCCGAGGAGGCAGTCTTGGTGACAGGTGATCTTTGCTAGAGTAGGTCTTTGGTTTGAGGCGGAGAAGATGCCACATCACACTTTGATTGATTACTACAAGGCTTAAGAAAATGAATCTTGAGCATTATGATAGCCGATGCGATTGCCATAGGGATCACAATATCCTTCGTCTTGACTAGATTTTTCTTCCACGGATGAGAAGAAGCTTTATTCGATTCTTCGTGTAATTGGTCAAGTCTTAAGCGAATAGCATCTGCAAGAGCGCCTTAATTCGGAACTAGATTAACTAGAAGCGTTAGTGACTTTATCGGAAGCAATGTAAATCAAGCTGATTTTTCTATTGACTTATTAATTTGTTTTAGTGGTGATTTATTGGAAGATGCACAGCGTGAGAGGCCGTTGTGATTTGGAGGAGTGTTAAGCGAAGAATCAATAAAGAAGGAGGCGGAAATTCTTTACGAACTTGGCCAACTATCCTATCGACCTTCGAATTTATCCCACCATTTAATGAAAAAAGCGGCGAGAGACTGAGAAATAGGGGAAAGGTAAGTCCGAGCGGTCCCTAATTCCTATGGACGACGAAGTGAAATCATCGTGACTTCTTGGGTAGTAGAAGCGACATATTGCCATTTGAGAATCCAAGGGATTTTGTATTTACTACAAAATATAAGGAAGACTGGAATTTCCTCATATTTGGAATGATAATTACTATAATGACAAAAATGTTCTAACTGGGCAAGGAGAGGTTTGGGGAAAATATCATGGCACAAACCGTACCTTGTCCACCAAAGGATGAACCACTTGGGGAATTGACTCTTGAACTTGTGGTCAAACTGAAAGAACCACGAATGACTATGATCTTCATTTTGATGAAGCATGATTTTGTGCCATGCCTCAATATAATCATAATAACAGAAAGAGCTATTTTGATTAGAGAGTGACTTGAGATCTGATGGATGACTACCCCAATCGGATGATTGAGAACTTGTTTAATATCAACGAATGATAAAGGAGT
This sequence comes from Panax ginseng, assembly GCA_020205605.1. Taxonomy (NCBI): domain Eukaryota; kingdom Viridiplantae; phylum Streptophyta; class Magnoliopsida; order Apiales; family Araliaceae; genus Panax; species Panax ginseng. The sequence continues at coordinate 66,350,067 of CM035138.1, forward strand.
TTTGATTTATCATCGTTGGCATAAATTAGTTTAATGAAGACTAACTCTGTTTCAATAAGAATGTCCCTATAATACACAAGTGACTTATAAGGAGGCGAGAGGGAAAAATGCCATCTAGAAGGAAAAAACTAGGCGACTAATTGAATTGGGTCATTCTTGGGTTTCATAGGTAACACTGATATGGAATAAGTCTTGATCAAAAAAATCGGCGATAATCGGAACCTTTGGATGACTAGGTTTTGATGAAGTAGCTTGAGATTGACTAGAGAAAATATCAAAAGGTTTGGGTTGACTAGCAAGAAGCGAAGAGTAGGGCTTGGGGACCGTACCAAGCACACACGGAATTTATTATATATACGTATCTGGATGAGGAACAACAGTTCCTTTTGATTGATTAACTGGACCGGCAGAGCGGCCATGACCACGAGAAGATGAACCTCCTCGTACACTCATGATGCTGCAATAGTACCTGTGTTAATAAACTCACGAGTGAGAAAATCTGGAACTGAGTTGCTACTACCATTAATATATTCAATATCAAAATCAAAAATACTTAAAATTGCTTGCCATCTAGCGAATGAATGCTTAGAGGCGACATTTTCAACATCCTTTTCAAGAATAAATTTTGCTGACTTGCAATCTATTCTAACTAGGAATTTTTGGTTCAATAAATCTCTCTGAAATTTTTTAATACATAAAACTAGTGATAAAATCTCTTTTTAATAATCTTTGTATTTTAATTGTGTTTGGGTTCCATGCGCGAGAATGGAAACGAACAATTTGTTCATCAGAAGTAAGAGTTAACTTTTGTTTGAGTATGCCTCCGAAGCCAATGTCAGAAGCATCAGTTTCAATTATTTTGAAATTTGAATCATTAGAGATGCCAAGGCAAGGCAAAACCTTGACATATTTCTTAACTTGTTGGACTGACGAAGTGTGAATGTCGGTCCATGGAGGTGGATTATTCTATATAATTTGGAAGAGAGGCTTACAAATCTTTCCGAGGTTCTTGTAAAGCGGCCAATATAATTGAAAGCGAGCCAAGAAACCTCATGGTGATTCTTATCGGTAATCTTTATACGAGAACCTATTCGGCGAATTGAATAGCTCTGTGTTAATTGGTAGCGTGAATCCATGATAGAGGATTAACTCCGAGAAATCGACTTTAATCGTAAAATGACTACACTTGGAAGGGAAAGGACAAGACCATTGGTTTTAACTATTTTGAAGAGCAATTCAAATGTTTAATATGTTCTTCAATGGTCTTGGAGAATGCAAGGATATCATCGATGTATACAATAATAAATGACTGAAGGGATTCAAAATATTATTAAGAATATTTTGAAATTCACTGGGTGCATTTTTAAGTCTAAATGACTGAACATTCCATTCGTAGTGTCCGAATGGAGTGGTGAATGTAGTTTTGTACCTATCATCAGGATGAATAGCAACTTGCAAGAATCCAGACTTAAGGTCAAATTTACTAAAGATGGTGGAGACACTTAACCTACCAAGGAGATCATCCTTGTTGGGCAAAGGGTACCTAATCCACTCTAGAACTTTGTTTAATGGCTTGTAATTAATGACTAATCGAGGGACTCCTCGCTCTTTCTCAGCTTCATTATTAACATAGAAGGCTGGGCAAGACCATGGTGACTTACTATGTCTAATTAAACCCTTACTGAGAAGATCATTAATTTCATTTTTACATAACTCCATCTGTTCATGACTCATTTGAATAGGCCTAGCTTTAGTAGGAATTAAATGTTCTTTAAATTCTTTAGCATAGGGTAGTCTAACTGTGTGCTTCTTCCTATGCCAAAAAGCATTGGGAGAATCAGAACATAAGTTTTTTATTAGATAATCTTTTAACTCTTTCATCTTTTCTTGAACTCTGTTACTCTTAAGCTGTTCTTCAACTTGTTGATACTTAACTTCTTCTTTAAGAAAGTTTAAGTGGGTAGTTTTACAGTTTAACAAATTCAGTGATTTAGAAATTGATTCTTCTTGAATAAATTTTAAATCTTTTTCTTTTCGTTTAATTAAGAATTTAAATGTAATTTTCTTTCTTAAATGTTCACAACTTAGACCTATATTACTAGTGGTAAATGGATATAGTAAATATATAAATGGTAAACCTAGGATAATTTTGTCAGTAAGATTGCGAACTAAGACAAATGAGGTCTTAAAACACATGCTGTCTTTACAAATATGTACATTAGGTAATTTGTATTTTATTTCCATTTGACTACCATTAGCCGAATTTAGTTTCTCACTAGTTTTCTTATAATATCTAGTGAGGATAATTCCTTCTTAAATACAATTCAAGCACGCACTGAAAGATCAACGCAGAAGAGGAGTACATCTTGAGAAAGTTTTATCAATAACTAAATTAATAGAGATATACCATTTTTGAATAGTGACATCTTTAATTCTTTTAAGGGAGAGACCTTGAATAAAGAGATCAGAATCTTTAGCACCTGATGATTCTGGTTCATCGTGACTTTCATCACTAGAAGAGGAATCATGAACTTGAAGATCCGATTTTTTATCGTCGATCTCTTTTCTTAGATTGGAAATATCTAATTTTAAATTAGAAATCTCTTTCTTAAGTTTATTAACTTCTTGATTTAACTTAGGGAGGGTAATTTCTTTTACTGGAGACTTAAATCTTTCTAGCGTTTTGTTTAAACTGAAAATGGGTTTTTCTTTGGCTCTAAGAACCTTATCAGTGACTTTTTTTTATCTTTGGTTAATAAATCTTTTAATTGTTTCAGATACTGAGTTTTTAATTCGTGGTCTGTAATTTTACTGATTAAATCAACTAATAAAGAACTTTCTTCTTCTTCTTTTGTAATTACATTAACTCTTTTACAACAGTTTTTATTGCAATTTTCTGTACATATGGTGACTTCATTTTCATTATCAGAATCATTGTTAGATGTGTTATTACTAGAAGATTCTGGGATATCAGAGGCTTCTTCATAACTGCTACTACTGTTATTATCAATTCTCATTAATTCTAATAATCGCATTACGTATCTTCATTGAAATATTCAATTGAGCTAATTTTTGTTTAACTCTACATTCACTTTTATAGTGACCTTTACGCTTACAATTGTGGCGAGATAATTTTACTTTATCAAATGTCTTTGATTTTTTATATGATCTTTTCTTAGATGACTTGGTTTATTATAAATAGGTATCTTGATTATTACTCTTATTATTACTTTTATTGTCATTATACCTTTTCTTACTACGGCGTTTATGACTTTTATGTGACTCAATATGTTTATCTTTATACGTGCTTTCTTAGAGGAGCAATACGGCTGACAAACCATCTTGTTCACAAAATGTTCCTAACTCGTATTTAGCTTTTTATTTTTGTCTTTTACGGCTTGTTTAGCTAACTTAAAATCAATACACATTTTTAATCCAATTTTTGAATATGACTAATAATATCACCATATGTTAATTTATCATAATCTATATATCCCAATCTAAAAGCGAAATTCTTTTTAATGACTCTTAAGCGATTATGAATTGGGGCATTAATATCGATCGTGTGGGATAACTTGAGAGGATCTTGGGAGAAGAAGAACCTTCATCTTCTACGGTATCATTCTCGAAGTATAACAAGGATGACTAACTTGTCTTGATTAAGGATACCTTTAAGTTTGATATCTCTTAGAAGGATTACTAAGGTCTTGATTATCTCTTCTTGTATGAATAATGAAGGGATTTGAAGAAGCGGAAATGTCTTCAATAATTCTTGGTGTTCTAGTACATTCAAAAGCCCGATTTTAACAGGTTCCATCGGAAAAGCTGTTGGATGTTTTCAATATTTAACAAATTGTTAACTATGAAATTTGTTGTGGTAATTCATTCTGTAAAGTCCATTGATTAGGTAAGTTAATATCTTTCCAAAGAATTGTCCTTGGGATCTAGATATTAGCATCACTAGTTGAACTTTGAATTAAAATTGTTTGATTTTTTGGGCTTTTATTAAGAGCATGAACGTTTAAATTTGACTTCATTATCTTATAATAAATTCTGTAAATCAAAGCAATGGGTTGAGATCCTTCAATCATTTGAGTAATCTCTCCATCAGTTTTAATATTTAATGATAAAGCTTTGAATAAGTTTTGATCATTAAGAATCAAGGTGAAAATCAGGAAAGCAATTGAAATGGATAGGTCCATTATGCAAACCTGCTTCCATAGCACCAATTATACTTGGATAATAATTTAAAAATCTAGCATCTCTTAGGCAGAGGTAGATTGATGAATTAATTCCTTTTCTATTAAGTGGTTTAACTGCAACTTGAACAAGACCTATATGAATAAAATTATACCCTTTCTTTCTGTGTTTTTTAATGACTTCAGGTGATAAAAGACTACAATTTTTGTATTCTTTGTTAATTGCATAAACCCTTTCAACTGTTTTGACATTATAGTCAGTTTTGAATTTACCTGAAAAAGTTGACTAATAAATTTCTTTTGGAGATACCCTAGGTATATTCCAATTGTGTAAAACTTGATTAATAGTTTCATAACTATGTTCTTCTTGGTTAACGATGTCCGGAATAGGAGGCAAAGCTGACCTGTTACTAACTGAAGAGCTGGATCTAAATAATCTACTCATCTTTACTATTTCAAAATAAAAGTCTTACTCAAGGTTCATTCATACATACCCCGTTTACCCAATGTAGACTCATACCTATGTTCTATAACCCAAAACTGCTCACACCCTGGAGACTTACAAAGGTTAGACACGAACTAGGTGGACTACAGGTAAGTAAGGTGACTTCAGAACTTTGATAAAGAAGAATAAATTGAAAAAGTTGAGAGAAGTTTGATTAAAGAGATCTAACTATACATTTACCAACAACAAACAACTTGGCTCTGATACCATTAGAGGGCGGAATTGGGAGTAGAATAATAAGTGTGCATACAAACACAATTAAGAATATAGCTATTGGCTATAGCGGCGATTAAGTCTTACTCAAGGTTCATTCATTCATACCCCATTTACCCAAAGTAGACTCATACCTATGTTCTATAACCCGACATTGCTCACACCTTGGAGACTTACAAAGGTTAGACACGAACTAGGTGGACTACAGGTAAGTAAGGTGACTTCAGAACTTTGATGAAGAAGAATAAATTGAAAAAGTTGAGAGAAGTTTGATTAAAGAGATCTAACTATACAGTTACCAATAGCAAACAACTTGGCTCTGATACCATTAGAGGGCGGAATTGGGAGTAGAATAACAAGTGCGCATATAAACACATGGCAGACAATTTTACTTTTATCAAATGTCTTTGATTTTTTATATGATCTTTTCTTAGATGACTTCGGTTTATTATAATAGGTATCTTGATTATTACTCTTATTATTACTTTTATTGTGATTATACCTTTTCTTACTTGAGCGTTTATAACTTTTATGTGACTCAATATGTTTATCTTTATGCTCGTGCTTTCTTAGAGGGAGCAACCGGTGACAAACCATCTTTATTCACAAAATGATCCTAACTCGTATTTAGCTTTATTTTTTTCTTTTCTGGCTTGTTTAGCTAACTTAAAATCAATACACATTTTTAATCCAATTTTTTGAATATGACTAATAATATCACCATATGTTAAATTATCATAATCTATATATCCCAAATATTTACTTAATTCTTCTCTAACTTTGTGAGCAAATAAAGATGGTAAACCATTAACGAATTTCTCTTTCCAAAATGGTTTATTATTGTCATTTCTCATCATAACTCTAGAAGTAAATACATCTTTATACCATCTAAAATCACTTAGAGTGGGACAAGTAAGATTACTTAGTTGATCATGAATTCTTTCTGTAATATTACTAGGGGTTCCAACAAAATGTTTAATTATAGTGAATATTAAAGTATTGACTCCATCAGGAAGACCAATACCAGCATCTTCATCAAAGATGGAATTAACTATTAAAATTCTTAATCACCGCTATTATATGGAACTGTTAAAGATATTGCCATTTTATAATGATCATACATATGTTATTATTTTCTTTATTAGATTTTGAATTAAAATCTTTTACTAAATTATCCCAATCTAAAGGAAAGAGATAAGATAGTTAATAGATGGAAGAGATTTATTAAAAATGAAGAAATTAATATTACTTTTTACGATTGGTATGAACAATATCAAAGTAAATGTAACGTTATTAGTAAAACTCAATGGATTAAAGAGGACAGATCTAAAATATCGTCTAGTCATCCTCCTTTAGAGACAGTTCTAATTTCAGTTAAAAATACTTCAGTCATTGCTAGTCCCTTCAAGATTCCTGATGGAACTAATGATGATAAAAAAATAATTGAACAATTAAACTTTAGTAATCAATATCTAGCAACAGTGGGAAAACAGCTGACCAAGATTTGAAACTTATAAAAGTTTGGGGTCATTATACAGATCCTGGAAATGGAAAGAATTTATTTTATAAATTGTAATAAGCAAAGTTATATTCATTAAGTTATGAATAAAAGATATACATAGTTTGACGATAGTAGTATCGTGGCGGACCGGATCCGAGGATGGAAGGGACCTGGATTTGGGGGCATCACAGGTTGGTATTGGTTGGTCTCAAAGTTGTAGGTTATAAACTTTAGGTAAGTGTACCTTAGGCTATAACCTGAGAGAGAGATAAAGATAAAGATTAAAATATATAAGCGAGGATTCAAAGAAGAATCTTGAAGTATCTAGAGAATGAGGATTCAGGAGTTTCCTAACTCTGGTAATAAAAATGTTAAGATGATGTCTATAAGATGAAGATGACAAAGATAAAAAGAATGAACTCGGATCGAGTTTTGTTGATAAGCGAGATTCTTTATCATCCCTAAAATGCGAATGTTATTGCTGATGCCTTAAGTAGAAAGGGTCGGGAGAAATTAATGATGTTAACTGCTCAGGAAAAGCTTGTAGCAGAAATGGCCAAGATAGAGTTGGAAATTAAATATCCGACAGAATCATATGAAAAATTGTTCCAGATGGAGAGTAGTTCAATTTTGGTAAATAAGGTGAAGAATACACAACTTCATGATGATGGCGTGTGAAAAGATAAAAGAAAAGTGTCTAAAAGTAAAAAGGCGATAAATTTAAAATTGATACGGAAGGGTTGCTTAGATTTTAGGGAAGAATTTGGGTTTTACAAAGATAGGAAATTAAAGAGGAAATTTTGAGTGAGGCTCATAACTCACGATATTCGATTCACCCCTAAAGTACAAAAATGTACTAGGATCTCAAACATCATTTCTGGTGGCTGAATATGAAAAAAGGATGTTGCTGAATGTGTGGCAAAATGCTTAACGTATTAGAAAGTTAAAGCTGAACATCAAAGGCCAAGCGGATTGTTTCAACCATTAGAGATACTAGAATGGAAATGGGAGCATATAATAATGGATTTTGTAGTAGGTCTTCTAATGACTCAACAAGTTTTTGATGCGATTTGTGTGATCGTGAATTGATTGACTAAGTCAGCACACTTTTTGCCAATCAAAATTAGATTTAAGCTAGATCAATTGGCAAAAATTATACGTGAAGGAGATTGTATCAAGACACGATATCCCAGTGTCCATTGTATCAGATAGAGATCCACGTTTCACATCAAATTTCGGGAAATGACTACAGAAATGATTGAGAATGCAGTTGAGAATGAGCACATCGTATCATCCTCAAACCGACAGACAAAGTGAGAGAATAATCCAGACATTGAAGGATATGCTCAGATCTTGTATTAAAGATTTCAAAGGAAATTAGGATGACCATCTACCATTGGTTGAATTTGCCTATAATAATAGTTATCACGCAAGTATTGGCATGTCGCATTACAAAACGTTGTATGGCAGGAAGTGCAAAACCCCGTTGTGCTGGGATGAAGTTGGAGAACACCAGTTATTAGGTCTAGAATTGGTGCAACAAACCGTCGAGATCATCAAGGTGATTCGGGCTAGATTGATAGATGCACAGGATAGGCAGAAGAAATATGTGGATCAACACCGATACAATCGAGAATTTAATGTCGACAATTTTGTTTTCTTGAAAGTGTCTTCCTGGGAATGGAAAATCCAGTTTGGTAAAAAGGGAAAACTAAGCCCTACGTTTATAGGACCTTTTGAAGTGCTACGACGAGTTGGTGAAGTGGCATATAAGGTAGCTCTACATCCGGAACTAGAACATATTCATAACATTTTCCATGTTTTGATATTATGACCGTATAAGTCCAATTATAAACATGCTATAGAATATGAACCATTACAGTTTGAAAAAGATTTATCTTATGAAGAAGTTCATGTTTAGATTATTGATAGGAAAGAGCAAGTACTAAGGAATAAAGTGATACATTATGTTAAGGTAATTTGGAGAAACCACAATGCTGAAGAAGCTACATGGGAACTTGAAGGCGTTATGATGAAAAATTATCCTCAGTTATTTGCTTAATTCTTGTATAGCGATTCTGGGGACATAATCTTTTTAAGGGAGGAAGAAAAACATTCATTTGATGTCCTTTCTAGTAGCTCATGGTGTTACTTCAAATGATGTCCAAGAATTCTTATCGGATGGTAAGAGGGTCAACTTCTAGAGCGCACCAGATTTTTGCGCAAAATCCTAACCGAGTTATACCTGGTGGAGCTCCCGGTTGTTTTCTAGGCGGTGCTATTCAACAGGTCAAGTGTGTTGGTGAAGGTTCTAGGCTGGGAGAATTAGCACCATTGACTCCTCTGGCAACTGAGGTTGTTGTTGGCTCTAGGCCGGTGGTTCAGGTTCAGTCACGGTCTCCAACCACTTTAGGACCTGTCAAATTTGGAATACTAGAGTAAGACTTTAATTCAAATTCAAAGATTACTACAACTTCCCTTGAGGAGGGGGAAATACCTGCCCAAGGTCTAAAAGTAGCCTCCAAATCTTGGAGTGATGTGGTTAGTAAAACTAATGTCAGGACTACCAGGTTACTTATGTACCACCCTCCCTCTTCGGCTGATGGGAACTTGTCTGTCATACCTCTTGACGACATGCTCCAATGAGGCAACCAGTTATGGGCGACTAGTCTCGTGGGGTACTTCCTTCACTCCACTCTTCCCTATAAAGTTGTTGAGCCATTAGCTAGGAGGCTATGGGGTCACCTCGGACTCTTTTAAGTATTCCTATATAGCAAAGGCTACTATATATTCAAATTTGCTTCTGCTCCAGACTGTGATAATGTCTTGGCTTTCGGTCCATGACACTTTACCTCTAAGGTCATGGTCCCACAGAAATGGAAAGAAGGAGTGGTGTTTTCTAAAACCCGAGTGTAGTTCCTTCCCAATTTAGGTAAAACTCAAACCAATATCCTCTTTCCCTCTTTGGTGCGATGAAAGAATTAGTTACATTGCTAGTGCTTTAGGAAAGCCTCTCTTCACTGATGAGATGACAACAAATAATGAATTTTTAAACTTTGCTAGAGTCTGTATAGAAGTCAAGGCTACCTCTACCTTTCCTCATTTAGTTTGAGTAGCCACAAAGCAAGATAATTCTTTGGAGTACTCATTCACATCTGTGGAGGTGGAATACAAAAGCAAACCCCCCTCATTCCCTAAATGCCTGGTGTTTGGACACTTTCCTCTAAAATGCCCCAAAGCAAACTACAAGGGATTCCTAAAGATCCAAAGGCTGGTACTGTTGAAAGCATACAAGATATTGAAGGTCAAGAAATAGTAGACAAGGTTGGAAATGGTTTAGCCAAAGAACTAAGGGATGGGACTACGCACAATACTGGTGGGACTCCTCAGAATGACTGGGTAACAGTTGGAAGGGGAGCAAAATCTGGTTTTCTTACTCCTATTCCCAGCAATGCAAAGACTATATCCAACACATTTTCACCTATGAATCTTACTAATCAGATTATTGGCTCGGACACCGACTCTTCGGTTACTTTGAACCCTCTTCTTGTCAACAAACTCAAGGTGATTGATGAAAAAGAAGGGAAAGACCTCAAGAACAAATAAAATTTAGGTATGGAAAATATCCCAAGGCTACTAAGAAGAGAAAACGCAAGGGTAAAGCAGGTTCACCCCCCACCCAATTAGCTTAAATTATGTTATCCTATAATATTAGAAGATTAAATGAAAATCCTAAACAGGCTTATGTTAAGCAAATTATTGAAGATTATAATTTTTCCATTCTTGGTTTAATTGAGACTAGAGTGAAATCTTCAAAAGCTCCAAAAATCTCTAGAAACCTGTGTTCTAACTGGAAATGGGCTTTCAATTATGACTTCCATTGTAATGGTAGAATTTGGGTAGGATGGAATCCTCTCCTTTGGTAGTTGGATATCCTTTTTGTTTCCTCCCAAGTTATACATTGTAAAGTTAAATCTTTGGACTTTAACAGTTCTAGCTTCCTAATTTCTTTTGTATATGGGCTTAATACTTATACCAAAAGGAGGAATCTCTGTGCTGATTTGGTCACGCTCTCCCCAACTGAATGTTGGTGTTTATTGGGTGATTTTAATGTCATAAAGAACTTGGAGGAGACTAACCAACCTAATGCTTGCTCGAATATTGGAAAAGAAGATTTCAATGACTGCACCAGTGAGTGAAACTGGGCCTTTGTATACTAGGTGGAATAACCAATCTACTCTTCCAGTCCACAAGAAACTTGAACGAGCCATGGGAAATTCTGGTTGGTTCTCACAGTTTGATCTCTCACAGGTAACCTTTGCTCATCGAGGACTTTCTGATCACTCTTTGGTATTACTCAACACTGGTATTAAGTTTTCTAAGCCGAGGAGGAACTTCCAATATTTCAACCACATGTTACTTTTTTATGGCTTTCATGACACTGTCCGGTTGGCTTGGGACTCCCACTTTCATGGGAACCCTTTCTATGTTTTATCTAAAAATTGAAATGCACCAAAAAGGCCTTAATATCTCTCAACATATTGTGGCTAATCTAGCCACTTAGGTAAAAATTGCAAAGGAGGATCTCCACTTGGTTCAATCTCTACTCCATGACAATCCTTATGACTCGAACCTTATGGCAAGGGAGGAGAGTTGCTCCAAGCAGCTCTGGCAAGCAATTGATAAGGAGGAAGTCCTTATGCAGTAGAAATCTAGAGCTACATGGCTGGATTTAGAGGATTGCAACTCCAGTTATTTTGCTAATATGATGAAACAAAGATGGAATTCAAACAAGATTCTATTGATTCTTAATGATGATGGTAATATAGTTCATGACAAGGACTAGATTGAGTCAGTTGCGGTGGGGTATTACTCTAACTTATTTTCTGATTCAGGATCTCAATTTGATGGGTTTACCACTTTTGGCATTTCTCCAACCAAGTTGACTAACCATATCAAGCTTCTCTTCTTTGTGCTCCTATTACTGATTCTGAGATCTTCAAGGTGCTCAACTCCATGAATCATAACAGGAGCCCAAGACCGGATGGGTTCAATGTGAATTTCTTCATTAGCTGCTGGTCCATTATTGGGGAAGCCTTCACTAAGGCTGTTCAGTATTTTTTCACAACCAGCCAGCTGACCAAAGGGTTAAACTCAACTGCACTGGCCTTGATACTCAAATGCTCCAATCCAACTGCCATGGCAGATTTTTGCCCAATCTCTTGCTGCAATACTATCTACAAATGTATAGCCAAAATTCTTGCAAATAGGCTAAAAATGGTTCCACCTCTGCTTATTGACCAAGTATAATCGACCTTTCTTAAAGGTCGGAGCATAAGTGACAACATCCTCCTGGCACAAGAGCTCTTCAAAGGTTACACCAGAAAATCAGGTCCCTCTCGTTGCGCTCTCAAGATTAACCTTCAGAAAGCTTTTGATACAGTTAGATGGGACATTCTTCTTGACATCCTTAAAGCTTACCAATTCCACCTATTTTTGTTGGTTGTATTAAGACCTGTATTACCTTAGCCATGTTCTCCATTAAGATAAATGGGACTCTTACAGGATTCTCTGGGAGTTCTCGAGGGCTTCATCAAGGAGATCCCATTTCACCATTCCTTTTTGTTCTTGTGATGGAGATGCTTTCACTAAAAATCAAAACGGAGACCTCTGCAAAAGAATTTAATTTTCATTGGAAGACCAAAGAGTGCCAACTTACTCACCTACTGTTTGCAGATGACATCCTCATCTTCTGCCATGCGAGTTTACCCGCGATCAACATTATCAATTCCTGCATACAATCCTTCTCTCTTTACTCAGGTCTGATCCCTAATTCTCACAAAAGTCAGTGCTACCTCTCTAATACTACCCCCTCCACTATGAACAACATTCTATCGCTGCTAGGTTTTCAGCTAGGAACTCTACCTTCTAAATTTCTTGGAGTTCCATTACTATCTCGAAAGCTATCTTCTGCAGACTGTGTTCCTCTTGTACAAAGGATTACATCAAGAATCTCTTCTTGGACTTCCAAGGTACTCGCCTATTCTGGTCGACTTCAGTTGATAAAATCTATCCTTTTAGAACCGGACGAGATAGCAGATGATTTAACGTTTGAGGAGATACGTGTTAAAATCTTGGATAAGAAGGATTATATTCGACACTCAAAGGTTATACCTCAAGAGTTAGAATCTGAAATGAAGTCAAGGTATCCTCATCTCTTAAGAATACCAGGTACGTACGTAAATTTCGAGGGAAAAATTCCATAAGGAGGGGAGATTGTGAGACCCCAGATTTTATGAATAAATATTTAATTTTCTCGAAATAATTTTTTGAATATTACGGTGTGGATTTGATATAATGTTATAGTTGTGGATAATATTTATAAATTTTGCAAAGTAAGCAAGTGGTTATATAATATTCAATTGGTGGAGAATATTCATTTTAACGAGGGAATATTATGCAATGACTCAAGACAATCATTAGTGGATCCAACAATGAAGTATTATTGTCGTAGTTAGAAAATGACAAAATTATCTTTCTATAAAATAACGACGGAGGTGTTACCTGAATTAAAACTGTTGAACTACCGGTTAGCAAAAGTACACTAATACTGCGTGGTTGCATAGTAATAATACGGTATTGATTATTGATGCTTATGTGACAAGTCACCTTTCGATTATACTTAATTATTACTACTACGATAATTGCGGCATCATATCTCTCATATTATTGATTCAATTATTATTACTGATATCATCCGCATAATATGTTATATTATTAAATCAATAATTGAAGCGGCAAAGTTATTCATATTATTATTTGCAATATTGACAATGTCTAGAAGTTACATCGAGGAGAGGTTTGGTCACCTAATTCGGCGCTACCAATAAGGAGAAATCTTATCGGAAAGCCTCATCTTTCCAGGAGCGACACAGTTGTTAAATATTGTGAATTATAATATTAATGATGAATAAGTTCGTGAGGATTAAAGATGAATTTTATAGTTCCATTGTGTTGGAATTATTTGTGTTAGTGGAAATTGATATTTGTTTCGATAATAATTGATGTCTGGAGGTTATATTGTTCAATCGGGTATTCGGGGCACTTTTCGTGTCAGAGTACTATTCACGAGTTACTATTCATAAGTTACTATTTATGAGTTACTATTCACGAGTTACTATTCACGGGGTACTATTCACCCGTAGGAAATATTTCTTTTCTGTCCAAATCATTTTTGGGTACAATATTATTCCATGAGGAGATGTGCTAATTTTTCAGACCGTTGGTTGAAGATATAATATTAAATCAATATGGACCGCTGGTGGAAAGTTATAATAGTAAATCAATATGGCTCGCTGGTTTAAAGTTTTAATATTAAATCAGTATGGACCGTTGCTTTAAGTTTTAATAGTAAACCAATATGGACCGTCCGTTTAAAAGTAAATCAATCTAGACCGTTCATAAAATAGTTACTATTTAGTCCATTCTCCTATAATAGAAACTCATTCCTTCATTATTTCTTACGAATTCACTGAAACTCTAGAGAGAGAAACTATAGGGATATTATTTGTTGTACTCGTAAGGGGTATTATTTCTTTCTTATTCATGAAGAGAACTTCTGTTATTCCATTCTTTATTATTTTGTTGGAATAACCTGTATACGCGGGATACCCTATACTTGGTGAAATTCTTCTGTTATTCCATTCTTTATTATTATGTTGGAATAACCTGTTTATGCGAAGTACCGCATACATTGTGGAATTCTTCTGTTATTCCATTCTTTATTATTATGTTGGAATAACCTGTCTATGCGAAGTACCGCATACATGGTGAAATTATGTTGTTATTACATGCTTATTATTCTGTTGGGATAACCTGTTTATGCGAAGTACCGCATACATGGTGAAATTCTTCTAATATTCCATTCTTTATTATTACGTGAATATCTTGTCTATGCGTTCTGTACGGGAACGGTTCCATTCTTTATTATTACGTCGAGAATCACGTAAATGCGTTACATGGGACTGTTCAATTATTTATTATTACGTGAGAATATCACATGCATGCGTTTATGCTTGGGACTGGTTCCATTATTTATTATTCTATTGGGAATAACTATATATGCGATCTATCGCACGCATGGTGAATCCTTCAATTATTCCATTCTTTATTATTACATTGGAATAACACATCTATGTGGATTACCACATGCATCTTTGAATGATCCTTTGTATTCATTCCTTATTAAATTATGGAAATGATCCAGATATCGTGGAGTTCTGCGCATGGCGGGTGAAAATCCATTTGCAGTTTCATATATTCTATTATACTCAGTTGGTTAAATCTTTTACTTCTACACTCCTTGAAATTAGTGGAATATCCTTGATATTTACGCTTCATCCAGTGTCTTTTCATGGAAATATTCTTTTGAGCATTCTTGAATTTTACTGCATAAAGCAGTATCATGTTGACAATTTGGACGTTATTGAGTTCAGGATAATTTAACTTATAAATCTTTAAAATTTATTCTTGAACTTGTTTTATTGAATTGTCATCATCCTCATGCTTATATTATGTTGAAAGTCATCTTTGGCTTACGTGCATAGATGGACTTGGTATGATTATGACCACGGATTATTCGGTATAATCATGGTAGTAATGTGACGAATGATGTGGTAAAAGTCCTCATTGGCTTGTAGTTCATTGGTGGGACGAGTTGTTGGTATGATTATGACCGAGGATTATTCGGTATTGTCATGACCATTGATGATTACATGAATATCCTTGGCCGTGGAGCAGGGATGATTCGATTTTATTTATTAAGCTGAGTCTCAGCGATAAAGTTGATAAAAAACTTTTTAAATCATAGAAGATAGTAGATTTTATACCTTACTTGACTCTTCTAATGGATTGCTTGATCCACTGCAATTAAACTTGTTTTCTATTATATTCTATCAGTTTAACACCGTTGAAGGCTAACAATATGCATTATCTTTGTCATAATATTTCTTACTGGGCTAGTTGAGCTCACCCTTTCTATCACTGTTCTCTTCAGGAAATGAGAATGTAGTTGGGACTAGTCAGGGAACAGAGTGATGATCCTAGATGGTGCATTAGTAGTCCTCACTATTCTGTGAAATAGTGTAATAATAAATGTAATGAGGACTCCATTGAGTGTGGATATTGTCTAGATGACAATATTTGTATTAAAACTCACAGCCTATGTTTTGTCGTATTTTTACATCGTTGTATAATTAAGTTGTATTTGTATTCAGTACCTTGTATCTGGCGACTCAAGATGGGTGATGTATACCTATTTTGGGGGAGTCACATTGGTAATTTGATACCGGTCTGGAGCCATCTGAGTTTGAAAGATGTATTGACTGAGGAAAGCATTGACTAACTCCTCCCAGCTATGAATTTTGGAGTTATCCAATCTGGTGTACCATGCTCTGGCTTCTCCAGTCAGACTTTTCTGAAATAGCTCCATTCTGAGCTTTTCATTCTCGGCATAGGATCCAAGCTCTCCAATGAACACTTTTAAGTGGGTATAAGGATCTCCCAATCCATCATATTTCTCAAAATCGGGAGTCTTGAATTTTTAGGATATCGAACCCCGGGGAAGATGCAAAGGTCTGAATATGAATCACTCCCGTGTGTTCCAATCCCTTCGATGGACCAAATGGTCTCTTCCATTTGTAGAACCTTCTTTTGAATATCACCAGTGTCTTGATCTTCTTTAAGATGGGTGATTTCATCGGTTTTGTTGGTCTTATTAGTTTGAGACTCGGGTGCTGGAACTTCTCTGTCTGGACCCTGTATTCCTCTAAGTGCAGAGGGTTTTGTATGGATGGGTATTTATGGACCCTGATTTAACTTATATAATTCTTTAAGCAGAATAGCCAACTCTGTTATTTGATTGCTTAATCCTTTGAACTCATCGCGAGAGAAAGAAGTAGGATTAGGCTGGCCAGATGTAGCCATGTTTGGTTGTAGGCTTAATGTCTTTTTGGGACTTTGAACGGGTAACGGGACCAATCGTTTCCCTACAAAAAAGACTTATGTAGTTTAGTCTGGGGAAACGTGGCAATGCTACATGATATGTGATGTGTCTATTTTTAGGAGTATTATCCTGCAAAATGGATGTTAGCTGTTTTAATGATAGGATAGCATGACAGGTTTTGATATGCATGTTCACATATTCCATTATATTTTCCATTACATTGAGATTGAAGTGGAAATGAAATTATAAGTAATTGAAATGGGAAGGTATGAAGAGACTTCCCTCTGCATTTGGTTTATCAGAGGCTGACCTATCTTAGACTACTCTCACAGCTTTTTGGCATGAAGGTCCCCAGATCATCGTAATTTACTTTATGGGAAGTTAATTCGATCTTTCAACTAGAGCGAATCTGGGTGGTGCCTTTCCTGAGCCTTGTGGAATTAGTCTCCCAAAGAGTCCAGTAATCAAACACCGGTGGGATAGTCTTCTTGTGGAGGGACCACACAACTTACATTCACATACATCGCGTCTCGCCGTATGGAAATGATAACATGTACGAAGCACTAATATCACAGGCAGATATGGTGTGAAGTACTAAGTGCAGTAAATAAAGCATTAGTATACATTCATTCAAATGTAAAAGTTTTGAAAAGCTTTAATAGCGGTTTAAGCCCTCTTACTGGTGTCCCCAGCAGAGTCGCCACCAGTCGACGTCGGGATTTTTATTTGTCCCTTTCTGTTCTTGTATTTTGGTGTTCTCATGTTAGGTCAGATTTGTTTGAAAAAAAATAAGTTTGAAAAGGTCTGACATGTATATGTCGACGATTTGACTGTAAGAGTCATCAGTTGGTAATTTTAAATGGTTGCACCAACTGAACCGAGAAAAAGTTTGCACAAAGACCTAGTGATGTGACACTATTTAACTGGTCTGCAAAACTAAAATTCGTTAGGGTCCGAGGGCTTGATTAAGCGGATGGAAAGTGTTAGGCACCCCCCGACTTTTGTGATAACACGGTTACTGCCATTTTCTGATTTAAACTTTTAACTATTTATGTATGTGTTGGTCTATGTGCAGTTATTTAGAAGTAGTGATATGCGTCGTTCGCACCTATATACAAAGGGTTTGACTTTTGTATAAAAGTTCAATTTTAACAAGATATAGCAATGATGTTTTGTAAAACAGGTTTTTCAAACCCTTGTGCTCAATAGTAATTGAGGCCTTTGATACTTCTATTTTATTGTGTGTTCTGTGATGCCCCCAAAACAGGTATACATCACCCATCTTGACTCGCCAGATACAAGGTACTGAATACAAATACAACTTAATTATACAACAGTCGTGTAAAATACGACAAAACATAGGCTGTGAGTTTTAATACAAATATTGTCATCTAGACAATATCCACACTCAATGGAGTCCTCATTACATTTATTATCACACTATTTAACAGAATAGTGAGGACAACTAATGCACCATCTAGGACCATCACTCTGTTCCCCGACTAGTCCCAAATTACGTTCTCATTTCCCAAGAGAACATTGAAAAGAAAGGTGAGCTCAACTAGCCCAAAGAAGAAATATTATGACTAAGATAATGCATAATAAATTATCATTAGCCTTCAACGGTGTTAAACTGATAAATATAATAAACATCAAGTTTAACTGCAGCGGAACAAGCAATCCATTAGAAGAGTCAAGTAGAGAATAAAATCTATTATCTTCTATGATTTAAAAGGTTTTTCATCACTTTTATCGTTGAGACTCAGCTTAATAAATAAAATCGAATCATCCCTTCTCCACGACCAAGGATATTCATGTAATCATCAATGGTCATGACTATACCGAATAATCCCTGGTCATAATCATATAAATAACTGTCCACCAATGAACTACAGGCCAATGAGGACTTTTACCACATCATTCGTCACCTTACGGTCATGATTATATCGAATAATCCCTGGTCATAATCATACCAAGTCTATCTATGCACGTAAGCCAAAGATGACTTTCAACATAATATAAGCATGAGGATGATGACAATTCAATAAAACAGGTTCAAGAATAAATTTTAAAGATTTATAAGTTAATTTATCATGAACTCAATAACGTCCAAATTGTCAACATGATACTGCTTTATGCAGTAAAATTCAAGAATGCTCAGAAGAATATTTCCATGAAAAGATACTGGATGAAGCGCAAATATCAAGGATATTCCACTAATTTCATGGAGTATAGAAGCCAAAGCTTTAACCAACTGAGTATAATATAATATATGAAACTGCAAATGGATTTTCACCCGCCATGCGGTAATCCATGTATACAGATCATTTCCACAACTTAATAAGGAATGAATACACAGGATCATTCACCATGCATGTGGTAATCCACATGGATAGGTTATTCCAACAGAATAATAAAGAATGGAATAACAGAAGGATTCACTATGCTATATGCGATAAATTACCGACTAAAGTTATTCCCAATGTAATAATAAATAATGGAACCGTGTCCGGCGAAATGCACGTATGTGGATATTCCGATATAATAATAAAGAACATAATATTAGAAGAACTTCACCATGTATGCAGATTCAGATAAAAAAGTTATTCCAATGTAATAATAAGAATGGAATAACAGAAGAATTTCACCAAGTATTGGGTATCCCGCAGATATCAAAGTTATTTCAACAGAATAATAAAGAATGGAATAACAGAAGTTCTCTTCATGAATAAGAAAGAAAGAATACCCCTTACGAGTACAACAAATAATATCCCCTACCTTAGAAAAAAAATTGGATATTGGAGTAGTGAAGTAGGAGAATACTTTTCTTCTTTCTCTCTATAGTTTCTCTCTCTAGAGTTTCAGTGAATTCGTAATAAATAATGAAGGAATGAGCTTCTATTATAGGAGAATAGACTGAATAGTAACTAATTCATGAACGGTCCAGATTGTTTTACTTTTAAACGGATGGTCCATATTGGTTTACTATTAAAACTTAAAGCAACGGTCCATACTGATTTACTATTAAAACTTTAAACCAGCGATCCATATTGATTTACTATTATAACTTTCCACCAGCGGTCCATATTGATTTACTATTATAACTTTCCACCAGCGGTCCATATTGATTTACTATTATATCTTCAACCAACGGTCATAAAAATTAGCACATGTCCTCATAGAATAATATTGTACCAAAAAATGATTTGGACCGAAAAGAAATATATCTTACGAGTTAATAGTACCCCGTGAATAGTAACTCATGAATACTAACTCATGAATAGTAACTCGTGAATAGTAACTCGTGAATAGTAACTCATGAATAGTACTCCAACACGAAAAGTATCCCGAATACCCAATTGAACAATATAACCTCCAGACATCAATTATTATCGAAACAAATGTCAATTTCTACTAACACAAATAATTTCAACACAATGGAACTATAAAATTCATCTTTAATCAACACGAACTTATTCATCATTAATATTATAATTCACAATATTTAACATTAAATCGTTCCCAAGAAAGAGGGGCTTTTTGATAAGGATTTCTCCTTATTTAGCGCAATTAGGTGACCAAACCTCTCCGATGTAACTTCTAGACATTGTAAATATTGCAAATAATAATATGAATAACTTTACCGTCTCAATTATTGATTTAATAATATAACATATTATATAGATGATACTATAACAATAATTAAATCAATAATATAAGAGATATGATGCAGCAATTACTGTAGCAATAATTGAGTATAACTGAGTGACTTCTCACCTTCTCACGTAAGCATCAATAATCAATACCGTATGCTACTATGCAACCATGCGTATTACTGTACTTTTACAACTGGGTAGTTCAACAGTTTTAACGGTAACACCTCCGCCATTATTTTTATAGAAAGATAATTTTGTCGTTTTCTAACTACGACAATACTTCCGTTGTGGGGTCCACCAATGATTGTGTCGTTGTACAATATTCCCTGTTAAAACGAATATTCTCCGACCAATCGAATATTATATAACCACTTGCTTACTTTGAAAAATTTATAAATATTACCTACAACTATAACATTATATCAAATCCACACCATAATATTAAAAAAAATATTTTTAGAAATTTAAATCTTTATTCATAAAATTTGGAGTCTCACAATCTCCCCTCCTTATGAAATTTCGCCCTCAAAATTTACGTGACGCACTCGGTGGTATTAGAAGAGATGAGGATACCTTGACTTCATTTCAGATTCTAACTCTTGAGGTATAACCTTTGAGTGTTGAATACGATCCTTCTTATCCAAGATTTTAACACGTATCTCTTCATACGTTAAATCTTCTGCTATCTCGTCTTGTTTTAATTCAATAATGTGGTTCGGGTCGTCCACATATTTACGTAACATCGATACGTGAAAAATGTTATGAACACGCCACATACTTGGCGGTAAAACAAGTCTATAGGCCGCAGTTCCTACTCGATCGAGGATTTCAAATGGGCCAATTAAATCGAGGGTTGAGATTTCCTCTCTTCATCTATTCTTGCTTCTAGAATAACGCCCTCTTGAACCTTCTTAATTCTTCACATTTATCTGCTCTGGTGTGTAGCTTGAGCAGCTTTAACTTTATCGATTAAAGTCAATTCTACTCGTATATTCGTTATCTTCACGTGGGTTCGTATATTCGCACTTGTAAACGTATAGGATCTTCTACTCAACGCGTTAGCTACCACGCAAATCGCACATCGCATATCGCAAATCACAATGTAATGAATGTTATGATGAATGTTAAAATGTTTTTGCAAATCGCTTACCTTTACCGATCATTGTTAATGCCTATGTTGGTGTTGACTCCTTTTGCATTTAATCGATGATGCTTGTTTGATGAAGATAAGTTGAGATGTTTTGTACATCTCTGATGGGTATGACATTATGAAATCCCCGGACTTCCCCGATGTATATACTGGTAGTTTGCAACGGTGCTTACCCTGTTGATCGCCAATCTGTTTTGGTTCCCACTTGAATGGTGGTATACGAAGCTTTCATCGCTGAACTGTCTTGATGTTGCGCTGAATTAATGCCAATGGTTTTTAGAATATCGGATCTTCCGATACCTTCGCTGAAGTAATATTCCAAGGTTTATTTTGCCAGACTCTGCCTGATATTATTCTCACCCCTTTTTAAGGTGATTTGGAGTTTCCTTTCGCTGTTGGGTGCTTGTGCCCCATTTCCTTGAGTTCTTAATTCGTAACTCGACTGAACTGATGACCTGAATGCTGTTGACATCCCTGGGGGTTGTTGTTTTTTCTTTCACTGCCCAGATTTGAACTTCGGTGTAGAGGCCTCAACTAATGAGGACTTGACGTAGGTTAACATGTTTGATGGTGTAGATTTCCTTCGCTAGACCTTTCGTCGTTGGCCTTCTGCTCCCGAGTTAAGAACGTTTTTGAGAATTTTCCCCTTCTTTCGTAGGGGCACGCTTATGTTGCCATGATTTCTTTAAGGAGTTCTCCCCTTTCTTTTGATGAGAGGCTTTATGTCGCCTTAAACTCCTTCTCTTTTCGGGAATCAAAAAATGCCCCAGTCCTTTCACATGTTGTTGCCAGGGATTCATATGAGGAACTCTCTTTGTTGACCAAGTCGCGATTGAATAATGTCCTCACATATGGATTGTTCATTCTTAGAAGAGTATGATTGGAAAAGACCAAATGATCATACCGAATCGCCAATGAGATGATGTGAGGGTAGCTCTAATGCTGATGTACCATGCTGATGGTGCTGACTGGCGCATTTTCCTCTTTAGAATGGTTGATAAATGCCCCAGTGTTGAGTTATCGTTGTTCCTGAGATTTCTCCCACCTGGCTTGTTGTCTGGGATAGTTGCTTTGACAGATGGGCTGATAAGATGCCGAGATCACAAAAGGCATTTACCTCTGTACCAGATGATGAACATGTAGTGTATTTGGGCTTTGATGTTGATAGCTTTTCTAGTAAAGATGTCGCTCTAGTTGAGAGAGATGATGCTCTAACTCATAGGGATACCGCTGTTCTTGAGCGGGATGAGGCTAGATCATTCAGAGATGCAGTGATTATTGAGCAGGGTAATGCTATATCTGCCCGAGATATCACATGTAGTTGGCAGTGGATCTGTTGGCTCGTGTAGAAACCTTTGGGCAGGAGATCACATCGTTACCTCCTTCTTCTGAGAGGGAATCCATGTTGGACTTGATAGCCCGCATATACACTGATTTCTAGATGGGCTTATATTTTCCTTTACAGACTAGCTTAGCCATTTTGTCATGTACAGTACACATTGTATATATCAAACAACATTATATATGGCAGGGAAATATATGTTGATTCACTTCCCTTTTAGTTGTGCCTTGTTACTTGGTTGATATTTGCTTGTTTCTCCAGGACTTTGTGATCAGGATGTATTCTGAACTCCTCCTTGATGGATGGACAGTGATATATCTTAGGATTTTCAGAATGGATCGTCGATCTGTGTGTATTCCCTACCATCTTTGGTGTCTTGGGACTAATTTCTATATGTGGCTATGGACAGGAGTGTTTTTGTTGTTTTTGTTTTTGTAAGGAGAAGGGTGTAGAAATGTTTTTGTTGTTTTTGTTTTATCGTGACCGATCAAAATAAAATGGTTGCCTACGTAATCCTATTGAAGAGGAGATTAGGTCGACGTAGTTCGCCCCATGTACAGGGCGGATTGCAGATGAAAAGTTTAATCCCATGTATAAGATAAATTGAAGGTGTGAAAGGTTTAATTCCTGGTGGGATAAACTGAAAGTGTGAAAGGTTTTGAAAACCTGCGGGGAGTGAAGGATCTGGTGATCCGAAACCAGGCTGCTGGTTGGAAAGTGTGATTATCCATAATGGGGTAAATGGGTGTGAAAAAGGTTGTATGTAGTGAAGGGTTTGAGAAAACCTGGATTGACTGGGGATCTGGTGATCCAAAACCAGGATGTTTGATTGATGGTAACTTTTAGACATAAGCTTTCACCGTTTCTCGAATGCGAGTTAATGGTATTGAAATTCATCGCCAATCGATTCCACGTAATCTCGAAAGCGCACCTCTTGTCAATACCTCCTTGACAATAAAGGGGCCTTCCCAGTTCGGGGCTAATTTTCCCTTGGACTGAGCTTTGTTGTCAATGATCTTCTTCAAAACCAAGCCATGTTGTTTGAAATGTCGTAGTCAGACTTTTCTGTTGTAGGATCTTCTTTACAAATAGAGGGTCGCTCATGTGTGGGCCACATACTCCCCCATGGATTTCATCCATGAACCTCTGAGCTTGGTCCTTGTCCATACATCTGAGGAGACCTAGTCCTGTATCTCTTTTGTAGAGTCCATCTTAGCTCAGGTAGAATTTCATAGCAAGTCGATGGATCCGCCTTTTCTTAGTCGGGCTCGCCTCAGCGGGTGTAGATCTATCTTGTGAATGCTCATTGATATACTGATATCAAGGGTGTTGGATGGGAGGTAGCTCATCCAATACTTCTCCAATGTAATTCCCATAGGTTGGAGCCTTTTATTAGGCAAATGTGAGGGTTGACATGTCTTCCTTGTCATGTATGTTGATCAAGGAGGCCAAGGTTGCTAGCGCATCCGCAAAAGCATTCATATTCCGAGGAATGTGGAGGAAGGATTTTTCTTCAAACTTCGAAGCCATCTGTGGAACCTACCGATGGTAAGGCAGCAACTGTAGAACCTGTTGAAGAGCTTTTTTCTTTTTCTTTTTCTTTTATTTTTTTAATTTTATTTTTATGCATTAGAACGTGGAAAAGAGCCATATGGCTCACTGATAGGTAGCTCCGGCATTGATGAGGCCGAATGATAATCGACTGTAGCAAAAGGTTCCCCAAGTAGTGATGAATGTAGTTTTCTCACGATCCTTTTCAACAACCATGATTTGATGGTGCCCCGCAAAGCAATCCGCAAAAGAGTACATGTTGTATTGAGTAGTATTGTCAATGAGAATGTGGATAAATGGCACAGGAAAGCTATCTTTAAGGCAAGCTTTATTCAGGTCCTGGTAATCCACGCAAACTCGCACCTCTCCCCTGGTTTGGGCACATGGACTATGTTTGATAGCCATTCAGGGTATGTTGACACCATGATAATGTCGGCTTGAAATTGTTTCACAATTTCTTCTTTAACTTTTAACCTCCACTCAGGTTTTAATCGCCTGAGCTTCTGCCTGATTGGCTTGAATCCTCCTTTGATGGGAAAGCGATGAATGACAATGTCAGTGGATAAATAGACCATGTCTTCATGAGACCATGCAAACACATCCTGGAATAGGGTCAATAGAGTAACCATGTCATTCCTTTGGTTTGGAGTGAGGTCCGTACCAATCTGGATTTATTTGGGGTTTTCTAAGGTTTCGAGGTTTAAAAGAGGTAGGTTGATCAAGATTTGGCTTGGGTTTGTCTTCGACCCATTCTTTGATCTCCTTAGGTATCTCATAGTCCTCTTGTATTTCCATCAAGTCTGAGTCCAACTTTACATCAAAGTTATAGTCCTTGTGGAGAATAGGCACCTCATCAGTAAGTCTAGGCACATCTAACTTTAGAGTCCTGAAACAAAACGCTTTCACTTAATATATGCAACTGTTCAATCACACAAAGTGTTAGCATATAATGACAAAAGTAACTACTAATACTACACAGAAAAAGTAAGCAATTATTGCTATATACAAGGCAGAATGAGTTTCTGCCCATTTTACCCTTGTCGACCAATTCAAGGAGTGCTACTCCAATTGTCGAGGGAAAAGTCCTGGTGGACTACGGTGATGGAGGAACTATCATCGTCTTTCTTTTCCTGAATGATGACCATTATGTCTGGGCAATCATCGTCTGGGGTGTATATGTTTGTGTGTTCATCATAGACAATGATGCGTACGTTGGACATCATTCTGACGATGTCTTATTTAATTCTTCATTCCTCTTCTTCCATTGCGGGATCTGGAACTAGGATTTCTTTCTCCTTCACCGGTATCAGTTTAGGAAATAACATAGTCATTACATGGGCATGCACCTTTACAGGAGGTTGTGTGGACTCAAGATCTTCGGGGAAGATAATCGCCATGTGGCTGAAGATGAAGGAATTTGATGATGCTTATGAGGATTCCTATGACTGGAACTAGCAGTATACGGACCTTGGGTTCCTTCTTATGTGGAGGATTCAACATGTACTAGTATCCTTACACCCTGAGTAGATTGGTGTAGTTCTTTAAGCAGAACAACCAAATCTATGATTTGTTTACTTAATTCATCGAATTCTTCGCGAGAAACTGGATTAAGATCAGTTTGGTTAGATGAAGACATAATTGGTTGTAGGCTCGTGGCTCTTTTGGATTTTGATCGGGTTACTGTACCAATTATATCCCTACAAAAACTCATGTAGTTTAGTCTTAGGGAATGTATCAATATTACGTAATGTGTCCGTTTAGGAGTATCGTCCTGCGAAACGGATGTCAGTTTGACAAGATAGCATGTCAGGTTTTGATATAAAGGGAATGCATGTACACATATTCCTTTATATTTTCCATTACATTGAGATTTACATGGAAATGAAATTACAAGCAATTGAATTTACAAGTAATTAAAATGTGAAAATATGAAGAGACTTTCCTTCGCGTTTGGTTTATCAGAGGCTGACCTATCTTAGGATACTCTCGCGGTTTTTCGGCATGAAGGTTCCCAAATTATCGCAATTTACTTGACAGGAAATTAATCCGGTCTTTCAACTGGAGCGAATTTGGGTGGTGCCTTTCTGAGCCTCATTGGAATTAGTCTTCCTACGAGTCCAGTAATCAAACACCGATAGGATATCCTCCTGGTGGAGGAACCACACAACATACATGCACATACAACGTTTCTCACCGTTTATGAAAATGATGACATGTGCGAAGCACTACTATCACAAGCAGATATAGTGTAAAGCATTAAGCGCAGTAAACTATATGCATTCGTACACATTCATCATAAATGTAAATGCAACATCCACACACAATCATATAACATTTTTGAAAAGATTGTAATAGCGGCTTAAGCCCTCTTACTGGAGTCCCCAGCAGAGTCGCCACCTGTAGACGTCGAGATTTTTATTTGCCCATTTTCGTTACTTGTTCTTTGGTGTTCTCATGTTAGGTGATATTTGTTTAAAAAAATAAGAGAAAAAGGTCCGACATGTATAATGTCGACGATGGACTGTTAAGAGTCGCCAGTTGATTTTTTTATATGGTTGTATCAACACAACCGAGAAAAGGTTTGCACATTCTCTTTTCAAGAAACTGTTATATGAATGTGTGTGTATGTGGATCAATGTGCAATTATTTGGAAGTAGTGCGAGGCCTCGTTCGCACCTATATACACAGGGTTTGAATTTGTGTAAAAATTTAGTTTTAACAAGATATGGCAATGATGTTTTATAAAAGAAGTTTTTCAAACCCTTGTGCTCAATAGTAATTGAGACCTTTTATACTCCCATTTTTATTAAGTGTTCAACTTGATAGTTTTTTATATCTTTTAGGCAGGTTTGTTTTGATCCGGGTAAGATTCTCGCTTGCGGCTTTCTTACTACTGGTTGTTTTTAATTTTCGAGATGCGAAGCATCTTCAAGAAAATAATATACAAAATAGTGTCGAACTCCTCGTGGGTATGATAACCATCTGAGGAAATCCAAACACCGCGAATAAATTTACAAGCTGCTT
This sequence comes from Panax ginseng, assembly GCA_020205605.1. Taxonomy (NCBI): domain Eukaryota; kingdom Viridiplantae; phylum Streptophyta; class Magnoliopsida; order Apiales; family Araliaceae; genus Panax; species Panax ginseng. The sequence goes on from CM035138.1 coordinate 66,377,211, forward strand.
ACAGCTGAAGATGTCCATCACGGGAACCGAATCTAGATCCAATGGACTGAATCTGTGATCACATGATTCCTAAGCTCACATGATGCCGCAATTGATAATAAAGCAGTAAGCAGGTATATATATGTATATATATATATATATTAAAGCAGTAAACGCTCCGGATATAAAACCTAGACTCATCGAACAGAGTTTGACACACATTTCATATATATAAATATATATATATACAAAAGCAAATAAACGCTCCAGACCGAAGTCTAGGCTCAATCGAGGCATAACTCGATAATGTTAGTCCATATATATATATATATATATATATATATATATATATATATATATGTACAAACTGAAATAAAACCACGGACCGAAATCTGGGCAAACACACGGAACACGACTCTCAACGTGAAGAAAAGTGTGTGCAAATATGAAGAGATAGGCTTTATAGTGGGTAAGAAGGTTTACAGTGGGCTGCCAAAGAAGACTTCTATGTCTTTAAAAGGATGAACACTCAGCTCTTGCCGGTAAAAATATGACAAAATATAAGCTTACAAGTGTTTAGAATGAGAAAGCACTCAGTTAATAGTGTGTATAGAACAAATTAGACAGGGCTTCCTCACCATTTCTCTTCCAAATAAGGCCACCCCAAGCCCTCTATATATAGAGGGGGGTGCCGCAGGTCTACCTGCGGCTGCCCAGGATGCCCAGCAATGTGGGTCCCATCGTGCTAAAGTACGTACACTCGGAAAACGTGCTGTTCGCTCGGACCTTCATAAATTTCAATCCGGGAGTCCGATGGAAACGTGCCATACCATTCTGGAAAGCTCTTTCTGAGAGATACACAATGACATAAGATTTACCCTTTTTGATTCCAGGAAGATGGGTGTGAGACCCCAGATTTTATGAATAAATATTTAATTTTCTCGAAATAATTTTTTTGAATATTATAGTGTGGATTTGAGATAATGTTCTAGTTGTGGGTAGTATTTATAAATTTTGCAAAGTATGCAAGTTGTTATATAATATTCATTGTTGTCGGAAATATTTGTTTGGTCGTGGAATATTCTTTTCCGTTGGGAATATTAATTTACTGCCAGTAGCGAGCCCATTCATGGGCCCCATAACGGATAACTGTCGGATGAAGAAAATGACAAAGTTTGGGTTGTTATAAATAATGGCGTAGTTGTTATCGTTAAGACTTTTGGAATACCTTGGTTAAAATCTGATGAATACGCGTGGTTTCGCATTAATAACATTACGGTATTGCATAAAGATTATTGAATTATTGATCCTTACATAAGAAGGCACTACTCAATAATTATCACAATAGTTACTGTTCAATATTTTCTTTTATTGATTCAATAATTACTGCGTTGATATTTTATATTATTGTTGTTCAATAATTGTCACTGCACAGTATCTCCATTATCAGATCAATAATTCATATTATTTAAATAATATTATTAGATAACATTATTGACAATGTCTAGAAAGTTCTGTCAATGAGAGGTTTGGTCACCTAATTGCACGCCAGTAAGGAGAAATTCTTATTGGAAAGCCCCCTCTTTCCTGAGAACGACCTGGTTGTCATAATTATGATTCTGTAATATTATTTGTGAATAATTAATTATTGATTCATATGAAAAGGAAATATTTATTTTATGTGTATATAAATGATGGATTTATTTATGTGGTTATAATTGAAGGAATAAATGTTGAGGTGTTTTATCAGTATTTTGTCGGATTAGAGGTATTAAAAGATCAAATCGGTGTTTTTAAAGCTCTATTGCGTGAGTTATAATTTTTAATCCGACCGTTGGATCGTTGTGATTTTTGGATATGTTATACATATATAAGTTGAGTATATGTCCACAAATTTTGAACCTTTAAAAATGAACGTATGATTTGTTATGAATTTTAAGAGGTGACTGGTTCAGAAATTGTTGAAGTATCCGAATTTATCATTTTGGTGGAAAATTCTAGAATTGGTGAGCCCCACTTTTGGTTGGTGAGAAATGTGCTCAAATTGAATTTCAAATGTGGTGGGTTGCAATAGTAGCAGGTAAAGCCATCAGGTAGCAGGTCAAGACTGCTTCGGCGTGCTACTATTTTCCTATAAATAGAGGGCTAAGTTAGAATTGAAAATCACACCAGAAATATAAACTTTCTCGCTTTCTCTCTCTACATGGTGTAAGTTCCTTCAGCACTATATCAAGTATTCCAGTCAGAAGTACTGTCTTTTTGAGGTAAGGGGTATTATTTATTTCATATTCTGAAGAGATATTATTTTTCGTATTCGTATGAATATTATTTCGTTCAATATTCGCAAGAAATATTATTTTCATTTAATATTCGTAAGAGATGTTATTTTCTTCGTAAGTGATATTATTTCTTCAATGTCATTATGCCGAAATATTGGTTGGAACTTTTTATCAAATTTGGAACTTTTCATGTCGGGGTTACTATTCATGAGTTACTATTTATGAGTTACTATTCACGAGTTACTATTCATGAGTACTATTCATGAAGCATGATGATTTTTCTTGTGGAATTTCTATCTTTTGGTGTCGGAGTTACTATTCACGTATACGACACTATTCACGAATACGACACTATTCACCGAAAAATAAAATTTTCTTCTTTTTGTCCAAGATGTCTATTATGGTTACTATCTTTGATTGTATCCATGTTTTGATCTTTATTATTGAATTTTGTTTCAAAATTGGTTATTAGGGAGTATTATTGATCTTGGATAAACTGTGATACGAATCTCTAATATTTGTTATTTTGTTTCACTAGATTCGTTTCTTTAACATATTTTCATCATCCTCAGTCCTAAATGATGATATTACTGAATATCTTTGGCCTGTAGTGCAAAGATGAATGATTAAATGAATATCTTTGGCCTGTAGTGCAAAGATGAATGATTAACTGATGAATATCTTTGGCCTGTAGTGCATAGATGGATGATTACCTAATGAATATCTTTGGCCCGTAGTGCAAAGATGAACAGGTGTTGAGATGAACATGACCAACTGGTGATACAAATGAATATCTTTGGCCTGTAGTGCAAAGATGAATATTTGATTCAAGATGTATATTGATTGATGTTACAGGGATAAAATATTGATGATGAACTTTTAAATCTTAGAAGATAGTAGAATTCTTTCTCTACTTAACTCTTCTAATGGATTGCTTATTCCGCTGCAGTTGTTGATCTAAAACTTGTTTTCTATTATATTTTTCCTTGTTGAAGACTAATGATAATTTATTGTATATTATCTTAGTCATAATATTTTGTTACTGGGCTAGTTGAGCTCACCCTTTCTTTCATTGTTCTCTTCAGGAAATGAGAATATAGCTGGGACTAGTCGGGGAATGGATTGACGGTCCAGATGGTTGCATTAGTAGTCCTCACTATTCTGTGAAATAGTGTATCAATAATTGTAATAAGGACTCCTTTTGAGTTTTTATACTCTCTATTAGACAATAGTTGTATTCAAACTCATAGTATATGTGTTGTCGTATTACTGAAGTTGTATTTATTTTTGTACCATGTATTTGGCGACTCATAATGGGTTGGGTGGAATGGACCTGTTTTGGGGTCGTCACAGTTGGTATCAAAGCTTAGGGATATGATCCCTGGCTGAGATGTGAGACAAGAACTAGGAGGGGAGAGACGGGGAATTGTTTCGTTAGTATGACCTACCTAAGTTTATTTGGTATTTAATTGGTCGGTCAGAGTATAGGGATAATATGTTGCATGTCAATTAACCCTTGTTTTGTGGCAGTGTTTAAAATGGCAGTTGAAAATGTTAGCAATAGTATGAATGAGACCGTGCAGACACCTCTAATCACCAACTAGGTTAATGTGATTAGAGATATCCATGTGGTGATTGAGGAATTAAAAGTTTCACTCAAGCTAGTCGCAAAGGTAGCAACTGAGAGTGAGGAAGAAGAGGAACCTGAGGATGATTTATTAGAAGAACTTATTGATCAAAATATAGAATTGCAAAATCGTATTCATGAGTTAGAAGAGCATACTGAAGAACGGCAGGCGGTAGTAGAACAAAGGGATGCAACAATTCAAAATTGTATTACCCGATGTGCGATGGTTGAATAGAAGCACTCTTTGGCAGAGTATACGATATTAAAGCTAGAATCTGAGAATTCAAACGTCAAGCAGCAGATGAAAGAAGAAGTAACTGAACGAGTGAGAATGAAAGATGCATGGGTAAAAGCCGCACGACGCGTTGATATGGTGGAAAGAGAAGTCCGATCCAAGAAAGCTAAAATAGATGATATGTATTTCTCTTTTTCAACAGCAATTGGGAGAATCCAGCATCGAATTTTGAATTACCCTGACGAGGAATCGAATGAAGTTATCACGGGTTAGTTAATTATAAATTTTTGCGAAGTCTATACCTTATTAGATACCGGTTCTACCCATTCTTTTATCTCTCTTGCTTGCGCTCAACATTTAAATTTGACTCTGGAGAAATTAGACTTTGACTTATCGGTCGAAACTCCATTAGGAGAAACCTTCATTACATGTGATATCCAAGTCTTGGACGAGAGTCACAGTTGTGAATGATATTTCTATTGTTAATAAATCTCCTTACGTATTCTCGAGGGACTTCTTAGCCTACCCCTAGAGCGTGAAATCGAATTTTGTATTGACCGCAGTACAAAACCCATTTCTAAAACTCTCAAATATTTCTTCACCTAAAACGAACGTATTATGCGCTGAAGACGTTGGCTCGAGCTGTTGAAGATTACGATTATACCATTCAATACCATCGTGGGAAAAGCGAACGTGGTAGCCGGCGCGATCGAAAGGAGAGATCGTATATGTTTACAAGTGCGTAATATACGAACTCACGGAGGATAGTAAATATACGATTAGAACCAAAGATAAAGTTAAAGTTGCTCAAGCTATAGACCCGGAGCTGATGAATGTGAAGAAGAAGGTTCAAGAAGGTGTTATTCTAGAAGCAAGAGTCTATGAAGAGAGGAAATTCTCAACCCTCGATTTTATTAGCCCATTTGAAATCCTCGATCGAGTAGGAACTGTGGCCTATAGACTCGCCTTAACGCTAAGTATGTCGCGTGTTCATAACGTTTTTCACGTATCGATGTTACGTAAATATGTGGACGACCCAAACCACATTATTGAATTGGAATTAGACGAGATAACTGAAGATTTAACGTATGAGGAGATACGTGTTAAAATCTTGGATAAGAAGGATCACATTCGACACTCAAAGGTTATACCTCAAGAGTTAGAATTTAAAGTAAAGTCAAGGTATCCTCAACTGTTCGGCATACCAGGTACGTACGTAAATTTTGAGGGCAAAATTCCATAAGGAGGGGAGATTGTGATACCCCAGATTTTATGAATAAATATTTAATTTCTCGAAATAATTTTTTTGAATATTATAGTGTGGATTTGAGATAATGTTCTAGTTGTGGGTAGTATTTATAAATTTTGCAAAGTATGCAAGTTGTTATATAATATTCATTGTTGTCGTGGAATATTCGTTTGGTCGTGGAATATTCTTTCCGCTTGGGAATATTCGCATCTGACGCCGCAGACCATCCGTGGGCCCCATAACGGATAACCGCTTGGGATGAAGAAAATGACAAAGTTTGGGTTGTTATAAATAACGACGTAGTTATTATCGTTAAGACCGTTGGAATACCTCGTGGTTAAAATACGATGAATACGCTATGGTTGCACAAAGAAAGACATGGTATTGCATGTATTGTTGAATTATTGATCCTTACGTAAGAAGGCACTACTCAATAATTGTCACAGTGAGTTATCGCTCAATATTTTATTTTATTGATTCAATAATTGCTGCGTTGATATTTTATATTATTGTTGTACAATAATTGTCACTGCACAGTATCTCAATTATCAAATCAATAATTCATATTATTTGAATAATATTATTAGATAGCATTATTGACATTGTCAGAAAGTTCTGTCAAGGAGAGGTTTGGTCACCTAATTGCGCGCCAGTAAGGAGAAATCCTTATCGGAAAGCCCCCTCTTTCCTGGGAATGGCCTGGTTGTCATAATTGTGATTCTGTAATATTATTTGTGAATAATTAATTATTGATTCATATGATAAGGAAATATTTATTTTATGTGGATATAAATGATGGATTTATTTATGTGGTTATAATTGAAGGAATAAATGTTGAGGTGTTTTATCAATATTTTGTCGGATTGGAGGTAAAGGTCAAATCAGTGTTCTTAAAGCTCTATTGCGTGAGTTATAATTTTTAATCCGACCGTTGGATCGTTGTGATTTTTGGATATGTTATACATATATAAGTTGAGTATATGTCCACAAATTTTGAACCGTTAAAAATGAACGTATGATTTGTTATGAATTTTAAGAGGTGACTGGTTTAGAAATTGTTGAAGTATCCGAATTTATCATTTTGGTGGAAAATTCTAGAATTGGTGAGCCCCACTTTTGGTTGGTGAGAAATGTGCTCAAATTGAATTTCAAATGTGGTGGGTGGCAATAGTAGCAGGTAAAGCCATCATGTAGCAGGTCAAGATGCTTCGGCGTGCTACCATTTTTCTATAAATAGAGGACTAAGTTAGAATTGAAAATCACACCAGAAATATAACCTTTCTCTCTTTCTCTCTCTATATTATCGAGCGTATTCTTGTGAGTATTTTGATACTTTGAGTGTTGCTACACGGTGCAATTTCCTTCAAAGATTATATCCAAAGATTCCAAATGTAAGTCACTGCCTTTTTGAGGTAAGGGTATTATTTATTTCATATTCTGAAGAGATATTATTTTTCGTATTCGTATGAATATTATTTCGTTCAATATTCGCAAGAAATATTATTTTCATTTAATATTCGTAAGAGATGTTATTTTCTTCGTAAGTGATATTATTTCTTCAATGTCATTATGCCGAAATATTGGTTGGAACTTTTTATCAAATTTGGGACTTTTCATGTCGGGGTTACTATTCATGAGTTATTATTTATGAGTTATTATTCACGAGTTACTATTCATGAGTACTATTCACGAAGCATGATGATTTTTCTTGTGGAATTTCTATCTTTTGGTGTCGGAGTTACTATTCACGTATACGGCACTATTCACGATATCGATACACTATTCACTAAATCATTTACACTATTCATAGAAAAATGAAATTTTCTTCTTTTGTCCAAGATGTCTATTATGGTTACTATCTTTGATTGTATCCATGTTTTGATCTTTATTATTGAATTTTGTTTCAAAATTGGTTATTGGGGGAGTATTATTGATCTTGGATAAACCGTTATACTAATCCCTAATATATGTTATTTTGTTTCACCGGATTCGTTTTTTAACATATTTTCATCATCCTCGGTCTAAATGATGATATTATTGAATATCTTTGCCTCAGAAAGTGCAAAGATGAATGATTAAATGAATATCTTTGGCCTGTAGTGCAAAGATGAATGATTAACTGATGAATATCTTTGGCATGTAGTGCAAAGATGAATGATTACCTAATGAATATCTTTAGCCCGTAGTGCAAAAAGATGAGCAGTGTTGAGATGAACATGACCATTGGGTGATACAAATGAATATCTTTGGCTCTGTAGTGCAAAAGATGAATATTTGATTCAAGATATATATTGATTGATGTTACAGGATAAAATATTGATGATGAACTTTTAAATCTTAGAAGATAGTAGAATTCTTCTCTACTTGACTCTTCTAATGGATTGCTTATTCACCGCATAGCTTGTTGATCTAAAACTTGTTGTCTATTATATTTTTCCTCGTTGAAGACTAATGATAATTTATTGTATATTATCTTAGTCATAATATTTTGTTACTGGGCTAGTTGAGCTCACCCTTTCTTTTACTGTTCTCTTCAGGAAATGAGAATATAGCTGGGACTAGTCGGGGAATGGATTGACAGTCTAGATGGTTGCATTAGTAGTCCTCACTATTCTGTGAAATAGTTTATCAATAATTGTAATAAGGACTCCTTTTGAGTTTGTATACTCTCTATTAGACAATAGTTGTATTCAAACTCACGAGATATGTGTTGTCGACATGAAGTTGTATTTATTTTTGTACCATGTATTTGGCGACTCATAATGGGTTGGGTAGAATGGACCTATTTTGGGGTTGTCACAATGGGTCCATGACCGAAATAGCATTTTCGGGTTTCCGTTAGGCAATCCGATGAGCTGTTTTGGGTAGTTTGCGCTCTGAAGTTAAGATATGGTTCTTGTGGGACTTCTTTTGAAGAAATTTGAGTTGAAATGAGTGTATTTGATTTGAAGTGAAGTTGAGTTGGCAAAATGACTATTTTGCCCCTCCCGGGGTTATCTCCAGTGTTCGCGTAGTTGTAGCAGTCTTTTCTCAGGGTTATCTCTAAGGTTGTCATGATGTTGACTCTGAATATCCTCAGGGTTATCTCTGAGGTTGGAATTGATGTTGTGGTTCTCCAGGGTTACCTCTGGAGTGTGAAAAAGACACTTTTTCCCTACTGCATAGTTAGTAACAAGAAAAAAAAAATTCGAGTGTCTACAATTATATTATTATACTCGTGGGCAATCGTGCTCACTCTTTCGTAATAATAACATTGTAGTTAAGAATAAAAGGTCCGACGAGCCTTCTACTAGTAAAGGGAAGGGCAAAGTTAACAAGTGATAAAGACTTGTTGTTTATTTGATGTATTTATGTTTTAGACTTGTGTTAAAGTAAGTCTTATTATTTGTTTATCTTTTCGCATTTAAGATTTAAGGTTAGTATGACCTGTGATTGATGTATTTACATTCAGATGTTGTAACTCCATAAGGAGAGGATTTATTTCTATATATTTATGGTTTTTCATTTATTATGGGTAGATAGATACATGAGGTTTGGACAATGAAACACCAAATCTCATGGGATTTTAAGTACCCGGATTTGGGGGTGTCATAGGATCACCTCTAGATGCCAAACACTTGGGTGGCTAGCGTTGATCAAAGGAAGGAATCAAACTCGATGGATTCAAGTTGAACACGAAAATGATTTGAAGGTGAACTAGTACCTGAGGAAGCTCGAATCTTCAAGGGTATAATTCTTGTTCTTTATCTTTTTGTTTAATTAATAATTGTGCATAAAGGATGGTCTGAGTATATGGTTTGTAAAATTTTAAAACTCTATTTTACCACGTTTCCGCTATTTTGTGTAATTTGATTGTGTCCATGAATCTTACAAACCTAACATTGATTTAATTTACTATTGGTATAAATCATGTTTTTGGAGAAAACTGCACAATTATATATATTTTTTATTTTGATTTTTATTAAGATAAAAGGTTTATTTTAATTAAAATTAAATTAAATATTTTTTTCCAGTAATTCTAAATTAAAAATAAAGGAATTTTATTTTGATTTGGAATTGGATTAAAATAAAGTTGTTTATTTTAATTGGAATTGACAGCCACATTTGTTTGAATAAAAGAGTTTATTCAAAAGTTTTATAATAACTTGAAATTTGATTTCATATTTATTTGAATAAAAGAGTTTATTCAAAAGTTTTATTTTAATTGAAATTAGATTCCACGTTTGTTTGAATAAAGAGTTTATTCAAAAAAGTTTTATATTAATTTAGAATAAGATTCCATGTTTGTTTGAATAAAAAGTTTATTCACATATGAAATTGAATTCCATGTTTCTTAAAATAAAAGAGTTTATTCACATATGTAATATGATTCCATGTTTCCTAAAATTAAAGATGTTTAATTTTAATAAGGAATATGATTCAACTAATTTTATTTTTCCAAAGAATTTAAAATAAAAAAAAAAGATTTTATTTTGTACTTGAAATTGGATTCTGGTTAATTAAAATAAAGGAGTTTATTTTAATTAAAATTTGATTAAAATAAAGAGTTTATTTTTATTCAAAATTGAATAAAATAAAATAAAGAAATTTATTATGATTTTGATTAAAATAAAGGAGTTTATTTTGTTTCAAAATTAGATTTTATGCTAATTAAAATTGCCTATTAAATGATATTAATATATATTGAATGTTTATTATTCATGAGATGAATTTATTTATTGATGCATATGTAGATGTGTATGATAATAAATGGGATTGATTATGGACTATTGACCAATGTGATTGGATTTTATTTTAGTTGGATGCATGAATGTATGAGTTTTATTAAATGGGGTCTGCGTATATCGTCTTCTCTAATTTTTCTTAATGTAAATTCTATTGTCCTCCTACGTACTTCCCCTTGACTGCTGATCAAGGTTTCTATTTATTTTAAATAATTTTTTTAATAGGAATAGTTAGAATTAATTTTGAAGAATTGGAGATCAAGGAACAAGGAGCGCTTGAAGACCCGTTTGTAATGGAGCCTGGGTTTAAATGTAATAGTTATATTTAAATTTAATTCTTGCAACCTAGGTTTTACCTCTTGGTTCACTTGGTGGCTCTAGTGAACTAAACTAGAATAAAGTCCATAATCAATACGGGTAGAATATAGTATTCTATATGTGCATACTTAATATGACATGTATTATATATATATATATATATATATTATGCAAACATGCTTCATATGTTAATTAATATGACACGTATTTATTTATATATATATATATATATATATATATATATATATATATATATATATATATATATGTGTGTGTGTGTGTGTGTGTGTGTGTGTGTGTAAAAGTGTGTAAATGCGCTAAACAAGATGAGACAAATTAATAACAAACCCCTCAAATATTTTATATTAAGTTGTAACGTTCAAAGATATTTGGAATATCGAAAGTGTGACAACACGAGAATTTGGATATTTATAAATATTAAAATATTGAATTAAGGTTAAATAATAAACCTAGACAGAAAATAATTTAATGGATTTGAGATTTCAGAGAAGCAATTTCGTGAATATAATATTTTTGTGGTGAATTATTCAGGATTAAGTATATAAGTGAATATGTTCTATGTATATGGTATTATATGTGTTCAAAATGTGGTTAAGGGTCAAGGGTTGACCAGATAGATTTTATCAGTGTGAAACCCTAAGTATATATTTAGAACTTTAACATTCAGTTAGAAAACCCTTGCGATTGATAAGAAATCCTAATATCGGACCAGAAACCCTAATTTTATATTTTCGGGAATTTGAAACCCTAATTTGGATTACGAAAACCCTAACTTGGGATCTCAGAGACTTAAGTGTATTAATTATAAACTTAATTAGGGTAAAGCTTAACGAATTAATTAGAAAACCCTAATTAGGATATGTTAATCCTAATTAGCAAGCTTGAGTTATGATTAAGAAATCTTAATATAATTAGAGAATCTTAATTATAATTTTGAAATATTAATTTCTACTTTTGAAAACCTAATTTAGAAATACTAGAAAATTGAATTATGGAAACCTTAGGTTTTAACTCTAAGGGTTAAACCCTAAGGGTCAAACTCTAAGGGTTAAACCCTAAGAGTTGGACGAAATGACAACTTTAGAATTAAAATTGTATGGAAAATGACCATTTTACCCTTTTGTCACATTCTTTAATTGGTGGAGTGCAAATCTTGCCAAGATCTTGGGTTGATGACTAACCCTAGCCCTAGCTCTAGCTATGTGTCAATTACCAGCTATCAATTGCCACTAAATACATTGAATCAAGTCATTTATATAGATTAAGAGAGAGAAAATGGTTACATTCATTTTCATTTTTCTCCAAGCACTTCTCTATCTAAAATTCTGGAATGGGGAGTGTGAGAGAGTGAGGAGATAAGCCATGATCATATCTTAACTCTCAAAGATCGATTGTAAGACCCCAACTTTTATGAATAAAGATTAATTTTTCTTCGAAATATATTTTTGAATATTATGGTGTGGATTTGATATAATGTTATAGTTGTGGGTATTATTTACAAATTTTGCAAAAGTAAGGAAGTGGTTATATAATATTCGATTGGTCGGGGAATATTCGTTTTAACAGGAAATATTCGTACGACGACACAATCATTGGTGGACCCCACAACGGAAGTATTGTCGTAGTTAGAAAACGATAGAATTATCTTTTATAAAATAACTATGAAAGTTTTACCGTTAAACTGTTGAACTACCCGGTGGTAAAAGTACAAAGAATACGGTGGTTGCATAGAGACAGTACACGGTATTGATTATTGATGCTTACGTGAGAAGTCACTCGCTTATACTCAATTATTGCTACAATAATTTCACGATCATATCTCTCATATTATTGATTCAATTATTGTCACAAAGATTATCATCGTGATAATATTTATTATTATTAAATCAATAATTGAGATGACAAAGTTATTCATATTATTATTTGCAATATTGACAATGTCTAGAAGTTCTGTTAAGGAGAGGTTTGGTCACCTAATTGCGCGCCAATAAGGAGAAATCCTTATCGGAAAGCCCCCTCTTTCTTGGGAATGACCTGGTTGTTAAATATTGTGAGTTATAATATTAATGATGAATAAGTTTGTGTTGATTAAAGATGAAATTGATAGTTCTATTGTGTTGGGATCATTAGTGTTAGTGGAAATCGACATTTATTTCGATAATAATTGATGTCTGGAGGTTATATTGACCAATCGGGTAATTAATCGGATAAATGAGTAATTAATTGCTATTATTTCACATGCTTATAACTATTTATTCATATGTGTGTACTATTGATTCACATTTATGTACTAATTGGGGAGGTGGTGCAAGATTGATAATACTTGCATGACTAAATTAAAAATGGAGGTATAGATGAAAGTAATATACTGTAATTAGTTTTTTCACATGATTATACTATTAAGTCACATGAATGAACTATTAATTCACATTATTTACTATTAGGGGAGGTGGTGCAAGTTTAATAATAATTGCAGGACTAAATTAAAAATGAAGAAAAAGAGGAAGGTATTATACTGTAATATTTCGAGTCCCAAAACGTGCAATTATCGAAACTATATTTTCCTATAAATAGAAGCTCATTCTTCTTTCATTCTAACCAATTCACTAAGTCTCACAAGAGCAATTATTATAGAGAGAAAGAAGAAGAGAGAAAGAAGAAGAGAGAAGTCGCTACCTCACTATTCCAAAGATCCAGCTTTCTTCTAAGGTAAGGTATTATTTCTTTCAGATTCATGAAGAGAGTTATTTTCTTTCAATACTTGTAAGGGTTGTTATTTCATTCTTTATTATTCGTTGGAATAACCTATCTGCAAGCGGTTTATCGCATGCCCGTGAATTCTTTTTGTTATTCCATTCTTTATTATTCTCGTTGAATAACTCGTCTCGCAAGGTCTATCGCATGCATGGTGAATTCTTTTGTTATTCCATTCTTTATTATTCCGTTGGAATAACCTGTCTGTGCGGTCTATCGCATGCCTGGTGAATTATTTTGTTATTCCATTCTTTATTATTCTGTTAGAATAACCTGTCTGTGCGGTCTATCGCATGTATGGTGAATTCTTCTGTTATTCCATTCTTTACTATTCTGTTGGAATAACCTGTCTATGTGGACTACCACATGCCTGGTGAATGATCCTTTATATTCATTCCTTACTAAATTGTGGAAATGATCTATCTACGTGGATTACCGCATGGCGGGCAAAAATCCATTTGCAATTTCATATATTCTATTATACTCAGTTGGTTAAAGTTTTGGCTTTTATACTCCATAAAATTAGTAGAATATCCTGGATATTTGCGCTTCATCCAGTATCTTTTCAGGGAAATATTCTTCTGAGCATTCTTGAATTTTACTCCACAAAACAATATCATGTTGACAATTTAGACGTTATTGATTTCTGGATAAATTAAATTATAAATCTTTAAAAAATTTATCCTTGAACTTGTTTTATTGAATTTTTATATCATTGTCATCATCCTCATGTTTATAATATGTTGAAAGTCATCTCGTGGCATGTAGTGCATAGATGGACTTGGTATGATTATGACCATCAGGATTATTCTAAGATAATCATGACCGTAATGTTACAAATGATGTGGTAAAAGTCTTCATTGGTCAGTAGTGCATCGATGGACGTTGTTGGCATGATCATGACCATTGATGAATACACTAATATCCTTGGCCCGTAGGGCATGAATAATTGGTGGTCGGATACTAATGAATATCCTTGGGCCGTAGTGTAGTGGACGACGTGGTTTATTTATTGTCGAGTCTCGCCGATAAAAGTGATGAAAAACCTTTTTCATGTAAGATAGTAGATTTTATTCTCTACTTGACTTTTCTAATGGATTGCTTGTTCCACCGCAATTAAACTTGATGTTTGTTATATTTTATCGCTTAACACGTCAAGGCTAATGATAAATTATTCGCATTATCTTAGTCATAATATTTTTATCGGGCTAGTTGAGCTCACCCTTTCTTTCACCACCGTCCTCTTCGTGAAATGAGAATATACCGGGGCTTAGTCTGGGAACCGGATTGATCATCCAGATGGTTGTTTTAGTAGTCCTCACTATTCTATAAAATAGTGTGACAATAAATGTAATGAGGACTCCATTGAGTGTGGATATTGTCTAAATGACAATATTCTTATTAAAACTCTTAAATTATGTTTTGTCGTATTTTACACGACTGTTGTATAATTAAGTTGTATTTGAATTTTGTACCATATATTTGGCGACTCAAGATGGGTGATGTATACCTATTTTGGGGGTGTCACACAGATCATCAAGGATCAGTTCAAGAATCAAAGCCTAATAGGTATAAAACCCTAAATCTTCAAATTTGTTGTTTGTTGGTTAAATATGTGTAATAAGATGTCATTTAGTGATCTGGGTTGTTAGATCCCAGATCCATAACATCAAAGTGCTCGAAATTGAAGATTTCTTAAATCTGGAAAATTTTGTAAATGTTGTCTAACAGTCACATGTTAGGGCTTCTAGATCTCTGTGTGTTGTTGTATTTTAAGTTATAAACTTGTAGTATGTTGTAAGGGCTTTGATCTGGAACTTGAATCAAGCCCAAATAATGTGTAGATTAAAAGTTATAGGCAGTCAAAGGTCGTTGACCGTTCACTAAAACTGAGTTTCTAGACAACCCAGAAACCCAGATTTCATCTGACAATGATTTCTAAGCTTCTGATTTTACATGTGTTAGATAGTTTGACTAGGTTCTTGTTGTTATGTTGTTGACTGGTATGTGAACTACACATACAAGTCATTAGAATACCCAAATCATAAATAGTAACATAATTAATCAAGGTCAAAGTAGCATTGACCGACTGCCTTATGAAGAAATCTGGGAAACCCAGATTTCTTAAGAACAACTTCTGACAACTAGTTTGACCAACCTAGATCTTATTATTATGATGTTGTTGTTATGATCTGATGATATAGAATTGTGCTCTGACATCAAGACTACAAGTGTGAACCTTTATATCACACAAACAAGACATATACTGCAAACTAAAAGGATCCAAAGTAGGCACCATGAACTGCCTGGGTTTCTGGGTTACCCAGAAAACCTAGAACAACCTCTGACAATTAGTTTGAGTGCTTAGATCTCTCAGTTGTGTTATTGTTTGGTCATGCAATCAAATTTTTAGTTGTAGTATTACACTTATACTACATGATTAACAAATAACATTAAATTTCGTAAAAACCTTAATAACACACAGATCTACATACCACCAAACCTAACACCTTTAACATCGATAACTAAGATCTCGAAAATGTTTCAAGAACACCTATAGCGTATTTTTGCTCGTCGTAATAGGGCCTTTTAGTGACAGTATAATTTCGTAAAATTAATTATTTTAATAAATAAATCGAATTAAATAGTTTTTAATTATTAAAAATACATAATAAATTACTAAAAATTATGTTAAAGTCCAAAATTAGTTTTTAATTATTTTGAGTATATTTCATTAATATTTAATATTTTTGAATATAAATGGTATTTAATTTATTTAATTATAATATTAAATAAATTATTTAAAAATAATTTTAATACTTGAAAAATCATGAAAAATTATATTATGGTATAAGAAAATATTTTAAGTTATTTTTAATAACTTTTAATATTTTGTGAGTAATTTCATTAATTAATTAATATTAATGATAATTAGTTTATGTAAAAATATATTAAATAAATTATGGAAAATAGAATTTATGATTTAAAATCATATAAAATGATTTAAGTGTTATAAAATATTTTAAGTTATAAAATAAAATTTTGATATTTTGTCATGAAAATATTAATATTTTTATATTAAAAGCAATTATCGGATAATGAATTTAAAGGTTTAAAAATCATATAAATATGATTCAAGGTATTAAAATACTTTGATATATTATAATATTATGTTGTTATAATTTTCATTAATATTTAGTATTAAATAAATATTAATGATAAAGGAATTAAGTGATATTTAATTCATTTAAATACGTTATTAATGATTGAAAAATCATTTTAAATGGTAATAATTATTTAAAAATTATTACGAGCTTATGAAAAATTATTTTGACTGATAATAAAATTATCTAATATAATTGTTAAGTGTTTAGGGAAAGTTTAATTGAACTTAAACTCGATATTGGTCCGACTAGGCCGTCGGGATGTCAGAATTGTACCAAACTCGACTCAGACTGTAAAAGTTTGACTTGAGGTTAAGTTTTATGTGTGTTATAGACGGATAGGATTATGTGACAAGGTGTTTAGGTTATTTAAATATTGTGATGATATTATTCTAACTTAGAAATAAAAATTATTATTATTAGGTCTTCAAACAAAGCTTATTAAATTGCATAGCGGTAATCAACGGTTCAGGCAAGTTTTTCTTAACTCGACCTCGAGTTGTATTATTCAATTATACTTGTGGTTAATCAATTCTGATTGCCATGTCTAAGAATTATTAAATCGCACTCTGTGCATACTGCATGTATTCATCAGGTGTGAAAGGCTGATCACCTTCATTACCATTTGGTTCAAATATATATATATATATATATATATATATATATATATATATATATATATATGTGTGTGTGTGTGTGTGTGTGTGTGTGTGTGTGTGTGTGTGTGTGTGTGTGTGTGTGTTCATGTTCAATGTTTGTTCCTGCTAGTTCACAATTATATTATAGAACTTTAGCCAGCTTAATGTTCAATTATTTCCATCATGATATATCCTTAAATAAATTTAAACTTTCTGAGCAAACCTATTGCTCACCTTTGCTATATCATGATTAACATTGCAGATTAAGACGAATACGTCGAATACAGGAAAGGACAAAGCCAAGTTCAGCTTGGGATTATGTGTGCAGTTAAAATGTAATAGTTTAGTATGATAATAACGTTATATGTTAGATAGTTTATGAATTATGTATAAGTTAAGGTTATTTGACCTTGGGGAATAGTGTGTAAAGTTTATTGTATAAATAATTTATGTTTATATTTTCCGCAATAGTTATAGAATGATTGAACCGGATCCGCGGTGATTCGGGACCCGAATTCGGGTCTTTCACAGAACGTCGCCTTCTAGCATGATAGAAATAATAGAGTATTGAATATTTAATATGAGTTTGTTGTGCACACACAAGGCAAGTATTAAATATTCAAGATGTTATTTTTATTACATATGATGTTTATAAGGAATTGAACATTACTGCTTTTATTGTGCACACACAAGGGTTGTAGTTTTCTCTTCACTTATATGGAAATGTTGGGTCTGGCTTAACTTAAATCATTTAAGTTTGGATGTGCACACACTTGACCATTATGATTTAAGAGGCAAAATACAAGGAGTTGTATAGTTGATGTAATTGACAAGAGTTGTCTACCTATTTATTTATATATAGTTTGTTGTGCACACACAAGGCTATATACATTTGAAATGAGATCCTTATTTTCACTAGCATATCTTTACTTAAATATTGCCAAACTATATATATTGAGGGTAATATAGTTTAAAGAAAATAGTGAATTTATTTTGGTAATTAATAAAAGAATGTATGCTAAAATATTGTTAATTACAAATTCATTTACAAAATTTTACAATGTTTAAGTTACTATCACTGCGGAGCATATTAGATGCTAATTAATCGGACCGAATTAAATTAATTGGTTAATGAGTTTGAGAATAGTTCTCAGGGCTAAAAAGCTATCTTATGTCCTTTATACGCCTATCCCTGCAATGGTTGCAGACAATGCCTCTGAAGAAGAGATTGCTACTTTTAAAAAGTGGCAAGATGATTCCCAATTGGCTCAATGCATCATGCTCGCATCCATGAGTAACGAGCTTCAGCGTCAGCATGAAACTATGAATGCTTGATGAGTGAGTTTTATACACATGAATTGGATACATTCGGGCTTAATTTATTGTTATTCTCAAGTCTTTTAGATTAGTTTTTAAGTGTTTATGTCTATTCAAGCATGTTTTATGTTGTTTTGTAGGAATTGGGACAAAAGTTACATGGATCGACGTTCGGGGTGGCTAGATTCGCATTTTCAGCCTGCCATTTACATAACAGTCACTTCAGAGCCAATTTGACTATAGGTCCGGACATTATTTCGGAACACTCAAAGAATGAAAGTTGTAGATCTACTTTTCCTCTTTCCGGATCATCTTGAATCATCAAAATTGGAGTTCGAACGAAGACGTTATGGCCATTTTCCCAAAGGACATTGGAGCAGAAAATGTCAGAACTTGTAACAGCGCCGAGGCGCTATTCTTAGTTCATTTTCCAACACGGGCGCTATTATAAGGCGTTGTTCGAAAGCGTCATTCCCAATTACTGGGGAAGAGGTTGGGTTTCTACCGGACGCGCTTTTGGGCTAATTTTGACACCTTTTTACTCCAAATTGATTGGGTTTGTTCCTAAACTAAAATTGGACTCAGAACCTATAAATACATGATGTAAGGCATAAAATAAGAGGGGATTACATAGATTATACTAGATTAAACACTCCTTTAGATTAGAACATAACCCTAGTTCTTATTAGTTTTGGAGATTAAAGCAACTTCAAGACCATTGAAGATCAAGAGCAAGAGCAAGAAAGCGAGCATCGATTTCTCGACAATGATTCTATTCTCTTCTCTCATCATACTTTTATCTTTTAATGTCTATTCAATTCTGGATTCTTGGTTTTAATTCATTAATTATGAACTAACTCTTTCATTAAGATTTCAATTGAACTTTTATGATTATGAATTGATTATTTGATTTATTCTAATTATTTATGTTGAAGTGAATTGTTCATCTTGCTTTGTGCTTATTGATTAATTATCCGATCAAGAATTACCTTGTTACTCTAGAAGGAATTGAGAAAGGAATTCTAGGGTTAGAATAGGCGGGAAGGGTGACATGTGACTTAGTTATTTGCACAATGAATAAGTAGGTTTGTGAATAGAATGAGAAAATCTATTCGCATAAGTAATACATAAGGGATTGGGATTGTAAATTAGTTTAATTCAATTGTTTTGCATAGAGATATAGCAAAATTAATCTGGGTTAAATAGAAGGCAAATGGTCACTTGAGAAAGGGCTTTTGGCATTTGAGAATTTCATTAACAATTCAAGAGACATAATAATTGGGATAATTGGATAATTGGGTTTATAGTTCATAATTGGGGATATTGAGTCTTAATCTTTATTTATCCGAATTCATTCGTTAAAGTCTTAGTTTTAATTGATTAATTCAGCTTTTCTTAATTAAAAATCACAATTTTGCGATTGTTTAAATAAAATTGGTTTGGTTAAGAATTAGTACTTGGTGATTTTTATTAAATAATTCCTCGTGGGAACGATACTTCTACTTTCACTTTATTACTTGTTAACCGATATACTTGGACGTATTCATTGATCACAAATCGATCAACAAGTTTTTGGCGCCAATTGGGAATTAATTTACTAATTATTTACCAATATTAATTTCATTCAAATTAGTCTTAATTTAAACATTTTTATTTTTTATTTTAATTTTGCTCCTATATTTCTCTTTTTAGGTACCATGGATGATTTTATGATCAATGGCCATACGAACATGACTCAACCAATGGAAACATGGAGTCCACCATCCACACAAAGAAATAGCAATGGTTTGTGATTATCAGGTCGAAATCATATGAGTCATTAATGCGCCATCAATTTCAAGCCTAAGACACTATGGTGGTGATTACCCAAAAAATTATGTCTATCCCAACAACTATCATCATGATTGGGGTATCACCGGATTTTCATGGAGTAACAATCAAGCTCAAGCTCAGCCCCGAGACAATAAAACAATTAGGGTTTCAAAATCGTACACAACAACCAGAGCGGAAAGCAAGTTGGGAAGAAGCCTTGATAGATTTATTACTTCCTAAAAAGAAACACGAGGAACACGAAAAGGAAACAAAATAAAATAGATCTGAATACACAAAGCATAAATGCGCCAATCAAGAACTGGAAAATCAATTGGGGAAGATAAAGACACGCGTTGAACTTCCATCTTCAATACACTTGGCTCTACGACATGGATGCTTAGACCGATGGTGAGCCCGAACCAAATGCAGAATCTGGATGTGCCAAATGATATAGATGTTGAAAGAGAGGAAAGACTTGGGGACCAAAAAAGATATCGGCAAGAAAGATCTAACTTTGAGTACCAACGAAGATGAGCCAATTTCATTAGTATCCCATGTGCCTCCTCCACCAAAATTCAATAATTCGGCTTTTGCAAAACCATGCCCAATTGGAAGTCATGTCGTCAAGAAAGCTCTTGGTGACGTAAGAGCTATTATAGGTTAGGAGTCATGGTGGGATGAAAAGGAGAAGATAGAGGAAGATTCCATTATGTTTATTAAGCTTCAATGCCCTAATCGATCATCGACATAATGGAGGAAACACCTAGTGGTTCATTGCCTTAATGGGGATCCTATCTACAAAGAGCATGCTAGGCGACTTCAATTCAAGGGTTTTGCTAATGGGAACCTCCCAAAAGAGACATTGCTTTCGATGGATGGAGGGTTCCTCAATTTTCGTCAGAGGGGAATTGGATAGAGATTGAAGAAGTCAAAGCCGAGACTATAAAACAAGCTCTTATTGGAGGAAACCCAAGTTCAATTTTTTATTTTTAGTTTTTATTAAGTTTTATATTAGTAGTTTTGAATTTGCATTTATTTAGGATTTAATAAAATTGCTTCTATCATGGTTTTACAAAAGTTATTCAAGTCAAATTCAAGTGTGGTGCCCAATTTGTTCCATGTGCTTAAAGATATTCTCCAAACTTAGCGGACAAGGAGGAAGATTGCTATATTTTCGTGGAAGTCCTCTCGCTTTTAATTTTTTCTATTTCAAACCATTGAGGACAATGTCTAGTTTAAGTTTGGGGGTACTTTAGTGTCGTATTGCATATAGTTAGTTATCCTGCATAGTAGTTCATTTTTTTGTGTTAGCATCAGGTTTTTTAGTCGCTTATAATACATGGTAGTTATTTGCATATTCATATATGTGTTGCAATAGTATGTGTTCATGTAGTATAATTGCATTTTTCTTATTTTTGCATGAATGTGTGATAGGTTGGTGTGGTCTTAGCTCGGCCTATGATAAGATTGGTTTTGCATGTTAACTGAATAAGTGTTGATAATTGATGATGAGTTCTAATTTTAATCATGATAATAACTGAGCCTGCCTAAAACTTATATAACCTGTTAGCACTTAAAGTTTAACTGTTTTTAATCCACTTGGTTCAAGGTTTTATAATTTGTTTCGAGGGAAAATCTTTGTTAAAATTTAAGGAAAATTAGTGAACTGGCGGTAAAGGTTGGAATGACGTAAAAGCTTGAGTTTGGGGGAATCTATGGGATATATATACTAAAAAAAAAATTATTACTCGGTTCGTAGGTATATTAGGAAGTAGATTATGCATATGCATTCATTTAGTTGAGTTATTTTGTTTATTTTTAGTTCTTTTGTGTTTTTGCTTTAGGACAAGCAAATATTTAAGTTTGGGGGTATTTGATGAGTGAGTTTTATACACATGAATTGGATACATTCGGGCTTAATTTATTGTTGTTCTCAAGTCTTTTAGATTATTTTTTAAGTGATTATGTCTATTCAAGCATGTTTTATGTTGTTTTGTAGGAATTGGGACAAAAGTTACATGGATCGATGTTCGGGGTGGCTAGATTGGCGTTTTCGGCTTGCCATTTACACAATAGTCACTTCAGAGCCAATTTGACTATAGCTTCAGACATTATTTCGAAAACCTCAAAGAATGAAAGTTATAGATCTACTTTTCCTCTTTCCGGATCATCTTGAATCATCAAAATCAGAGTTCGAACGAAGAAGTTATGGCCATTTTCCCAAAGGACGTCAGAGTAGAAAATGTCAAAACTTGTAACAGCGCCGGGGCGCTATTCTTAGTTCATTTTCCCACGGGCGCTTATAAGGCGTTGTTCGAAGGTTATTCTCAGTACAAGCGCCTGGGAAGAGGCTGGGGATATTGGAGTCTTAATCTTTATTTATCTGAATTCATTCGTTAAAGTCTTAGTTTTAATTGATTAATTTAGTTTTCTTAATTAAAAAAAATCACAATTTGCGATTGTTTAAATAAAATTGGTTTGGTTAAGAATTAGTACTTGATGATTTTTATTAAATAATTCCTCGTGGGAACGATACTCTACTTTCACTTTATTACTTGTTGACCGTGTATACTTGCACGTATTCATTGATTGCGAAATCGATCAACAATGCTCCCACTATACTCCTGCACATCAAGTAGTTGATGGTGAGGAAAGTAGGACTGATAGATATCAAATATCTAAGGAGCTCTTCCGATCTAGAATGACCAATGACACTACATTACAGACAAAAGTCCTTAATATGATCAATTTGATTGAACAATTAGGATAATAGGTTTTGTCATGGATGGAGAGTGAGCCAAGATTTGATCATGCACTCACTCCCGGACTCCTTTTCATAATTATTGTGAATTTTTCATATGAACAAGCTAGATTTCAACCTCCCTGATTTGCTCAACATGTTGAAAATGTTGAGAGTCACTTTCCAGCCAATAAAGACCAAGTCTTACTGGTAGGGGCCAAAGGATATTCTAAAAAGAAGAACGAATCAAAGAATGTAAATAAAAAGGCAGAAATAAAGGATAATAAGAACAAAACTGATACGGATATCAAATGAGTTTGCTTCCATTGCAATAAGCCTGGACATTGGAAAGAAAATGCTAGAAGAATCTTGCAGAAGCTAACCAGAAGAAGCTTAGTGAAGCTTTGGTTATAAATACAATTTTGTTCATGATTTAAAAGAAATTTTTCTTTAAGTTAAGGTTCTACTTGGGTATTGGACACCAGCTTTAGTTCTCATAAATATAGATTTATGAAGGGACCAAGCAGAAGTAGAAAGATAAACATAAGATAAGTAATGCTATGTCTGGTAAATGAAGCAAATGTTGCTGCTTTAGATATAGGAACTTATAGTTTAGCACTACCTACGGGCAAATCTATTAAGTCAATAAGTTGTTATTGTATTCCATTTCTCGTTGGAAACATTATTTACATTTTATTGTTGGATAATGAAATCTTTGGTATTATATTTAAGAACAATTGTTGTTCTATTTATAATAATAATATTTTGTATAGAACTGAAATATTACTTAATTGATTTTGCGTACTTGACTTGCGTGAAAAATTATTTTGCAAATTGAACAAACTAGTATAAGAAAAGAAGATGATCATTCAAAGAGTTGAATGTGTATATTTGGTGAAATACAATTGTGAATTATTTGAAAGGTTCAAAGAATTCAGAAGTGAAACTAATTTGAAAAGTATTAAGATTTCGTGATTTGATAAAGGAATAAGTACTTGTGCAATAAGTTTCTAGATCATCTCAATTTTCTTATAATGGACGCCTCCTGATACGCAATAATTGATTGATGTATCTAAAAGGAAAAATCGTACCTTGTTGGACATTGTGCGGTCCATAATAATTTTATAGACATTCCAGTATCCTTCTGAGGTAATACTCTAGAAATGGCTGCATATCTACAAAAGGTAACCTAAAAATTCGGCCCCAAGACTCCATAAAAGTTATGGACACGGAGGATTCCTAATCTTAAGTATGTTAAGATAAGGGGTTGTCCAACTTATGTGAAAAGGTTTCAAAGGTTATGCTTAGGACAAAATTTGACAAGTGCATATTTATGGGACATCCTAAAGTAAGTTTAAGGTACATATGTTCTATAATCTTACTCCACAAAGGTGTTTGTTATGAAACATGATGCCATCTAAGATAAATGTGTTTATAATTGAAGTAGCTAGTGGGAGGATAATAGATCTTGAAGAGTCCAAGAACCACAAAGCACTATAAGTAATATAATAGGAACCATTAGATAAACCTTTTGTACCACAACCAAATTGTAAATCTAGAATAGTACCGAAGATACTTGGGAGGTATGGATTCATTATGAATGATGATGATGAGATACGCATCATATAAGTTTATGATCCAGTTATATACGATGAAGTAAGAGTTGTAGACACTCAGAGAAATGGATTGAAGCAAGCTTCTCAAATATGGAACATTAGTTTTGATGAGACAACCAAAAGAGTTTGATTTTTTCAAAAACAAGAATGAACCTATTATGTACAAAAAGGTCAGTGGGAGCGTCGTGACATTCCTAGTATTATATGTTGATATACTATGGATAAAGAATGACATACTAATGCTATAATCAGTAAAGATTAAGTTGTCTAAACATTCCTCTATGAATGATTTGGGAAGATTATCTAAATTGGGGATTCAAATCTATATAGATAGATTTAAAAGGATGCTTGGCTTAACCCAAGGAACGTATATTCATTTGATATTAAAGTAGTTTAGCATGGTAAAGTCCAAGAAATGTCTCATGTTGATGAGCCATGGAGTGTATTTCTCTTAGTAGTCTATATAGACTTCTAAAAGCGAAATCACATGAGTAACTATCATGTATGCAATGAAATATACGAGACCTGATGTTGATCAGTCATATTCTAGAAAAGATCATTGTAGGACAATGAAAAACATCTTAAAGTACTTAACTGGCACTAAGGATGTGATCATATTCATGATGGGTCTGAATTAAAACTAGATGGCTTAATAGACTCAAGTTTTTCAGACTGACCAAGATAACAACAAATCTACTTTAGGGTAAGGTGTTACCTAGAAAGGTTGTGCAGTGAATTGGAAAGGTTTCAAACAACAAAGAGTTGTTGGTTTAGTGATAAAGACAAAGTATATAGCAATTGTAGACACTCAAATTTTTTTTTCATGTTACTAACTATGTAGGATGACAAAAACATCTTTTTAACACTTTAGAGATAACCCTGGAGGACCACAACATCAATTCCAACCCCGGAGATAGCCCCGGGAGATCCAGTTTCCAACCCCAGAAATAACCCCGGGGGATCAAGTTCAAAGCATGGAGATAACCCCAGGAGGTCAAGACAACCTCAGAGATAACCTTGAGGATGGTAAAAGTCAACAGCAGACCAACCTCAGATATAACCCTAAGAAAAGACTACTACAACTGTGCAAAAATCGGAGATAACCCCGGGATAGCCAAAATGGTCATTTTGCCAACTCAACTTTAAGTCAAATCAAATACACTCATGTTAACTCAAATTGCTTCAAAAGAAGTCCCATAAGAACCATATCTTAACTTTCGAGCGCGAACTACGCAAAATAGCTCAACGGACTGCCTAACAAAAACCCATAAATGCCATTTCGGTCATAGACCCATCTTTCCAGATTCAAAAAAGGGCACATCCTATGTCATTGCATATCCCTCGGAAAGAGATTTCTAGAATGGTATGTCATGCTTCCATTGGACTCCCGAATTGAAAGTTATGAAGGTTCGAGCGAACAACGCGTTGTCCGAGTGAACATACTTTGAGACGACGGGACCCATATTGCCCGGGGCACCCCGGGCAGCTGCAGGTACACCTGCTACTACCGTAGGTACACCTGCAGCTCCCCCTCTATAAATAGAGGGCTTGGGGTGGCCATTTTGTAAGAGAAAAAAGCGAGGAAGCCCTGTCCAATTTGCTCTGTACACATTATAAACTGAGTGCTTTCTTATTTTAAACACGTGTGAGCTTCTATATTGCTATAGTTTTACCGACGGGAGCCGAGTGTTCATCCATTTAAAGCTATTGAAGTCTTCTTTGGCAGTCCACTGTAAGCCTTCTTACACTTTCTTAAGCCTTTCTCCACTACTGTGCACACACAGATCTTCACGTTGAGAGTCGTGTTTCGTGTGTATGCCCGAACTTCGGTCCGTGACTTTTATTTATTTTTGTATATATATATTTATATATTATATATATACTAACATTATCGAGTTATGTCTCGATTGAGCCTGGATTTTATATCCAGAGCGTTTATTGCTTTGTATATATATATACTTATATATAAACTATTGTCGAACTTTGTTCGATGAGCCTGGATTTTACATCCTGAGCTTTGACTACTTATATATATATATATTTATATATATCAACTGTTGTCGAACTTTGTTCGATGAGCCTGGATTTACATCCAAAGCGTTTACTGCTTTTTGTATATATATATATATACTTATATATATATGTTGTTGCCATCAAACTCTGTTTGATTGACCCTGGATTACACATCCGGTGCGTTTATCGCTTATATACATATATATATATATATATATATATATATATATACTTTCGAACACGAATTAACGAAACAAGCCTGGATCGATATATATCCAGTGCGTTTATCGCTTATATATATATATATATATTTACATTTAAGTCTGGCCTGGAATTTACTTCGTGGCCTTTTATTGCTTTATTTTATTTTGTCCCGCCTGGAGTTTACTTCGTGGCAGTTGATTGCTTTTACAGCTTTATTTACATTTTCTCAATCCCCCATGGAGGTGTTTCGTGGTGGTTGATTATCTATATATATATTTACCGCTTATATATATATATATATAACTGTTTACAGCTTTCATACAAACTGCTACATCATGTGAGCCTAGGAATTATGTAATCAAAAAATTAGTCTACTTAATCTAGATTCGGTTCCCGTGATGGACATTTTCAACTATACACGGATTGTAAATTATTCATGGTGTTGAATTTCCTTAGACGGTTCTCATGCCCATAAGGAGTTCGGCACTGCTATGTATATTATTTTCTCGAAGATGCTTCACATCTCGAAAATAAAAGCAATCAAGCCGAACCCATAATAAAATGGAAGTATCAAAGGCCTCAATTACAATTGAGCACAAGGGTTTGAAAAACCTCTTTTACAAAACATCATTGCTATATCTTGTTAAAATTGAACGTTTAAACAAAATTCGAACCCTTTGTATATAGTTGCGAACGAGGCATACCACTATTTCCAAATAATTGCAAATTGATCCACACACACACATATATTCATATAATAGTTTAATTGAAAAGTGGCGGTCACTGTGGTAACACGGATGTTCGGGGGTGCCTAACACCTTCCCTCCGCAAAATCAAGTCCTCGGACCCTAACGAATCTCGATTTCACAGACCCGTTAAGCAGTGTCACATCACTGGGTAAATGTGCAAACCTTTTCTCTGTTGTGTCGGTACAACCATTTAAAAAACCAACTGATGACTCTTACAGTCCAATCGTCGACATATACATGTCGGACCTTTTCACAACTTGTTTTTTCAAACAAATCTCACCTAACATTAGAACACCGAAAGACAAGAATAGAAGAGGGACAAATAAAAATCCCGACGTCGACAAGTGGCGGATCTGTTGGGGACTCTAGTAAGAGGGCTTATGTGACTCCCCCAAAATAGGTATACATCACCCATTCCGAGTCGCCAAATACATGGTACATAAATTAAATACAAACTTCTTTTATACAATACGACAAAAGCGTAGCTTAGAGTTTTTACACGAATATTGTCTCATAGACAATATTCAAACTCAAATGAAGTCCTCATTACATTTATTATCACATTATTTCATAAAATAGTGAGGACTACTATAGCCACCATCTTGGACCGTCACTCTGTTCCCCGACTAGTCCCGACTACATTCTCATTTTCTGAAGAGAACAATGAAAACAAAAGGGTGAGCTCAACTAGCCCAGTAAGAAATATTATGACTAATATAATGCAGAATAAATTATTTTTAGCCTTCAACAGTGTTAAACTGATAAAATACAATAAACACCAAGTTTAACTGCAGCGGAACAAACAATCTATTAGAAGAGTAAAGTAGAGCATGATATCTACTATCTTCTATGATTTAAAAAGTTTTTCATCAACTTTATCGTTGAGACTCAGCTTAATAAATAAACCACATCATCGAATCATCCCTGCACTACGGGCCAATGATATTCATGTAATCATCAATGGTCATGGTCATACCGACAACTGTCCATCAATGTACTACGGGCCAATGAGAACTTTCACCACATCATTTGTAACATTACGGTCATGATTATACCGAATAATCCCTGGTCATAATCATACCAATCAATAGTACATCTATGCACGTAAGCCACATATGAATTTTATCACAATATAAGCATGGGGATGATGACAATGATATAAGAATTCAATTAAAAGAAAGTAAATGATAAAATTTTAAAGATTTATAACTTGATTTATCCAGAATAATGTCCAAATTGTCAACATGATACTGTTCTGTGGAGTAAATTTCAAGAATAATATTGTATCAAAAATGATTTGGACAACAAAAAAATCAATTTTTGTCATGAATAATTCCTCGGGTGAATAGTACCCCGTGAATAGTACTTCGAGAATAGTACCCTATGAATAGTACTTTGTGAATAGTACTCGTGAATAGTACTTTGTGAATAGTATCCTATAAATAGTACTTTGTGAATAGTACCGTAAAAATGAATAATACTCATGGACAATACTCCAACATGAAAAGCTTAGAATTTAACAAAAATGTGTAGAAAATATCCTTGTAAAACGATACTAGATGAAGCGCAAATTTTAAGGATATTCTACTAATTTCATGGAGTATAGAAGCAATACTTTAACAAAATGAGGGTATAATCAGGAATACGAGATGAAATATTATTACTCACATACTATAGATTATGGAAGAAAATATTATTCCTTATGAATACTGAAAAAAATAATATCCATTACCTCAGAAGAAGACTGAATACTGGAATAGTGAAGTAGCAGACTTCTCTTCTTCTTTCTCTCTATAGCTTCTTTCTCTATAATTTCTCTTCTGAGTCTTACTGAATTGGTGAGAATGAAAGAAGAATGAGCTTCTATTTATAGGAAAATATAGTTTCGATAATTGCACGTTTTGGGGATCGAAATATTACAATATAATCCCTTCATCTTTTCCTTCATTTTTAATCTAGTCCTGCAAGTATTATCAAACTTGCACCACCTCCCCTAATAGTACATCATGTGAATCAATAGTACATTCATGTGAATTAATAGTTCTATACATGTGAAAAAAATAATTACAGTATAATACCTTCATCTATACCTCAATTTTTAATTTAGTCATGCAAGTATTATCAATCTTGCACCACCTCCCCTAATAGTACATGCATGTGAATCAATAGTACACACATGTGAACAAATAGTTATAAGCATGCGAATTAATAGCAATTAATTGCTCATTTATCCGATTAATTACCCGATTGGTCAATATAATCTCCAGACATCAATTATTATCGAAATAGATATCTATTTCCATTAGCACTAATAATCCCAACACAATGAAAATATCAATTTCATCTTTAATCAACATGAAATTATTCATCATTAATATTATAACTCATAATATTTAAGAACCAGATAATTCCCAGAAAAGAGGGGGCTTTTCGATAAGGATTTCTCCCTATTGGCGCGCAATTAGGTGACCAAACCTCTCCTCGACAGAACTTTCTAGACATTGTTAATATTGCAAATAATAATATGAATAATTTTGTCATCTCAATTATTGATTTAATAATAATAAATATTATGCAGATGATACTGTGACAATAATTGAATCAATAATATGAGAGATATTATGCAGCAATTACTGTAGCAATAATTGAGTATAACTGAGTGACTTCTCACGTAAGCATCAATAATCAATACCGTGTGCTACTATGCAATCACGCATATTACTATACTTTTACCACCAGATAGTTCAACAGTTTAACGGTAAAACTTTCGCCGTTATTTTTATAAAAAGATAATTCTGTCATTTTCTAACTCTGACAATAATTCCATTTGTGGGGTCCACCAATGATTATTTCGTAGTATTAATAATCGCTATTAAAACAAATATTCCCTGACCAGTCGAATATTTTATAACCACTTGTTTACTTTACAAAATTTATAAATATTACCCACAACTATAACATTATCTCATATCCACACCATAATATTCAAAAATATATTTTGAGAAAAATTAATCTTTATTCATAAAAATTGGGGTCTTACAACCTCCCCTCCTTATGAAATTTCGTCCTCGAAATTAGGTTGCGTACCTGGTATGTCGAAGAGGTGAGGATACCTTGACTTCATTTCAGATTCTAACTCCCAGGTCATTTCTTTAACATCGTGGTTTCTCCACAAAACTTTGACTTGAAGTATAACCTTGGAGTGTAGAATATGATCCTTCTTATCCAAGATTTTAACAGGTACCTCTTCATACATTAAATCTTCCGCTATCTCGTCTGGTTCTAATTCAATAATGTGGTTCGGGTCTTTCACATATTTACGTAACATAGATATGTGAAAACCGTTATGAACACGAGACATACTTGGCGGTAAGGCGAGTCTATATGCCACAGTTCCTACTTGATCGAGGATTATAAATGGGCTAATGAATCGAGGATTGAGCTTTCCTGTCTTTTCAAATCTCGTAACTCCTTTCCATGGAGCAACACGTAACAACACATGATCTCTAATATTGAATTCCACGTCCTTTCGATGAAGATCAGCATAACTCTTTTGTCGATCTTGTGAGGTTTTTATACGTTGTTGGATCGTTTGAATCTTTTCGTAGTCATACGTACCAACTCCGGTCCCAACAAAGTTGCTTCACCCACCTCATCCCAACATACTGGAGAACTATACTTTCTTCCATACAACGCCTGAAATGTAGCCATGCCAATATTTGCTTGATAACTGTTGTTGTAGGAAAACTCCACCAATGGTAAAAACTTGTCCCAACTTCCTTTGAAGTAAACGACACCGAGTCTTAATAAATATTTAAGAGTTTGAATAGTCCTCTCCGAATGCCCGTCCGTTTGAGGATGATATGCCAAACTAAATCGTAAATTCGTGCCTGTTGGGTAAAATCTAATTATGCACACCACGCAAGTATAAGTGGTCAACAAATAATAAAGTGAAAGTAGAGTATCGTTCTCACGAGGAATTATTTAATAAAAATCACCAAGTACTAACTCGTAACTAACTCAATCTTATTTAAACGAATGAATTTCAAATTATATAAATTAAATTATTTAATTCCACTAATTCTAATTACCACTAGTTAAAAATCAGATTAGGAGATTTAAGATCACAACTTCACTTATTGCTTCATTTAAGTTAATACACTTCTCATCAATTATTTTCTACCTTGAATTGTTAATCAAGAACACTAAAGCAGATAAAATCACCTCTCGATGCATAATACCCATACTCACTTAAATCCACAGATGATAGAATTAAGCAAGACACCCTAATTAACTAATCCACTATATCTCTATATGAATTTCAATTAAAAAGTATTTAAATCACAAGTTCTCTATAAGATTACGTATGACATAAAGACATATCTCTATCCTAAACACGAATCATGAAGTCCATCTAAGCAGAAATCACAAACACATGCTATCATGATAAGATCTAAATTAATACTTCATTGCTCGAGTTCATATAGATTATCACGGTAATTGTTAGCTAGGCAATTAAACAATTAATCCAAATCACAATAGACAATCCTCACAATAGAACATAATAATTTATAGCAAAGCATATTAAAATAAACTACACAATAAGATCCATTGTAATCTCAAACAAAGAATTAGTTCATGTTTATTGAATTAAAACTAAGAATCCACAATTGAATAATCATGAAAAGATAAAGATAGAAGAAGATAGAATCTATTGTCTTTAGAATTGACGATCCCTCCTTGCTCCTACTTTGAATCTTCAATGGTCTCCAAGTTGCTTCAATCTCCAAACCTCATTAGAACTAGGGTTTTTATCTAATCTAATCTAATCTAATCTAATCTAATCTAATGGAATGCTCTCTACCTCTCTAATCCCCCTAATCCTTGTGATTCTCCTCCTTTTATAAATCTCTTTACATGTCTTTAAGTCCTCTTGGAAGTCCTTGAGTCAATCGGATCGAAACAATCCTTCCCGGACTCAACTTTGACCAAAATTCGCATTTTCGGGGCTACCCCCACCCCGGCGGGGGTCTAGGCTTGAAAAGGACCCGCCCCGGCAGGCTAGGGGCCTACTTTGGAGCTGGTACGCCCACCCCGACGGTGGTTTTGTGAAGAAATATTTTTTGCTCTGACATGCTTTGGGAAAATGGCTATAACGTCTTCTTCTGAACTCCGATTTTGATGATAAGATGTTCCGAAAAGAGGAGACGTAGATCTACAACTTTCATGCTTTGATTTTTTCAAAAAAAGGACTGGAGCAATGTTGAAAGTGGCTCTGAAGTGGCTGCTATGTAAATGACCACCCAAAACAGTGACGTTCGACGTCCGTCGGTACAAATGTCATAACTCTTGCATCCGAACTCCAATTGGAATGATTCAAATTGTTCCGGAAAGCTACGAAGAAGCTCTACAATGTAATCCAGGTTCCAAGCCAAAAATATTAAATGAACATGAAAGCCCAAATGATGTCCGGATTGCTTTTCTTTGCAATTTCATACTAATTCTTTGCAATTACAGCTCCCAAGCATATAATCTACAAAACGAACACAAAATGCATGAAAAGTAACTAAGAAACATAAGATTAAGCAACTAATTCAAGTAACAGATACCAGATAAGTAGGTATAAAACCCACTTATCAAATACCCCCAAACTTAAACCGTTGCTTGTCCCCAAGCAACACAACAAAAATGCAATGCAATGCAATGAAATGAAACTAATCTACATGCCTATGAATCTAGCAGTAATGACAGAAACAAGCCTATTCAACGGACTTAGAGAAATCAAGTAAACATGATAATACATTATATCAAAACCAATCAATAAATTCTCAATCAATCATCAAATCCTAGACTGTTATCACTAATATAGTGCGTGTGTGCTCCACAACAATGTTAACTGATATAAAATCAAATTTAACACATAACAAGTCTCTTCGAAGGCATCATACAATGTAAACTCATGAAATCCAAAAACATGCTAGATCCAACTAAAATCAAACAATTACTAATATCGAGGGTCAACATGGGATACTTATGCTTTATTTTTCATCTACGGGGGACATTTTGCTCTTATTTCCCGTTTTATTTATTCTCTTTTTTTTTCTTTTTGGATAGTGAGTGCGTTTTATGCTCCATCTCACGCCTGTGTTTATGAGGGGTGCATTTCATGCTTCTTTTCGACCCACCACATAACTCAATTTATTCAACTCAATATCTTTTTTTAGAAGCTTATATACCCCACTTTTTCCCCCAAACTTAGGTACTTGCCTAATTCTTCACCTTCACTGCCTATCTTTGTCATTCTCTTATTTAAACTAGCATTATCCTTTAGAATCCCATTATGTATCAATTTAAACTCAATCATTCAACAAGTTGTTTTTACTGTATATCCTTATTATACCATTTCAAAACAGAAAAAAGACTCAATTCATAACAAGAAATCACATCAAAGCTCTAATGGTCAGTACTATACTTGTCTACCCAATTCCAATCTCATCATTGTCCAAAACAAACTGTAAACTATCTAACAACTGGATTCATGCAAATGAACATAGTAACTAACTAATAATTTTTTTTGAATTTTTGAATTTTTGATTTTTTTTTTTTAAGAAAGTGAATTCAAAAACTAAATGTAACTATATGAACTACAATGTAAATAACTAACTATATGCAATACGACACTAAAATGCCCCCAAACTTAAACTAGACATTGTCCTCAATGGCTGAAATAGAAAAAAGTAAAACAGAGAACTTCCCTGAAAATATAGCAATCCTCCTCCTTATCCGCTAAGTTTGGAGAATATATTAGGCGCATGGAACAAATTGGGCACCACACTTGAATTTGAATTGAATAACCTTTTCATAATCTTTTGCCTGTCCATTGAACCTCCAATACCTACACTGAAGAGAGACAACATGGATTAGAATAGCACTTGGATTGGTAAGAGAACTTAATAAGCAACTTAATTCCTATCAACTAAATAAACTAGTAAAGCAAATAAATAGAAAAATTCCTGGGTTGCCTCCTAGTTAGCGCTTGAATTATAGTCTTTCAGCCTGACTTTGTCTGGTCAACGCTATCCAATTCCTCTTCGATAATTGAGGAACCCTCCATCCATCGAAAATAATGTAGATTTTGGTAGGTTCCCAATTGTGATAGCCATTGCTTTAAAGTCACCTAGCATGCTCTGATTTGGTATGATCACAATCAAGAACGTCCCATAGCTAGGTGTTTTCTCCATTATATATGTGATCACTTTGGGCATGGAAGCTTGTCACACAAAATGGGCTCTTCGTCTATCTTCTCTGTCTCGTCCCACCATGGATTCAAAATTGTACTCGCTCTTTTGTCATCAAGGGCTTAACTGATGACATGACTACCAAGTGGGCATGCTTTTGCAAATCTGACTGACTCTTTGATCTTTGGTGGAGACCCATTTAGATCTTCGTCGACCTCTATTTCATTATCCCCAATTGTCTCCACACTTTCGATATCTTGTGGCTTATCCAGTCGCAGATTTGGTTCGGGTTCTCCGTCAATTTCGTCATCTATGTCATAAGGCCAAGTGTTTGGAGGAAAGTTGCTTACGACTTTGGTCATTTGCTCTGTCTGATCCGTAAGATTTTGATTTGGCTTCGCTTGATTACTCATCTTCTCCTCATCTGCTATGAACTTGGACAATAATTCCTCAGCCTTGAATTTTCTATTTCAGTCTCGGAAGCCATGTATTGAGGACCATTGGTTGAGGTAGTGACTAGTTGTTCCATCCAATTATTAAAATTTTGGGTTGACACCTCTTGGCTAATACTCATCTCCTCTAGGTTTGCTATGCCCTGCAATATTACATCCCACAGATTTGGCTTTTCTTCTTGTGGCAATGAAGGTGGACATGAAAATTTTGGTGTGTTTGTTGGATTTGGAGCGTAGTATTGGTCATCATAAATGTAGCTCCCTGACGAATTCGGGTGATACCCCCAAACTTGATGATAATTAGCATATGTATAATCATTGAGGTATTCACCACCTTGTTGTCCCAGCCCAAAACTAACGGTGCATTGATGACTCGGATGATTACCAGCACAATAATTGCAATTAACTGCTATCCTTCGAGTACGTTGGGCTGCAACAACGACCAACCTCCTCGAAAGTGTCTCAAGCTGTGCTGATAATGCAGAAAATGCATTGAGACCATCAATCTCTGCTCCCCTTGGCTGAGTCATTCTTGTATACGACCATTGATAATTAAATTCCGCCATGGTACCTGAAAAGAAAGAAAAATAAGAAGAGAATTAAAAAAGAAAAAATAATGTTTAAATTAAGACTAGTTTGATTGAAGCTAATATTGGCAAAAATATATTAACTAATTCCCCGACAATTAAACAATTAAGTTCAAATCACAATAGACAATCCTCACAATAGAACATAATATTTGATAGCGAAGCATATTAAAATAAACTACACAATAAGATCCATTGGAACTTCTTCCAAGACATTTTTAGTGCGGCAGGTTGAGTACGCTTTACCGATTCCCACCAGTAATCTGCCTCTCCTCGCAACATAAAGGCGGTAAAGGGAACCTTTTGCTCCTCGGAGCATCCAAAGAAATCAAATATCTTGGTGATCTGCTTTATCCATGTTTCCACCTTAAGTGGTTTTGGCTCTCCAATAAACTCCGGTGGTCCGAGCTCCTCGAAGCTGTATTTAGCGGTGATGGGTCGAGAGTTTCCAGTGTTTCCACCTACATTTTGGATAGGAGCCGCTCTCGCCTGTTGTTGCATGAATTGCATAAAGCCTCTGAATATTCCATCATTCATCATTAGGTCAGTGTTGTTGTTTGCATGAGCATTGTCGCCTTCACGATGCACATTATCACGATTCTTGATATGTGGTGAATCAACTAGTCGCATGTGCTCCATTGCTATTCTCAACATTCTCGGATGTCATTTCCAGATACTGCCACAAAACAAAAGGTTAATTAACATGTAACATATTATCCCTATATTCGATGGCACCAATTAAATACCAAAAAAACTTAGGTAGGTCATACTACTCAAGAAGAATTCCCGATCTCTCCCTCCTAGTTCTATTCTCACATCTTAGCAGGATCATATCCTAAGCTTTGATACCAACCTGTGACGCCCCCAAACTAGGTATACATCACCCATCTTGAGTCGCCAAATACATGGTACAAAATTCAAATACAAGTTAATTATACAACAGTCGTGTAAAATACGACTAAACATATACTGTGAGTTTTAATACAAATATTGTCATCTAGACAATATACAAACTCAATGGGGGTCCTCATTACATTTATTATTACACTATTTCATATAATAGTGAGTTATCATAAACTCTAGCGAAGTCTATACTTTATTTGATACCGGTTCTACCCATTCTTTTATTTCTCCTACTTGCGCTCAACGATTAAATTTGACTCCGAAATAATTAGACTTTGACTTATCTGTGGAAACTCCGTTAGGATAAACCTTCATTACATCCACTATTTATAAGTCTTGTTTTGGTTCAAATCCACCTCACATTACATTCGCCGATCTTATTTCATTGAAAATACTTGCATTTGACGTGATTCTAGGGATTGATTGGTTAACTACTCATCATGCAAAAATTGATTGTTTTCGTAAGGTTGTTAGCTTTCATATTCCTAATCAACCTATTATCTTTAATTCAGCGACAAAACCATTAAAATCAACCACGGTCATCTCAAGCCATAAAGCTATTCGTTTATTAAAAAACGGATGTCAAGCTTTCTTAGCTCATGTCACGGATCTAAACAAAAATACGTCAGTTTTGAAAGATTTTTCTATTGTTAATAAATTTCCTAACGTATTCCCTGAAGAACTTCTTGGCTTACCCCCAGAGCGTGAAATTGAATTTTATATCGACCTTGAACACGGTACAAAACCCATTTCCAAAGCCCCATATCGAATGTCTCCTATTGATGTTCAGGAGTTAAAGACCCAACTGCAGGAATTGTTAGACATCGACTTTATTCGTCCTAGTACTTCTTCTTGGGGTGCTCCTGTTCTATTCGTGAAGAAGAAAGATGGGAGTATGCGACTTTGTATTGATTATCAGGAGTTGAATCATGTCACCATCAAAAATAGGTACCCATTGCCTCGTATTGATGACCTGTTTGACCAGTTGCAAGGAGCCAAATTCTTTTCAAAGATTGATCTTCGTTCCGAATATCACCTGTAGAGCCCCCAAATCCGGGTACTTGAAACCCGAACTCGGTGCTTCACGATACCATTTCTATGAGCGGAATATTAATATTAATAATAATAATAATAACAATAATATAAAGATCAACTTAATTTACATATTCATCAGAGTCTGAATCCCAAGTACGTAACCTTTAAACATTCATTACAACCAATGATAGATAATATATATCATACTTGTCTTAATAAAGTTAACTATTACATAGACTACCACAAATCTTATTTGGTTAGCTTTCCATTTCCTTTGTTTCTGCATGAGCTTTCTGGTTCTTCACACTTAGCTGAAAACATTTAAATTAAGCAAGGATGAGCATTTGAGTGCCCAACAAGTAATAGCAATTATATATATAAGCTGAAAGAATTTAAATATTTTCTTTATACTACCCTTCTACAACAATTCAACAGTTGTGAAGTAATCTGTACCAATAATAATAATATATCAATTCTATACCAAATTTTGAAACTACGTACTGACTATAAATAGGGTTAATGTGACATACTATGAACATTGTTTTCATTTTTGAAAAGGTTAAACAGAAATTCATCTGCAAACCGTCATAACTTATGGGCACGGGGGGTGATCAGCCGGTTATGCCCTGCATTGATCAATACTACGTGCAAGAACGTGTGTATCGTTCACTCTGTCCACCTTGGGTGCATAAAAAGTTTTCCCGTGTAGGGATGTTCATACTTGTCTGGGTTCCAAATCAAAGGTTTTATCTTGTTCAACAATAATCTATAATTCAACATATATGTATATGGGTAATTGACAATGGTATATCAACATGTGATTAAATACAATGATTATCCAAGTGAGGACACTTGTATAACCATTTAAAGAAATTAACGAACAAAATATATATATCTGAATTACCATATACTAACATGTTGATAATCAATGAGCGTATATAATATAGGGTTAATAATTTGTACAGTAATAATATAGTTTAGAAACATTCTTACTCATGTCCATTGCATAAAGAAAATGCAAAGGTAAGATACTTGCCTGATGCGCTGCTTACAGTTCACAACTTAGTTTTATCTTTTATATCACGACCTACCATTAATCAGATCATTATAGTGATTAGAATATCATATTATAACACATAACACTGCTTATTGCAGTCAGCACATAACCTAATCACATTGGCACATAGGTTTAACAACCATTGAATCACAAATAATCACATATCTAAACAATTAATTAAGTATCGTTCCCACGAAGAATTAA
Organism: Panax ginseng; assembly: GCA_020205605.1. NCBI lineage: Eukaryota > Viridiplantae > Streptophyta > Magnoliopsida > Apiales > Araliaceae > Panax > Panax ginseng. Next base: position 66,416,126 of record CM035138.1, read on the forward strand.
TTAATAAAGTTCACCAAGCATTAGCCCATAACCATTTCAGTCTTATTTAAACAATTGCTTTGAGTTTTTATATTTAAACTATGAAATTAAATAGTACTAACTACCCTTAGAATGGGACTAGATAATAAAGACATGAGATTACAATTTCCCCTATTGCATCATTTAAATCAACACATTTCTAGTTAAACCAAATTAATTATAACGGGTTGTTAGTCGAGAACACGAAAGTGAAATATAGCCATCTCTCGATGTACCATACTCATATCACATATAATCCACAATTGATAGAATACACATGAACACCCACATTACCTAAACCACTATATGTCTATATGATTTACAAATAATTAGGGTTTGAACCCAAGACCTCAATTGACTACGAGTGGTGCTTCGGTATATGTCTATCCTAAGCGCGAATTATATATTCCATCACAATGTAGAACATACAAACACAAGCTATCAAGATCAAATCTAAACCCATACTTCGTCTTTCAAGTTCATATGGGTTATCACAGTAATTGATGGCCAATCAACTAAGCAAATAAACGTGAATCTTAATAGATAATCTCATAACAATTAATAAGACTAACAATGAAGTATGTCAAAATAAACTAGGCAACAGATTCCATTGCAATCCCAAAATAGAGTTTAACTCATAGTTTAATTAGAATCCATGATCCACAATTGAATATACATTGAAAGATACAATAGAAGTAAAGAGAGTTGGGGATCAAGAATAGCAAATCTGAGTTTCTTCTCTTGTTTCACTTCTGAACCTTCAAGGATCTTCAATTGCTTTAATCCCCAAATCTTAGTTATTCTAGGGTTCTAACCTAATCTAAAAAGAAAGAGAAGAGAAGATATAATGATAGCTTTAGCCCCCAAGGGGTGGAATCTGTTTTATATCATGGAAATAAGTCTAATATATAAGCCCTAATTGAATCCCTCTCTCCGTTACGCGTCAATTGCACTATTTAATGAAAAGTCAGCTTTGGTCAACACCCGAAGTCACGCGGCTACGCAAGAATTGGCCTAAGTTGGGCGCGCCCGCGCGAAAGCTGAAAATTGCGTCTTTTTGCTCATCAGAAGTCGTAGCGGTCAGTAGAATTCATGGCGCGCTCGCGGATGATTTTCTTATCGATGTGCTTTAGTAAAATGGCCATAACGTTTGATCTGGGAAGAGTTACGGTGTCTGACACCTATCAAATCGAAGATATCGATGAGCTCTACAACTTTCATTCTTTGATGATTTAGAAATTCGGGCCGGATGAAGGTTGAAATCGAGCTGGAATGGACTGCTATGAAAATGGCTAACCAAAGCAGCGAAGTTTGACGTCCGTTGGTACAACGATCATAACTCTTGCATCCGAACTCCGATTAGAGCGATTCAAGATGTTCCGGAAAGCTACGAAGACGCTCTAAAATGTAGTCCAAGTTCCAAGCCAAGAACATGAAGTAACATGAAAGCCCAAATGATGTCCGGATTGCCTTTTCTTTGTATTTTCTTTGCTTTTCCTTACCAATAATCGCTCACACTGCTCCCAAATGTATAACCTACAAAATGAACAAAAAATGCATGAAAAGTAACTAAGACACATGAATATAAGCAACTAATTCAAGTAAAATATACCGGATAAGTGTATAAAAAATCCACTTATCAAATACCCCCAAACTTAAACTGTTGCTTGTCCCCAAGAAACACAATATAATGCAATCTATATGCTATGCAAGCTACGCTACAATGAGAATGAATCCCCAGATTTCCAGGCATGTTATTAATTCCAGTGAGACATGCCTCAGAGAAATACCAAGATTCAAGAACTAAGCATCAAACTAAGCTAAAGGCATAATGACATACAATCAGATAATCCTAACCTGCTATAAAGATGTTGTGTGTGTGTGATGTGTTCACAGATAAACTTGACAAAGGTGAAGATACCACATGCTTTATTGCTTAAGGCAGAAAATTGAGTTTAGATCAAGAACTGCATATACTAATGAGACATCAACTACTCCAACACATCAATACAAACTAAGGTACAACAATGGATTTATTCTGCTTTGTTTTTACTCACGAGGGCGATTTTTCGCACTTTCTCGCGGTGTTTATTGATAATTTTTTTTATATGTGTATATAGCGAGTGCGTTTTACGCTTCATCTCACTTTTTATTTCCATTTAAACGATTGCGTTTTACGCTCCATCTCGCTTTCCATTTCCATTTAAACGAGTGCGTTTTACGCTCCATCTCGTCCTAATAGCAAGCATACCCATGTGTTCCCAAAGTTTGAGTATCTGTGTTTTCATAGTCTATGTCTACGTTATACACAATTCCATCTTTAAAAACAACATTTTCTACTCAGTAAACCAGCATGCTAATCTTAACCAACAAGCAAATAGGAACATTGTCGTGCTACCTGGTAACATCTAAACAACAAGCATGAATTATATCATGTATAAAATTATAACTAAGCTCAAGATATCAACCAAATTCAAAAATCTATCAAATTTCTATTTCATCATTGGCCAAATTAGAATTCAACTAACTAAAAGGCTGGGATTATGCAATGTTATGCAACTAAACACATACTAAATAAACAAGACAAAAGAAAACAAAAAAAAAATAAAAAGTAAAAAAATTTCATACCTAAAATCCCTACTATGCAACTTAAACATGCAATCAAACTATATGCAACAACTACTCACTACAACCCCTACTATGCAACTTAAACATGCAACTAACTATATGCAACAACTACTCACTATAACCCAATACCCCCAAACTTAAAATAAACAATGCCCTCATTGTAATTAAAAGTGAAAGAATACTCCCCTAAGTGGCAATGTCATCTCCGTTCGCTTCCTCATGATCTGATTGTATATCAGGGGATGGCTAAGTTTGAGATATTCTATAGTTGGAGACTGAGTGTGGGCTTCTAACTGTCCGAATGCTTGAGTCATAAATTCTAAAAATTTAGCATTTTTTTTTCATGATCGAGCTCTCATACCACAGTGTGCAGTGTTTAACTTATAGTTAGGCGTTGGTGCCATGCGACCCTGTGATTACAGCAACTTCAATTTTTGACTTCTGTTTGATCCTAAATGCTTATACCAATTGGATTGAACCTGAGAGGAGAAACAATAAAACTATTATTAAGACTTACCACTATCTAACATCTACTAAATATGGAAATGTAAAAAAAAAAGAAAAAAGAATTAAACAAGGAGGGAGAAAGATTGGATGGGGTGCCTCCCATCGAGCGCTCTGTTTATAGTCCGTTAGCTGGACTCTTTTCTTGACACCGCTATCCAATTCCTCTACGATAAGCTAAGAACCCTCCATCCATTAGAATCGCTATATGTTTTGGTAGATTCCCCATCATGTGTGTCTGTGAATTGAAGCAACCTAGCGTATTTCCTGTCCATGATGTCTCTAGTTCCATTGCATAGCTAGGTGTCTCGTCCGTTGTAATTGGAAATAAATTGTCGCGTTGAGGTATGGAAAGTACAAATGAACTCTTCTCTCTTATTTTTTCTTCTTGACCCACCATGGTTTATACAAGGCCTCTTTATCATATCGCTTCATTTCCTTGAATGTGACTACCTAAAGGACATGGGTGTGCAAAACTCACTGGATTTTTCAACTCTGGTCGAGAAGGCACTTGGGGTTTAATATAGGTGATATGATATTCTTCATTTTCCAAACCCCAGTTGTATCCTCAACGTCCACTCCTTTCAGTTCATCCAGTGGCATGCACACTTCTGGCTTTCCATCGGTTTCATCATCCATGTCATAGTACCAATTGTTTTGAGGGTGATTGCTCAAGGTTTTGAGTATTTGATTCATTTGATTCTACAGATTCCAAATTGACCTCCCTTGCTCAATCATCTTCTCCTCAGTTGATGCTACAAATTTGAACCACAAATCCTCCAATCTTGAATTTTCTTCTTGTTGAATTGGAGGTGGATATGAGAAATCTGATGGATGTGTTGGACTTGGAATGTAGTGTTGGTTCTGATAGTTATAACCCCATTCATAATCTGGGTAATACCCCCAACCTTGTTGATAATCAGGATAAACATCGTTGTTGAAGTAATCACCCCCAAACTGCACTTGTCCAACCTTGATGTTGCACCGATAACTCCTCGGATGCTCGCTAAAGACAAAGATTCACATGTAACTACTATCTCTCGAAAAGGCCAATGCAAGAATATCCAACCTCTCCGAAAGTGTTGTAATTTGTGCTGACAATGTAGAAAATACATTGAGTCCCTCAGTGCGTATGTCCCTTGGTTGAGTCCTATTTGCATAAGGCCATTGATAAGAAATATCACCCATGGCTCCTGAAAAGAGAGAAATATAAGAAGACAATTAAAACAAAAAAATAAAAATTTTAAATTAAGACCAATTTGATTGAAACTAATGTTGGCAAAAATTTATTAAGCTAATTCCCCGGCAACGACGCCAAAAACTTGTTGGATAATTTCTAGTTACGCACAACACGCAAATATACGTGATCAACAAGTAATAAAGAGTAAGTAAAGTATCGTTCCCACGGAGAATTAATTAATAAAGTTCACCAAGCATTAGCCCATAACCATTTCAGTCTTATTTAAATGATTGCTTTGAGTTTTTATATTTAAACTATGAAATTAAATAGTACTAACTACCCCTAGAATGAGACTAGATAATAAAGACATGAGTTTACAATTTCCCCTATTGCATCATTTAAATCAACACACTTCTAGTTAAAACCAAATTAATTATAACGGGTTGTTAGTCGAGAACACGAAAGTGAAATATAGCCATCTCTCGATGTATCATACTCATATCACATATAATCCACAATTGATAGAATACACATGAACACCCACATTACCTAAACCACTATATGTCTATGTGATTTACAAATAATTAGGGTTTGAACCCAAGTCCTCAATTGACTACGAGTGGTGCTTCAGTATATGTCTATCCTAAGCACGAATCATATATTTCTTCACAATGTAGAACATACAAACACAAGCTATCAAGATCAAATCTAAACCCATACTTCGTCTTTCAAGTTCATATGGGTTATCACAGTAATTGATGGCCAATCAACTAAGCAAATAAACGTGAATCTTAATAGACAATCTCATAACAATTAATAAGACTAACAATGAAGTATGTCAAAATAAACTAGGCAATAGATTCCATTGCAATCCCAAAATAGAGTTTAACTCATAATTGAATTAGAATCCATGATCCACAATTGAATATACATTGAAAGATACAATAGAAGTAAAGCGAGTTAGGGATCAAGAATAGCAAATCTGAGTTTCTTCTCTTGTTTCACTTCTGAACCTTCAAGGATCTTCAATTGCTTTAATCCCCAAATCTTAGTTATTCTAGGGTTCTAACCTAATCTAAAAAGAAAGAGAAGAAAAGAAATAATGATAGCTCTAGCCCCCAAGGGGTGGAATCTGTTTTACATTATGGAAATAAGTCTAATATATAAGCCCTAATTGAATCCCTCTCTCACATTCTGGCGTCAATTGCACTGTTTAATGAAAAGTCAGCTTTGGTCAACACTTCAAGAAGTAGCGTAGCGCAAGAATTGGCCTGTTGTTGCGCCACACGAAAGCTGAAAATCGCGTCTTTTTACATCAGAAGTCACATGGCACGAGAGAGAATTTCGCGCCCCGCGCGCGTGATTTTCTGCTGCAGTGTGCTCTGGTAAAATGGCCATATCCTTTGATCCGAGAAGAGCTACGGGGCCTGCCACCTATCAAATCGAAGATATCGACGAGCTCTACAACTTTCATTCTTTGATGATTTAGAAATTCTGGCCGGATGAAGGTTGAAATCGAACTGGAAGGGACTGCTATGAAAATGGCTAACCAAAACAGCGAAGTTTGACGTCCGTTGGTACAACGATCATAACTCTTGCATCCGAACTCCGATTAGAGCGATTCAAGATGTTCCAAAAAGCTAAGAAGACGCTCTACAATGTATTTCAAGTTCCATGCCAAGAACATGAAGTAACATGAAAGCCCAAATGATGTCCGGATTGCCTTTTCTTTGCATTTTCTTTTCTTTTCCTTACCAATAATCGTTCACACTGCTCCCAAATGTATAACCTAAAAAATGAACACAAAATGCATGAAAAGTAACTAAGACACTTGAATATAAGCAACTAATTCAAGTAAAAGATACCAGATAAGTGTGTAAAAAATCCATTTATCAGTCATGGTCGGTCAACGACCTTTGACCAGGAATAACTATCAATCAGTGCATGATCTGGTTCTTCTATGAGTTCTAGAACACAGATCTCTCTACATACTACAAGCTCAAACACTTAAAACACAAAAAAACATATCATACAGAGATGTATGGCCACTGAGATTCATTGTCAGACGATTGTTGAACCTTTTTCCAGATTTTGTAAAATGTCAAATTCGAGCCTCTAGATGTTATGGATTCAACATCTAGCAACCCAGATCATCATAAGACACTACTTACAACACATTTAACACATAAAAACTAACATCTAATATAGCAACTAAGATCAGATTTTTCAAATTAGGTTTATACCTTATATGAACAAGTTTTGATTCTAGCTTCTGAATATGTTCAAGGTGATCGTGGGGCTAGTTTTGTGACTGATTTTAGTAAAGGATTTCATGGGTTTTGAAGAAGAGAGAGATGGTTAAGGTTTTGTGCAATATTAGGCTAGCAAATGAATTTCTCTCTCCTTGATCTATATTTATAGCCAATGTGTAATGTGTTGGCTGATGTATAATGGCTTGTTGCTGGCATTATTGAGTCACAATTGTCAAACAAGTAGTTCACGAACTCCAACAACTCTAACACTTGGTAAAATCCAATAATACAAGAGGGGTAAAATGGTCTTTTCGCTTGGAAATTTAAGGGCAATCTTCTAATTCTAACAAACACTTAGGATTTTACCCTTAGGGTTTAACCCTAAGATTTAGCACAAAACATTTGTAGGATTTAGCAATTAGGGTTTACACAAAAAAAATTAAATTAAATAAAAATTAAATAACTTTTAGTTTCTAAAATTTTGAAATTAGGTTTTCCTAATTATGATTAATTTTCCAATTAATTTATACAGGAACATTAGGGTTTAATATCTCTAATTATAATTAACTTTGCTAATTTAACAATTAGGGTTTACAATTAGTAATTAGGTTTTAAAATTACTAATTAGGTTACTAAATATAGAAATTTGGGTTTCTAATTTAGTAATTAGGGTTTTCATGATTAACAATTATAATTCTAATACTTGTAAATTAATTAACTTATCACAATTACTAACAATCTCGAACTCTAATTTGAGTTTCCAATTAGGGTTTCTCATTTTAGAAATTAGGGTTTTCTAAAAATTAATTAGGGTATCTAGATGTTTAATTAGGGTTTACTTAATTAATCAAATCATTATATAATACACAACATAATTCATATAATACAGTTATATAACAATCTTAAACTCATAATTGATTTTCAAATTAGGGTTTTCCCCAGTAAAACTAGGGTTTAACCAATTAATATTAGGGTTTTGAAATTAAACACCATAATTGACCAACCATCCTCAATACTTACATATAGTACATATTTATAGCACTGAAAAATCAAAATATAATTAATATTATATTATTATTCTCATTTCTTGATAAAAATCCAAAATTAGGGTTTGGATTCCATATCTGATTTATTCTTCATATTTAACCTTAATAATTAAGGTAAAATAATTAACTTAATAATCAGATACTAAAATTCATATAATAAAATAATTATTATAATTATTCTAAAAATTACTCCATATATTATTTAAATAATATATGATTATATTTTCATGAAAAATAATTAATAAAAACATTTCTGCTATAAAAGTAATTATTATAAGAATATACTTTATAATAATCAATAATCCTAAAATAAAATCATTTGTAATCATTTATGTAATAATATATTTTTATTTACCACATAAATACATATACACATTATCTTGTACAAATCCTCATCCTTAAATATAAAAAAAATTTACGCAAAATTTCTAGTTTATTTATATAGAAAATATCGGGTTGTTACATTCACCCTCCATTATAAAGATTCCGTCCCCGAAATCACCATTTTAAAAACCTATACATACAAGGGTACATAACATGTACAATCATTACAAGTACATCTTGATCATAATTTGATCAAACTGATATTTAACTATTCATATAAAGCTTGTCTTTATAATTAAACGAAAATTTAATTTCTAAAAGCACTCAAATTTGTCCTTCAAAATTTCATTATATAATAATTCATTATATATATAGGAAAATCGTATATAAGAAAATAAAATTTGTTCGAATAATACCTGGAGTTGCATCCTCGGCTGCTACCGTATCTTGTACATGTATGCTAAAGACTCCTGCGGTTGATTTTGTTGATTTGTTTGTTGAAGTCGGTCCCGTTATCGCCAATGTCCTGCTGCCTTTCCTTGTATTCGCATTCCTTGCCTCCCTTCTCCTTCTTGGATAGTCTTTCACCTTATGCTCCATTCATTTACAAATAAAACACCAACTATACACTCTTGGATTGGGGCAGTTATGAGAGATATGTCCCTCCTGCCCACACTTATAGCACACAAAATTTCTTTTTAAACACACTCCCGGCCTAATTCTGGTATTATCGAAATTATCTCCTTTCATCGTATAGGTGGAAAAAGTTTTCTTTTGTCCCTCTGTTACCCTAGTTATCACACACACAGCACAATGGGGTGATTGATCTTCTAGATCCCGGCGATCTGACGGCCTTGAAGCCTTTAAAATTCGTCAATTGATTATCTGGCTGATTTCCCGCGGCTGGTATTCCATTTTGCATAGCTTGAGCGATCACATTCGAGATATTACATATCAGGTCTGGTTATTCTCTGGTTTCGTTAATAGGTTCTTCTATCCTTTAGTTTCGTTTTCGTTTTAGCGACATTCTCATAAATTATTATTTATTAACTTACTTTCTAAGCCTTATCATATATGTTTAATATAATAAACTTGTTTCATTACTTAAACGTAGATTCATATTCATTCAACGATTTCAAAATACTTTAATATCATAGTACATATTGCTTTAAACATCAGCTATCCCTTTGTGACTACCAAAAGTCGGGATTTACAACCTTGATTAATATAAAAGTTTTAGAATATTACATTACACAGACATACTAAGAACACATATTACACTAGACATGCCTACACAACAGAACTTATACTACCTATTTACTAAGCCTTTTCCTTGGACACCCATTCGCTCGATGACCTTCCATCCCACAGATAAAACATGCTCCTAGCTTAAAGTCGGGTCAATGATGAGAGGTATGTCCCTCATGTCCGTAAATGTAACATATCTTTCTCCCTTTCCTGCATACACCTTCATGTTTCTTGTCACAGTTTGTACACTTTTCTATTTTGTTAGCGTCCTCTTGGTTGTTACCAGATTTTCCTAAGTCATGATCTTCTATCTTTCTTTCCCCTTCTTGCTCGGAGCTGCACATGATGTGTTGCTTGTGGCTCCCATCTGATCAATTTAGATTTTAAGCTTATCTTGTTCTTCCATTGTTTCTATTAACGCCTGACGCAACTGACTATTCAACAGCTTTTCTATCTCCAACAACTTTTCCAAAGAAGAAACCTTGTTCCTCAGATCCTGCACCTCTGTTGATGCTTGATCAGCTTCAACTTTAGTGTCCGAATCACTATCTGTCAGCTCCACCATCTCCGGATCTGGAATTACGTTTTCTACAATAACCACATCGTATGAGTTATTTTCATTGTGAGCCTCCATTTCAGCTATTGGCTTCGATATCAGCTCGGGTGTATGGGTTTGACCCTTCTTCATGCTATAAGTATATAACAAGCCTTTTCCACCAGACATCTACACATATAATTTATCCCGATTAGCATTTAGTATATACACACAGCAAATAAGAGTTTTATATGAGTTATCTTTTATTTTGTTTGACGATGAACTTATTCAATTCATCTTTTTTTTTTTAAACTCTATATGAGTTATTTATATTTTCAACGTTTTCCTCTGTTCTAAGGTTATAGCCTAAGGTCTAGCCCTTCTCAGGTTTTTAACCCTAAGCTCTGATACCAACCTGTAGAGCCCCCAAATCCGGGTACTTGAAACCCGAACTCGGTGCTTCACGATACCATTTCTATGAACGGAATAATACTAATAATAATAACAATAATATAAAGATCAACTTAATTTACATATTCATCAGAGTCTGAATCCCAAGTACGTAACCTTTAAACATTCATTACAACCCATGATAGATAATATATATCATACTTGTCTTAATAAAGTTAACTATTACATAGACTACCACAAATCTTATTTGGTTAACTTTCCTTTTCCTTTGTTTCTGTATGAGCTTTCTGGTTCTTCACACTTAGCTGAAAACATTTAAATTAAGCAAGGATGAGCATTTGAGTACCCAACAAGTAATAGCAATTATATATATAAGCTGAGAGAATTTAAATGTTTTCTTTATACTACCCTTCTATAACGATTCAACAGTTGTGAAGTAATCTGTACTAATGATAATAATATATCAATTCTATACCAAATTTTGAAACTACGTACTGACTATAAATAGGGTTAATGTGACATACTATGAACATTATTTTCATTTTCGAAAAGGTTAAACAGAAATTCATTTACAAACCGTCATAACTTACGGGCACGGGGGGTGATCAGCTCGTTATGCCCTGCATTGATCAATACTACGTGCAAGAACGAGTGTATCGTTCACTCTGTCCACCTTGGGTGCATAAAACATTTTCCCGTGTAGGGATGTTCATACTTGTCTGGGTTCCAAATCAAAGGTTTTATCTTGTTCAACAATAATCTATAATGCAACATATATGTATATGGGTAATTGAAAATGGTATATCAACATGTGATTAAATACAATGATTATCCAAGTGAGGACACTTGTATAACCATTTATAGAAATTAACGAACAAAATATATATATATCTGAATTACCATATACTAAAATGTTGATAATCAATGAGCGATATAATATAGGGTTAATAATGCACAAAGAATAATATAGTTTAGAAACATTCTTACTCATGTCCATTGCATAAAGAAAATGCAAAGGTAAGATACTTGCCTGATGCGCTGCTTACAGTTCACAACTTAATTTTATCTTTTATATCACGACCTACCATTAATCAGATCATTATAGTGAGTAGAATATCATATTATAACACATAACACTGCTTATTGCAGTGAGCACATTTTTATTATAATTATTCTAAAAATCACTCCATATATTATTTAAATAATATATGATTATATTTTTATGGAAAATAATTAATAAAAACATTTTCGCTATAAAAGTAATTATTATAAGAATATACTTTATAATAATCAATAATCCTAAAATAAAATTATTTGTAATCATTTATGTAATAATATATTTTTATTTACCACATAAATACATATACACATTATCTTGTACAAATCCTCATCCTTAAAAAAAAAAAATTTATACGCAAAATTTCTGATTTATTTATATAGAAAATATCGAGTTGTTACATCACCAATTGAAGATTAGAACCGTTGACATTCCAAGGACGGCTTTTAGAACTCGGTACGGGCATTATGAATACCTAATCATGTCCTTTGGATTGACTAATGCTCCTACTGCCTTCATGGATATGATGAACCGAGTATTCAAGAAATATTTGGATCACTTTGTGGTCGTCTTTATTGATGACATCCTTATTTATTCCAAAAGCCGTGAAGATTATGAGAACCATTTGAGGCTAACACTCCAAAAGCTTCGTGAATACAAGCTTTATGCCAAGTTGAAGAAATGTGAGTTCTGGCTTGAGGAAGTAGAATTCCTTGGGCACGTAGTATCAAGTCATGGAATATCTGTTGACCCGACAAAGATTGAAGCTATTCAAAGCTGGGAACAACCTAAATCAGTGACCGAAGTACGTAGCTTTCTCGGTTTACCTGGTTATTATAGGAGATTCGTGGAAGGATTTTCTCGAATCGCTACTCCATTAACTCAGCTGACTCGGAAAGATACAAAGTTCGGTTGGAGCGAAGAATGTGAGAAGAGTTTTCAAGAGCTCAAGAGGAGACTCATTTCAGCACATGTTCTGACAATACCATCTGGCTCGGAGGGATTTGTCATCTATAATGATGCTTCGAGCAAAGGGTTGGGATGTGTTCTCATGCAACATGGGAAAGTCATAGTCTATGCCTCGCGATAACTCAAAGAATATGAGAGGAATTATCCTACTCATGATCTAGAGTTGGCGTTGTTGTCTTTGCACTTAAAATTTGGAGGCATTACTTGTATGGGAGAAAGTGAGATCTTTACGGATCATAAAAGCCTCAAATATTTCTTCACTCAAAAGGAACTCAACATGCGACAACGACGTTGGCTTGAACTATTGAAAGATTATGATCATACCATCCAATACCATCTTGGAAAAGCGAACGTGGTAGCTGACGCATTAAGTAGAAGATCATATGCAAGTACGAGTGCGATATTGTCAACGCAAAGGCCCATTTTGTGTGACTTGCAAAGGATGGAGATAGAGTTAAAGACTCCAGGGACCAATGTGATGATGGCGAATATACGAGTAGAACCGACTTTAATTGATAAAGTTAAAGCTGCTCAAGCTACAGAAGGAATACTTCGAGTGCAAGAAGGTGCTATGCCGGAAGCAAGAATCGATGAAGAATGAATACTTCGAGTCAACTCCAGACTTTGTGTTCCTAACGACCCTGATTTAAAGTATGAAATCATGATGGAGGCGCACAACACACCGTTTGCAATCCATCCTGGGAGTACCAAAATGTATCATGATCTTCGTCATACATTTTGGTGGAGCAATATGAAGAGAGAGATAACGTTGTTTATCTCAAGGTGTCTAACTTGTCAACGAGTTAAAGCGGAGCATCAAGTACCAAAAGGTCCATTGCAACCACTTGAAATTCCAGAATGGAAGTGGGAGCACATTACCATGGATTTCGTTACCGGTCTTCCTAAGGTTTCTCAAGGCATAGATGCGATTTGGGTCATTGTTGATAGATTGACCAAGTCTGCTCATTTCTTACCGATACGAGAAACTTATACACTTGAACGTCTTACTCGTATGTACATAAACGAGATTGTAAGACTGCATGGTATGCCGGTATCCATAGTTTCTGATCGAGACCCAAGATTCACTTCACGATTTTGGGTTAGTTTGCAAAAAGCTATGGGCACAGACTTACGATTTAGCTCGGCATATCATCCTCAGACGGACGGACAGTCGGAGAGGACTATTCAAACTCTTGAAGATCTATTAAAACTCTGTGTCCTTGATTTTAAGGGAGGTTAGGACAAGTTCTTACCATTGGTGGAGTTTTCCTACAACAACAGTTATCAAGCAAGTATTGGCATGGCTCCATTCAAGTGTTGTATGGAAGAAAGTGTCAATCTCGAGTATCTTTGGGATGAGGTGGGTGAAGCAACGTTGTTGGGGACCGGAGTTGGTAATGCGTATGACTACGTAAAAAGATTCAAACGATCCGACAACGATATAAAACCTCACAAAATCTACAAAAGAGTTATCCGATCTTCATCGAAAGGACGTGGAATTGATATAGGAGATCATGTGTTGTTACGTGTTGCTCGCGTGGAAAGGAGTTACGAGATTTGGAAAGAGAGGAAAGCTCAATCTTCGCTTCATCGACCCATTTTAATCCTCGATCGAGTAGGAAGCGTGGCCTATAGACTCGCATCGCCAAGTATGTTTCGTGTTCATAACGCTTTTTCACATATCCATGTTACGTAAATATGTGGAAGACCGAACGACATTATTAAGTTAGAACCAGACGAAATAGCGGAAGATTTGACGTATGAAGAGGTTCTTGCTCAAATCTTGGATAAGAAGGAACATATTCTACGCTCCAAGGTTATACCTCAAGTCAAAGTTTTGTGGAGAAACCACGATGTTGAGGAAATGACTTGGGAGTTAGAATCTGAAATGAAATCAAGGTATCCTTACCTCTTCAACATACCAGTCGTACCACTAATTTCGAGGCTAAATTTCATAAGAAGGGGAGGTTGTAAGACACCAACTTTTATAAATAAAGATGAATTTTCTATAAATATCATTTTGAATATTATGGAATGAATTTGATATAATGTTATAGTTCAGGTAATATTTATAAATTTTGCAAAGTACGCAAGTTGTTATATAATATTCGATTGGTCGGAGAATATTCGTTTTAACAGGGAATATTCGTACAACGACACAATCATTGGTGGACCCCACAACGGAATTATTGTCGGATTGAGAAAATGACAAAAATACTTTATGAAAATAATGGCGGAAGTTTTACCGTTAACTGTTGAAACACCCGGTCTTGAAAGTAAAGAATCTGGAGTAGTTATTAAAGAGTAATACCAGATTGATTATTGATGCTTACGTGAGAAGTCACTTCAGTTTTTGTTCAATTATTATTACGAAGAATTAACGATAATATCTCACGTTATTTGATTCAATTATTGTCAATATTTTATATATTATTAAATCAATAATTGAGACGACAAGGTTATTAATATTATTATTTGTAATATTAACAATGTCTAGAAGTTCTATCAAGGAGAGGTTTGGTCACCTAATTGCGCGCCAATAGGGAAAAATCCTTATTGGAAAGCCCCCTCTTTCCTGGGAACGATCTGGTCGATTAATATTGTGAATTGTAATAATAGTGATAAAGTTTGTTTTATTAGTATTATTAATGTAATAAAATAGAAAAACTTTTTATATAAAACAGAATACTTTTATAAAGTTATTCGTTTTATTAGACTAATAGTAAAATCTTTTATATAAAATGTAATACCTTTATAAAGTTATTTGTTTTATTAGATAATAATTAGAATATATTATATTTTTTTTTATGCATAGTGTTTGCATAGTGCATGCATAGTGTTTTGATAGTAAAATCTTTTATATAAAACAAAATACTTTTATAAAGTTATTCGTTTTATTAGATTATAAATAGAATATATTATATTTTATTGTAAACCAAACTGACCGTCTGGTTTAAAGTAAATCAATCTGGACCGTTCATAAGTTAGTTACTATGCAGTCCATTCTTCTATAAATAAAAGCTCATTCCTTCATTATTTCTTACGAATTCACTGAAACTCTAGAGAGAGAAATTATAGAGAAATTATAGAAATGTATTCTGCTACTTTCCTACTCTTATATTCAGTTTCTTTTATGGTAAGGGATATTATTTGTTGTATTCATAAGGGGTATTATATCTTTTGTATTCATGAAGAGAACTTCTGTTATTCCATTATTTATTATTCTGTTGGAATAACCTGTATACGCGGGCTACCCTATACTTGGTTAAATTCTTCTGTTATTCCATACTTTATTATTCTGTTGGAATATCATGTCTGTATGCGTTTTACTTTGACCGGGTTCCGATCTTTATTATTCTCATTGGAATATCACATGCATGCATTTTACGTCGGACCGGTTCTCATTATTTATTATTCTCGTTGGAAAACTCACCGCACAGGCGGTCTACATCGCATGCCTGGTGATTTCTTTTGTTATTCCATTCTTTATTATACTCAGTTGGTTAAAACTTTGACTTCTATACTCCATAAAATTAGTGGAATATCCTTGATATTTGCGCTTCATCCATTATCTTTTCATGGAAATATTCTTCTGAGCATTCTTGAATTTTTACTCTACAAAGAAGTATCATGTTGACAATTTGGACGTTATTAGTTCCTGGATAAATTAATTCTTGAACTTGTTTTATTGAATTCTTATATCATTGTCATCATCCTCATATTTATATTTTGTTGAAAGTCATCTGTGGCCTGTAGTGCATAAATGGACTTGGTATGATTATGACCAGGGATTATTCGGTGTAATCATGACCGTAATATTACAAATAATGTGGTAAAAGTCCTCATTGGCCCGTAGTGCATTGATGGACAGTTGTTTATATGATCATGACCATTAATGAATACACGAATATCCTTGGCCCGTAGTGTATGGATAATTTGTGGTCATGATACTAAAGAATATCCTTGGCCGTAGTGCAGGGGTGATTCGATGATGTGGATTATTTATTAAGCTGAGTCCCAACGATAAAAGTGATGAAAAACCTTTTAAATCATAGAAGATAGTAGATTTTATTCTCTACTTGACTCTTCTAATGGATTGCTTGTTCCGCTGCAGTTAAACTTGATGTTTGCTATATTTTATCAGTTTAACACTGTTAAAGGCTAATGATAATTTATTCTTCATTATCTTAGTCATAATATTTCTTACTGGGCTAGTTGAGCTCACCCTTTTACTTTCATTGTTCTCTTCAGGAAATGAGAACGTAGCAGGGACTAGTCGGGGAACGTAGTGATGGTCCAGATGATAGCATTAGTAGACCTCACTATTCTATGAAATAGTGTAATAATAAATGTAATGAGGACCCCCATTGAGTTTGTATATTGTCTAGATGACAATATTTGTATTAAAACTCACAACATATGTTTAGTCGTATTTTACACGATTGTTGTATAATTAAGTTGTATTTGAATTTTATACCATGTATTTGGCGACTCAAGATGGGTGATGTATACCTATTTTGGGGGCGTCACATATAGTATAGTACCTTCATCTATACCTCCATTTTTAATTTAGTCATACAAGTATTATCAATATTGCACCACCTCCCCTAATAGTACATGCATGTTAATCAATAGTACATATATGTGAACAAATAGTTATAAGCATGTGAATTAATAGCAATTAATTGTTCATTTATCCGATTAATTACCCGATTATTATCGAAATAGATGTCGATTTCCATTAACACTAATAATCCTAACATAATAAAAATATCAATTTCATCTTTAATCAACACGAACTTATTCATCATTAGTATTATAACTCATAATATTTAACAACCAGATCATTCCCAGGAAAGAGGGGGCTTTCCGATAAGTATTTCTCCCTATTAGCGCGTAATTAGGTGACCAAACCTCTCCTCGACAGAAGTTTCTAGACATTGTCAATATTGCAAATAATAATATGAATAACTTTGTCGTCTCAATTATTGATTTAATAATAATAAATATTATGCAGATGCTACTGTGACAATAATTGAATCAATAATATGAGAGATATTATGCATCAATTACTGTAGAAATAATTGAGTATAACTGATTGACTTCTCACGTAAGCATCAATAATCAATACCGTGTGCTACTATGTAACCACGCGCATTACTGTACTTTTACCACCGGGTAGTTCAACAGTTTAATGGTAAAACTTTCGTCGTTATTTTTATAAAAAGATAATTCTGTCGTTTTCTAACTCTGACAATAATTCCGTTTGTGGGGTCCACCAATGATTGTGTCGTAGTACGAATAATCCATGTTAAAACGAATATTCCCCTACCAATCGAATATTTTATAACCACTTGCTTACTTTGCAAAATTTTTAAATATTACCCACAACTATAACATTATCTCAAATCCACACCATAATATTCAAAAATATATTTCGAGAAAAATTAATCTTTATTCATAAAAGTTGGGGTCTTACAGCTTAAGTCGCTATTTACAAACTTTTCAAAATTTTTACATTTGAATGAATGTGTACTAATGCATTTACTTACAGCACTTAGTGCTTCGCACATGTCATCATTTTCATACGGTGAGATGCGATGTATATGTATGACCGGATTAACTTGTCGTCAAGTAAATTGCGATGATTTGGGAACCTTCATGCCAAAAAACCGCGAGAGTAACCTAAGATAGGTCAGCCTTTGATTAATCAAATGCGGAGGGAAGTCTCTTCATACCTTCCCATTTCAATTACTTGTAATTTTAATTACTTGTAATTTCATTTCCATGTCAATCTCAATGTAATGGAAAATATAAAGGAATATGTGTACATGCATTCCCTTTCATATCAAAACTTGCCATGCTATCTGGTCAACTGACATCCATTTCACAGGATAATACTCCTAAACGGACACATTAAGTAGCATGTAATATTCCTACATTCACTAAGACTAAACTACCTAACTCTTTTTGTAGGAAAACAATTGGTCCTGGTTTTCGTTCAAAGTCCAAAAAGGCATTAAGCCCACAGTCAGGCATGGCTACAAGTGCCCCATCTAATCCTACTCCTGTCTGTCCAGAGGAGTTCGAAGGATTAAAGAATCAGATAGTAGAATTGGCTGTCTTTCTAAAAGAACAAAGTAAAAATACTCAGGGCCATACAATGCCTACTCAACCAGAGTCATTCAAACTAGGGGGAAGTCAGGGTATTGGCAAAAAGATGGAAACCCAGATACCAAAGCCTCATTCCAATAAAGGAACCAACAAAACCCCTGAAATCACAAAACTCAAGGATGATCGAGAAACTAGGGATATAAGAAAGAAAGTCCAACAAATGGAGGAAACCATCCGATCAATCAAAGGGACTGGAAACTATGGAAGTGTCACCTATTCAGATCTCTGCATATTCCCAGGGGCTCGATATCCTGACAAATTCAAAATCCCAGAGTTTAAAAAATACAATGGTACAAACGATCCTTATACACACCTAAAAGTGTAAATTGGCGAATTGGGGCCTTATGCTGAAGATAAAAGCCTTAGAATGCAACTTTTTCAAAAGAGTCTTACTGGAGAGAGAGGCTAAAGCCTGGGCCCGACTTGACAATGCCAAAATCCACAACTGGGAAAAATTGTCCCACGCCTTTCTAAATCAGTACAGTTTTCAGTCACAAATGGCACCGGATCGATACCAAGTGACTAAAGTCAAAAAGCAAAGTACTTAGTCTTTCCGAGAATATGCCCAAAGGTGGAGACATCTGGAAGTGCAAGTCATTCCATCAATGACAGAAACTGAAATGGTGATGACTTTCATAGACATTCAAGAGGCGCCTTACTATGAGAGAATCCTAGCAGGCATAAGAAAGCCATTCTCGGAAATGATCAAACACAACGAAATGGCAAAGATTGGCCTGAAGGCAAGAAAGATTAAAGACTTCACTGCCTTGGAAGCAGTCGCTAAATATACAGACTAGCAAGTATGCGAGTGATCTCAAGGGGGTACCCGATAAAGGCAATGAAGATGTATCCCCAAGTTTAAGTTCTAAGAACTTAATCTCCATCCTCCCTTGCATGCTTGTAGGGAAAATAATTCTCAAAGAAAAACTTCTTGAACTTTTCCCACGTTACTATTTATGTTCTAGCCACACCCTGGTGAGCCTCCCTCCAACAGTTGGCTTCCCTTTTCATCATGTAAGTCGCAAAAGAAGTCTTTTGCGCCTCACCTATGTTTGTAATAACAAACGCCTTCTCTAATGGGTCCATCGTTCCTTTAAACTCTAGTGGACCTACACTTTTACCCATGTCTGGGCTTCTACCCCCGGTTTGGTTAAATGCAGCAGTTAATAAATTAACGAACTATTGCATAGGGTTATTCTAACCCCCGTGGTTATCATTATGTGATTTCGTTTCTTGATTACATTGTCTTCTCCTAGGTGGCATTATGCTGATTAAATCAATAGAATTTCATTATTATCTATTTACTTACTTCGTTATTTATTCGTCACATAAAAACTCATACCATAACAAAGCATATTAAATAAAAACTTTATTATATTAATATGCTTCTTCATAGTTTAAAACTATTTATAATTTGTTTTCATACCCAAAAGCTATTACATTTATATCCTGTAATTGATCTTTATAAAAGTTGGGATTTACAAAAGACTACCCTTTTATACAAAAGAGGGTTTTACGTTAATACACACACATTTATAACTCTAGACTTCTAATAATGCATAACAGCGTCCTCGTGTTTCTCATTCGCAATCTTTGCTACAGTATCCCGACTAATCATATGACAGGTTTGTCCTGACTCAATGGAATAACAAGCAACTTTCAGCTTGAAATCCTTATGAGCACTCTCATGGATGTAGGACATCTTTGCTATCTTCTGGTTTTTCTCCCCCAGTTGCCTACGAAGCTTATCAGCCTCTTCCTTATAGTCTCTAGCCTGCTCTGTCATAAGCACCTGTTTATCGTGCTCTGACTCAAAATATGCTTCTGCAGACATCTTAGCTTCATTGAGATAACTAATCTCTTCACTCTAATTCTGCACAACTATACTCAGTTGTACATTCATGTCAAGCACTGCCAGATACAATGCTCTCATTGCATCTAGAGGTGATGACTCTAGTGTAGGTACCACCGTATCAACCGATGTCACCTCCATTTCTTTCTCCTCCTCGGTCATCATATCCAGGTATGATGCTATATCTATATCTCCCTCAGAGTAGTCTTCCTCAGAAAAGTACTCCTCTGTCTCTGACTCCTCTAAAATCACTAAGGGTAGCTCCGCCACTGGCATGGGTACATGCTATACTCTGTTCGCAATTTCTTCACTCACCACGTGTATATCTCTATACATCAAGCTATCGATCGTCATCCTACAATAACACATAACATGTTGATTAGTACATAACACATAATAGTATAAGCACAAATCACATTTAATTTATTTAGGGTTACTTTCCATCTTTTAAATCTTTAGTTTCCTCAATACCTTATTAACTCATTCGTCTTAAGTAAAGCTCAAGTTTACTTTCTTCGAACTTCTCTTCCTTAACAAGGTTATTAGCCTAAGGTTCTTCCCCCCTTAAGTTTTATAACCTAATGCTTTGATACCAACTTGTGACGCCCCCAAATTTGGGTATCTTCCAACCCGACAAATGGTGCTTCACGATACTCATAACTGTACATTCATTCTAATGAAATGACATCAAAATGTGTGTTCCAATGTCATTCTTATTACATTAATAATAATAAATCCCGTTCCCAGGTTCTTAAACCATTACATTCTTTGTTCATCATAATATAATACATATACTTACTAGTCTATTACAAGATAAACTAATCATTCATCTTCGCCTTGCCTTTATCTCTACTGGAAACCTCGGTTCGCTCGTCTTTAGCTGCATTCATATGGTTCAAACAAGAGTGAGCATAACAAGCTCAGCAAGTACAACAATTTCTTTTAAATGGCATGCTTGAAACATATGAATCATATATCTTCAATAACTGGATAATAGTTACGAAGTACTATTAATAACTCAAAATAGCATTTCTTTTCCTTCAAAACGTTTTATAATAACAATATTCAGTAAAACATCAATTCTGGTACAAGACCATGAGCGTTTCATAATTTCTTTGAAAAGGACAACCCGTCACTAAATCCGTAAGTTTGGGATAGCTTACGAGCACTTCTAGGTGATCAGCCTATAGTACTCTATGTTGATCAACACTACATCCATTAAACGTGTGTACGTTTA
The DNA here is from genome assembly GCA_020205605.1 of Panax ginseng. Classification (NCBI taxonomy): domain Eukaryota; kingdom Viridiplantae; phylum Streptophyta; class Magnoliopsida; order Apiales; family Araliaceae; genus Panax; species Panax ginseng. The sequence continues at coordinate 66,437,561 of CM035138.1, forward strand.
AGTTGTGGCAACCTCACGTGCCCATCGAATACTCGATGAAAATATATTTGTTTATTCATATTCAGGCTTACCTTGAATCCGCACCAAACAATTGGCGTATGATAGCGTTAGCAATTCTATATTGAAAGACTTGTAAATAAATCAATCAATCTATCAAGATTAGTCTAGCCGAGTTAAAACTGGCATCAACTCTTTCTTTAAAACCATACATGCATCTTATAACTTGAATCATTTGAAAACCTGGCTAACACGAAGGTTAGACAAGCGTTTAGAAAAACTTGCCTTCGTCATTCTGCTCACTTCTAAAGAAAATTACGTTTCCTTTGAGCCTTTACGGTCTCTACAACACATAATCACATAACATACCACATTAGGTCATGAATGAACATATATGGTTCCTAATGAATATTACCCTTCTTCTCAATCTAATCATGTAGTAGATTTATTATTATTGGTTACGGCTTGCCGTCGTTCTTTTACATCGTTCTTTACCAACTTATTTCCTTTCTATAGCTTAATTGAAATTATTTCATTAATACAACTCTGTTTGAGTTAATCATCATCCCTCGCGGCTTATTAACGTTCTTACATCATTATTTGAAACTCGATCGTTATTGGTTAAGTACATCAATTGCATACCATTCATGTGATGCCCCCAAAATAGGTATACAACACCCATTCTGAGTCGCCAAATACATGGTACAGAAAGCAAACTACAACTTCAATAATACAATTGTTGTGCAAAATACGACAACATATACTGTGAGTTTAAATACAAATATTGTATTCTAGACAATATCCACACTCAAATAAGTCCTCATTACAATTATTCAAACACTATTTTATAGAAATAGTGAGGACTGCTAAAACGTCTTTCTAGAACCATCACTCCGTGCACTCCTTACTAGTTCTGCTATGTTCTCACCTCCCGAGAAAATGGAGCAGAAAGGAAAAGGGTGAGCTCAACTAGCCCAAATAAAGAATATTATGACTAAGATAATATACAACAAATTATCGTTAGTCTTCAACAGGAAAATCTCGATAAAATATAATAGACAACAAGTTTTAGATCAACAACTGCAGTGGAAATAAAGAATCCATTAGAAGAGTCAAGTAGAGAATGAGTTCTACTATCTTCTAAGATTTAAAAGTCCATCATCAATTTTATCCCTATAACAACAATCAATATACATCTTCGCACTACATGACAAAGATATTCATTTGTATCACCAGTTGGTCATGTTCATCTCAACGCCTGTTCATCTTCGCACTACGGGCCAAAGATATTCATCAGTTAATCATTCATCTTTGCACTACAGGCCAAAGATATTTAGTAATATCATCATTTAGGACTGAGGATGATGAAAAATATTTTAAAGAAAATGAATCCAGTGAGACAGAAGGACAAATAGTAAGGATTCATATAACAGTTTATCCAAGATCAATAATACTCCATAATAACCAATCTTGAAGCAAAATTCAAGAATAAAGATCAAAACATGGATACAATCAAAGATAATAACCATAATAGACATCTTGGACAAAAAAAAGAAAATTTTATTTTTCGGTGAATAGTGCCGTATTCGTGAATAGTACCGTATACATGAATAGTACCGTATACGTGAATAGTAACCCCGACATAAAAAGTTCCAAATTTGATAAAAGTTCATACCAACATTTTGCAGATAATGATATTGAAGAAAATATCATTTTAAGAAGAATATAACACCCCTTACCTCAAAATATCAAGATTTCGACCGGAATATCTCCAGATAAGGTCAAGGAAACTTACATCGATGAATAGAAACTCACAAAGTATCTAAATACTCACAAAATACACTCAATAATCTAGAGAGGGAAAGAGAGAAATCTTATATTTCTGGTGTGATTTTTAATTCTAATTTAGCCCTCTATTTATAGGAAAATGTTAGCAGACTTGACTTGCAACCTGATGGCTTTACCTGCTACTATTCCCACCCACCACATTTGAAATAAAATTCAGTACATTTTTTCACCAACCATAAGTGGGGCCCACTCAATTCTAAAATTTTCCACCAAAATGCTAAATTCGGATACTTCAACAATTTCTGAACCAGTCACCTCTTAAAATTCATTACAAATCATATGTTCATTTTTAACTGTTCAAATTTTGTGGACATATACTCAACTTATATATGTATAACATATCCAAAAATTACAACGATCCAACGGTCATATTAAAAATTATAACTCACGTAATATATCTCAAAAAACATTGGTTTAATTTTTTAATACCTTCATTCAGAACAAAAATAATTGATAAAACACCTCAACATTAACTCTTTCATTTTTAACCACAATAAATATATCTAACATTTATATCCACATAAAATAAATATTTCCTTATCATATGAATCAATAATTAATTATTCACCAATAATATTATAGAATCACATTTATGACAACTAGGCCGTTCCCAAGAAAGAGGGGCTTTCCAATAAGAATTTCTCCATCTTGGGCGCCGCAATTAGGTGACCAAATCTCTCCTCGATGTAACTTTCTAGACATTGCCAATAATGCTATCTAATAATATTATTCAAATAATATGAATTATTGATCCGATAATGGGAAACATCACAGTTGACAATTATTGAAACAACAATAATATAAAATATCAACGCAAAGAATTATTGAATCAATAAAATAAAATATTGAATAAAGAATTAATGTAACAATTATTGAGTAGTGCTTTCTTACGTAAGGATCAATAATTCATCAATACTGTGCATCCACACGTATTACTGTATTTTAACCACCGGGTCTTCCAACAGTGTTAACGGTAACAACTACACCGTTATTTATAAAACTCAAACTTGTCGTTTTCTTCATCCGACAATTATTCTGTTATGGGGCCCATAAATGACGCTGCCGTCTGCATTTAATATTTCCGACAACAAGAATATTCCACGCACCAAATGAATATTCCCCACAACAATGATTATTTTATAACCACTTATATATTTTAAAAAATTTGCACATTTCACCCATAACCTGAGAATTATATCAAATTAATACCTTATTATTCACAATAATAATTAGAGGAAATTCGATTTTATTTATAATAAGTTGGGGTCTTACAACCTCCCTCCTTATGAAATTTCATTCCTAAAATTAACATACGTGCACGGTGTTTTGAAAAGGTGAGGATACCTCGCTTTCATTTCTGATTCCAACTCCTAGGTCATTTCTTCAATAGCATGGTTTCTCCACAAAACCTTAACTTGTGGTATAACCTTGGTGCGTAGGACATGCTTTTTCCTATCCAAGATCTTAACATGTACTTCTTCGTACGTTAAATCCTCGGCTATCTCGTCTGGTTCTAATGCAATAATATGGTTCGGGTCTTTCACATATTTACGAAGCATGAATATGTGAAAAACATTATGAACACGAGACATACTTCGAGGTAATGCGAGTCTATAGGTCACATTTCTTATTCGGTCAAGAATCTCAAATGGACCAACAAATCGTGGATTGAGCTTTTCCCTCTTTCCAAATCTTGTAACTCCCTTCCATGGAGCAACACGTAACAATACATGATCTCCAATATTAAACTCTACGTCCTTTCTATGAAGATCAGCATAACTCTTTTATCGATCTTGTGAGGTTTGAATACGTTGTCGAATCATTTGGATCTTTTCTGTAGTCATGCGTACTAATTCTGGTCCCAACAACGTTGCTTCTCCCACCTCATCCCAACATACTGGAGAACGACACTTTCATCCATACAACGCCTCAAATGGAGCCATGCCTATACTTGCTTGATAACTATTGTTGTAGGAGAGTTCCACCAGTGGCAAGTACTTATCCCAACTTCCTTTAAAATCTAGGACACAAAGTCTTAATAGATCTTCAAGGTTTTGAATAGTCCTCTCTGATTGTTCGTCCGTTTGAGGATGGTATGCCGAACTGAATCATAAATTCGTGCCCATAGCTTTCTGTAAGCTAACCCAAAATCGTGAAGTGAATCTTGGGTCACAATCCAAAACTATGGATACTGGCATGCCATGCAATCTCACAATCTCATTCATGTACATACTAGCAAGACGTTCAAGGGAATAAATCTCACATATCGGCAAGAAATGGACAGACTTGGTTAATCTATCAACAATAATCCAAATAGCATCTATGCCTTGAGAAACTTTGGGAAGACCTGTAACGAAATCCATTTTAATGTGTTCCCACTTCCATTTCGAAATCTCAAGTGGTTGTAAAGGACCCTTTGGCACTTGATGCTCCGCCTTTACACGTTGACAAGTTAAACACCTCGAGATAATCTCCACGATCTCTCTCTTCATATTGTTCCGAATATCATGATACATTTTGGTACTCCCAGGATGGATTGCAAATGGTGTGTTGTGTGCCTCCATCATGATTCTATGCTTCAAGTCAGAATCGTTAGGAACACAAAGTCTGGAGTTGAATCTAAGTATTCCTTCTTCATCGATTCTTGCTTCTGGAATAACACCTTCTTGCACTTTCTTCTTCATACGCATCAGCTCCATGTCCGTAGCTTGAGCAGCTTTAACTTTATCGATTAAAGTTGGTTCTACTCGTATATTCACCATCATCATGTGGGTCCTTGGAGTCTTTAATTCTACCTCCATCCTTTACAAGTCATACAGAATGGGCCTTTGCATTGACAATATCGCACTCAGATCATGATATGATCTTCTACTCAACGCGTCACCACTACGCTCGCTTTTCCAGGATGATATTGAATAGTGTGATCGTAATCTTTCAATAGTTCAAGCCAACGCCATTGCAAAGATGTTGAGTTCTTTTGGGTGAAGAAATATTTGAGGCTTTTTATGGTCCAGATAAATCTCCACTTTCTCCCCATACAAGTAGTGTCTCCAAATTTCAATGCGAATCATGATCGCCGCTAACTCTAGATCATGAGTAGGATAATTCCTCTCATATTCTTTGAGTTGTCATGAGGCATAGGCTATGAATTTCCCATGTTGCATGAGAACACATCCTAACCCTTTGCTCAAGCATCGTCAGATATAACAAATCCATCTGCATACTCGATGGTATTGTAATCAAACAGCCGAAATGAGTCTTCTCTCGAGCTCTTGGAAACTCCGCCGCATTCCTCGCTCCATATTAATTTTGTATCTTTCCGAGTCACCGAGTTAATCTGAGTAGCAACCGAGAAAATCCTTCCACGAATCTCCGATAATAACCAGTTAAGCCCAGAAAGCTACGCACTTCGGTCACCGACTTTGGTTGCTCCCAACTTTGTACTTCTTCAATCTTTGCTGGGTCAACAGATACTCCATGTTTTGACACCACGTGCCCAAGGAATGTTACTTCCTTAAGCCAGAACTCACATTTCTTCAGCTTGGCATAAAGCTTGTTTTCATGAAGCCTTTCAAGTATCAGCTTCAAATGGTGCTCATGATCTTCACGGGTTTTGGAATAGATGAGGATGTCATCAATAAAGACAACAACAAACTGATCCAAATATTCCTTGAATACACGGTTCATCATATCCATGAAAGTAGCAAGAGCATTAGTCAATCTAAAAGACATGACTAAGAATTCATAATGCCCGCATTCTAGTTCTCAAGGGTCTTTGGAATATCCTCGCTTTTAATCTTGGTGATGATATCCGAATCTAAGATCGATCTTTGAAAAGAATTGTGCTCCTTGTAACCGGGTCGAACAGTCATCAATGCAAGGTAGCGGATACCTATTCTTGATGGTGACATGATTTAATTCTCGGTAGTCAATACAAAGTCGCATACTCCCGTCTTTCTTCTTTACGAATAAAATAGGAGCACCCCAAGGAGATGTACTAGGACGAATAAAACCTATTTCTAACAATTCATGTAGTTAGACTTTTAACTCCTAAAGTTCAATAGGAGCCATTCGATATGGGGTTTTAGAAATGGGTTTTGTACCCAGCTCAAGGTCAATAAAGAATTCAACATCACGCTCGGGGTAGACCGGGAAGTTCTTCAGAAATACATCAGAAATTCTCTAACAATGTAAATATTATTCAAATCGATTTGTCTTTGTTCAAATCCATAACATGGGCTAAGAAAGCTTGACATCCATTTTCAATAAACGAATAGCTTTATGGCTTGATATGATAGTGGTGATTTTAGTGGTTTAGTTGTTTGAATTTCGTATGACAAAGTTGGTTAGGAATATGAAAACTAACAACCTTAATTTAAAAACAATCAATTTTGGCATAATGAGTGGTTAACCAATCAATTCAGAAATCACATCAAAAGCAATTATCTTTAAAGAGATAAGATCAACAGGTAATGTGATAGTGCCAACTTGGATCATGCAAGATTTATAAACTGTGGATGTAACGAAAGTTTCACCCAACGGAGTCTCCATTGATAAATCAAAGTATAATTTCTCCAGAGTCAAGTTTAAACGTTGAGCACAAGCAGGAGAGATAAAAGAATGGGTAGAACCGGTAACTAGTAAGGTATAAACTTCACAAGAGTTCAAGATTATCTTACCCGTAATCACCTCGTTCGGGTTCCTCGCGTTTTGGCCAGTCACAACAAACGCTCTTCCAGGAACCGCTGATTTTGACTTATCCGGGACAGCCCTTGGAGTCACCATCCCCGTTGAACTTGGTTTTGCTATAGAACAATCCCGAGCTATGTGTCCTTCCTTTCCATAGTTGTAACATACCTTAGATTTTTGTGGACAGTTTGGGCTAATATGTCCCTCTTTCCCGCATTTGTAACATCTAACTGGCGGTCGTTCTCCTCCCCTAGAATTTGTTGTTGGTGCTGGTGTTGCTGCTGATGTCTTCCCGTCATTATTAAATCTCCTCTTTCTAAAATTTCCACTTGATTCACCTCTCCTATTATCATGGCCACGATGACCACCCGAGTGGTTACTGCCTTTGTTCGTATTTTTCCCTCCTCGTTGGTTATCATCGCTTTGATGATCGGCATTGCCACCAGATGACCCTCGGTTGTGGTCCCCTATTGCACATACTCATTATCTCGCCTAATAATTGAGCCTCATTTACAACATCCGAATATAAAGAAAATTTATGAGATATAAGATATTGTCAATCTCTAAGCTTTAGACCTCTCGTAAACATCCTTGTCATCCGCTCCTCATTTTCGACTAAATGAGGTGCAAACTCGACAACTCGCAAACTTCACCTCGCATTGGGACACCGCCATGTTGTTTTGTTCCGAAGATGATAAACTCCACCTCCTTCATATGATTTAATACTTTCGTGAAAGTACTTGTCATTGAATAGTTTCAAATATTTCCCAAGACATGCCGAAAGTGCGGTTGGTCAGTACGCTTTATGACTCCACACCAAGAGTCCCGCCTCACCTTGCTGAACATAAAGGTGGTGATTGGAACCTTTTGTTCCTCCGCATCCCAAGACATTGAATATCTTGGTAATTTGCTTGACCCACATTTCCGCCATGATCGGATCCGCTTTCCTTTAAATTCGTGGTCCCAACTCTTTGAACTCGCTTGGTTGTGATGTCACAGCGCATTGCTTGCATTTCCACCAGATTCTCGTGCACGAAGTTTCCTAAATTCGGTTTTTGCATAAAATGCAAAAAACTTCAACATCCTATCATTCATCATTTGTTCGGTAGTGTTGTTTACAGGAGGATTATTGCCTTCCTGTTGCACGTTCTCCTGGTTTGTAACTAAAGGTTGTTTCAAAGTCTCATACACTCCATTGTTAACGTTCTCAAAGAGCCGGGTCTTAAATATCGCCATAAAATAAGGGTTAATTAAACAAATTTACATATCACATAATATCCATATATTATGACTGACCAACAAATAAGCTTAAATAGGACACACTAGCGAAGGATTTACTCATCTCTCCCCTCCTAGTTCTATTCCCCAATCTCCACCAGAGACCATATCCCTAAGCTTTGATACCAACTGTGACGCCCCCAAAATAGGTATACAACACCCATTCTCGAGTCGCCAAATACATGGTATGTAGCAAACTACAACTTCAATAATACAATTGTTGTGCAAAATACAACAACACATATCTTTGTGAGTTTAAATACAAATATTGTCTTCTAGACAATATCCATACTCAAATAAGTCCTCATTACAATTATTCAAACACTATTTTATAGAAATAGTGAGGACTGCTAAAACATCTTTCTAGAACCATCACTCCGCACTCGACTAGTTCTTATGCATGTTCTCACCCTACCGAGAAGAAAAATGGAACAAAAGGAAAAGGGTGAGCTCAACTAGCCCAGTAAAGAATATTATAACTAAGATAATATACAACAAATTATCGTTAGTCTTCAATAGGGAAAAATCTGATAAAATATGATAGACAACAAGTTTTAGATCAACAACTGCAGCGGAAACAACAATCCATTAGAAGAGTCAAGTAGAGAATGAGTTCTACTATCTTCTAAGATTTAAAAGTCCATCATCAATTTTATCCCTGTAACAACAATCAATATACATCTTTAATCAATATTCATCTTTGCACTACATGCCAAAGATATTCATTTGTATCACCAGTTGGACATGTTCATCTCAACACCTGTTCATCTTCGCACTACGGGCCAAAGATATTCATCAGTTAATCATTCATCTTTGCACTACAAGCCAAAGATATTTAGTAATATCATCATTTAGGATTGAGGATGATGAAAAATATTTTAAAGAAAATGAATCCAGTGAGATAGAAGGACAAATAGTAAGGATTCATATAGCAGTTTATCCAAGATCAATAATACTCCATAATAACCAATTTTGAAGCAAAATTCAAGAATAAAGATCAAAACATGGATACAATCAAAGATAGTAACCATAATAGACATCTTGGACAAAAGAAGAAAATTTCATTTTTCTATTGAATAGTGTCGATTCGTGAATAAAGGCCGATAGATACGTGAATAGTAACCCCGACACAAAAAGTTCCAAATTTGATAAAAAGTTCATACCAACATTTCTAAGATAATGATATTGAAGAAAATATCATTTTAAGAAGAATATAACACCCCTTACCTCAAAATATCAAGATTTCCGATCGGAATATCTAAGATAAGGTCAAGGAAACTTGCAATCGATGAATAGAAACTCACAAAGTATCTAAATACTCACAAAATACACTCAATAATCTAGAGAGAGAAAGAGAGAAAGCTTATGTTTCTGGTGTGATTTTCAATTCTAACTTATCCCTTTATTTATAAGAAAATGTTAGCAGACTTGACCTGCAACCTGATGGCTTAACCTGCTACTATTCCCACCCACCACATTTGAAATAAAATTCAGCACATTTCTTCAACAACCATAAGTGGGGCCCACTCAATTCTAGAATTTTCCACCAAAATGCTAAATTCGGATACTTCAACAATTTCTGAACCAGTCACCTCTTAAATTAAAATGATCCAACGGTCGGATTAAAAATTATAACTCACGCAATATATCTCAAAAACACTAGTTTAATTTTTTAATACCTTCATTCCGACAAAAATACTGATAAAACACCTCAACATTAACTCTTTCATTTTTAACCACAATAAATATATCCAACATTTATATCCACATAAAATAAATATTTTCTTATCATATGAATCAATAATTAATTATTCACAAATAATATTATAGAATCACATTTATGACAACCAGGCCGTTCCCAGGAAAGATGGGGCTTTCCAATAAGAATTTCTCCTTACTGGCGTGCAATTAGGTGACCAAACCTTTCCTTGACAGAACTTTCTAGACATTGCCAATAATTCTATCTAATAATATTATTCAAATAATATGAATTATTGATCCGATAATGGGAAATAAATGCGTTGACAATTATTGAAACAACAATAATATAAAATGTCAACGCAACAATTATTGAATCAATAAAATAAAATATTGAACAAGAACTCATCAGAATAATTATCGAGTAAAGGCCTTCACGTAAGGAACAATAATTCATCAATCTCGTGCATCCACGCCAGACATCGTATTTTAACCACCGTGTATTCCAACAAAGTTGTTAATCAGATCAACTACGCCTGTTATTTATAAAACTCAAACTTGTCATTTTCTTCATCCTACAATTATTCTCATTATGGGGCCCATAAATGATCCATGGCATGAGTGCATTTAATATTCCCCGACAACAAGAATATTCCACGACCAAATGAATATTCCCCGACAACAATGATTATTTTATAACCACTTATATATTTTGAAAAATTTGCACATTTCACCCATAACCAGAGAATTATATCAAATTAATACCTTATTATTCACAATAATAATTAGAGGAAATTCCATTTTATTTATAATAATTTGGGGTCTTACAATTCATGTTTACATTCGACTTATCTTCAACCTTTAGTGTATTAATTAAGGTTTACAATTATCTTAATGATGCTACATTAAGTTTAGTAATGTATTGGTTCATTACTAATCAATTATCTTTATTTCCTTACTTGCAAGCTTTTATTAAAACTTCTCCTCTTGGGCTCATGTATTGTGGCGCTGGCTTTTGGTTCTAGAATTCTATTCGCAATGTTTGCGGCCATGCCCTTGTAGGTATTCAACAAGACCGCGACATCAATTAACAGGGCTACTATCTCGGCCTCAGGTCAGCAAATACGTGGGAAATTTTGTCTTGAGTCGCGCCGCGGCGCGGACTCTGTGCATCAGACAATTTTGACAGATTTTTCATTTTGTGAGATTCTCGGGATCGTAACTTCTTCATTATAAGTCCGAATTGGCTCATTCAAGAGCCTACGGTTCATAAATTACATACTCTACGTGTTCATGAAAGAATTTTATCTATTTGACTTCGTTAACAAAAAATTCACCTATTAGTTCGTTTTTAGCAAAAACGATAAACGTTCGTGAACGTTCAACGCTCGTTTCTTCATTCTAAGTCAGAATTCAGTCATTCTCCAGTTCACAACTCTATAATGCCAAATAAGACTTGTCTCCATCGAAAACCAACGTTTCCGAGTTCAAACACAAAATTCGACTTCCATTCTGAGAATTTCACGAATTCGACGATTATCGTCCAATCGTGTGCATTCTGGCAAAACTTCGTTACTTAAGATTTGTTCTTCGTTTCAAATGGATTCATTCCGTTAGACTAACATCTTGACATACATACTTCATTAACTTATAAACATTTTAAGTTATTACTTGTTCTTTGTGAGTTTGTAACTTATAAAAGTATAAACTACTATGATACCATTTCTCATGACTTATCATGATTTTAATCTTTTAACCCTCATCCTTGCATCTTCTTATCATACCAATTTTATTAATGTAAACATGTTACAAGTTCTTCTTAAGTTCATAGCTTAAATGATTACGAATAGCTTATTCATGACTTATACGGCTTAAGTCCATTCATTAATCATTCTTATTATTCTTTAGCATACATGTTCTACCACTACCCATGTAAGACCCCGAATTTTATGAAATGAAAGTATTCAATTTTCTTATTCAGTAAATGGTTAAATTGATAAAAAGGTTAAAGTTAAGGGTAATATATGAAATTTTTCAAAATACGCAAGTGGTTATAAAATACTCATTTTTGTCGGGGAATATTCGTTTGGTCAGGAATATTCTTTTCGTCGAAGAATATTCGCATTCGACGACCTTTGACCATTTGTGGGCCCTATAACTCGAATAACTCGCTTCGGATGAAGAAAATGACAAGTTTGAGTTTTTTACCGTTAACACTGTTGGAATACCCGGTGGTTAAAATACAGTAATACGCGTAGTTGCACAATAGCACACGGTATTTCACATTATTTTTTTCTATTATTGATTCTTACGTGAGAAAGCACTACTCAATAATTGTTACAGTAATTACTGTTCAATATTTTATTTTATTGGTTCAATAATTGCTGCGTTAATATTTTATATTATTGTTGTTTCAATAGTTGTCACTGCACAATATCTCCATTATCAGATCAATAATTCATATTATTTGGAATAATATTATTAGATAGCATTATTGGCAATGTCTAGAAAGTTCTGTCAAGGAGAGGTTTGGTCACCTAATTGCGCGCCAGTAAGGAGAAATCCTTATCGGAAAGCCCCCTCTTTCCTGAAAACTGCCTGGTTGTCATTATTGTGATTCTGTAATATTATTTGTGAATAATTAATTATTGATTTATATGATAATGAAATATTTATTTGATGTGGATATAAATGTTAGATATATTTATTTTGGTTAAAAATGAAGGAATTAATGTTGAGGTATTTTATCAGTATTTTGTCGGATTGGAGGTATTAAAAGATCAAATCAGTATTCTTACAACTTTATTGTGTGAGTTATAATTTTTAATCTGACCGTTGGATCGTTGGGATTTTTGGATATGTTATACATATATAAGTTGAGTATATGTTCACAAATTTTGAACCATTAATAATGAACGAATGATTTGTTATGAATTTTAAGAGGTGACTGATTCAAAAATTAGGTTTATAAATGATTTTGGTGGAAAATTCTAGAAATGGGTGGGCCCCACTTTTGGTTATCGGGGAAGATGGCTGATTTTTGGTGGGTGGAATAGTAGCAGGTAAAGCCATCGTGTGCTTGGTCAAGTCTGCTTCGGCGTGCTAACATTTTTCTATAAATAGAGGGCTAAGTTAGAATTGAAAATCACACCAGAATTCTTAAGTTTTCTCTCTTTCTCTCTCTACATTATCGAGCGTATTTTGTGAGTATTTAGATACATGGTGAGTTGCTATTCATCAGTGCAAGTTTCCTTCAGCGTCATATCCGATATCCAGTCAAAAATACTGCTCTTTGAAGTAAGGAATAGTAAGGGATATTAAGGGATGTTATATTCTTCATAATGATGTTATTCTATCAATATCATTATAATGACATATTGGTATAGATCTTATTGTGGAATTTCTACCTTTTTGAGTCGGGGTTACTATTCACGATACAAAGACTATTCATGTATACGATTAATTATTCATGTATATGGCACTATTTACGTATATGACATTATTTACGATACACGTACTATGTATTTAATACGAAAGTACTATTTATTTAATTACTATTTATGAGTAACTATTCACGAGTTACTATTCATGAGTTACTATTCACGGGTACTATTCACGACAAAAATTGGTTTCTTTTTCTGACCAAATTATCGTTGATTTATGATTGTTGCTGTTGAGAATAAATGCAGTTGTTGATCATATTGTTTTTATTACCATATATAACATTTTTATAACCCTGATGTTGAATTTCTCTTTCACTTGAGTGTAAAGATGAATTGTTAACTGGTATGATCATGACCATTGAATTTATAATTGAATATCTTTAGCTTAAGTGTAAAGATGAATTGATTAACGTGGTTATAATTATTGTTTATATAAATTCTGAAATGATTATATATTTCTTTGAGATATGAATATATTTGGACTGTAGTGCAAATATGAACTGTTGATGAATATATTTGGCTGTCAGAAAGCAAATATGAACTGTTGAGGAATATCTTTGGCCTGTAGTGCAAGGATGAATTATTGATGAATATCTTTGGCTCGTAATGCAAAGATGACTTTTTGTTGAATATCTTTGGCCTGTAGTGCAAAGATGATTTGTTGATGAATATCTTTGGCTCGTAATGCAAAGATGATTTATTGTTGAATATCTTTGGCCTGTAGTGCAAAGATGATTTATTGATGAATATCTTTGGCTCGTAATGCAAAGATGACTTGTTGTTGAATATCTTTGGCCTGTAGTGCAAAGATGATTTGTTGATGAATATCTTTGGCTCGTAATGCAAAGATGACTTGTTGTTGAATATCTTTGGCCCAGTAGTAAAAAGATGACTTGTTGATGAATATCTTTGGCCCGTAGAAAAAAAAAGATAAATTTATTAGTATGATTATGAACATGAACTGTGATTTGATATAACCATGATCTTTGATGTTTCAGGTTATGAAAATTATCTTTGTCCTAGATGAGAAAAGGAATTTAGAACTACAATTACGATTATGAGTTATAATGTGATTGTGGACAGGAATTGTTGATTGATGTTACAGGGATAAAACATTGTTGGTGGACTTTTAACATGGAGAAGATAATAGATTTTATGGTCTATTTGAATCTTCTAATGGATGGCTCGTTCCGCTGCAACTATGGTTGAAAAGTTTTATCATCTACCATATGTTCTAAATCTCTAATTTATTACTGTTGAAGGCTATTGATAATTTATTTATCTTTAGTCATGATAATCTTTAGTGAGCTAGTTGTGCTCACCCTTATATTTCAAAATTCCTTTCAAGTAATAAGAGTGTAGCTGGGTCGAGCGGGGGTAACAGGGGAATAGAACGGTGGTCATCATTTAGTAGTTATACTTGGTGAATCAACTAGGGTGAGGCGAACCCATCGTTGGAAGGGTGTTTTGTCACTATCATATAAGATGTCTAATGACATACAACCTCGTGTCATCATAAGGCATGGTTGTGCTCATCCACTTGCTGAGTATATCTACGAGCACTACCTATATGATCTTGGAGTTTATTTGAAGTATAATTCTCAATTGGAGATAGGGGAAATAGTTATATGTCAAGAGAAGACTCACCATTGGAAAGAATATGACAGTAATCTTCTCGTTTTTCTTTGGGGTCTATTGGGTCAACCAAGGATAATTCTGTGGGAATATGATATCTATCATAACCTAGACGTATGGCCTCCCATGTACGAAGGTTTCCTTGAGCACTTTCCAAAGATTCTAATTTCCAAAACAGTTTTTAACTGTACCTTTATGTAAGGTGTCATTGTGATGTGCTATCCAAGGTTGGGACATGAGTCACAGTTGGTATATATTTGTAACAAAGCTCACAGCATTTATGTTGTTGTATTTTGCACGACAATTGTTGTAATAAAGTTGTAGTTGTTTTCTGTACCATGTATTTGGCGACTCATAATGGGTTGGATGGAATGGACCTATTTTGGGGTTGTCACATTTGGTATCAGAGCTATAAGTAAAGAGCCACGAGCCTCTTGATGTTGACTTCTTGTTGATGGGGGATGCACTGAAGCCAGACTCTTCGTAGGGGACGCCATTCTGCGGTGGCAAACTGATAGGTACCACTGTGAGGTGCTGTCCACGGTTGGGGCATGAGTCACAGTTGGTATCAGAGCTTAGGGATATGGTCTCTGGTGGAGATCGGGGAATAGAACTAGGAGGGGAGAGATGAGTAAATCCTTCGCTAATGTGTCCTACCTAAGCTTATTTGTTGGTCAGTCAAAATATCGGGATATTATGTGATGTTAATTTGTTCAAATAACCTTTGATTTGAAGCTTTATTCTAGAATGATATCTGAAATACAGGAGATGAGCAATGGAGAAATCATGATTACAGGGAAGATGGAATCTGAATTGAAAGCAAGGTATTCTCAACTCTTTGAAATACCAGGTACGTAAATTTCGGGGGTGAAATTTCATAAGGAGGGGAGGTTGTAAGACCCCGAATTTTATGAAATGAAAGTATTCAATTTTCCTATTCAGTAAATGGTTAAATTGATAAAAAGGTTAAAGTTAAGGGTAATATATGAATTTTTTCAAAATACGCAAGTGGTTATAAAATACTCATTTTTGTCGGGAAATATTCGTTTGGTCGTGGACTATTCTTTCTGTCGGGGAATATTCGTACGACGATGCAGCCATTTATGGGCCCCATAATAGAATAACTGTCGGATGAAGAAAATGACAAGTTTGAGTTTTCTACCGTTAACACTATTGGAATACCCGGTGGTTAAAATACAGTAATACGCGTAGTTGCACAGAAGACACCTAAGATTGTACAATATTTTTTCAATTATTGATTCTTACGTGAGAAAGCACTACTCAATAATTGTTACAAAGAATTCTTGCTCAATATTTTATTTTATTGGTTCAATAATTGCTGCGTTAATATTTTATATTATTGTTGTTTCAATAATTGTCACTGCACAACATCTCCATTATCAGATCAATAATTCATATTATTTGGAATAATATTATTAGATAGCATTATTGGCAATGTCTAGAAAGTTCTGTCAAGGAGAGGTTTAGTCACCTAATTGCGCGCCAGTAAGGAGAAATCCTTATCGGAAAGCCCCGTCTTTCCTGAGAACTGCCTGGTTTTCATTATTGTGATTGTATAATATTATTTGTGAATAATTAATTATTGATTTATATGATAATGAAATATTTATTTGATGTGGATATAAATGTTAGATATATTTATTTTGGTTAAAAATGAAAGAATTAATGTTGAGGTATTTTATCAGTATTTTGTCGGATTGGAGGTATTAAAAGATCAAATCAGTATTCTTACATCTTTATTGTGTGAGTTATAATTTTTAATCTGACCATTGGATCGTTGAGATTTTTGGATATGTTATACATATATAAGTTGAGTATATGTTCACAAATTTTGAACCGTTAAAAATGAACGAATGATTTGTTATGAATTTTAAGAGGTGACTGATTCGGAAATTAGGTTTATAAATGATTTTGGTGGAAAATTCTAGAAATGGGTGGGCCCCACTTTTGTTTGTAGATGACTAATTTTTGGTGGATGGAATATTAGCAGGTAAAGCCATCGTAAATTAAAAGTCAAGTCTGCTTTGCGTATAACATTTTCCTATAAATAGAGGGCTAAGTTAGAATTCATAAGTTTTCTCTCTCTATATTATCGAGCGTATTTTATGAGTATTTAGATACTTGGTGAGTTGTTATTCATCAGTGCAAGTTTCCTTCAGCGTCATATCTGATATCCAGTCAGAAATACTGCTCTTTGAGGTAAGGGATAGTAAGGGATATTAAGGGATGTTATATTCTTCATAATGATGTTATTCTTTCAATATCATTATAATGACATATTGGTATGGATCTTATTGTGGAATTTCTACCTTTTTGAGTCGGGGTTACTATTCACGTATACGACACTATTCATGTATATTACACTATTTACGTAAAGAGCCACGAGCCTCTCACGCGGTGACTTCGTTGATGGGGATGCAATCAAGCTAGACTCTTCGTAGGGACGCTGCTCGCTGGTGGAAAATCGATAGGTACCATCGTGAGGTACTCGGCCCACAGTTGGGACATGAGTCACGCTTGGTATCGAGCTTAGGATATGGTCTCTAGCGGAGATCGGGAATAGAACTAGAGGGGGAGATGAGTAAATCCTTCAAGCAAGGTGTCCTACCTAAGCTTATTTGTTGGTCAGTCATAATATCAGGATATTATGTGATGTTAATTTGTTCAATTAACCTTTGTTTTGAAGCTCTATTCTAGAATGATATCTGAAATACAGGAGATGAGCAATGGAGAAATCATGATGACAGGGAAGATGGAATCTGAATTGAAAGCAAGGTATTCTCAACTCTTTGAAATACCAGGTACATAAATTTTGGGGGTGAAATTTCATAAGGAGGGGAGGTTGTAAGACCCCGAATTTTATGAAAAGAAAGTATTCAATTTTCCTATTCAGTAAATGGTTAAATTGATAAAAAGGTTAAAGTTAAGGGTAATATATGAAATTTTTCAAAATACGCAAGTGGTTATAAAATACTCATTTTTGTCGGGAAATATTCGTTTGGTCGTGGACTATTCTTTCTGTCGGGGAATATTCGTACGACGATGCAGCCATTTGTGGGCCCCATAATAGAATAACTGTCGGATGAAGAAAATGAAAAGTTTGAGTTTTTTTCCGTTAACATCGTTGGAATACCGATTGGTTAAAATACAAGAATACGCGTGAGTGCATTAATAAAGCACACCAGATTATACAATATTTTTTCATTTATTGATTCTTACGTGAGAAAGCACTACTCAATAATTGTTACAGTAATTACTGTTTAATATTTTATTTTATTGGTTCAATAATTGCTGCGTTAATATTTTATATTATTGTTGTTTCAATAATTGTCACTGCACAACATCTCCATTATCAGATCAATAATTCATATTATTTGGAATAATATTATTAGATAGCATTATTGGCAATGTCTAGAAAGTTCTGTCAAGGAGAGGTTTAGTCACCTAATTGCAAGGCAAGAAGGAGAATCCTTATCGGAAAGCCCCGTCTTTCCTGAGAACTGCCTGGTTGTCATTATTGTGATTTTATAATATTATTTGTGAATAATTAATTATTAATTTATATGATAATGAAATATTTATTTGATGTGGATATAAATGTTAGATATATTTATTTTGGTTAAAAATGAAAGAATTAATGTTGAGGTATTTTATCAGTATTTTGTCGGATTGGAGGTATTAAAAGATCAAATCAGTATTCTTACATCTTTATTGTGTGAGTTATAATTTTTAATCTGACCGTTGGATCGTTGGGATTTTTGGATATGTTATACATATATAAGTTGAGTATATGTTCACAAATTTTGAATCGTTAAAAATGAACGAATGATTTGTTATGAATTTTAAGAGGTGATTGATTCGGAAATTAGGTTTATAAATGATTTTGGTGGAAAATTCTAGAAATGGGTGGGCCCCACTTTTGGTTGTAGATGACTGATTTTTTGTGGGTGGAATAGTAGGAGGTAAAGCTATCAGGTAGCAGGTCAAGTCTGCTTCGGCGTGCTAACATTTTCCTATAAATAGAGGGCTAAGTTAGAATTGAAAATCACACCAGAATTCATAAGTTTCCTCTCTCTATATTATCGAGCGTATTTTGTGAGTATTTAGATACTTGGTGAGTTGCTATTCATCAGTGCAAGTTTCCTTCAGCGTCATTTCCGATATCAAGTCAGAAATACTACTCTTTGAGGTAAGGGATAGTAAGGGATATTAAGGGATGCTATATAATCTTCATAATGATGTTATTCTTTCAATATCATTATAATGACATATTGGTATGGATCTTATTGTGGAATTTCTACCTTTTTGAGTCGGGGTTACTATTCATGTATATGGCACTATTCACGTATACGACACTATTCATGTATATGACACTATTTACGTATATGACATTATTTACGATACCAGATTATGTATTTAATAAGGAGTACTATTCATAAGTTACTATTCACGAGTTACTATTCATAAGTTACTATTCACGGGTATTATTCACGACAAAAATAGGTTTCTTTTTCTGACCAAATTATCGTTGATTTATGATTGTTGCTCTTGAGAATAAATGCAGTTATTGATCATATTGTTTTTATTACCATATATAACATTTTTATAACCCTGATGTTGAATTTCTCTTTCACTTGAGTGTAAAGATGAATTGTTAACTGGTATGATCATGACCATTGAATTTATAATTGAATATCTTTAGCTTAAGTGTAAAGATGAATTGATTAACATGGTTATAATTAATGTTTATATAAATTCTAAAATGATTATATATTTTTTGAGATATGAATATATTTGGCCTCAGAGTGTAAATAGGAATCTGTTGATGAATATATTTGGCCAGAGTGCAAAATATGAATCGTTGAGGAATATCTTTGGCATGTAGTGCAAAGATGAATTATCGATGAATATCTTTGGCTCGTAATGCAAAGATGACTTGTTGTTGAATATCTTTGGCCCAGTAGTGAAAAGATGATTTGTTGATGAATATCTTTGGCCTCGTAATGCAAAGATGACTTGTTGTTGAATATCTTTGGCCCAGAAAGTGCAAAGATGATTTGTTGATGAATATCTTTGGCTCGTAATGCAAAGATGACTTGTTGTTGAATATCTTTGGTCCAGAAAAGCAAAGATGATTTGTTGATGAATATCTTTGGCTCGTAATGCAAATATGACCTGTTGTTGAATATCTTTGGCCCAGAGTGTAAAGATGATTTGTTGATGAATATCTTTGGCCCGTAGTGCAAAAGATAAATTTATTAGTATGATTATGAACATGAACTGTGATTTGGTATAACCATGATCTTTTATGTTTCAAGTGATGAAAATTATCTTTGTCCTGTATGAGAAAAGGAATTTAGAACTACAATTACGATTATGAGTTATACATTTGATTGTGGACAGGAATTGTTGATTGATGTTACAGGGATAAAACATTGTTGGTGGACTTTTAACATGGAGAAAATAATAGATTTTATGGTCTATTTGACTCTTCTAATGGATTGCTCGTTCCGCTGCAACTATGGTTGAAAAGTTTATCATCTACCATATGTTCTAAATCTCTAATTTATTACTGTTGACAGCTATTGATAATTTATTTATCTTTAGTCATGATATTCTTTACTGAGCTAGTCGTGCTCACCATTATGTTTCAAAATTCCTTTCAGGTAATAAGAGTGTAGCTGGGTCGAGCGGGGGTAACAGGGGAATAGAACGGTGGTCATCATTTAGTAGTTATATTTGATGAATCAACTAGGATGAGGCGAACCCAACGTTCGAAGAGTGTTTTGTCACTATCGTACAAGATGTCTAATGACATACAACCTCGTGTCATCATAAGGCATTGTTGTGCTCATCCACTTGCTGACTATATCTACGAGCACTACCTATATGATTTTTGAGTTTATTTGAAGTATAATTCTCAATTGGAGACAGGGGAGATAGTTATATGTCATGAAAAGACTCACCATTGGAAAGAATATGATAATAATCTTCTCATTTTTCTTTGGGGTCTATTGGGTCAACCAAGGATAATTCTGTGGGCATATGCTATTTATCATAACCTAGACGCATGGCCTCCCATGTACGAAGGTTTCCTTGAGCACTTTCCAAAGATTCTAACTTCTAAAACAGTTTTTAACTGTACCTTTATGTAAGGTGTCATTGTGACGTGCTATCCAAGGTTGGGAAATGAGTCATAGTTGGTATATATTTGTATCAAAGCTCACAGCATTTATGTTGTTGTATTTTGCACGACAATTGTTGTAATAAAGTTGTAGTTGTTTTCTGTACCATGTATTTGGCGACTCATAATGGGTTGGATGGAATGGACCTATTTTGGGGTTGTCACATTTGGTATCAGAGCTATAAGTAAAGAACCACGAGCCTCTTTCTGGTGACTTCCTGTTGATGGGGGATGCACCGAAGCTAGACTCTTCGTAGGGGACGCCTGCTCATTCATGGCAATCGACAGTACCATTGTGAGGTGTTTGTCCACTGTTGGGACATGAGTCACAATTGGTTATCGAGCTTTAGGATATGGTCTCGGTGGAGATCGGGAATAGAACTAGGAGGAGAGATGAGTAAAGCATTCGCTAAAGTGTGTCCTACCTAAGCTTATTTGTTTGGCCACCATAATATCGGGATATTATGTGATATGTTAATTTGTTCAATTAACCTTTGTTTTGAAGCTCTATTCTAGAATGATATCTGAAATACAGGAGATGAGAAATGGAGAAATCAAGATGACAGGGAAGATGGAATCTGAAATGAAAGCAAGGTATTCTCAACTCTTTGAAATACCAGGTACGTAAATTTCGAGGGCGAAATTTCATAAGGAGGGAAGGTTGTAAGACCCCGAATTTTATGAAATGAAAGTATTCAATTTTCCTATTCAGTAAATGGTTAAATTGATAAAAAGGTTAAAGTTAAGGGTAATATATGAAAATTTTCAAAATACGCAAGTGGTTATAAAATACTCATTTTTGTCGGGGAATATTCGTTTGGTCGTGGAATATTCTTTCTGTCGGAGAATATTCGTACGACGACGCAGCCATTTGTGGGCCCCATAACTGAAAAACTGTCGGATGAAGAAAATGACAAGTTTGAGTTTTTTACCGTTAACACTGTTGGAATACCCGGTGGTTAAAATACAGTAATACGCGTAGTTGCACAGTAGCACACGGTATTGCACAATATTTTTTTCAATTATTGATTCTTACGTGAGAAAGCACTACTCAATAATTGTTACAGTAATTACTGTTCAATATTTTATTTTATTGGTTCAATAATTGCTGCGTTAATATTTTATATTATTGTTGTTTCAATAATTGTCACTGCACAACATCTCCATTATCAGATCAATAATTCATATTATTTGGAATAATATTATTAGATAGCATTATTGGCAATGTCTAGAAAGTTCGTCAAGGAGAGGTTTAGTCACCTAATCGCGCGCCAAGATAAGGAGAAATCCTTATCGGAAAGCCCCGCCTTTCCCGAGAAGAACACCGTCATTATTATTGTGATTTTATAATATTATTTGTGAATAATTAATTATTAATTTATATGATAATGAAATATTTATTTGATGTGGATATAAATGTTAGATATATTTATTTTGGTTAAAATGAAAGAATTAATGTTGAGGTATTTTATCAAGATTTTGTCGGATTGGAGGTATTAAAAGATCAAATCAAGATTCTTACATCTTTATTGTGTGAGTTATAATTTTTAATCTGACCGTTGGATCGTTGGGATTTTTGGATATGTTATACATATATAAGTTGAGTATATGTTCACAAATTTTGAATCGTTAAAAATGAACGAATGATTTGTTATGAATTTTAAGAGGTGATTGATTCGGAAATTAGGTTTATAAATGATTTTGGTGGAAAATTCTAGAAATGGGTGGGCCCCACTTTTGGTTGTAGATGACTGATTTTTGGTGGGTGGAATAGTAGCAGGTAAAGCTATCAGGTAGCAGGTCAAGTCTGCTTCGGCGTGCTAACATTTTCCTATAAATAGAGGGCTAAGTTAGAATTGAAAATCACACCAGAATTCATAAGTTTTCTCTCTCTATATTATCGAGCGTATTTTATGAGTATTTAGATACTTTGTGAGTTGTTATTCATTAGTGCAAGTTTCCTTCAGCGGCATATCCGATATCCAGTCAGAAATACTGCTCTTTGAGGTAAGGGATAGTAAGGGATATTAAGGGATGTTATATTTTTCATAATGATGTTATTCTTTCAATATCATTATAATGACATATTGGTATAGATCTTATTGTGGAATTTCTACCTTTTTGAGTCGGGGTTACTATTCACGTATACGACACTATTCATGTATATTACACTATTTACGTAAAGAGCCACGAGCCTCTTGCTGGTGACTTCCTGTTGATGGGGGATGCACCGAAGCTAGACTCGTCGTAGGGGACGCTGCTCATGCGGTGGCAATCGATAGGTACCATCGTGAGGTGTCTTGTCCACGGTTGGGACATGAGTCACAAATTGGTATCGAGCTTAGGATATGGTCTCTAGCGGAGATCGGGGAATAGAACTAGGAGGGGAGAGATGAGTAAATCCTTCGCTAGTGTGTCCTACCTAAGCTTATTTGTTGGTCAGTCATAATATCAGGATATTATGTGATGTTAATTTGTTCAATTAACCTTTGTTTTGAAGCTCTATTCTAGAATGATATCTGAAATACAGGAGATGAGAAATGGAGAAATCATGATGACAGGGAAGATGGAATCTGAAATGAAAGCAAGGTATTCTCAACTCTTTGAAATAACAGGTACGTAAATTTTGGGGGCGAAATTTCATAGGAGGGGAGATTGTAAGACCACGAATTTTATGAAATGAAAGTATTCAATTTTTCTATTCAGTAAATGGCTAAATTGATAAAAAGGTTAAAGTTAAGGGTAATATATGAAAATTTTTAAAATACGCAAGTGGTTATAAAATACTCACTTTTGTCGGGGAATATTCGCTTGGTCGTGGAATATTCTTTCTGTCGGGGAATATTCGTACGACGACGCAGCCATTTGTGGACCCCATAACAGAATAACTGTCGGATGAAGAAAATGACAAGTTTGAGTTTTTTTCCGTTAACACTGTTGGAATACCCGGTGGTTAAAATACAGTAATACGCGTAGTTGCACAATAGCACACGGTATTACACAATATTTTTTTTAATTATTGATTCTTACGTGAGAAAGCACTACTTAATAATTGTTACAGTAATTACTGTTTAATATTTTATTTTATTGGTTCAATAATTGCTGCGTTAATATTTTATATTATTGTTGTTTCAATAATTGTCATCAAGACAACATCTCCATTATCGATCAATAATTCATATTATTTGGAATAATATTATTAGATAGCATTATCGCAATGTCTAGAAAGTTCACAAGGAGAGGTTTGGTCACCTAATTGCCGCCAATAAGGAGAAATCCTTATCGGAAAGCCCCTCTTTCCGAACCGCACCGTCATCATTATTGTGATTCTCGTAATATTATTTGTGAATAATTAATTATTGATTTATATGATAATGAAATATTTATTTGATGTGGATATAAATGTTGGATATATTTATTGTGGTTAAAAATGAAAGAATTAATGTTGAGGTATTTTATCCGTATTTTGTCAGATTGGAGGTATTAAAAGATCAAATCAAGATTCTTACTGACTTTTATTATGTGAGTTATAATTTTTAATCCGACCGTTGGATCGTTGGGATTTTTGGATATGTTATACATATATAAGTTGAGTATATGTTCACAAATTTTGAACCGTTAAAAATGAACGAATGATTTGTTATGAATTTTAAGACGTGACTGATTCGGAAATTAGGTTTATAAATGATTTTGGTGGAAAATTCTTGAAATGGGTGAGCCCCACTTTTGGTTGTAGATGACTAATTTTTGGTGGGTGGAATAGTAGCAGGTAAAGCCATCAGGTAGCAGGTCAAGTCTGCTTCGGCGTGCTAACATTTTCCTATAAATAGAGGGCTAAGTTAGAATTGAAAATCACACCAGAATTCATAAGTTTTCTCTCTCTATATTATCGAGCGTATTTTATGAGTATTTAGATACTTTGTGAGTTGTTATTCATCAGTGCAAGTTTCCTTCAAATATACATCCGATATCCAAATGTAAATATACGCTCTTTGAGGTAAGGGATAGTAAGGGATATTAAGGGATGTTATATTTTTCATAATGATGTTATTCTTTCAATATCATTATAATGACATATTGGTATAGATCTTATTGTGGAATTTCTACCTTTTTGAGTCGGGGTTACTATTCACGTATACGACACTATTCATGTATATTACACTATTTACGTAAAGAGCCACGAGCCTCTTGCTGGTGACTTCCTGTTGATGGGGGATGCACCGAAGCTAGACTCTTCGTAGGGGACGCTGCTCATGCAAGTGGCAAATCGATAGGTACCATCGTGAGGTGTCAGTCCACGGTTGGGACATGAGTCACAGTTGGTATCAGAGCTTAGGGATATGGTCTCTAGCGGAGATCGGGGAATAGAACTAGGAGGGGAGAGATGAGTAAATCCTTCGCTAGTGTGTCCTACCTAAGCTTATTTGTTGGTCAGTCATAATATCAGGATATTATGTGATGTTAATTTGTTCAATTAACCTTTGTTTTGAAGCTCTATTCTAGAATGATATCTCAAAATACGAGGAGATGAGAAATGGAGAAATCATGATGACAGGAAGATGGAATCAAATGAAAGCAAGGTATTCTCAACTCTTTGAAATAACAAAAACGTAAATTTTGGGGCGTAAATTTCATAGGAGGGGAGATCAGTAAGACCATGAATTTTATGAAATGAAAGTATTCAATTTTTCTATTCAAGAAATGGCTAAATTGATAAAAAGGTTAAAGTTAAGGGTAATATATGAAAATTTTTAAAATACGCAAGTGGTTATAAAATACTCACTTTTGTTTGGGAATATTCATTGGTCGTGGAATATTCTTTCCGTTTGGGAATATTCAGACGATTTACGCAGTACCATTTGTGGACCCTATAATGTAATAACCGCTTGGATGAAGAAAATGACAAGTTTGAGTTTTTTCCGTTAACACTATTGGAATACCCGGTGGTTAAAATACAGGAATACGCGTAGTTGCACAATAGCACACAGTATTACACAATATTTTTTTCAATTATTGATTCTTACGTGAGAAAGCACTACTTAATAATTGTTACTAAAGAATTACTTATTTAATATTTTATTTTATTGGTTCAATAATTCTTTGCGTTAGTATATTTTATATTATTGTTGTTTCAATAATTGTCATCAAGACAACATCTCCATTATCAGATCAATAATTCATATTATTTGGAATAATATTATTAGATAGCATTATTGGCAATGTCTAGAAAGTTCTATCAAGGAGAGGTTTGGTCACCTAATTGCGCGCCAATAAGGAGAAATCCTTATCTGAAAGCCCCTCTTTCACAGGAACCGCCTCGGTTATTATTATTGTGATTTCAGTAATATTATTTGTGAATAATTAATTATTGATTTATATGATAATGAAATATTTATTTGATGTGGATATAAATGTTGGATATATTTATTGTGGTTAAAAATGAAAGAATTAATGTTGAGGTATTTTATCCGTATTTTGTCAGATTGGAGGTATTAAAAGATCAAATCAGTATTCTTACAGCTTTATTATGTGAGTTATAATTTTTAATCTGACCGTTGGATCGTTGGGATTTTTGGATATGTTATACATATATAAGTTGAGTATATGTTCACATATTTTGAACCGTTAAAAATGAACGAATGATTTGTTATGAATTTTAAGAGGTGACTGATTCGGAAATTAGGTTTATAAATGATTTTGGTGGAAAATTCTAGAAATGGGTGGGCCCCACTTTTGGTTGTAGATGACTAATTTTTGGTGGGTGGAATATTAGCAGGTAAAGCCATTAGGTAGCAGGTCAAGTCTGTTTCGGCGTGCTAACATTTTCCTATAAATAGAGGGCTAAGTTACAATTGAAAATCACACAAGAATTCATAAGTTTTCTCTCTCTATATTATCGAGCGTTTTTTGTGAGTATTTAGATACTTGGTGAGTTGCTATTCATCAGTGCAAGTTTCCTTCAAATACATACATCCGATATCCAAATGTAAATACCGCCTTTGAGGTAAGGGATAATAAGGGATATTAAGGGATGTTATATTCTTCATAATGATGTTATTCTTTCATTATCATTATAATGACATACTGGTATGAATCTTATTGTGGAATTTCTACCTTTTTGAGTTGGGGTTACTATTCACGTATACGACACTATTCATGTATATGACACTATTTACGTAAAGAGCCACGAGCCTCTTGCTGGTGACTTCTTGTTGATGGGGGATGCACCGAAGCTAGACTCTTCGTAGGGGGGACGCTGCTCATGGTGGCAAATCGATAGTACCACTCGTGAGGTTTGTCCACTTGGGACATGAGTCACAGTTGGTATCGAGCTTAGGGATATGGTCTCGGTGGAGATCGGGGAATAGAACTAGGAGGGGAGAGATGACTAAATCCTTTCAAGTGTGTCCTACCTAAGCTTATTTGTTGGTCAGTCATAATATCCGGATATTATGTGATATGTTAATTTGTTCAATTAACCTTTGTTTTGAAGCTCTATTCTAGAATGATATCTGAAATAGAGGAGATGAGCAATGGAGAAATCATGATGACAGGGAAGATGGAATCTGAAATGAAAGCAAGGTATTCTCAACTCTTTGAAATAACAGGTATGTAAATTTCGGGGGGCGAAATTTCATAAGGAGGGAGATTGTAAGACCCCGAATTTTATGAAATGAAAGTATTCAATTTTCCTATTTAGTAAATGGTTAAATTTATAAAAAGGTTAAAGTTAAGGGTAATATATGAAAATTTTCAAAATACGCAAGTGGTTATAAAATACTCATTTTTGTCGGGGAATATTCGTTTGGTCGTGGACTATTCTTTCTGTTGGGGAATATTCGTACGACGATGCAGCCATTTGTGGGCCCCATAATAGAATAACTATCGGATGAAGAAAATGACAAGTTTGATTTTTTTACCGTTAACACTGTTGGAATATCCGGTGGTTAAAATACAAAGAATGTCTGAGCGTGCATAAAGAAAGACATTACCGGTATTGCACAATATTTTTTTTCAATTATTGATTCTTACGTGAGAAAGCATTACTCAATAATTGTTACAGTAATTACTGTTCCATATTTTATTTTATTGGTTCAATAATTGCTGCGTTAATATTTTATATTATTGTTATTTCAATAATTGTCATTGCACAACATCTCCATTATCAGATCAATAATTCATATTATTTGGAATAATATTATTAGATAGCATTATTGGAAATGTCTAGAAACTTCTGTCAAGGAGAGGTTTGGTCACCTAATTGCGCGCCAATAAGGAGAAATCCTTATCTGAAAGCCCCCTCTTTTCTGGGAACAGATTTATTGTGTGAGTTATAATTTTTAATCTGACCGTTGGATCGTTGGCATTTTTGGTTATGTTATACATATATAAGTTGAGTATATGTTCACAAATTTTGAACCGTTAAAAATGAACGAATGATTTGTTATGAATTTTAAGACGTGACTGATTCGGAAATTAGGTTTATAAATGATTTTGGTGGAAAATTCTTGAAATGGGTGAGCCCCACTTTTGGTTGTAGATGACTAATTTTTGGTGGGTGGAATAGTAGCAGGTAAAGCCATCAGGTAGCAGGTCAAGTCTGCTTCGGCGTGCTAACATTTTCCTATAAATAGAGGGCTAAGTTAGAATTGAAAATCACACTAGAATTCATAAGTTTTCTCTTTTTCTCTCTCTATATTATCGAGCATATTTTGTGAGTATTTAGATACTTGGTGAGTTGCTATTCATCAGTGCAAGTTTCCTTCAGCGTCATATCCGATATCCAGTCAAAAATACTGCTTTTTGAGGTAAAGGATAGTAAGGGATATTAAGGGATGTTATATTCTTCATAATGATGTTATTCTTTCAATATCATTATAATGACTTATTGGTATGGATCTTATTGTGGAATTTCTACCTTTTTCAGTCGGGGTTACTATTCACGTATACAACACTATTCACGTATACGACACTATTCATGTATATGACACTATTTACGTATATGACATTATTTACGTATACGGTACTATGTACGAATACGGAGTACTATTCATAAGTTACTATTCATAAGTTACTATTCATGGGTACTATTCACGACAAAAATTGGTTTTTTTTTCTGACCAAATTATCGTTGATTTATGATTGTTGCTCTTGAGAATAAATGCAGTTGTTGATCATATTGTTTTTATTATTATATATAACATTTTTATAACCCTGATGTTGAATTTCTCTTTCACTTGAGTGTAAAGATGAATTGTTAACTGGTATGATCATGACCATTGAATTTATAATTGAATATCTTTAGCTTAAGTGTAAAGATGAATTGATTAACATGGTTATAATTATTGTTTATATAAATTCTGAAATGATTATATATTTCTTTGAGATATGAATATATTTGGCCTGTAGTGCAAATATGAACTGTTGATGAATATATTTGGCCTGTAGTGCAAATATGAACTGTTGAGGAATATCTTTGGCATGTAGTGCAAAGATGAATTATTGATGAATATCTTTGGCTCGTAATACAAAGATGACTTGTTGTTGAATATCTTTGGCCTGTAGTACAAAGATGATTTGTTGATGAATATCTTTGGCTCGTAATGCAAAGATGACTTGTTGTTGAATATCTTTGGTTTGTAGTGCAAAGATTATTTGTTGATGAATATCTTTGGCTCGTAATGCAAAGATGACATGTTGTTGAATATCTTTGGTCGGTAGTGCAAAGATGATTTGTTGATGAATATCTTTGACTCGTAATGCAAAGATGACTTGTTATTGAATATCTTTGGCATGTAGTGCAAAGATGATTTGTTGATGAATATCTTTGGCTCGTAATGCAAAGATGACTTGTTGTTGAATATCTTTGGTCTGTAGTGCAAAGATGATTTGTTGATGAATATCTTTGGCTCGTAATGCAAAGATGAATTGTTATTGAATATCTTTTGGCCTATAGTGCAAAAATGATTTGTTGATGAATATATTTGGCTCGTAATGCAAAGATGACTTGTTGTTGAATATCTTTGGCCTGTAGTGCAAAGATGATTTGTTGATAAATATCTTTGGCTCGTAATGCAAAGATGACCTGTTGTTAAATATCTTTGGCCCAGAAAAAAGATGACTTGTTGATGAATATCTTTGGCCCGTAGTGCAAAGATAAATTTATTAGTATGATTATGAACATGAACTGTGATTTGGTATAACCATGATCTTTGATGTTTCAAGTGATGAAAATTATCTTTGTCTGTATGAGAAAAGGAATTTAGAACTACAATTACGATTATGAGTTATACATGTGATTGTGGACAGGAATTGTTGATTGATGTTACAGGGATAAAATATTGTTGGTGGACTTTTAACATGGAGAAGATAATAGATTTTATGGTCTATTTGTCTATTCTAATGGATTGCTCGTTCCGCTGCAACTATGGTTGAAAAGTTTTATCATCTACCATATGTTCTAAATCTATAATTTATTACTGTTGAAGGCTATTGATAATTTATTTATCTTTAGTCATGATATTCTTTACTGAGCTAGTTGTGCTCACCCTTATGTTTCAAAATTCCTTTCAGGTAATAAGAGTGTAGCTGGGTCGAGCGGGGGTAATAGGGGAATAGAACGGTGGTCATCATTTAGTAGTTATATTTGGTGAATCAACTAGGGTGAGGCGAACCCAACGTTGGAAGAGTGTTTTGTCACTATCATACAAGATGTCTAATGACATACAACCTCGTGTCATCATAAGGCATGGTTGTGCTCATCCACTTGTTGAGTATATCTACGAGCACTACCTATATGATCTTGGAGTTTATTTGAAGTATAATTCTCAATTGGAGACAGTGGAGATAGTTATATGTCAAGAGAAGACTCACTATTGGAAAGAATATGATATTAATCTTCTCGTTTTTTTTTGGGTTCTATTGGGTTAACCAATGATAATTCTGTGGGCATATGATATCTATCATAACCTAGACGCATGGCCTCCCATGTACGAAGGTTTCCTTGAGCACTTTCCAAAGATTCTAATTTCTAAAACAGTTTTTGATTGTACCTTTATGTAAGGTGTCATTATGATGTGCTATCCAAGGTTGGGATATGAATCATAGTTGGTATATATTTGTATCAAAGCTCACATCATTTATGTTGTTGTATTTTGCACGACAATTGTTGTAATAAAGTTGTAGTTGTTTTTTGTACCATATATTTGACGACTCAGAATGGTTTGGATGGAATGGACCTATTTTGGGGTTGTCACAACCCACTTCTCTAACAATGGAAGAGAAAACGAATCATGGTTTAAGATTGCTTACCCTTTGATGATCACTTGCTAAACCTTAATCTTCTTCTTGCTTCTTTGAATTAACAAAGGCTAACTTCTAGCTTTCTAGTTTTTTCTCTCAAACAAATAAGCTCTGAACTTATAAGTTGGATTAAATGAAACAACCAAAAATGAAATCTAAGCTTGCTATTTATAGGACTTTCTAGGTTAGGGTATAATGGTCAAAAGTCATCCACCTCCTTACTATTCCAAGCTTAACCGTCAAGTAAACTTGCTCCTCACTTTAATTACTTGGCCATTACAACACTTAGCCATTAAGTTACTTTACTTGCTCACCACAACACTTAGCCATTAAGTTACTTTACTTTCCCACCACTTTTGGTCATCCATGTGCTCATGGGTTGCCCTATGGATCATCCTTGCTTTGGACTTTAAATTCAATTAATATCATCTTATACATTGGGCTTGTATTAACAAATATTTGGGCTTTACATTACAAACACTTGGGCTTGTACATTTAATTTACATTGGACTTAATCATTCCTACATTTAGGCCTTATCAAATCCCATTGGACTTTAATATTTCCTACACAATCCTACAAATTCAATATATTTGACTTAAAGCCTCATAACGTATAATTTACGTATAATTCTCGTATTCTAAATCGTATACTTATTTATCATATACGATATACCATCATTCATACATACTCGTATTCTCTACCTCGTACAATATCTATGCATTATACGATCATCGCTTTATTTTATTAATCGCATTTAAATTCTTTCTCGTAAATCACTTTCCCTAAATGTTAGGTTTTAAGTCCGCAGGCAAAAAATTGCGTTTTCCATAACTGAAATATTATTGGATATTCCATCTCACCTCGATATTCTATCGTTACGTATTTCTTGGAAGTTCAAAAATAATTCCCGAGCAGAAATGCGTGAATAGTGTTTTTCGGAAAATTTCTCGGAAAGCTTTTATTTTCGTCTTGAAAATTCAAACACTTTAATTCTATCACGTAGCCAAAATACTACGACATTCTGATATGTCTAGGTCATAGAACGACCTTCAAATAGCTTACTCTAATAAATGATCAATTAAATTCATTTAATCCATATAGTCAAATAAAAATTTAATTATCCTAAAAATCCGATTTTCTGGGGCGTCACACAACCAATGCCAAGATAGAATTTATTTTTTTGAAAGAAGAGAAAATCGGGTGTTCACTCTACTAGGTGATTCCCTTGAAAATGTCTTGGCGATATTAATAGATCACAAGTAAATTACCGAACTTGCTCCACCTCTGGAACCAGGGAGTAAAAGATACAATCCGAGCTAGAGACGTGCTTACCACTCAGGGTCTCCAGGACACGATACACAAGATTGTTGGTCCTTAAAGCATAAGATTCAAAATCTGATCGAAAGTGGCAGTATTGTGGTCCAACAACCCGATCAACAAAATGTCAACACCAACCTTCCATTGCAGCATGATACGGAGGAAGTAAACATGACCAGGTCAGGAAGCGTTGAAATGTATCCAAATCGTAAGTACATACGAAGGGTGGAGGAATACCCCCAAAGGCACAGAACAAATTTCCTAGAGTGGGAAAACTCGGAGGAGGGTATGCCAGTAATGCAAAAATTAGAGATGATTCAGAATTAAGTAAATCTGCTGGCTAAGCTGATAGTGCGCCCACATAAAGAAACGAGGCAATTTTTCACTCAACTATCAGAAAGCCAAGTGAAAAAGGAGGCCATAATGTAAGCCCATATCTCTTTATAATGAGCCAACTAAATGAAGAATATCAAAGAAGGTTGAAAGTACAAGAAAATGGGGATGATAAAATTGCTAGAAGATCTCGCCAGCGGAAAAAGCGCTCAGGGGAATGTGATTTCCCAAAGAAGAAAGATCAAATAACCTCCCAAAGAGCCTGGAAATTCACCCCTCTGAGAAAATTAAATGAAGAAATGCTACACTTTCTGATAAACGAAGGAAGGATTACTGAGTTGCTGCCTCCTATAAATTCCAAGACGAAGAGTTATGATTCCACCAAGATATGTCTCTACCATTCTAACTCACTTGGACATACGACTGAGGAATGCTGGTCTTTGTGACATAAAATCCAGGATCTCATTGAAAATGAAGAGCTGAAGATAGAATTCCTCATGACCAGAATAAGCGAGGAGGAAATAAAAAGCTTAAGCTGTTCACTTGAGATAGGCAGTTCAAAAGAGTTGAAGGCTATGAGCACTAATTCTTGCAGAACACAAGGTGGACTAATCCTAATGCAAGGAATGACAGAGGAGACCAGTGAATCCCCAAAGAAGATTCCTCCGCCAACATCAAACATCACATGGTCCAAAGATAGTAACCACGTTCCTGATTTTATAACCTTGGATGATACGGAGGAAATACTAATCTTTTCCAAAGAAGAAAAAGCCAAAAAGGAAAGTTCATTGTGAGAAATGCGACAACAGTTCGAGGGAGATTTCATGGTCGAATCATCTCAAACCCATGAAAAAGGTGAAGGAACAGATGAAGAAAAAGGTGGTGAGATTGTCAGGGAAGCCAACCCATTGAAGAATCAAGAGTTCATCTCTTTTTGCGATGGGTCCAATTCAAGCGTCCATGAGGAATGTATTGAATTAGGAAGCGATAAAGTTATGGCCATAAGTGAAGATATTCAGAACCAAGAGGTAACCTCTATCGCGAGCCCTGAAGGCAACATAACTACTGATAACTAGATTATTATGCCTCAGCTAGCAAAGAAGATGCAGATCCAGAGGATACAGTTGTGAGTTTTAGGAGATGTTGGGACGATATCACTTTCTTCGCAGTGTGCCTTTTATTTTCCATGCACGTAAAAAAAAAAGCAAAAAAAAATGATTTTATAGAAGTTATATTTTATAACTTAAATTATAATAAATTAATAATAATTAATATTAAATTATTAATGAATTATCATTTAAATATTAAAAGTTATATTTTATAACTTAAATTATCTTTTAAACACTTTATTTTCATTTAAAATGATTTTTATAATATTAAAATCACTTTAAACTAATTTATTTAATACAATTATTAAATAACTTTAATATCACTAATAATAATTAATTAATGAAATTTACCTTTAAATATTAAAAGTTATATTTTATAACTTAAAATATTTTTAAACTATTTATTTTCATTTAAAATGATTTTTATAATATTAAAATCATTTTTAATTAATTAATTTAATATAATTATTAAATAAATCTAATATCATTAATATTAAATATTTAATGAAATTTGCTTTTAAATATTAAAAGTTAAATTTTATAACTTCAAATATTTTTAAATAACTTATTATCATTTAAAATGATTTTTAATATAATAAAATCATTTTTAATTAATTTATTTAATGCATTTAATAAATAAATTAAATATTAATAATATTTAAATAAATACTAATATTTATTAAAAACATTTCAAATTATTAAAAGATAATTTTCATAACTTAAATAATTTTTAAAATAATTTTTTTAATTTTCGGAAATTAATTACTATTTTTAAATAATTTTTGGAAAATTAAAATAATTAAAATTACACTGTCTATCGCTAATGACTGCCTATAGCGACAGAACCGTCGCTATAGGTGTTCTTCATGTTCTTGGCTAAACCCAGAACATTCATGTCAATACACAAGCTAGCTAGTTTGACCAAAGTTTAATCTCAATATGCAATGTTTCATGGCATGCTTGTGGTCAGATCGTATGGTGTTAGTGTAGATCTACGTTACCAAACAACAAACCTAGTTATAACATGCATAGAAAATGATATCTGATCGTCCAAGTGGTCGTTGAGTCGTTCTTCATTTCGGGTTGTCCGTAAATGAAGAGTAACACGACCGCCTACTTTGGGCTTCCACAACTTGTGATCTAAGTGTTGTTTTTTGTGATCTAAAGGTTCGGTGTTGTAGCTAGCATGCAAGCGAGTAGATCGACTGCATAAAATAAAAATAACATCAGCAGAATCAATTGAAAGAGACCCGTGTAAACCATGTCGATCGACATATTCATATGTTTTTCGGGTTACCCGGAAAAAAAGAGAACACGCTTCGACTGGCCTGGTTCGACTGGCCCACTACAATCACCCAGTTTAATTATTAGGCGATGTAAAGTCATACACATGTAGTATAACCTAAATGCTACAACGTAGATACATCAACAGAACCAAAACATCAACATACTGACAGATCTGGTCGAATTAAAACCTTGTCAAAGTTTAAGTTCGCGCTTCGGTTACCGTAAACGCCTATCACGGTCGGTCAACGACTTTTAACCTTGATTATCTTGAAATCTGGACTCGATATAAGCGTGATTCCTGATCCAGATCACAGACCAACTATCAGACTACATATTTAAAACATCAAACAACAAAAATCATGATCATGCAAGAATCTAGAGCTATTGACATTCATTGTCAGACCACCAACAATTTTTTTTTCCAGATTTTGTAGAATCTCAAATCCGAGCCTCTAGATGTTATGGATCTAACATCTAGCAACCCAGATCATCATTATACACTATATCTAACATGTTTAACACAAAAAAATAACATCTAACATGGGATCAATGGACAAATTTTTCAAGCTAGGGTTTATACCTTGATGATCAATCTCTGATCTTAGGGTTCTGATTTGATATAGATGTTAGTGGGGCTAGGTTTTGTAACTGAATCTCTTGAAATTATCGGAGGTTTGAGCTTGAGAGGAAATGTTTGAGTGTTTGGTGCAAAATGAGCTAACAAATGCAATCCTCTCTCTCTCAATCTATATATAGAAGTGGTAGATACATGAATTGGCTGAGATAGAGGCTGATATGTGTCAATTTAAGTCACATGGGGTGGTTGGATTTGGTCATTAACTTCACCTAATGTCAAAACCTATTTGCTAGCTTCAATTATGCACAAAAGGGTATAATGGTCAATTGGCTTGGAATTTTAATGGCAATCTTGTAATCCTTGCAAACCCTTAGGGTTTGACCCTTAAGGTTTAATCCTAAGGTTTAGCACAAAAATGAATTTCTAGGTTTTCATTTAGGGTTTAAAATAGAAATAAAATAAAATTAGTTTCTAAAAATAGAAAATTAGGGTTTGTTAATTAGATTAGATTTCTAATTACATTATACAGGAACATTAGTGTTTAAAATCAATAATTATAATTAATTTGCTAATTTTAGCAATTAGGGTTTACAATTTGACAATAAGGCTAAATTAGAAATTAGGTTTCCTAAATTACAAATTTAGGGTTTCTACATTAGTTTAGATTTCTAATAATACAAAATATGGAAATTAGGTCTAAGGTTCACTAATTAGCATTAAGATTGCTAAATTAGCGATTAGGTTCATGATTAGCAAATTAGGGTTACTAATTTGTCAATTAGGGTTATCAATTTATAATTAGGTTTTTCTAAATTTAGAAATTAGGTTTAAGATAATTAGGTTTTCCCTAATTAAAATTAAATTCTACAATACACATCATTATTCATATAACATGCCATTACATGATTAGTCTCAAACTCTTAATTGAGTTTCAAATTAGGGTTTATTAAAATAATACTAGGGTTTATCATGATACACTAAAATTGTTTCACAGCTTAACCTTACACACATAACATACATACTTCTAGCATTGTAAATCAAAATATAATATTATTATATTATTATTCTCATTCCTTGATAAAAATCCAAAATTAGGGTTTGGATTTCATATCTAATTTATTCTTCATATATAATATTATTAATTAAGTTAAAATAATTAACTTAATTAATCTAGCATAAATTCATATAATAAACTAGATTAATTATTATAATAATTCTAAAATCATTCCATATATTATTTAAATAATATATAATTACATTTTATGGAAAATAATTAATAAAAACATTTCTACTATAAAATTAATTATTATAAGAATATACTTTATAATAATCAATAATTCTAAAATAAAATTATTTGTAAGTATTCATGTAATAAATATATTTTTATTTATCACATACATACTTATGCTATATCTTGTACAAATCCTCATCTTTTTATATAAAAAAATTATACGCAAAATTTTTGATTTATTTATATAGAAAATATCGGGTTGTTACAGTAAAAGCCTGTTGTGATCTCAACATCCTATCAACCCATATGTCAAAGCAACTGTTCCAGACAACAAGCAAGGATGGGGAAATTTCAAAATTGGCGACAATCCGATATTGGAACCCTTATAACAAGACTGGGGCAATCTCAGAAACAACGACAACTCAACATTGGGGCATTTATCAACTATCCTAAAGAGGAAAATGCGCCAGTCAGCACCATAAGCATGGTACATCATCAGAGCTTTCCTCACATCATCTCACTGGCGATTTGGATATTATTCACTTTCGACTTCATCAACAAAGAGAGTTTCTCATATGAATCCTCGGCATCAACATGCGAAAGGACTAAGTCATTGTCCAATTCCAAGAAATGGAAGGAGCTTAATGCGGGATTAAGCCTCTCATCAAAAGAAAGGGGAGAACTCCTGAAAGAAATCATGGCGACTTTAGCTTGCCCCTATAAAAGAAGGGGAAAATTCTCAAGAAATTCATTAACCCAAAAAAAGAAGCCCAATGACAAAAAGGTCTAGCGAATTAAATCCTCATCATCAAATGTGTCAACTGGCGTCGAGTCTTCACAAGTCGAGGCCTCTACACCGAAGTTCAAATCTGGACAATGAAAGAACGAGCTGTACCCTCTAGGGATGTCAGCGGCATTCAGGTCATCATTTCAGCCGGGTTGCGAATCAAACGCTCAAGGAAATGGGGCATAAGAACCCAACAATGAAAGGAAACTCCAAATCACCTTTAAAAGGGTGAGGCAGAGTCTAGTGAAGCAAACCTTGGAATATTACTTCAGTGAAGGTATCAGAAGATCCAATATTCTAAACTATTGGCATTAATTCAACATAACATCAAGACAGTTCAGGGATACCAGCATTTGAGTGGGAACCAAAATAGTTTTGCGATGTCAGCATAGTCAACTACCAGCAGGGTAGGCACTGTTGTCAAACTACCATCAGGGTAGGCACCTTTGTAAACTACCAGCGTATGCATCGGGAAGGTCCGGTGATTTCAGAACGTCATCCCCAATAGAGATATAGAAAACATCTCAATTTATCTTCATCAAACAAGCATTGGTAACACCAAAAAAAGCCAAACTGTTGGAGTTAACACCAACATAGGCATCAACAATAATCGGTAAAGGTAAATTGATTTGCGAAAACATTTTAACATTGATCATAACATTCATTACATTACAATTTGTGATATGCAAAATGCGATGTGCGAGTTGCGATGTGCGAAGTACGATTGGCTAAATGCGAAAAGCGAAGTGCAAAGTGCAAAATATGATGTGAGATTTATGAACTGCGATATGCGAAAACATTTTAACATTCATCATAAACATTCATTACATTGCGATTTGCATCATTAGAAATACCTTGTCATATTTCAAGTGTCTAGCAATCTTTATCATATCCATTCTATTGCATTACATGAACATGATAAAGAGGGGCATCTGTAGACACTCAAAATTTCATTTTCCTATTACTAACTATGCAGGAGGACAAAAACATCTTTTTCACACTCCAGAGATAACCCTGGAGGACCATAACATCAATTCTAACCCCGGAGATAGCCCGGGAGTTTTCAACCCTAAAGATAACCCTGGGGGATCAAGTTCAAAGCCTGGAGATAACCCCAGGATGTCAAGACAACCTCAGAGATAACCCTGAGGATGATCAAAGTCAACAGCAGGCCAACCTAAGAGATAACCCTGAGAAAAGACTACTACAACTATGCGAAAACTGGAGATAACCCCAGGAGGGGAAAAACGGTCATTTTGCTAACTCAAATTCAACTTAAATCAAATACACTCATGTCAAATCAATTTTTTTCAAAAGAAGTCCAATAAGAACCATATCTTAACTTACGAGCGCAAACTACGCAAAACAGCTCAATAGACTACCTGACAGAAACCCAAAAATGCCATTTCGGTCATGGACTCATCTTCCTAGATTCAAAAAATGGCACATCCTATGTCATTGCATAGCCCTCTGAAAGAGCTTTCTGGAATGGTATGGCACGCTTCCATCGGACTCCCGGATTGAAAGTTATGAAGGTTCGAGCGAACAACGCGTTGTCCTAGTGCACGTACTTCGAGATGGCAAGACCCACATTGCCCGGGGCACCCTAGGCAGCCGCAGGTACACCTGCGGCTCCCCCTATATAAATATAGGGCTTGTGGTGGCCATTGTTTAAGAGAAAAAAGCGAGGAAGCCTTGTCCAATTTGCTCTGTACACACTATAAATTGAGTGCTTTCTCATTTTAAACACTTATGAGCTTCTATATTGCTATATTTTTACCAGCGGGAGCCGAGTGTTCATCCATTTAAATCTATTGAAGTCTTCTTTGGCAGTCTACTATAATCCTTCTTACACTTTCTAAAGCCTTTCTCCACTACGGTGCACACACAGTTCTTCACGTTGAGTCGTGTTACGTGTCTATTCCCGGACTTCGGTCCGTGGCATTTATTTCTTTTTGTATATATATATATATATATTTATATATTATATATATACTAACATTATCGAGTTATGCCTCGATTGAGCCTGGATTTTACATCCAGAGCGTTTATTTCTTTGTATATATATACTTATAAATAAACTGTTGTCGAACTTTGTTCGATGAGCCTGGATTTTACATCTGGAGCGTTTACTGCTTATATATATATATATATATATATGTGTGTGTGTGTGTGTGTGTGTGTGTGTGTTGTTGACATCAAACTCTATTTGATTGAGCCTAGATTACACATCCGGTGCGTTTACCGCTTTTATATATCTATATATATACTTTCAAACACGAATTAACGAAATGAGCTTGGATCGATATATATTCCCAACCATTGGATTACTAAATAGGAAATTAGTGAATCCGGATAGATTGGTATATACGTTGCTTGCTCATTAGATGAGGATGATTAATCTCATGATCATTTGTGTGGAGATACTAAAGCAAGTATGTTGGTGCTTATTGGAGAATAAGTACACTGAACGTGGTTCGCTAAGGAATACCTAATGGAGTTTTACTTGCCTGTCAATAGTAATTCCTGTAGTGATAGTAGTACAAGTGATCCTTGAGCTTGAGATCATCATAGTATCTTGTGTATGATGAGTTATACTTTGACTTATTCCTTAAGACCCTTAGGGTATATCAAAGGGTATGCTTGGGTATAATAAGTTTTACATGGAGATAATGTATGATCAATAAAGAATCTACCGCTTCTAGTAAAAGAAGAGAAATGTCATATGTGATTCGATAAATGACAACCCAGTAGTCCTTGGCCATGAAATTAGAAAGGAGTTTCTAATTTGTATTATTTAGAGTTATGCATTGAAGTGTCGAAATACATATAATCAAATAAAATAAGACTTGACAGTAATTCCATGTCTTATATTTAATTGGGACGTTGTTTGGGGGAAGGATTGAATTGTACGGTAACTATTTACTCAACGGTTCTTTTATGATTAATGTTGAAATCTATATTATCTGAAAAGTCGTTAATCGCTAGGGAGGCTTACCCCTATTGTAGAATAAATATTATTTATTTAAATAAATTAATAGTTTAATTTATTTATTTAAATAAGGTTAGAATTATTCTAATTAATTTATTCACAATCGATTTAATATGGAGAACCTAAAGGGCCACACCATAAAAGGAAGAATATTTATTTAAGAAGCAAATGACATAATCGTAATAATAAGTTAATATATTTAATTTAATCTATGGTAATAGAATAAATTATAGATTAAATTAAATAGCTTAATATTTATTATTTAATATTTCCAAATTATTAAACATAAATTAATAAGAGGTGTCTTATACTTTTATTTAATTCTTAAAGGAGTTTGAGAATTAATTAATAAAAGTACTCTCATATATATTCATAATAGGATTAGGGGGCTAGTTAATTAAATGAGTTTAATTAATTATTCCTAATAAGATTGGGAGCCTAATTAATTAAAGGAGTTTAATTAATTAAAATAAAACTGAATTCCTTAATTGTTAAGGAGTTGCCTACATCTATAAATTAGAGGAGTCTTATTATGGGTGGTTGTTGTTGACGCTTTTACAACAGACGTAATTCTAATAGTTGGGAGAGTACACCCTTTTCTATGATAGATAGAAAAACTAGGGTTTTGCCAAATAACCATCTTCTTGAATATTTCTTATTCTTCTTTGGTGGATCACCTCTAGAGGCCAAACACTTGGGTGGCTAACATTGATCAAAGGAAGGAATCAAACTTGGTGGATTCAAGTTGAACACGAAAAGGATTTGGAAGTGAACTAGTACCTTAGGAAGCTCGAATCTTCAAGGGTATAATTCTTGTTCTTTATCTTTTCGTTTAATTAATAATTGTGCATAAAGGATTATCTGGGTATATCGTTTGTAAAATTTTAAAACTCTATTTTACCACGTTTTTGCTATTTTGTGTAATTTGATTGTGTCCATGAATCTTACAAACCTAACAGTTAGGTGGTTATCATAAGAAGTACGGAAACAACAATGGCAGTTTGGGTGGAGAACGTTCGCCTTTCCCGAATCAGAAAGTCAACTTTTCCTTATTTTGAACCAGTCAAGAACAACATAAAATATAGCAGAGGGAACATGAACAAATACTGTGATTATGATAGGTCAGCTGGACATTCTACGAAGACTTATTGGGGTCTGATGGACCTGATTGAGAAGAACGTTCAGAATGCAACTTTAGTTCAAGATGTTATAAAGATGGGATACTTGGGCACAACAAAGTGAACAACGACTGGTATCGAATCCCACCACCAAATTTCAACAATGAGGATCGGACCCAATCAATATTTGAGTGGTGGATGTGATCACGGACGAGTCAGTTAGGAAGGTTATGGGGAAGAAGCGGCAATGATTCTTGGACGTGGTACGAACAGTGTCTGATAAGCTTTTTAGGCGTGAAAGACCGTACGCAGGATCAGTGATTTCCTTTACTGATGAGGATTTACCTTTGGATCCCATCGAACCACATGAAGAAGCCTTGGTAATTTCTGCACAGGTGGGTTCGATGGACATGAAACAGATGATGATCGATATTTGTTCGTCAGTGGATATATTGTATTCTCATGCCTACCAAAGGATGGACTTAGAAGGCAGAAAGTTGGAGGTTGGTCAGGAGCCTCCCTTGTATTAATTTAGCAATGACCTAGTTAAGGTTGCAGGGACAATTGAGCTGCCGATGATCTTCGGGACGGCTCCTCAGCAGGTAGAAATAATTTGTAGATTTTTTAGTACATGTGGATTTTGCATATAATGCTATTCTTGGGAGACCAGCTTTGACAGCTCTTCAGGCGATGACTTTGATTCCTCACTTCAAAATTAAATTTCCCACGCTGGATGAAATTGGTGAGGTGACTGGGGATCTCGACTTAGCAAGGAGGTGCTACAGGAATGTATTTATCTCTTTGGGGGTAGGAGTCAACAAGCAGAAGCAGACGATGGCGGTTGAAATCGAAACATTTACTGAAGGTAGTACAAAGCCTCTGGTCATGCCTGTCGAAGAGACAGAAGAGGTTGAGTTGATTTCAGGAAAGAAAGATTAAACCGTCAGAATCGAGTTGGGACTTCAGGAACCTCTTTGGACGAACCTAGTGGAACTAATGCAATGTTATGCAGATATATTTGCATGGGTCCCCAGTGACATGCCCTATGTTGATTAGAAGGTGACTATGGACAGGCTTTACGTCGACCCAACAAAAAAGCCAGTTAGGCAGAAGAGGAGGATCTTCACCTCGGAAAGGTAGAAGATAATAAATGAGAAGATAACAAAGCTTTTGGAAGCGGACTTCATTTTCTAGATTGACTACCTAGAGTGGATGACGAATGTAGTGTTGGTTTAGAAACAGAATGGGAAGTGGCGGGTCTGCATCGATTATACAGATTTGAATAAAGCATGTCCAAAGGACTTCTACCTACTCCCGCACATTAACCAGCTGATTGATGCTACTTCGGGGTACGCCTTACTCAATTTTATGGATGCTTTTTCGGGGTATCATCAAATTTCGATGCATAAGGAAGATATCCTGAAGACATCATTTATTACTCATCGGGCGGTGTATACTTACAAGAAGATGACCTTTGGATTGTTGAACGTAACGATCGAGAATTTTATAATTTATTAAAATATTTATCGAATTAAATAAATATTTTATTTGATTTATTTATTAAAAGAAAATAAATATTTGAAGGAATTATTGTGGAATAATTTAATTTAATTACATGTGACAAAGATTAATTAAATTAATGTTAAATAATTTTATAATTGATGATGTGTATTTTGTCACGTTATTGTGATGAAAATATTCTAATTTAATGAATTAGTTGAATTAGAAGATTAATGATTAAATTATAATTTTAATAATAGGGTTTGATTTTATTTTTTAAGGAATTATTAATAATAAGGTTTAATTCATTTAATTTAAATATTAGAACATATTTAAATGGGTGTGACAAATGAACTATATAATAAGAGAGTTATAAAAATAAAGTAGAATGAGTTTTAAAAGGTGTCAACCAAAAAAGGCCTTATGACCTTTGGTTTATTTAACTGATAAAACCTTTTGTATGTATAACTAAAAATTCATGTTTAAGCCTTTCATCAGTTTATTCATACGTATTATTTCCAAAGACTAAGAACATAATGACGGAGAGAAGAGAACACAGAGAAGAAGAGAGGAAGAGAGAAATTGAAAGAGATTAGAGAATAAAGAAGCGAAGAAGAAGGATAATCATCTTGTTAATTATCTATTCTAAGAATCAAAGGTAAATTCTAAATTATCTAAATTCCTAAGTTCTAATTTATGGGTTTTTAAGTTATCTATAAATTGATTTTGATGTCTAATTTATGAAGAAATTGGTCTTATGTGTTAGTTAGTTTATATAAATTGTTATATGTTGTTTATATAAATGATTTTTGTTGACTTAACTCGTGAAAATATGATAAAGAACATGAAATTGAGTTCTTGATGAATTATGTACATTATTGCATACTTTGAGACTAAAATTGACCGTTAATTAGTGTATGGAATCTGAAATTGATGTTGGATATTGTTTATACATTAAGAAACGAAAAAATGTAAGTTGAATGAACCAATTTTGTTGAGAAACGAATCTGTGGTGATGTTATTCGCTAAATGTATTGAACTTTGGAAAAACTAGCATGAACATGGTTTTAAATCTTCTAAAATTTGTTGTTTAAGTAGTTTTAGTGATTATAATGGTTATGTATATGTGCTATGTTATTTTGGTGAAGTTTATATCATCAAGGTATGTGTAATTTGCTATTTGAATGGAAGAATTAAGAGTTTTGGTTCGCAACAGGTTTTGAGAACAGACTGCAGTAATTGGGTCTGCGCAGCGGCG
The DNA here is from genome assembly GCA_020205605.1 of Panax ginseng. Classification (NCBI taxonomy): domain Eukaryota; kingdom Viridiplantae; phylum Streptophyta; class Magnoliopsida; order Apiales; family Araliaceae; genus Panax; species Panax ginseng. The sequence goes on from CM035138.1 coordinate 66,482,166, forward strand.
CTGCCACCATTCCGAGGCACAGATGGGGAACTTCCGTGCCTAGTGGCTCTGCTGCGCCGTGAAGAAGGCTAAATTAGGTGCCGCTGTGATAACCCGAAAGTTTAGAAATTATTAAAATAAGAGTTTAGTAAATAAAATTCTTATTATAAGATATGTCGGGTTCAAATATGAATGTATATATGTGTTATATATTTTGAATTTTTAATTATGTGGGAAGAAATTATATATGAGATTTTATAGTTAATTAAACTATTAAAGAAAGAAGAGTTTGAACTTGAAGTTTAATCTCTAAATTATTGAAGAAGTAGTACTAATTGATGTTGTAAAATTAAAGCGGAGATGATTTTTGGTTAAAAGGTATAACAAGTTAGCAATTAAGAAGCATCATAAGTTAAGTTTCTATTTCTGTAGAAGCACCTGAACTTGAGATGGCGCGATCGCGCCACTTTCAAGCCTAGAACCAGCGCGACCGCGTTGGTCTGCAGACGATTCAGGATGAGTTTGTGTAATCTGAAGTTTAGGATTTGTATATTAGTGGCTAATGTGACGCCCCCAAATCCCGGTACTTCATTACCTCAAGATTTGGTGTTCACTTAATCAAAACATTCATATCTAACAATCATAATAAAAATTGCATAATAAACCTTCCCTTAAGGGATTACATTAATAAAATCTCCCAGGTTATCTAACCTTTAAGTACAATCATTCAAATGCGGAAATTAAATAAATACTTCATTACATCAATCAAATTAAAAGTCGATAAATAATCACAACATATTACAAGTCTTCAATACTTGTTCATCTTCCCTTTTCCCTTACTGGTGCTAGGTACATCTACCTTCTCATCCTTAGCTGTAATAGTTATATAAGCAAGAGTGAGCAAACAAAGCTCACTTGAAATAAGAATGGATAAACTTTACAACATTTGCTAAATAATAGGCTCAATAGAACAGAATGATATGTTCTATTAACATTCTGAAATATATTACTTAGGGTCTAATGACCACGAACCATGTCCACAATTATAAGTAATCTTTCAACTTTAACTTTAACAGTCATAAGACTATAAGGACTAAATGTACTTAGGGGGATCAGCCCTTCGTACAATGTATTGTACACAAGCATTTCAACGCTAAGCGTAAACACCTAATAATAGGGTTGTTCATCTCAGTATTTAGATTACAAGTCCGCAGCAAAGTAAGTTTGGTTTGGATACATTTTAAGGTAATTTGGAATTCAACGAACATCAACTAAGGATTAGTTGAATAAAAAATGAAATCACATTATTCTATGGAAGAAATCATAAGTGAATTAACATTGTGTATTAAAGTTATGCTTTAGGAATAATCTAATAGCATAAATATTAAATAATTATCACATGCCTTGCTTGAACAATATTAAGACAAGGTTATTTAGAATTGAATACTAAGCATGCATAACGAATAACGATTTGAACAATAAAAACTATTCAACAACAATATATTAGATTATATAAACTTGCATACTATTTGACAAGTTAAAGACAAGAATAACTTGCTTAACATCAAAATAAGGTTTAGAAAACTTGCATCATCATAAACAAAATAGATACAAGAGCTTGCAAAATTACAGTTGGAATATGACAAGTAAACTTGCATAACAATAAACAAACTAGCTCAACGAAAGTGTGGAGTTAGAAAATTTGCTCAATTGTAAAAGTAGAATTAGAGAACTTGCTCAATGTAAAAAGATAAGTTTTGAAACTTGCATCGAGTGTAAGCTATAATATTAAACTCACGTTCACCTACATATAAGTTTAAAACCACCATCTATTAGATATACTAACATTCATGTTCCAATATAACACGCATTTCTAGTTAGACTTATTATTTTAGCACAAGTCTTAAGATACCATGCAAATATCAGAAATTACAAGTGTTAACCCTCACAACACCTGTTTACTATTCATCATGCTCACTAAGTTCTAATATACCACGCTCATCACTTACTAATCATTTTAAACTTTGAATTTATCAATTACATATCATTGTTCTATTTTAACCTTCTTACTACATGTTTGACACATTAACATAACCTTAGACCAAGTGGTAAGGCTTCCCCAAAATCTGCAGCAGCAGCAGAAGGCTCTGCCTCAGATTGTAGAATGGTGAGTCACACTACATATAGCGCTAATTGCTAGCTTTTTAGCCTTAATAAAGGTAAACTTGCTAGTAGGCATGACAGACAGAGTAGAGAGAGCCTGGCCATGAACGATGAGTCACATTAGCCCAACAAACACGAGTTTCACCCACAAAACAGTAATATTAACATATAAAATAAATATAAAACTATCATAAACATGATTGCTAACATATTCAACCACTTAGCACAATTTAACAACACTTTTAACTATTTTAATTTCTCAAATTCCTCATTTTCATATAAAACTCAATATTTTTGACATTCTTCCCAAAAATCAACATTGTGATTTCAATTCTTCACCAAATCACTTCGTTCAAGTTACATTATCTTCGTTTCTTAATGAACTAGCATAAACAAGCTTCAATTTGCAGTTTAGCATATGAATTGACCATCAAAATTGATACTTACACAAGCCATATGGGAAAACATAAACACTGTCATTATTTTTTAATGTTATCCGAAATTAGCATGCAATTTCCTTGTTTAAACACTAGTTCTAACATCACAACCATATATAATCATCATAATCAGTTGTATAACAACAATTTAAAACATAGAAATTCATAGAGTATAAAATTGTTGCCGTAGAACATATAGGATAGCTTCTTTAGCATTCTTTGGCTCAACTTGTGATAAAAATACTGAAAAAGCACATTGATTTTTCAATCCTCTTCTTGTAGTGATTCTGTAACGACCGAGAAATTCGGATCCTTTGTAAAAATATTCGAAAGAATTAAATAATGAATAAAATAATATTATTTGTTATTATATGTGTTGATAAGATGTATGACGTTCTATAACCTAGAAATGCTGGAAGATCGTAGTATTTGAACCACGTGAATGAATTAAAGTGTTTGAATTTCCAAGACGAAAAATAAATATTTTCTGAGAAAGTTTACGAAAAATACTATTCACCGTTTATCGCTCGGGAATTATTTTTGAAATTTCGAGAAATACGTAACGTTAGAATATCGAGGCAAGATGGATTATGTAATAATAATCTAAGTATGGAAAACACAATAATTCGCATGCAGACTTAAATTAAGAATATAGGTATTAAAACCTAATGAAATGAATTAATGTAACATGGTAGAAAATATAAGTTCTATATAAATAAGGTGTAAACCTATATGTGATTTATACTAAGCCCAAGTGGTTTATAAAGTGAAGCCCAAACCAAATGCATGTAAGCCACGAGAAAATGAGTAATTAACTAGACCTAAGCCCAAAGGATGATCCAATGGGTAAAACAATGATCCATGGTACAACCCATGGGTGAACTTAGAGAGCAAGAACTTTAAGTGAGGAGCAAGTGTTGTGTTGAGCAAGAAAAAGGAGTGGTGAACAAGATTACTTAGTGGCTAAGTAGATGAATAGTAAGGAGGTTAGTTTAAGGAGGTGGGATTACATAAAGACCATTCTACCCTAACTTTGAATTGTCTATAAATAGCAAGCTTCAATTCATTTGTTGCTTGTTCAAATTTCATCCAACTTCTTACAAGATAAGCAACTTAAGTGTTAGAGAGAATAAGTCACATAAGCATTTATAAGTCATCTCAACTTTTGCTAGATTTTCCAAAGTGAAGTGAAGTAATAGTTCAGCAAAGGTAAATTAGCTTGTCTCTTCTATCTCTATCATAATAGGATTGATAGAGAAGTGGGATGGTTTAATGATATCATGTCATAAGTCATAGATGAATGAACTTAAGCCGACTAAGTGAATAAACAACTTGAACCTAAATAAGTTGATGAATTTATGAAGGAATTGCCCTTTGTTGTCATAAGCATGAGAATTGTAGTTAAGAAGTGGAATAAGTCATTAACTTATGAGAATAAGTCAAAACCTACTTTAATAATAAGTTGGTGTAATACCCGTAAATTTTATGATTTAATATTATTATTAAATAGAGCCGGTGATTATTTATTTTATAAATGCTTACGTGGCATGAGGAGAGTAACTCAATTGAATTAAAATTGAAATCATTGATGATCGATAAGATAGGTTCATGAAATGTCTTGTGTGACACAATGATGGACTTAGTGAAGGATGATTAAGTGTTTGCATGTTTAAAGTCCAAATAATAAATTGAGAGTCTAGCCCAATAAGTTAATTGATGGATCGTATTAAGTTAGCCCAATAAACTTGGGATATTTAGAATCCATTCTAATCCAACAAAAGAGTTAACTGAGAGTACAAGGTATTGGTTAAATTAAAATGTGGCATGGGGCAGTGGGCCTGATCGACTAGCCCCTTGTCTATGTCTGAGATCTGTTCTCTTGTCCCCAAATTAGGGTCACCAAGTACAAAGAATAGTAGCCTAAACTCTCTTTACGCAAATTTTCATGCTGCTAATCCTAGGCATGCATGGCTAGCTAAGTGGTTAGTATGGAGTGATTGAACAACTCCTTAAATAACCATTGTTCATTTCTATTGCACCATGAATCCCAACATTGGGTAAAGCAAGTGTCTAGTCCATGTTTTCTCTTTAAATACAAGCCACCAGGGCAGTCTGTTTTAGCGATAAGAGTGTTGGAGAAATCTGAGTAAATAATTCTTGGTTGCTAAGCATTACCAAATCAGTATGTGAGATATCAAGGTTAAAGCTCGAGAAGGTATAATTTATACTCCGTTCTTAACTTGAGTCTTGTTGATTCTCGGTTTTTTTCAGATTAATAGGTCAAGTATGATGAATTAGCATGATAAAGGGTGTTTAGAAAGTTTACCTTCGTGCATGAATACGTTAAAATTGTCTCGAATCCATTGTGGCTACTACTCGCAAAAAGAGCATGTTCACCGCTTCGAATCCATGGGGTGCAAACAAGCACCATGCTTAGGAACCAACTGGTGGGTTCGGTCATATTAGACCTTGTATTAAGAAATCCCCTTAGGTTGTATGCATATAGTAAAGTCTGAAATTAGCCTGACGAGCTTAAACTTTGTCGAAGTAGTGTAGACCGAAGTCTCTGAAGGAGCTGCTTCGGACAAAGCTTGATGTCTTCGGACAGAGCGTAATGTCTTCGGACAAAGCACGATGTCTTCGAACAAAGCGTGATGTCTTCGGACAAAGCGTGATGTCTTCGGACGAAGCGCAATGTCTTCGGACGAAGCATGTTGTCTTCGATCAAGTCATAATATCTTCGGACATGGCGAGATGTCCTGGGACTCGGAGACAGCATAATACCTTGATATAAGGATGGATTAATAAATACTCCTATATCAAGTTGTAAACTATTAGTACTAATAAGTTCTAAGTAGAGTTTTACCAACTTCGGGAAAATAAATCTAATACTTGCAAACATGCGTAGAAGAAGGTCGCTGGGATTAATAGACGTTATGGTCTACTTAAAGCAATGAACCTCTTAGAACTTCGATGAAGAAAGATTATGAATAAGCTAGCAAAGGGTCAATAGTATGAGCATGTTAGTAAAACCGTTATGAGTTTTGATGGGTACAATGCAGATAGAAAGAAAAATGTGTTATGTGTACATGTTGTTGATATATATCAAGTGTGTTTGGCTAATGAATACCTATACTTACATGAATAGGACAGACATAGTTCGTTGAGGTGATTTTCGCTATTAGTAGTAATCGACGCTAAATGCAAGTTTCTTACTCTACTTTGATTTCAAGTATGCAAGTTCCTATCCCTAAAAACTTGTTACTTATATCATGCAAGTTTTCTATCCCTAACTTATTGTTATTGTTGGGCAAGTTCCCTAACCTCACTCTAATTTACATTGAGCAAGTATCCGAACACTATTATTATTGTGTTGCAAGTTCCTTAAATTCACACACTTTATACGTTGAATTGTTGTCATATCAATCATATTTGATCAAGCAAATATCTGCTTCTATTCGAAAATCACTTGTATACCTTGACGTTGTTGTAAGCATTAGACTTATCATTCCTAGATGCATGATGAAAAGCTATTCAAGCCCTTGTTTGGCTTAGTCTATTTTTATGAGTTAAAGAGCTATCCAAACCGATTGATTTGGTGCGGACTATCGTAAATCACGAGATTAACAACCCTCATAGAAGGGGAAATTATATATTGTTGGGGAACCGACGTGCGCACATGAGTATGATTAAATGTTATGCATAACATAGGGTACTTTAGGTCGATCACCGATGTACTCGTGGATGTTGGATTACAGATGTAATATCGCTAATTCTAATAAGAGTTCTTGGTCCTTAGTGACCGTTTCAAAGATTCAATTATGTTGAACCTCGAAATGAATAAATCCTCGAAATTTTGTTGATATCCTTCATCCATAGTGACACCTATTGAATACTCTTGGTATTCTTGATATCCTTGAACTATCAATTATTATTATACCCTTGAAAGATTCAAATGCTATAATCGCTTGTTCTTCTAGCTATGTTGCTGGTTGGGCAAACTTGTTGCTCATTCTTGCTTCCTAAAACATTACAGCTTAAGGCGAGAGCAAAGGCGGTACTTCGTGAAAGGACAAGGGAAAGGGCAAGTGACGAATAACTTAGTCCTTAAGACTAGAAGTATTATTATTATTGTTATTGTTATTATGATGTATCCAAGAATGATTAAGCTATGTTAAGCTAATCACAGAATTGTTGTAGTAATGGTTACGGTACCTTGGGACGTGAATATTTATATTACATCAATGTAAATTATTATATTATTTCCGTTGTTAATGATTTTGTAAGATATTCGTAGTAGTAGCGTGATGCACCGAAATTCGAGATATGAGTGTCTGAATTTTGGGGCCATCGCAGGTTGGTATCAAAGCAAGTATCAAAGCCATAGTAATAAACCTTAGGAGCGAGAGCCCTTAGATTATAACTTAAGAGAACTCAGAAGATAGAAAGGGACGAAACTCGTATAGAGTTTTCATAAAGATGGACTTAGCGTGTTACAGAATATAACTTCATTCTATACAATGAACTTATGATTCTAATGGAGTTGTTGGTGATTGTAGGATGACTGACATGGGAGGACCTAGCCGAGTAGTAGAGGAGCCGCGTGACATACACGTGGTATATGAGGCACCATTGATAGCAGAGCCTATATCAACTGTAGTTCCTATCAATGATGATGACGAGGAAGAGGAGATAGAGCCAACACCCGAAGAGTCTGATCCAGAGGAGGAGCGTATGGTGGATGAGCCCATGTGGGACTCCAACGAGGCTACTTTTGAGGATAGGATGTTGGGGGAGTATGAGGAGCAGATTTTAGAGTTAGGGTGCAGAGTTGAGGAGTTAGAGGCTGAGGCCAAAGACAGAGAGTCCGAATTCCAAAAGCTAAAGGACGAAGACCACCAGAGAAAGTTAGTGATGCAAAAGATGGAAGTAGAGATTGCTCATCGTAAGGAGGCAGGAATCCAGATGGGGGCTTTGTTTTACAAGGCGGTGGCTAGGAATGTAGGATCAAGGTGGAAGTTGGAAGAGATGGAGCAGAGGGAGTTGAGTGAGGGGACAGAGAAGGAAGCTATCCGTACTCAAGATTAAGGATGGAAGTAATGGATAGGATCCATTTCAAGGAAAGTGGAAAGGGCCAATGATAGGGCTAACGATCTAGAAGATGAAGTGAGGTGCAAAAAGGAGGAAGATGAATAGGATGAGCTATGCATTGCGCAGACGCACCATGGAGGGACTAATGGATGGGGTAAATCACTACCCGACAGAAAGCAGGGATGCAATTCAAGACACCATAAGTCGAGATGTGGTGGTGCACATTACTCGGGGAGGGAGTACCAGTCTTTGTGGAGCGGAATGATAGATTAAGCCTAGGCGTTAAAAGTTATCAGTTGTAGTCCGTGGTGTAGTATATTATCTGTTGTGGTAATCTTTATGTAGAATGTGAGATGTTGTAAACCCCAAACTTTTGAGGGGTAGTATGTTAATGGTTGTCCCCATCTTTTGTGATATTAGGGGATAAGTTGTGTCATTTATAGAAGTATGCTGGAGATAATCATGTAATGTAACAATTTGGCATATGAATATAAATGATCTTGTTCTGAAATGTATTCCGAAATCTTATTCATTTTATGGAGAATTGTTTAAGTAATATAATTAGAATAGAAGTTTTATAATGTAGGAATATGCCGCCCAGACGTAGATTAACTGCACCAGAAGAGTCGGTTAATGATGAGAGAGGACAAGTAGATCCCATTCAGAGGCTTGTAGATTTGTTAAGGGAGGCTCTTAGGGGAAGAAATGAACAAGTACCACCCATTCCCCAAGTAGTTCCGGTAGCAAATTTCAAGGACTTTAAGTGTAGGACCTCCGGAATTCATGGGTACTACCGATCCTATCGTAGCGCAAACGTGGATCAAGGAAATAGAGAAAGCCTTTGCCATTGCTTGTGTGGGAGAAGACTAGAAAACCGCGTTCGCTACATATATGATGAGGGGTGAAGCAAACTACTGGTGGGAAGCAAATCAACAGAGAGCGGGAGAAGGGACTATAACCTGGGAAAGGTTTAAGACTTTGTTCTTCGAGAATTACTTCCCGAAGAGCATGAAGAATAGGATGGAGGTAAAGTTTCTAGAACTAAAACAAGAAGAGATGACAGTGGCACAGTATGCGGCCAAGTTCAATGAACTAGCACGATTCGCAACACATCAAGTAGACACTGAAGAAAGGAAATCTCGACGCTTCGAACTTGGACTAAAACCTTGGTTGTTCAACAAGGTGTCGGTCCTTCAAATCGACTCTTTCGCCACATTATTGGAGAAGGCGATAATTGCTGAAGGAGGTAGCGAGGCATTGAGCCAATACAACAAGGAGAAGAAGAACAAGAATGCTGGAGGAGAGACTCGTGGAGGGAGTAGCAGTGGTGGAAGTTATTTGGGAAAGAGGAAATGGGATAACCGCAACAACGACAACAACACCAACCACCGAAGCATCAACCAGTCAGAAAATTATCAAGGAGGATTTAAGAAAAGAAGCGAAGCTTGCTCGAAATATGGGAAAAACCATCAAGGGAATCTTTGGAAGGCGCAACATCCGCTACAATCGCGCCAAGAAGGGCACATTTCACCTAATCGCCGGGCGAAAAGGAGCAAGGGATGTTTCAAGCGTGTGGCTCAACCGAGCATCAAATCAAGGATTGCCCAAAGAAAGGGAGCAACGGAGAAGCGGCCAACAGGGGAGGGGGCAAAGAAGTCGATTGGCGGACCAACGCAATCCAACTGACCGACTGCCCGAACCTTTAACATGACTGTCCGAGACGCAGTGAATGAAAGGGACGTGGTGTCAGGTATTCTCCCAATCAATAATATAAATGCTTATGTATTATTTGATTCGGGTGCTACCTATTCCTTTGTGTCTGAAGAATTTGCTAATCGACTAAACATACCTCCTGAACGTTTAGAAAACTCATTGAACGTAGAGATTGCGAATAAGGAAGTAATTTCCATAGAGTTTGTTTACCGAGACTATTGTGCCAACATTAGAGGTCACGAACTAAATGTAGACTTAATTCCGATTAAACTGGGAAAGTTTGATGTGATATTAGGAATGGATTGGTTATCCCGGCCATATTTGTGATAATCGATTGTCGAAGAAGAGTGTGAACCTTTAGACCTCAAATCGGCCTAAGGTAATGTTTTACTGATGAGCTCATCGCTCAAGCAATCGTGTTGCCTTTACGATGATGCAAAGCAAGAAATTGTTAAAGAAAGGATGTGTAGGTTATTTAGCCTATATAGTGGACATTCATCAAAAGAGAATAGAAATGAAAGATATATTAGTGGTAAAAGATTTCCAAGACGTGTTTAAACGAATCGCCTGGCCTTCCGCTGCAGACGAGAGAAATTGAATTCATAATAGACTTAGCAGACGGAACCGCACCAATTTCAAAAGCCCCATATCGTATGGGCGCCAAAGAGAAATGAAGGAATTGATGATTCAATTGCAAGAATTACTAGATAAGGGTTACATTCGGCCAAGTGTGTCTCCTTGGGGAGAACCAGTGTTGTTTGTAAACAAAAAGGATGGATCGTTGAGGCTCTGTATCGATTATCGGGAGTTGAACCAAGTGACAATTAAGAATAAATATCCATTGCCAAGGATAGAGCGACCTTTTCGATCAACCTGAAGGGAGCGAAGTGTTTTTCCAAGATAGAATTATTTAACGGGTTATCATCGGTTGAAAGTACGAGAGAGAGGACGATAAAAGACGGCTGTTTCAACTCGCTACTGGACATTACGAATTTTAGTGATGTCATTTGGATTAACCAATGCTCCGCAAAGATTTATGGGCTTGATGAACCGAAGTTTTCGTGCCATACTTAGATAAGTTCAGTATTAGTATTTATCGGACGATATTTTGATTTATTCAAAGACGAAGGAAGAGCACGTAGAAACACTCAAGATGGTATTGGAAGCATTGATAAAGGAAAAGATGTACGCTAAACTTTCAAAATGTGAATTTTGGATGGAAAGGGTCCAGTTTCTAGGACACGTGATAGATCAAAATGGAATTTCCGTGGATCCGGCAAAGGTGGAAGCTGCCAGAAATAATCGGGAACAACCAAGACGCCAATGTAATATAGGAGTTTCTTAGGTTTAGCGGGTACTATTGAAGATTTATCCAAGATTTTTCTAAGATAGCAACCCCGTTGACCAATCTAACGAAGAAGACAGAGAAGTTTGTATGGACGGACAAATGCGAGGAGAGTTTCCAAGAATTGAAGAGGAGGTTGAGTGAGGCGCTCAGTATTATCATTACCGGATGATACGGAGGATTTGTTGTGTATAGTGATGCATCGACATAGAGGACTTGGTTGTGTGCTAATGCAACATGGCAAGGTCATTGCATATGCCTCACGACGCTTGAAATATTTCAAAAATGATACCCTACCCATGACTTGGAGTTAGCGGCAGAGTCTTTGCATCAAGATTTGGAGGTACTATTTTATGGAGAAAATGTGAGATATATACGGATCACAAGAGTCCGAAATATATCTTCACACAGAAGGAGTTGAACATGCGACAAAGGAGATGGTTGGAACTGATCAAGGATTTCGACTGTGAAATTCTTTATCACCCGAGAAAAGTAAACGTCGTAGCCGACGCTTTGAGTAGAAAAGGAAGGGAGAAGTTATTCAAATTGACAACCCAAGAGGATTTAATAAGAGAAATGGAAAGGTTGGAAATAGAGGTGGAGGAACCAAGAGAAGCGGAAGGAAGATTTCTCATGATGAGAGCTCACCCGACGTTATTGGATAGAATAAAGGAAGCACAAGAGAAAGATGAAGACTCTCAGGGTTATATCTGAGGTTGGAATTGATGTTGTGGTCCTCCAGGGTTACCTCTGGAGTGTGAAAAAGACACTTTTTCCCTCCTATATAGTTAGTAATAGGAAAAGAAAATTTTGAGTGTCTACAGATGCTCCTCTTTATCATGTTCATGCAATGCAATAGTGCTAGTTTCCTTTAATTTTTTCACACATGGCTGTGAGGTGGATTCCCCAAAGCCTAAGCATGTTCTGTCAAATGTACTTCTCTGACTAGAGAGCAGGGAGTCCATGGATGATGAGGATTTGTTCCATGTAGAGATAGTCTTTTCTAGCTCCTCAACTTTAGAGGTTAGATTGGACTCTCTTTGTGCATTGAGCTCATTAGTCTGTTTTAAGATCTTATTCTCAGACTCAAGCTTGGAGAGAAAGTTAGTACTTAGGAGAGCAGTTTCTAGCTCTTCTTGAACTTTCTTTTTTTCCTCTTGAAGAAGTGAATAATCCTTTGATAGAACTCTGAACCACTTCATGTATTGATGTAGATCAGTTGTTATGCCATGCAGTGCAGTTCTCAAATCATTAATGTCTACATCAGGTGAGTTGAAGTTAAATACCTTATCGATACTTACTTCATGAATGTTGGAGTTCTGTTTGTCCTTTTCATGTTTAGCCATCAGGCACAGATTAGCCAATTGAGGATCTTCATCATCTCCAGATTTAGGAGTTGAGTCATTGTCTGAGTCACTCCAAGATCCTCCAGCCACCAGGCATTTGTCTCTCTTCTGAGGCCTTTTATTTCCTTTGTATTCCTTCTTTGGATGTGATTTCTTCTTTAGTTCTTCTCTGAGAGGTTTGTTGCAGTTGGCAATGAAATGGTCAGGCTTCTTGCAGTTGTAGCATAGATCACTCATTTGCTCCTGGCTGTTGTAGTTGCTGACCTTCTTTGTCTTGCTGGTTTTGCCTTAACGCATAAACCTTTTTAGTCTTTTTACCAGCATTGCAAAGTCCTCATCATCGTCTTCATCACAGTTAGAGTCAATTTCAGTGTTGACCTTTGAGGTACTTTCAGTTGCTTTGAGAGCAACACCCTTATCCTTCTTTCTTCCTTCTGATATAGTTTCTGCTCGTTGAGTCAGCTCTAATTCGTTTGTTAGAAGTTTTCCATATAACTGTTGGACAGTCATCTCATGGAGATTCTTTGACTCTTTGATAGAAGTGGTTTAGGCATCCCATATGCTTGGTCGGGCTCTCATGAACTTTATGATTAGATCTTTGTTTGGATAGATCTTTCCATATGCTCGTAGTGAGTTGAGTAGAACGTTGAATCCCTCGTAGGTGGCAGTGACGTTCTCTCCTTGAACGTGAGCGAACATTTAATATTTCCGTGTTAGGAGAGATTATTTGTTTTCTCTTACTTCTTCCATTCCTTCATGCATGATGAGTAGTGCTTCCCACACCTCCTTTGCTATTTTGTTGTTCACCATATTTTCAAATAGATCATCTTCTAATGATTGAAACAAAATGTTCTTAGCCTTCTTATCGAGTTGGACAGCTCTCTTCTCGTTGTTTTTCCACTCCTCTTTGACTTTGATTTGTATTTTGTTTGGATCGTATGTGGTTGGTACAAGCTTTGTTGGAACATAGGGCCCATTCTGAATAGTCTCAAATAGATCTTCATCTATTGAGTCCATGTATGCTTACATCCTAACTTTCCAGTTTGCAAATTTAGCTTTGTTTCACATTGGTGGCTTGTTGCCTCCTTCAGTCCTTGATTCGCTTGGTAAGTGTGCCATTGATCTACTTAAGCTTTGTAGGCTGTATAATAGAACCTGCTTTGATACCAATTGTTAGTTCCCGGAGGCACAATAGTTATCTAGAAGGGGGGTTGAATAGATATTTAAAAAATCTTTTTGTTTTAACTTGTTAGTTGATAATGATTAAAACTTAGCGGAATTAATATTTGTTTTAATCTTCCTTAAGATAGTGAGTTTACAAGAGTGAGGCAGTTATAGCAGTTATGGAAGATATAACAGTTATAGCAAGAATGTAATAGACAAAGTCATTTTAAGTGGTTCAGAGCACTTAAAGCTCATAGTCCACTCTGCTACTCCTCGAGTAGGAAATCCACTAAGGATGTCTTTTACACTTTCTGAATCACACAGATTCCTTCTAGACCAGCAGTCTAGGAACTTCTTAGTTCACTCTTAACTCTTCAAGTCCAGAAGACTTGGCTCTTCACAATTAACTTAGAACTCTTCAAGTCCTTCTGACTTGGAACTCTTACTTTAGTTGATTGGTAGTTATTGAGTTCTTGATGGTTGCTACTCAGTTGCTGTTAAGCACTTGTTCGAAAGAACTGAGTAGCTGAGCAAGATTTTCTTTTTCTCAGATCGTAGAATTGAGCGTTAAGAGTTCTTGTACGTTTTGTTCAATGCTTGCTTACTTCTTTTATCTGCATATCTTTTGCATATATGTGATCTTGAAATCTATCCGTTTAATCCATCCGTTGATGCATTAAATGCGTTTGATATTTCTGTACATTGATGGAGACTTTTTTGCACATCTTCTGAATTGCATTCTGGCCCACTGACACAACAGACTGCTTTCTCACCTAACACCTAAAAAGGTGTTTTCCTCTTATCAATGGTACTCTCATTAGCTTCTTCAATACGCTTCTTTGTTGCATACTAAGGATATCTTTTGTACCGTTGGAATTGGTGAGGACTTCAACGTTTGAGACCCATTCCACATTTGTTGGAGATATATCTTCAAACAAAATGGTAGGGCTCGATGCTTCTGACACACGGCAGATGATACTCTACGATCCAGATCGTGGTGTCTTGTTACCTTGGTGCTTGGTCTGATTTTATCAAACAAGAGCACTACGATTTCTCTTAAAGACTTGAACACTACGATCTTTACTTGCTCGCTTTGCAAGATCTACGTTTCTGAGAGCACACTATGATCTCTGAGTTGGCTCGGAAAATGTTGGGACCACTCTACGATATCTGAAGAGGCCCTTAAGGCAGGCACACTACGATCCTCGAAGCTCTACATTCTGTCTTGGCTTCTATAATCTTGATCAGCTCGATACACTACGATCTCTTCGAAGCCTATCTATTTTATCTCAAGATCAACCTAACAACTTTGATCTTTGTATCTATACTTTCATTTACAGAATCATACACATTAAGAGCTTAGATCAACCTAACAAATTTGATCTATCACTAAGTCCTTGTACATATATTCCTTGAAGGACTTTACAAATAATCATGAGCATTTATATTTAAACATCAAATCAAAATATGCACTCTCCCAACAGTTTGGTTATCAACATTACATTACATATAACTCTCTTATCTCTCTCTTTCCTATGTAGTGTTCTTATTTTCCTTTGGACATGAAATTGGGTCTCACCGGCGAATAGGAGGAGGAAGATGATGTTCCCAAACTTTGAATATGTGAATTTGAATTATTATTTTTGAATTTGAATTTATTTTTATTGTTGGATCCAAGATATTTGAATTTGAATTATTAATTATGACAGTTATTTCTCCTTGATTTTAGGTTTCCCTATTATTATGAATTGAATCCTACACTAATTCCCTAAATTAAGAAATTCTAATTGCACTAATATTGTAAATAAATATGGGAAAGTGTATTATTTTTGTAATTATTTTGTGGATTTACTAATAGTGTAATTACTTACATATAGGCATTAGGAGGTCTCTCCAAATTGGGTAATAATAATTTAATTAATATTTTATTATTAGTACACTAATAGGTAATATTATATATATATATATATATATATATATATATATATATATAAAGACATAATTATTTAATATTTCAGAATATTCATGTGCTAATATTGAAGTTTTTAAATTTTATAAAATATATAAATTTATAATTTAGTAATCCAATTAATGATATTATATTAATTTGGTAACTATATAGATCGGATTGAGGAGATTTAGCGGTGCGATATTTGGGTTTGATGAATTATTTCAGTATTATATTTTGGTATGGATTTCGTATTTCTTCAGCGATAATCTTATTAAATTTAATTCATTTATTTTGTTACTCATTTCAAATTTGGTTATTATTTCACATAATTGTTCCATGTGAAATTAATATGATAGTTTCATGTTAGCATTGGTACTCACTCGTATTTGTACTATTTGAACTAGCTAATCATGTTAATATGTTTTGGAGACTTTATTTGTTTGTATCATTTTTCGTATATTTTTGTTCACATTCGGGAGTTGTTTTGATCATTGATATCTTGTGAATATTTAAGAATGTTCGTATTTGATAATCCGATGTCATTTAAAAATGGTCATGTAAGCCTTGTGATTTGAATCCCTTTTGGCTTACATTTTGTAGATTGATCGTTAGGGTATACTTGAGCTAACCACCTGTGGGGGTACCACATGCATGTCCTCTTGACACAAGGGCATGACACCTTCCGTGGTGGAGTGATCAGTCAACGGCGTATCCTTTTGTTTTGTATGTTGCTCTGGGTATGAGTTTTGGCCATTTGATATATTTCTTCAAGATACGTATGGGTTGGCCCAATATTTGATTCGATTTGATTTTTGGCGGATTAGTAACCTAGGTATCGTGCGTACTATCTGTTTTGATTTGTATAAATCATGGTACCGATGTATTTTGTTAGCCTTTGGCTATTTGTATTTGAGGTCAGTATGAAATTGGTACGTTATAACCATTTGATTCAGCCTTATTTTGTTTGTAATTCGTTTGACTACAGTTTTTAGTTTGTCATTGTTGATCATTTGTACCTTGTCACCAATTTTGATATATTCATATTTGGTTCGTAGTCTTTATTATTCGTAGTTTGTATTTGTTCTTTTGGATTTGTGAAAAAGTATAAACTACAGCCGAACTTGAGCATTTGAGCAGGAGGATCAATGAAATGGTTAAGTGCAGAACAGAGGAAATGAAGATAAAGAAAGTAGCAGACAAGAAGCAATGTAATGCAAAGTAAGATGGCATGTAGCAGGCCACCGCCATTCAATCAAAACATGGCGCTACCAAGGCTTAAAGAGAATTCAGAGGTAAAATTACATATTGCGCGACCGCGCTCCAATATCAAAGGGCCATGGCGTGCCCGTTGTGACGCCCCCAAATCTGGGTCCCTTCGAACCTCGGATTCGGTCCGCCACGATACTACTATCTTCAAACTATTTATATATATTATTCATAACTTAATGAATATAACTTTGCTTATTATAATTTAGAATATAAATTCTCTCCAATTCCAAGATCTGCATAATGACCCCAAACTTTTATAAGTTTCTAATCTTGGTCATTTACTATTCCTGTATTACATCCTATTCAATGTTATAAAAATATGCGGAATAATTTTATACCAACTTGTGACGCCCCCAAATCCAGGTTCCTTCAAACCTCGGATTCGGTCTGCCACGATACTACTATCGTCAAACTATTTATATTTTTCATTCATAATTTAATGAATAAAAGTTTACTTATTTCAATTTAGAATATAAATTCATTCCATTTCTAGGATCTGCACAATGACCCCAAACTTTTATAAGTTTCTAATCCGGGTCATTTACTATTCCTGTATTACATCACATTCGATATTATAAAAAAATGCGGAATAATTTAAACTTTTTCAATCTCTTGAATAAAATCTTTTATTGATTTCATAACTTTGAACCAATTACAATTCATAATCAACTATATAATATGGTTCAGTCTATTGGAATTACTGTATAAGATTTTACATCTTGATTTGATATCCTCTATGTATTAACTAATACATCCTTACAATACAACATATAACATCCTTACAGTAAGTAAATATCAAGTACACTCCTAGAACCTAAACATGGTTCAAGTAATAATCTAAATAGTATCCTTCATTGCGAAACTATCTACTTTGTCAACCAAGAAGCACGAAATCTTTACCGTGAGTCCTTAACCTGCCAAAGTGGTTATTTGCAAGGGTGAGCTCGACAGCCCAACAATTCTAACAGTTTTAATGCAGCACATAGCATATAATAGCATATTCAGTTAACATTTACTACGCATGTTATTTCTCACATAACAGGCATAAAGATTTACTCCACAAGCATATCATCAAAGATCAACTTTCAACATTCATACATATCTCATATGCATTTCATATATATTCATCAACGTTCTTATAGCATAATATAACTCACTAACAGTTATAGAATTCATATATCAAATAGGAACTGAAAGACTTGCCTGATTCGTAGTTTATCAACTACGACTTAACTTCTTAAAGCTTATCTCCACTGTGTGTATTCCTACACAGTTATATAATCATGGATTCATATCCATTAGTCATACATTTCATATGTTCTTAATATTACAATAAATATTACATTGTTTCTTAACTAGGTTTGTAAAACCTTCATTTCACTTTCTCATCGTACTTTTAGAATTACTATGTATGTATAGGTATTCCTTAACCATCCGTACTTGACATCAACTTCATATACATTTATCACTCACTTTGACTCGCTATGTGTTCGACACATATTTAAAGTTTATAGATACGCGATCTACGTCGTTCATATTCTAACTACTTAATTTCATAATGATTTATTTCAATCAATAAGGATTAACAACTTTATTTAACAAGATTCTATGTTATAAGCTTTTAAACCATATACTGGTATTAATAAGCCTCTACTAGTATGTTTCACATAGACATAGCATAGTTCATTATTCTAAAATGTATGTTAAACCACACTTGAAACGTCCAATTCATGCTTAGCTAAAAGATGAACATAATCGTCACGTCTAGGGGCATAAGGCATTCAAGTTCACTTTTAAATGTTATTCTAGGACAAGGTAAAGCAACTAGGTGCAACTTTTAATCTCATTTCATAGCTAACTAATCCATGAATATATGTTACCATGTTTAGAACCTTATGTACACAAATTACTTTAAGTTCGTTCTTAAAGTTTCAAGTTTTCTTTGGAAATCATTTTCAACTAAGCTATTGTAAGTTGATAATAAGTAAAGCAACTGTAAATCACTTCTCATTCTTAAGTATACTCATAACTCAACAAGATGTATGTGTTAAAATATCATAATTTCAAAGACTCAAGGTTCGTCAATGTTTGTTTTCAAAAATCTTTAAGTTTCTTTTGAAAACACATACTAAGTCATGATAAAGCATTCCACTATAAGTAAGGTAATCTTATATGTCATGTATAATATCATGCATTTTCATGTTACATTACTTAGAATAACATATTCCATCGTCGGGAGCATTATACTTGCGTATGTGCTCTCTCGACGCCATCCGATGGCCTTCAATTACCTAACAGTCACAATGATGACTATTTTAACCCTTCCTAATTACCTCAAATTGAAAAACTTAAAGCACAAAAGTTGTAGGTTTATTCGTTCTCTTTCTGGATCATCTTGAATCACCTCAATCGGAGTTCGTATGCAAACGTTATGCGAATTTTAGTAAAACATGTTCTGTCAGATTTTCTAAAACATTTGTAGTCAGAGTGTAGTGCAGTGCTTCAATGCAAGTTACCTCCTAAGCTAAAGGATCCGGGTAGCTTCACGATACATATTTCAATAGGGAAAATGTGTTTCAACATATGGTTATGCGATTTAGGGGCGAGCATCAACTTAATGCCTTTGTTAGTGTTCAATCAGTTGGGATTGCCGACTCCAAGGCCGACGAATATTTCTTTATAGCTTGCTAACAGGTCCATTACATATCCACGGGGTATTGTAGAAGATGTGTTGATTAAAGTTGACAAATTTATTTTCCCTGCTGATTTCATCTTCTTGGATTATGAAGAAGATAGAAGCATACCTATCATCCTTGGGAAACCGTTCTTAGCCACATGATGAACTTTGATAGATGTTCAGAAAGGTGAGTTGACAATGAGAGTTCATAATCGATCAAGAAGTCACCTTCAACGTGTTCAAGGCTATGAAGTTTCCAATAGACGAAGAAGAATGTTTCAGGATTGATATGGTGGACAAGATGTTGAATGATGAAGTGGAGAATTTAGTGGAAAATGAGCCTTTGAAGGGTGCTATTTTTGGAAATTCAAAGATGGAAGATGATGAGGTTTCTGAATTTCTTCAGATACTTGATACAGTGCCACGATTTCAAAAAATGAATATTCCTGTTGAGCCACTCAAAAATGCTGGAGAATCATCAGCAAAACTCAAGCCATCGCTTGAGATGCGTATAGAACTTGAATTAAAACCTCTTCCAGACCACTTGAAGTATGCATTTTTAAATGATAATTCAAAATTACCTATTATTATTTCTTTTGCACTAACATCTTGCCAGGAAGAAAATCTGCTAAGAGTTCTAAGAGAGTTCAAATCAGCCATTGGATGGACCATAACAGACATCAAAAGGATCAGCCCATCATTTTGTATGCACAAGATCCTGCTGGAAGATGATAGTAAACCCTCACTGGAGCAACAACGGAGACGTAATCCAATTATGAAGGAAATGGTAAAGAAGGAAGTTCTAAAGTGGCTGGACGAAGGAATAATTTATCCGATCTCAAACAGCTCGTGGGTGAGCCCAGTACAGTGTATGCTAAAGAAAGGGGGAATGATCGTAGTCTCCAATGAGAACAATGAATTGATACCGACCAGGACAGTGATGGGGTGGAGAGTCTGTATGGACTATCGCAGACTTAACAAAGCAACAAGGAAAGATCACTTCCCACTGTCGTTTATTGATCAGATGTTAGACAGACTACCAGGTTATGAGTATTATTGCCTTCTGGATGGGTATTCAGGCTATAATCAGATTGTGATAGCTACGGAAGACCAGGAAAAGACAACTTTCAAATGTCCATATGGTACATTTTCTTTCAGAAGGATGTCTTTTGGGTTGTGCTATAACTCCCCGAGAAAATCGGATTTTTGAGAATTAAATTTTTATTTTTATTAAATAAATTTAATTAATTATTTATGGAGCAAGCTAATCGAACGTCGTTCTCTGACCTATAAATGTCAGAATGTCATAGAATTTTGGCTACATGGTAGAATTAAAGTGTTTGAATTTTCAAGACGAAAAATAAAAGCTTTCCGAGAAATTTTTCGAAAAACACTATTCACGCATTTCTGCTCGAGAATTATTTTTGAACTTCCGAGAAATACGTAACGATAGAATATCGAGGTGAGATGGAATATCTAATAATATTTCAGTTATGGAAAACGTAATATTTCGCCTGTGGACTTAAAACCTAACGTTTAAGGAAAATGATTTACGAGAAGGAAATGTAATTCGATTAATGAATTAAACAATAATCGTATAATACGTAGGTATTATACGAAGTAATGAATACAAGTATGATAAAGGGTGTTATGCGAGTACATACGAATGATGGTATATCGTATATATTGAATAAATATACGAGGGGAATACGAGATGAATACGTGATTATACGTTATAAGGCTTTAAGCTCAGTGTATTGAATTTATAGAATTGGTAGGATTTGTTAAGTATTATGTGAGCCCAAGTATTGAATGGTTAAGTCCAATGTGAATTTATTAATGTAAGCCCAATGTTTGTTTAATTACAAGCCCAAGGTAATTTAATGTGCAAGCCCAATGATTAAGTAAATTAATTAAGCTAAGGCCCAAAGTAAATATCAATGGGTAAGAACCATGGAGCAAACCCATGGGTGATTCAAAGTGATGAGCAAGTAACTTAGTGGCTAAGTTATGTGATTAGCAAGAATACTTAAGGGTTAAGTAAATGTGGTGATCAAGTATTGGATATATGTTGTAATCACCAAGTATTTTAAGTGGGGAGCAAGATAACTTAGAGGCTAAGTGTTGTGGTAGCCAAGTTTACTTAAGGGCTAGGTAATGAATAGTAAGGAGGTGGAGGATTTAATGACTAATCTATTCTCACTTTGAGATGCCTATAAATAGAGAGCTTTGCATTCATTTGTTGGTTGTTCAAAATTCATCCAACTTCTCTCAAGCTAAACAACTTATTTGGTTGAGAGAATAAGCACTTATAAAGTTAGACTTTCTTTGTTAGCCTTTCCAACTATAACTTATAGCTTATTGGTTAGAGAGAGTAAGTGAGAATAAGCTAGCAAGTTAATCTTTGAAGTTCAAGAATCAAGAAGGAGATTAAAGATTTACCAAGTGTTATTCAAAAGTAAGTGATCTTAAACCATGTTTCTTTCTCTCTTCTATTGATAGGGAAGGGGGTATTTGTAGAACAAGCATGCTAAGAAGGGGTTGAAATAACGAATCAAATGGCTTAAGTCTTAATAAGCCGTATACGTAATGAATAAGAAATCCAAACCAAGAATAAGTTATGAATTCATAAGGAACTTATATGAACTTTTTATATGTTTTCTTAAGAAGATGGTATGATAATAAGAATCAAGGATGGTGGTTAAATGATTGAAGCCATAGGAAATCATGAGAAAAGAAGTCATAAGTTATGAGAAATGGAAATATAAGTAGTTTATATTTTCATAAGTTACAAATTCACAATGAACTAGTAATAACTTATCATGTTTATAAGTTAATGAAGCATGAATGTCGAGATATTAATATGATGGATTGAATCCAAGTGAAATGGTCTACAAATCTCAAGTAACGAAGTTTCGTCGAAATTCACACGATTAGACGACAATCATCGAATTCGTGAAATTCTCGAAATGGAAGTCGAATTTTGATATTGAGCTTGGAAACATTAGTTTTCAATGGAGACAAGTCTTATTTGTCATTATAGAGTTGTGGACACGAAAATGGCCGGATTCGGACTTAGAACGAAGAAACGAGCGTTAAACGTTCACGAACGTTTATCGTTTTCGTTAAAAAGGGACTAATAGGTGAAATTTTAGCAAGCGAAGTCAAGTAGATAAAATTCTTGCATGAACGGATAGAGTACGTAATTTGTGAACCGTAGGCTCTTGAATGAGCCAATTCGGACTTATAACGAAGAAGTTACGAGTTCGGGAATCTCGCAAAGTTGAAAATCTGTCAAAACTATCTGTGGCTCAGAGTCCGCGCATGGCATGCCGACTTCAAGCTTAAAATGGCCGTGGCCAGAAGCGCTAAAATGAGCTTTAGACCTCAGAAACTCGTATGCAGCAATGCGATAGTTAACAAAGGATCAGAAATTGCGCGGCCAGAAGTCCGATCCCCAAATCCTAATGGGCTTACGACAAGAATGAGGCACAACAAAGGATCACCAGTAGCCAGCAGTCACTAGGTCTTAAAAGCTAGACAATAAAGAAATGTTTACAAGTAGAAGATGAAGGGAAATTGTTGAGTAACGAACTAATGAACTTAATTAAACATTATCAAGTCATAATTGAACCCCAAGTATGATCACTTAGGGTTAAAAGAAAGTCAATTGAAGATGAACGCAAATGATATTCAATGTTAATACTTCACCAATGACGATCGAGTTTTGATTAATAACGTACGGACGTTAGTAAGCCGTGAGGAAGGATAATTAACTCGAACCGAGTTGTATTAATGAAATAATTTCACTGAAGTATAAGAGAATGAAGTTAGTAAGAATGATGTAAAAAAATGACGGAAAGCCGGAACCAATAAATAACAAATCTAATACGAGATTAGATTGAGAAGAAGGGTAAGATTATTTAGGAACTAAGTATGTTCATTCATGACATAATGTGGTATGTTATATGCTTATGTGTTGTAGAAACTGTAACGGCTCAAAGAAAACGTAATTGTACTGTAGAAGACGCTAAAGGCAAGTTTTTCTTAAACGCTTGTCTAACCTTCGTGTTAGCTAGGTTTTCAAAATGATTCACGTTATGAGATGCATGTATGCTTTCAAAGAAAGGGTTGAAGCCAGTTTTAACTCGGCTAGACTAATCTTGATAGATTGACTAATTTCTTTATAAGTCTTTTAATATAGAATTGCTAACGCTATCCTATGCCAACTCTTTGGTACGGATTCAAGGCAAGCCTGAATATGTATAAACAAATGTATTTTCATCGAGTATTCGATGGGCACGTGAGGTTTCCACAACTTAAACGTACACACATTTAATGGATGTAGTGTTGATCAACATAGGGTACTACAGGCTGATCACCTAGATGTACTCGTAAGCTATGTCGGACTTACGGACTTCGTGTCGGGTTGTCCTTTTCAAAGAAACTATAAGACGTTCACGTCTTGAACTAGAATTGATGATTCATGGAATATTGTTATTGAAAAATGTTTTGAAGGAAAAAGGAAAGCTATTTTGAATTATTGATAGCACTTCGTAACTATCATCAAGTTATTGAAGATATACAATTCCTATATTTCAAGCATGCTTTAAAATGAAATTGTTATACTTGTTGAGCTTGTTATGCTCATTCTTGCTTGAACCATATGAATGCAGCCTAGACGATATGACCGAAGGATTCTACAAGGATAAAGAGAAGGCTAAAGTGAACGTGTAGATTACCTATGTAATAGTATAGGTTTGTAATGATAATATTTGATATTATGACATGAACAAATGTAACGGTTATAAAGAACTTGGGGAATAGTAGTATTGTTTTGGAATATATATAAGACATATTCATTCTTTTGAGGCATGACAATTGAATGATTGTGTGAACTGTAGCACCGTGGAGCACCATATGTCGGGTTGAAAGAGAACCGGATTTGGGGGCGTAAAATGTGCAATGCCCCTGCCACGTTTCAGAGATGTATGATGGCAATTTTTTCTAATATGGTGGAGCACAATGTGGAAGTCTTCATGGATGACTTCTCAGTATTTGGTGATTCATTTGATATGTGTTTAGATAATTTAGTGATGTTATTGAGGAGATGTGTCGAAACAAATTTGGTTCTAAATTGGGAAAAGTGCCATTTTATGGTGCAAGAAGTATAATATTGGGACACAAAGATTCGAAGAAAGGACTAGAGGTGGACATAGCCAAGTTAAAGACTATTGAGAACTTGCCTCCACCTACTTTTGTTAAGGGTGTTCGCGGTTTTTTGGGACATGCAGGTAATTGAAATGAGAAAGCATAAAGTGACTTTCCTCCGTTTTGGGTTTATCAGAGGCTGACCTATCTTAGGTTACTCTCGCGACTTTTTGGCATGAAGGTTCCCAAATCATCGCAATTTACTCAACGGGAAATTAATCTGGTCTTTCAACTGGAGCGAATTTGGGTAGTGCCTTTCCTGAGCCTCGGGGAATCAGTCTTCCCACGAGTCCAGTAATCAAACACCGATGGGATATCCTCCTGGTGGAGGGACCACACAACATAGATTCATATACATCGCGTCTCACCATATGAAAATGATAACATGTGCGCAGCAATAATATCACAAGCAGACATGGTGCGAAGCACTAATATCTCAAGCAGCTATGGTGCGAAGCACTAAGTGCAATAAGGAAATGCATTCGTACACATTCATCAAATGTAAATGCAACATTCACACACAAGTAGAGAACAGTTTTGAAAAGATTGTAATAGCGGCTTAAGTCCTCTTATTGGAGTCCCTAGCAGAGTCGCCACCTGTCGGCGTCGGGATATTTAAATGTCCCTTTCCGTTACTTGTTCTTTGGTGTTCTCATTTTAGATGAGATTTGTTTGAAAAAATAAGTGAAAAAGGTCCGACATGTATAATGTCGACGATGGACTATTAAGAGTCTCCAGGTTGGTTTTTAAATGGTTGTACCAACACAACCGAGAAAAGGTTCATGATTGACCCGGTGATGTGACACGCTAAATGTGTCGATGAAACCGAGATTCATTAAGGTCTGGGGACTTGGTTATGCGGAGGGAAGGTGTTAGGCACCCAGACATCCATCTTACTACGGTGACCGCCTCTTTTCAAGAAACTATTATCACGAATGTGTGTGTGTGTGTGGGTCAATGTCTTTGTTATTTGGAAATCATCATGAGGTCTCGATTCGCACATATATACATAGGGTTTGAATTATGTAAAAATTCAATTTTTAGCAAGATATGGCAGTGATGTTTTCTAAAAGAGGTTTTTCAAACCCTGATGCTCAATAGTAATTGAGACCTTTTACACTCCCATTTTATTAAGTGATCGGCTTGATTGATTTTATTTGACAGATGCGAGGCATCCGTACGAAAATAATGTACAAAATAATGCTGACTTCCTCATGGGTATTGAAACCATCTGAGGAGATTCAGACAACACAGAATAATTTACAAGCTGCTTACAGCTGAAAATGTCTATCACGGGAACCGAATCTAGATTCAATGGGATGAATCTATGATCACATGATTCCTAGGCGCATGAGAAATCGTAATTTGTATGAAAATAAAGAAGCGGTATATATATAAAAGATGTAAATATATATATCTTGACAGGATCACCAACCACGAAGCACCTCCATGGGGATCGAGAAAAGTAAATAAAGTCATAAAGTATCAACCGCCACGGAGAAACTCAAAGTGAAAAACGTAAATAAAGTCAGATATATCGGCCAACCGCCACGAAGGAACTCAAAGGACAAAATGTAAATAAAAGTCGTACAAAGTGATCAAGCGCCACGAAGTAAAATCTAGGTAGACGAAAACGTAAAGAAAGTCGTAAAAGTGATCAACCACCACGTAAGTAAACTCCTGTGTGGAACGAAATATATATATATATATATATATATATATATATATATATATATATATATATATATATATATAAGCGATAAACGCACCGGATGTAAAATCCAGGCTCATCGAACAGAGTTCGACAACAGTTCATATATATGTGTATATATATATATATATAAAAGTGAATAAATGCACTGGAAAGATCCAACTCAATCCCTTTATGGCTGACTAGAAATCCTAGCAACTTGCCTGATTTAACGCCAAAGGCGCACTTAGCTAGATTCAACTTCAAGTTGTACTTACGCAATCTGTTGAACAACTTTCTGATATGGTCTATATGGTCATCCTCCTTCCGGGACTTGACAATGATGTCATCCACGTAGATCTCGATCTCTTTATGCATTAAGTCATGGAAAAGAGCCATCATAACTCGTTGATAGGTGGCTCCGGCATTGATGAGGCCGAATGACAACTGTCTATAGCAAAAGGTTCCCCAAGGCGTGATGAAAGAAGTTTTCTCACGATCTTCCTCAAGAACCATGATCTGATGATACCCCGCAAAGCAATCAGCAAAGGAGTACATGTCGTATTACGCAGTATTGTCAATGAGAATGTGGATAAATGGCACGGGAAAGCTATCTTTTAAGAAAGCTTTGTTCAAGTCCCGATAACCCATGCAAACTCGCACCTACCCTCTAGGTTTAGGCACGGGCACAATGTTGGATATCCATTCAGGATATGTAGACACCATTATGATGCCAGCTTGAAATTGTTTCACAATTTCTTCTTTCACCTTTAAACTCCATTCAGGTTTCAATCGCCTAAGCTTTTGCTTGACTGACTTAAATCCCTCTTTAATGGGAAGGCGATGAAGGACAATGTCAGTGGAAAAAACCACCATGTCTTCATTAGACCATGCAAACACATCCTGGAATTGGGTTAATAGTGTAACCATGTCATTCCGTTGGTTTGGGGTAAGGTCTGAACCAATCTAGATTAACTTAGGGCTTTCTAAGGTTCCGAGATTGAAAGAAGTGGTTTGATCAAAGTTGGGTTTAGGTTTGTCATTGACCCAGTCTTGAATTTCTGGAGGCACCTCAATGTCATCCGGTATATCCATCAAGGCTGAATTCATCTGTATATCAAAGGTACAATCATTGTGGAGAAGAGGCACCGTATCAGCAAGTACAGGCACATCTAAATTCAGAGTCCTAAAACAAAATATGTTTTCACTTAGTATATATGAAATGTGTTGATCATATACAGTGTTAGCATATCTTTGGAAAAATAAGCGCTAATATTATACGTAAAAGTAAGCGGTTATTATATCTCTGAGGCGAGTAAAAGAGTTTTGCCCGCTTTACCCTTGACGACCAATGCAAGGAATGATGTTCCAATTGGCAAGGGCAAAGTCCAGGTGGACCGCAGTGATGGAGGGATTGTCATCGTCCTCCCTATCTCGAATGATGGCCATTACGTCTGGGCAATCATCGTTTGGGGTGTATCTGTTGGTATGTTCATAATGAACGATGATGCGTATACCGAACATCATCTGTATGACGTCTTGCTTGATTCTTCGTTCCTCTTCTTCCACTGCGGGATTTGTAACAAAGATTTTTTTCTCTTTCACCGGTACCGGCTTGGGAAATAACATAGCCATTACATTGGCTGGTACCTTTACAGGAGGTTGTGCGGACTTAGAGTTTAAAGGCGAAGATGAACGCCACATAGTTGAAGCTGAAGGAATCTGCTGATACTTATGAGGATTCCTGTGACTAGACCTTGCAGAATAGCCTAGCCCAGCTATTCCAATTTGCTTGGTTAATCGAATTGTGTATTTGATTCCCTGGCAATCTTTACCCAACCCTTGTCCCGGTTTATGACCCAATGACAACATTTCTTGAGTAAGCAGAGCATTATTACTTGGTAGAAATATTGGGTTCAAGGCAATGGCACTCAATAGCATGGTATTGGGTATTGCTTATTTCAAAGCATGAAAATGGTGGTTCAACATCCGCATTGGCATTGATGAAGCAGTATGTCCCCCGTGTTGAGGATACTCTGGTTTAGCGTTGACCGTGACCAGGCTATTGTTGATAATGTATTTCAATTGTTGATGAAGGGTGGAGGGGACTTCCAACCATGTGAATCCATGGTCGTCCCAAGAGCAGGTTGTATCCCGAATCTATCTTGAGCACATGGAAAGATACGCAGAATGTGTGAGGACCAATTTTGATTTCTTGACTCAATTACTCTAATCGAATTTTTCGGGCTCCATCAAAAGCTTTGATGATAGTATGGCTACTCCGAATTGGTTGAGACCGATATTCATCTTCACCAAGGTAGCGTATAGGCGAGATATTCGGAGAGGAACCTCCATCTATTAAGACTCGGCTACCATATATCCAGGAGGATAAAGACCATGAATGTGCAACGGCTTGTAATGACCGGTCCTTTCGGGCAGTATGTCATCATCAGTGAAGGATATCACATTTTTGTTGAAAATGTGATCAACCAGATGTTGAAACGTTTTTGTATCCAGTGATGTCGAGAGATAGGCTTCTTCTAAAACCTTTAACAAGACCTTCCAGTGATTCTCGGAAGTTAGGACCAAGTCCAAAATTGATATTTGTTGTGGAGCTTCTTTTAAGCTTAAAACCACCGTAGCTTCATTATGATCCACAGCGCGGAGGAATTTTTCAATCTTCTCCATGGGTATTTTCCCCTTTGATTTGGTGGTGGGCTTCATCACCCGGTGGGGAAGATACAGTGGATTTTCATTCGACACTGTAGCAGTTGTATGTGAGGTGGATCCTTCACCTTCTCCATAATTCCACGGAACTATGCATAAGCTAACAATAGGATATTGTCCTCTGTACGGCAAGTTGATTGGCTCGGGAGCGGCCACTTTCAAAGGATTGTTGCCTCCCCTGAGTTGAATTGTTGGCGTTGTGAGTAATGTATTAATCCCATCAGTTTCAGTGGATATGACTGCTACCACACTTTTCCACTTAGTAGGGCCTGCATTCTCACTTGCACGTAACACAGTATCGTCGTCCGTTAGGCGCAGGACACCACTGTCGATTAGATTTTGAATAAGTTAGCGGAGTGCCCAGCATTCTTCTGTGCTGTGACCGGGAGACTGGGAATGATAATGACACACTCCATCAGAGTTGTACCGTCTTGAACGGGGGTTAATTGGAGGTAGAAGGGAACTGATCCTTCCTTCATTGATTAACATATGAAGGATTTCCTCCATAGGTTGGCCCAGATAGGATTTCCTCTCTTTGTCACTTTGTCTTCCAGCATTTCATTTTCTGAAAGTGACGAGGGAATATTCATGACAATAGGTAGGAGACTGGCATGCTTCTGGCTAATTAACTGATGAGTCATTTGATGCTGATAAGTCACCAGTTCCGCCAATTGCTCAATTTGCTTACAAAGAGCTTTCATCTTTCGTTCCATTATGAACAGGAACTTGGTATAATCCCATCTGTCATCACCATCTTTGAGGGTCTGGGAAGATTCACAGCTGAAATTGGAATGCTGTCCATTGCTCCAATTAATCATGTTGACCTCTTCTTCTTTGTGTTGATGAAGAGGGTTGTCTTGAACATGAGGCTGATCTGGTTTGGTGACCACGATCTCTCTGTTGTCTATCAAGTCCTAGATCTTGTGTTTCAAAGCCCAACAATCCTGAGTATCATGTCCAGGTGCCGCAACATGATAAACACATTTCCTATGACATTGAAACCCCGAATCCATTAGAAATTTGTTGGTGGAAGAAGATGCGTAATTTTCTTTTGTGTTGTCAGAAGATTTAAAATGTTCTCGAGGGTATCCCCTAAGGGTGTAAACACTCAAGGGCGTTTGAATTCTCCACCTTTTGGTATTGGAGGGTTTACAGACTGTGCTTAAAAGGGAGTGTAGTTTCTCCTTTTAAGAGGCAAGTTCTGATTGCCTTTTTGTGTGACGCTCCCAAAATTAGGTATACGTCACCCATCTTGGGTCGCCACTTACATGGTACAGAATTCAAATACAACTTACTAATACAACTATTGTGTACAATACGACAAAACATAAACTGTGAGTTTGAATACAATTATTGTCTACTAGAGATTATACAAACTAAAAAGGAGTCCTCATTACAATTATTATCACACTATTTCACAAAATAGTGAGGACTACTAATGATATCCTCTGGACCATCACTCCGTTCCCCGACTCGTCCCAGCTATATTCTCATTTCCTGAAGAGAACAGTGAAAGAAAGGGTGAGCTCAACTAGCCCAGTAAGAAATTATGACTAAGATAATGTAGAATAAATTATCATTAGCCTCCAACAATGTTAAACTGATTAAATACAATAGACGTCAAGTTTAACTGCAGCGGAACAAGCAATCCATTAAAAGAGTCAAGTAGAGAATAGAATCTACTATCTTTTATGATTTAAAAAGTTTTTCATCACTTTTATCGCTGAGACTCAGTTCAATAAATAAACCACATCATTAAATCATCCCTACACTATAGGCCAAGGATATTCTTTAGTATCACGACCACGAATTATCCATGCACTACGGGCCAAAGATAATCGTGATTTTCATCAACGGTCCTGATCATGCCATAAAACAATTCATCTTTGCTCCCTTGGCCGAAGAGAATCCACACCCATAAGCATACCAAAAGCTCGCCCATCAATGCACTACGGGCCAATGAGGACTTTTAATTTTCACATCATTTGTAACATTACGGTCATGATTATATAGGAATAATCCTCGGTCATAATCATACCAAGTCCATCTATGCACTACAAGCCACAGATGACTTTCAACATAACATAAACATGAGGATGATGACAGTGATATAAGAATTCAATTAAACAAGTTCAAGAATTAATTTGTCCAGGAACCAATAACGTCCAAATTGTCAACATGATACTGCTTTGTAGAGTACAATTCAAGAATGCTCAGAAGAATATTTCCACGAAAAGATACTAGATGAAGCACAAATATCAAGGATATTCCACTAATTTCATGGAGTATAGAAGTCAAAATTTTAATCAACTGAGTATAATACCAAATGGAATAACAAAAGATATCACCATGAATGCGGTACTTTGCATAGACGGTTATTTCAACAGAATAATAATAACGGAACTAGGTCAGGTGAAATTCACACCAACAGGCTGTTCCAACAGAATAATAAATGCAAAATAATAAATGATGGAACCAGGTCCGGCGTATAGCACAGACAGGATATTCCGACTGAATAATAAAGACGGAATAATAAAAATGGAACCAGGTTCGGCGTATAGCACAGACGAGGATGTTCCAACGGAATAATAAAGACGTAATAATAGAAGAATGTCACCAAGTATAGGTATTTATTCAGTATATCTGAGTTATTCCAACAGAATAATAAAGAAATGGAATAACAGAAGTTCTCTTCGTGAATACAAAAGAATAATATCCCTTACGAGTACAACAAATAATATTCCCTACCTTAAGAAGAAGAGTACTGTATATATAAGTAGTGAAGTAGCAGAATACTTTCTTCTTTCTCTCTATAGTTTATCTCTCTAGAGTTTCAATGAATTCGTAAGAAAATAATGAATGAATGAGCTTCTATTTATAGAAAAAAGGAATGCATAGTAACTAACTCATGAACGATCGAGATTGATTTACTTTAATCTAACGGTCCATATTTAAAGAAAAATCTTTTAAAAGAAAAATCTTTTAAATAAAATATAATATATTCTATTTATAGAATAACTTTAATAAAGTATTCTATTTTATATAAAAAGATTTTACTATGCAAAACACTATATCATAATAGAATATAATATATTCTATTTATAGAATAACTTTAATAAAGTATTACATTTTATATAAAAAGATGTTTCTATTTTATTACGTGAATAAAACAAAACTTCTAAATCAACAATAATTGAATCAAATAATGTGAGATACTATGCAAAGAACTATTGTAGTAATAATTGAACAAAAGCTGGTGACTTCTCACATAAATATCAATAATCAATATCTGGTGTGCTACTTACTATGCAACAACGCAGCGTATTCTTTGTACTTTAACTCAAAGTAGTTCAACAAAGATTAACAGTAAAACTTCCGCCGTTATTTTCAATAAAATATTTTTGTCGTTTTCTCAATCCGACAATAATTCCGTTAATAGGGTCCATTAATGATTGGGGGTCGTCAGACGAATATTTCTGTTTAAAATGAATATTCCCTGACCAATCGAATATAATATGACAACTTGCATACTTTGCAAAATTTATAAATATTACCCACAACTAACATTATCTCAAATTCACACCATAATATAAAAAATTATTTCGAGAAAATTAATTATTTATTCATAAAATCTGGAGTTTCACAATCTCCCTTCCTTATGAAATTTTGCCCTTGAAATTTACGTACGTACCTGGTATGCGGAACAGGTGAGGATACCTTGACTTCATTTCAGATTCTAACTCTTGAGGTATAACCCTTGAGTGTTGGATACGATTCTTCTTATCCAAGATTTTAACACGAGATCTCATACGTTAAATCATCCGCTATCTCGTCCGATTCTAAATTAATAATGTGGTTCGGGTCATCCACATATTTACGTAACATTGATACGTTAAAAACGTTATGAGCACGCGACATACTTGGCGGTAAAACGAGTCTATAAGCCACAGTTCCTACTCAATCGAGGATTTCAAATGGGCCAATTAAATCGAGGGTTGAGATTTTCTCTCTTCAGCAACTCTTGCTTTTAGAATAACGCCCTCTTGAACCTTCTTCTTCACATTCATCAGATTCGGGTATGTAACTTGAGCATCTTTAACTTTATCAATTAAAGTCGATTTTACTCGTATATTCGTTATCTTCACGTGGGTCCCTAGAGTCTTTAACTCTATCTTCATCATTTGTAAGTTATACGAAATGGGTCTTTGTGTTAACAACATCGCACTCGTAAACACATCCGATCTTCTACTCAACACGTCAGCTACCACATTCGCTTTCCCACAATGGTATTGAATGGTACGATCGTAATCTTTAACAGCTCGAGTCAACGTCTTTGGCACGTTACGTTCATTTTAGTTGAAGAAATATCTTGAGGGTTTAAGAAATGGGTTTTTATACTGGGGTCAATACAAAATTCGATTTCACGCTCTAGGGTAAGCTAGGAAGTCTTCAAGAATACGTCAAGAGATTTATTAATGATAGAAATATCATTAAGAACTGTTACTCTCATCCAAGACTTGGATAGTACGTCACATTGATACCAACTGTGACTTTTATCCCTTAACCTAGATAGCATCTCACAATGATACCTATCAACTTGTCATCGTTATTCACGACGTCGCCTACAGAAAGTCTGGCTTCGGTGCATTCCACACCAGGAAGTCATCAACAAAAGGATCGAGGCTCTTTACTTATGGCTTGATATGATAATGATTGAATTTAGTGGTTTGGTTGCTTGAATTCACATAATAGGTTGGTTGGGAATATGAAAGCTAACAACCTTACGAAAAACATGATGAGTAGTTAACCAATCATTTCAAAAAAAAAAAACCACATCAAAGGCAAGTATTTTCAAAGAGATAAGATCGACAGGTAACGTGAAAGTGTCAATTTGAATCAAACAAGATTTATAAACAGTGGAGGTAACGAAGGTTTCTCCCAATTGAGTTTCAATAGATAAATCAAAGTTTAACTTCTCCAGAGTTAAGTAAAAACATTGAACACAACTAGGCGAAATAAAAGAGTGAGTAGAACCGGTATCTAACACGGTATAGACTTCGTAAGAGCTTCTGATTAATTTACCCGTGATAACTTTATTCAGGTTCCTCGTCACGAGAAAAAAAAATGCTCTCTCTTAAACTACCGGCTTTAGCTTGTCTGGGACATCCTTTGGCATCTCTATCCCAGTTAGACTTGACTTCACCATATGACAAAATCGAGCTAAGTGACCTTCTCTTCCGCAATTAAAACACATTTTGGATTACTGCGTACAGTTTGGACGGATGTGTCCCTCTGTCGCAAGATTTGAAACGCTCTGACCGGTGGTCGTTCTTCTTCCTTTGAAATGGGTGTTGGTGCCGACGTCTTTACGTCATTGTTGAACCTTCTCTTCTTGAAATGTCCATTCTTATTGTCTTGGCCATGATTACCACCGAAATGGTTACCATTCTTGGCATGATAATATCCCCCACGATGGTTATCGTTGTTAGATGATTGGTTGCTGCCCATATGATTATTATCGTATTGTTGGTCGTTTCCTTTTGGTTGTACTGACTCATTATCGCGCTCCAATAACTGAGCCCTATTCACAACATCTGAATATAAACAAAGTTTGTGAGAAATGAGGTATTGACGTATATCGGGTTTTAAACCTTGCAAAAACATTCGCGTCATTCGTTCCTCATTATCGACCAAATGGGATGCAAACCGGGATAACTCTGCAAACTTAGCCTCGTACTACGATACGGTTATATTGTTTTTCTCTAGCTTGATGAATTCTACCTCCTTCATGTGATGAATACTTTCAGGAAAGTAATTGTCGTTGAATAATTCTTGGAACTTCTCCCAATACATCTTGAGTGCGTCAGGCTGGGTACGTTTTACAGATTCCCACCAATGATCTCCTTCTTCACGCAAAATAAAGGTGGCGAATGGAACCTTTTGCTCCTCTGAGCATTCCAAGACATCAAATATCTTGGTAATCTGCTTTATCCATGTCTTCGCCTTAAGTGGTTCTGGCTTTCCCAAAAACTCCGGTGGTCCCAGCTCCTTGAATCGCTTAGCGGTGACCAAAATGGAGTTACCATTGTTTCCACCTGCATTATGGACAAGAGCTGCCTTCGCTCGTTGTTGCATGAATTGCTCCTTAAACTTCTTAGCGGTGACCGTCCGAGAGTTATCAGTATTTATACCTGCATTTTGGGCATGAGCTGCCTTCACCTATTGTTGCATGAATTGAATAAAGTCTCTGACCATCCCATCATTCACCATTTCATCGGTGTTATTGTTTTCATGAGGAGTATTGTCCTCTGGTTGTACATTATCCTGATTATTGATCTGTGGAGACTCAATGGTCTCCTGTGCTCCATTGATAATCTCAACATTCTCGGATGCCATTTTCAAACACTGCCACAAAACAAGGGTTAATTAACATGCAACATAATATCTCTAAACTCTGACCAACCACTTTAAATACAAAATAAATTTAAGTAGGTCATACTAGCGAAGGAATTCCCCGTCTCTCCCCTCCTAGTTCTTCTCACATCTTAGCCAGGGATCATATCCCTAAGCTCTGATACCAACTGTGACGCTCCCAAAATTAGGTATACGTCACCCATCTTGGGTCGCCACTTACATGGTACAGAATTCAAATACAACTTACTAATACAACTGTCGTATACAATACGACAAAACATAAACTATGAGTTTGAATACAATTATTGTCTACTAGAGATTATACAAACTCAAAAGGAGTCTTAATTACAATTATTATCACACTATTTCACAAACTAGTGAGGACTACTAATGCTATCCTCTGGACCATCACTCCGTTCCCCGACTCATCCCAACTATATTCTCATTTCCTGAAGAGAACAGTGAAAGAAAGGGTGAGCTCAACTAGCCCAGTAAGAAATATTATGACTAAGATAATGCAGAATAAATTATCATTAGCCTCCAACAATGTTAAACTGATAAAATACAATAGACGTCAAGTTTAACTGCAGCGGAACAAGCAATCCATTAAAAGAGTCAAGTAGAGAATACAATCTACTATCTTTTATGATTTAAAAAGTTTTTCATCACTTTTATCGCTGAGACACAGTTCAATAAATAACCCACATCATTAAATCATCCTTGCACTATAGGCCAAGGATATTATTTAGTATCACGACCACGAATTATCCATGCACTACGGGCCAAAGATAATCGTGTTTTCATCAACGGTCCTGATCATGCCATAAAACAATTCATCTTTGCTCCCTTGGCCGAAGAGAATCCACAGCCATAAGCATACCAAAAACTGTCCATCAATGCACTACGGGCCAATGAGGACTGTTAATTTTCACATCATTTGTAACATTACGATCATGATTATACCAAATAATCCCTGGTCATAATCATACCAAGTTCATCTATGCACTACAGGCCACAGATGACTTTCAACATAACATAAACATGAGGATGATGACAATGATATAAGAATTCAATTAAACAAGTTCAAGAATTAATTTGTCCAGGAACCAATAACGTCCAAATTGTCAACATGATCTTTGCTTTGTAGAGTAAAATTCAAGAATGCTCGGAAGAATATTTCCATGAAAAGATCTTTGGATGAAGCGCAAATATCAAGGATATTCCACTAATTTCATGGAGTATAAAAGTCAAAATTTTAATGTTGAGTATAATACCAAATGGAATAACAAAAGATATCAACATGCATGCGGTATTGCAGATGTAGGCGGTTATTTCAACGAGAATAATAATAACGGAACTAGGTCGGGTGAAATTTCACACCACAGGATTTTCCAACCAGAATAATAAATGCGGAATAATAAATGATGGAACCGTGTCGGCGATAGATGCAGACGAGGATATTAAACGAGAATAATAAAAGCGGAATAATAAAATGGAACCGATTAAGTATATATGAGCGAGGATGGTCCAACGGAATAATAAAGACAGAATAATAGAAAAATGTCACCAAGTATAGGGTATTCCGCGTAAACAGGGTATTCCAACTTAATAATAAAGAAATGGAATAACAGAAGTTCTCTTCGTAAATACAAAAGAATAATATCCCTTACGAGTACAACAAATAATATTCCCTACCTTAAGAAGAAGAGTACTGGATATATAAGTAGTGAAGTAGCAGAATACTTTCTTCTTTCTCTCTATAGTTTATCTCTCTAGAGATTCAGTGAATTCGTAAAAAAATAATGAATGAATGAGCTTCTATTTATAGAAAAATGGAATGCATAGTAACTAACTCATGAACGGTTGAGATTGATTTACTTTAATCTGACGGTCCATATTTAAAGAAAAATCTTTTAAATAAAATATAATATATTCTATTTATAGAATAACTTTAATAAAGTATTCTGTTTCATATAAAAAGATTTTACTATGCAAAAAAATACTATGCATAATAGAATATAATATATTCTATTTATAGAATAACTTTAATAAAGTATTACATTTTTTATATAAAAGATGTTTCTATTTTATTACGTGAATAAAACAAAACTTCTAAATCAACAATAATTGAATCAAATAATGTGAGATAGTATACAACAACTATTGTAGCAATAATTGAACAAACCGAGTGACTTCTCACATAAATATCAATAATCAATACCGCGGTGCTACTATGCAACAACGCGTACATTGTACTTTACTACTACCGAGTAGTTCAACAATATTAACGTAAAACTTCCGCCGTTATTTTCAATAAAATATTTTGTCATTTTCTCAATCCAACTAATAATTAAGTTGTGGGGTCCACGAATGATTGTCTTAGTCGTACGAATATTTCTGTTTAAAATGAATATTCCCACCAATCGAATATAATATGACAACTTGCATACTTTGCAAAATTTATAAATATTACCCACAACTATAACATTATCTCAAATTCACACCATAATATAAAAAATTATTTTGAGAAAATTAATTATTTATTCATAAAATCTGGGGTTGCACATTTTGCCCCTGTAGTATCAGGGAAACATCTTCTTCTTTCTTTTTATGGACCCTCCGGGGGTTGTTCGCATCATTTCCAGATTGGATGTGATCAGCAACAGCTTTGAGTGCATCTAGGTCTTGAATCTTTCCGGACTTCAATCCCATCTCAGCCATCTCCCCATGTTTGACCATTTCAAAAAATGGTTTGCCGATGCCGGCTAAAACTCTTTCATAGGAAGGAGCTTCTTGTATGTCTATGAAAGTCATGACCATTTCTGATTCTGTTATGGAAGGACTAACTTGGGCAGGCAGGTGTCTCCACCTTTGAGCATACTCTCTGAAAGACTCGTTAGACTGTTTCTTGATCTTGGTAATTTGATACCGGTCAGGAGCCATCTGAGTTTGAAAGCTGTATTGAGTGAGGAAAGCATGTGCTAGCTCTTCCCAGCTATAGATCTTTGAATTGTCTAGTCTTGTGTACCACGACCGGGCTTCTCCAGTTTGACTTTTCTGGAACAATTGCATTCTAAGCTTTTCGTCCTCTGCATAAGATCCAAGTTCTCCAATAAAAACCTTTAAATGTGTGTAAGAATCTCCTAATCCGTCATATTTTTCAAAGTCAGGAGTTTTAAATTTTTCTGGATAATTAACACCAGGAAAAATACACAGATAAGCATATGAAATACTCCCGTGTGTTCCAATTCTTTTGATAGCGCGAAGGGTCTCTTCCATTTGGAGGACTTTCTTTTTGATGTCACTAGTGTCTAGATCTCCAGTGGGATGGGCAGCATCATGAGTTTTGTTGGTCGTATCCAACTGCAGTTCAGGTATTGTAATGACCTGGGTTCCCCCTTGTGTGGAGGATTCAGCATGTACGTGTATTTTCTGACCCTATGTAGACTGGTGTAATTCTTTGAATAGAACAACCAAATCTGTAATTTGTTTGTTTAATTCGTCGAATTCTTTGCGAGAAACTGGATTAAATTCAGTTTGGTCGGATGACGACATGATTGACTGTAGGCCTATTGCCTTTTTGGACTTTGAACGGGTAGTAGGTCGGATTGATTCCATGCGAAAGACTTGCATAGTTTAGTCTTTAGGGAATGTGTTTAATAACATGCTATGTGATGTGTCCATTTTAGGAATTTTATCCTGCAAAACGGATGTCAGCTGTTTGTAGCATGTTTTCAAATATGTATGTGTACACATTTCTTCATATTTCTCATTACATGGAGATAGATATGGAATGAAATTACAAGTAATTGTGTTTACAAGTAATTGAAATGAGAGCATGAAGAGACTTTCCTCCGTTTTGGGTTTATCAGAGGCTGACCTATCTTAGCTTACTCTCGCGGCTTTTTGGCATGAAGGTTCCCAAATCATCGCAATCTACTTGACGGGAAGTTAATCCGGTCTTTCAACTGGAGCGAATTTGGGTGGTGCCTTTCCTGAGCCTCAAAGAATTAGTCTTCTCACGAGTCCAGTAATCAAACACCGACGGGATAGCCTCCTGGTGGAGGGACCACACAACATACATTCATATACATCGCGTCTCACCGTATGAAAATGATGACATGTGCGAAGCACTAATATCACAAGCAGATATGGTGCGAAGCACTAATATCACAAGCAGTTATGGTGCGAAGTACTAAGTGCAAT
Organism: Panax ginseng; assembly: GCA_020205605.1. Classification (NCBI taxonomy): domain Eukaryota; kingdom Viridiplantae; phylum Streptophyta; class Magnoliopsida; order Apiales; family Araliaceae; genus Panax; species Panax ginseng. Next base: position 66,521,549 of record CM035138.1, read on the forward strand.
AAGGAAATACATTCGTACACATTCATCAAATGTAAATGCAACATCCACACACAAGCAGATAACCATTTTGAAAAGATTGAAATAGCGGCTTAAGTCCTCTTACTGGATTCCCCAGCAGAGTCGCCACCTGTCGACATCGGGATTTTTAGATGTCCCTTTCCGTTACTTGTTCTTTGGTGTTCTCATTTTATGTGAGATTTGTTTGAAAAAATAAGTGAAAAATGTCCGACATGTATAATGTCGACGATGGACTATTAAGAGTCGTCAGTTGGTTTTTTAAATGGTTGTACCAACACAACCGAGAAAAGGTTTGCACATTGACCTAGTGATGTAACATTGCTAACCGGGTCGGTGAAACCGAGATTCATTAGGGTTCAGGGACTTGGTTATACAGAGGGAAGGTATTAGGCACCCCCCTGACATCCGTGTTACCACGGTGACCGCTTCTTTTCAAGAAACTATTATCTGAATGCGTGTGTGTGTGGGTCAATGTGCTGTTATTTGGAAGTAGTGCGAGGCCTCGTTCGCACCTATATACATAGGGTTTGAATTATATAAAAATTCAATTTTTAGCAAGATATGGCAGTGATGTTTTATAAAAGAGGTTTTTCAAACCCTGATGCTCAATAGTAATTGAGACCTTTTACACTCCCATTTTATTAAGTGATCGGCTTGATTAATTTTATTTGACAGATGCGAACCATCCGTACGAAAATAATGTATAAAATAATGCCGACTTCCTCGTGGGTATGGAAACCATCTGAGGAGATTCAAACAACACATAATAATTTACAAGCTGCTTACAGCTGAAAATGTCCATCATAGGAACTGAATCTAGATTCAATGGGATGAATATGTGATCACATGATTCCTAGGTGCACAGGATACTGCAATTTGTATGAAAGTAGTAAGCAGGTATATATATAAAAGCTGTAAATATATATATACAGACAGGATCACCAACCACGAAGCACCTCCATGGGGGATCAAAAAAGTAAATAAAGCTGTAAAAGCTATCAACCGCCACGGAGGAAACTCCAGGCGGGACAAAATGTAAATAAAGTCAGAATATCGTTCAACCGCCACGAAGGGAACTCAAAGGGACAAAATGTAAATAAAGTCATATAAAGCGTATCAATCGCCACGTAAGTAAACTCTAGGCGAGAATAAACGTAAATAAAGTTGTAAAAGCGATCAACCACCACGTAAGTAAACTCAGTGTGGGACAATATATATATATATATATATATATATATATATATATATAAGTATATATATAAAAGAGATAAATGCACGAGATGTTAAATTGGGCTCATCGAGCAGAGTCGACAACAGCAGTTCTATATATAAGTATATATATATATATATAATATATATATATATATATATATATATATATATATATAAAAGTGAGTAAACGCATATGGGATGAAAAAATCAAGCTCATCGTAATGAGTCAGGCCACAGTTCATATATATATATATATATATATATATATATATATATATAGCGAAGTAAACGCCTGCATCAAGTCTAGGCTCATCGAACAAAGTTCGACACACAATTAATATATATAAATGTATTTTATATATATATATATATATATATATATATATATATTACGATGATAACGCTCAGGGCATCAAGTCTAGGCTCATCGAACAAAGTTCGACACACGAATATATATATATATATATATATATATTAAAGCGAGAACGCCTCGCATCGAGAGTCAGGCTCATTGAACAAAGTTCTATTATACAGTTAATATATATGAATGCATATATATACATATATATATATATATATATATATATATATATTAAAAAATAAACGCGCTCGCATCAAGTCTAGGCTCAATCGAGGCATAACTCGATAATGTAAGTCAATATATATATATATATATATATATATATATATATACAGACTGAAATGAAACCATGGACCGAAGTCTGGGCAAAAGCAAGCAACACGACTCTCAACGTGTAGAAGGGTGTGTGCAGAGATGAAGAGAAAGACTAAAGTGTGTGAGAAGGCTTACAGCTGACTACCAAAGAAGACTTCTATATCTTTATAGTGGGTAAACAATGACTTTTGTAGCTACAAAAGGGCTATATATGTGCTCAAATGTGTTTAAAAGGGGAAAGTACACTGCATGGGGTGAGTGCAGAGCAAATTGGGCAGGGCTTCGTCGCCTTTTTCTCTTGCAAAATGGGCTGCCCAAGCCCTCTATTTATAGGCAATTTAGTCGCAGGTGTACCTGTGACGACCCGAAAATTTGGGTTGTCTAGAGTTTAAGTTTAAAGAATTAGTTATTAATAAAAGGAACTTTTATTAATACTATTATGTGCTATATGTTTATTAATCGTTCTATAACCTAGGATGATTATAAATCGGGAGTATTCTGGTTACGAGCTAGATTGAGCGAATAAGAATTTTCAAGACGAAAATAAAAGTTTTCCGGGAACAAAATAATTTCGGGGAAAAAGACGAAATAGGCACTATTCATCCGTTTCTGCTCGGAGATTTATTTTGAAATTCTGAGAAGTTATTGATTATGTAAAATGTTGAGACGTGATGGAATATTCAAAAATATTTCAGATTATGGCAAAAACGAAGTTTTACTTCCTCGGACTCAAAACCTAAGGGTTAGGAAAAGTGAGTTCCGAGAATTTAATGTTTACATTATAATAATTAGGATTATTATGCGTGAGCTATATATAAGTATAGCAAGAGGGTTGATACGACATATAATACGTAATATCGCATTTAACTATATATAAAGAAAATACGAGAATGAGACGCGTAGAATACGATTAGTTTTAATGGCTAAGTAAAGGATAAGTTAAGTAATGATTAAGTAAACTTAATAGCTAAGTAAAATGCTTATGCTTAAGGGTTAAGTAAACTTAAAGGTTAAGTAAACTTAAGAGTTAAGCAAACTTAAAGGTTAAGTAAACTTAAGAGTTAAGCAAACTTAAAGGCTAAAAAGACTTAAGTGTTAAGTAAACTTAAGGAGTAAGTTAACTTAGTCTTTAAGCCATGAATAGTAAGGAGGTTAGGGGGCGAAATGACTAAAATACCCTTAACTAGGAAATTCTATAAATAGGAAGCTTAAATTATTTATATGGGATTTTGAAAATCCTACATCTAGAGAGAGAGAGAGAGGGGGTTCGGATGAAGAGGGAGAAGGAACATGAACATGAATGATCGGATCGAAAGTGTTCGTAAAATAGAAAAGCTAGCAAATCCCCAGCTTTGTCTAGTGGAAGAAAAATAAAGAAGAACGGTAATCCGAAACCTAGTCTTTTATAAATTTTCTTTAAGTTTTTATGTTTAAAAACATAAATTAATGAAGATAAGAAGTAAATAAGGTTAGAGATGAGTTCATATGGTTGAAATCATGAGAAAAGAAGAAATAAGAACTTAGAAGTTTAGTAAAGAAATTTCTTAAGGAACTATAAGATTCGTAGCGAATTTGAACGATCCGAGTGAATTATATGAATAAGTAGGTGGAATAAGTAAGGAATGGTGTTCTATAACATCAAATTTCAATAACAAGTGAAATCATAATCCAAAATATCGATTAAAACGAAGAACGAATGAAGAACACGAAGAACACGTGAAGAACACGAAGAACGTTCTTGATGGAAAAATTTAAAACCATCGTAGTTTAATTGTTATTGATGGACAAGTTTAAAACCATCGCGTATAAATTAGTTGCATATCAGTTGGTTAGGAACGGTAGAAACGTTCATGAAGAACGGATTAAAACTTAGCTATAACGAAGTTATGGCAAAAATTTCGTAAAAGTCAAACGAGAATTGGAAAGTTAGTAAATGAACCCGAATGTGTAGGGTTTTATAAGAATGTAAGAGAACATAGAAAATGTGAATCGTATTCGCGTTGATGAACGTGCTAAGTATACCCTGGTTGTATGACTTAGACGTTGATGAATGTAGTAAGTAAGATACGAATGGTATCAAGAAAGCCATAACAAACGGTAATGAGATTAAGGAAAGCCGAATGTGAATCGGATAAGAATGAATCTTGAGGTATGGCAATTACTTGCCAGAAAGCCAAAAGGAATAAGAAATTAACTTAACGAACATTATAATTTAATAGTTCGTATAAGTTAAGAGAAAGTTAGGTTGTGGTACAATCGTAACCTTTGTTGGTTGACATATGGGAGCTGGACTAAACAATTCCTTCAGAGAGCGAAGGTATATACAAAACTGGCAACCGATCTAACTCACTGTGATGGCAGTGTAGATGAGACGGGAACTTGTATGTTTGTTGTTTGTGGGAAACCACTCAGAGTACCATATGGACTACTAGTAGAGACGCGATGTGTGCTGAGTCCTAGAGAAGTTATAAGAATAAGATAATAATATTCCCCAAAAAGTGGATCCCGCTCTAATAGCTCCGAATAAATTAAATACGTGCATTAAGATACAAAGGCTTCTTATTCCACAACAACGAAAGAACTTTTTCACCCTTTTGTTGATCAGGCGACACCCGGATTTGAACTGGGGAAAAGGATTTGCAGTCCCCCGCCTTACCACTCGGCCATATCGCCAAAACGATACAAAAAAATAGATGATCTAGAACCGTTCTCAACAGTTTGTGTAGCCATAAATCCTATTGTATTCATTGAGATCTGTTGACTTTGTATACCATTCCGTTGTAAATAAACGATATAAATCATCCAAGATGATGAACGTTTTGAGTAAGACATCTCCGTATGTCATAAAGCCGTAATATGGTAAAGGAAGTTAGTCGCGTAAACTTATATTGCAAGAACGCGAACCCTAAGAAGTAAAGCTAAGTAAACCAATGCGTAAGTTCAATATATGACTAATTGGTGTTTATGTTTTCTCCTTATGTGTTATATAGCAATTGAAATGAACAGTTCGGGCGTAAGTAAGTTGGTATGCGGCGAAGGCAAGTTTCCTAACTTCATTCATATTACATGAATGCTAGTTTCTTAAACTTCTCAGATGTTGTACTTAAGAAGTTCTGTCTATGTACGAATGTGTGATATTTGTATAAGGTGTTAGAACGTATGAGGCCTTGAGCCACAATTTGAACACTTCGGTGTTTCTATGATATGCATTGTTCTGTAATTGAGATGTTCAATACAAGTATGTTCTGTTTATAAATGAACCGTTATTGTTAAGTCTGTGCTAATGATTCTAGCCAGATAGGATGTGTATGAAAAAGGTAGAAACATAAAAGTATTTCAAAGTGAAAATGACTGATGTTTTAAGATGATAGGAATCGAGACTATTCCTATTATTCAAGCTGCTACATAACCTTTGTTCGGTTATAGTAGTTCTAAAGAAATGTTTTAATTCTGAAGTTGTTTGTTCAACTGTTATAACTTGCTGGGATATTAAATGCTCACACTTGCTTTAAATGAAAAACAATTTTCAGCGAACAAGGTTAGAAGAACTCAAGGATCCCGTAAAGATCAAGCTGACGGTCTCCAGATGAATTGTCATTCAGAGTGTGAAGGTAGCGAGAAGATTAAGTGAAGACTTGTAATTTAGAAAGATGAATTGAACTCTAGACTAGTTTAAGGAACTGTTATGTATCCTTGGTGGCGGATAAAAGTCACTCTTGTAAGATGAAATGAATAATGTATTTATCATTATTTGTAATAAAAGAGGTCATAAGGTTCCAGAACTTGGGATTTAAGAGTGTATGTCGTTATATTGCATTATATAATGATGTATGTTGGATGAATGATGTACTTGTGACGTACAGAATCCGGGTGTGAAGATAGACCGGATTTCGATGCGTTACAAGTTGGTATCAGAGTTGATAGGTTATAAACCTTAGGTAAGAGTACCTAAGACAATAATCGTAGAGAGAAGGATAAGAAGATCACCACGTGATCATAGTGACTCGTAGTAACAGATTAGTTATTAAACGATGAATGATTTATAGCTATGGCTATGAATGAAAGGTACTATGAAGTAGTACAGGAAGAAGAACTTAGATTAAGTTGTGAAGGATAGTATACGAATTAGAGAAAATTTGTATTAAGTAGAGAGAGATTTAGAAGCTGTAAAATTTCAATTGAGGACTCATATCAGCAGCTGAGTTGTATGATTCCTTGTATGGACGGGGAAATTGTACGTGGTTTTAGAACCACTTGGCTTCTTATGCGATATAGTTGTTAAGTTGAACAATTCTTTGTATGGGCGGAAAATTGTTCTTGGTGTAACAACCGCTTAGCTTCTTATATCGGTTAGAAGCTGAGTTGACCAATTTTCTGTATGGACAGGGAATTGTGTTTGGTTCTACAATCACTTAGCTTCTGGTAGTGATAATCATTGGGATTGGTCGCGCTATCAAGATGTATATGATGAGAAGGTGAATCTTTTCTCATGTATATGCTTAATAGGTAGAGAATGATAAGGTAGGTGCGTGTTCTTGAAACTCATACTTATGGTAAGTTCGTGACTCATAATAATATGATATGTTTTTGAACGTCTGAGCGAATGGACGCCTATGGTCTGTCTGGATGTTCTTAAACTCATATTATTGTGGAAAGTTCCTGAACTCATAATGTGTGGTAAGTTGATTGACTGTACTAAGGTATATGAATGTTTAGACTGAAAACACGTTGTTTTCAGTAGGCTTAGCAGTGAAGGTACTAGAGAAGATTAATTATTGTCGCAGTAAGACAATGAAGTAAGGTAGAGAATAGGATATTCCAAGTCATCTAGATATGTTAAGATTTCAAAGTTTATTGAACTCGTGCTGATATGTACATTTTGAAAAGGAAAGGATTGGTTCAACTTTTGGAACCAACGTATTTTAAAAGAGCTATTCTTCATATGTCTATGTTAATTGCTTCGACTAGACAGAAATTGATTTGAAAATATTCAAAATGAATTTTATATCATCTGTGCATTCAATGCAAGGGTGGTAAAACGATGGAGTTGTTAATACCATTGAACCTGGTGTTGGATGTGATCTTAGGATCAACAACCCGCTATGGTATGATGTATAATGACGAAGTCACAAACTGACGAAGCCCTCAACGTACTGTGAAAAAGTACGGTATCATGACGTCATAAAATGTTTTGATGTATTGCGAAAAGAATTTATAGAAGTAGTCGATATCAATTGAGTTGATTAGACGAATGTTTCACGTTGAAATCCAATTTATTTGTATGGTCTAAGCTACTTGATTCGGCTAGACAAATGGTATGTCATCGAGCTTTCTTTGAGAACTTGTGCCAAACCAAATTGTTTTGGTGCGGAATCTAATGATTTAGTCCGAGAGAGAACATGGAAGAGGTAGTTACTTTCTTTTGTGATTGTAAAGCGGCCAGATTGCTAAAGAAGGGCTTCTACGAAATTACATTTAACCTAGTAAGAGTTCATGGTCGATTTGACCCCAAACAAAAGTATGAAAAGTTTTAAGAGGAAATTTTATATTCCTCGTTATTCCTTCTACTTCATGATTCTTGATAGGTTATGGGGGTTAGGAATGAGGGAAAGATAAGAACTCAGATTGAAGAGAAGTTGAGAAGAAAGGTAGGCTAAAATTTCGAGGACGAAATTACATGAAGAAGGGGTGAATGTGATGACCGGGTAAGGGTGTGGTTTTAAGAAATTCGAGGACGGAATTTTTATAAGTGGGGAAGAGTGCGACAACCCAGAAATTCGGGTTGTCCAGAATTTAAGTTTAAAGAATTAGTTATTAATAAAAGGAACTTTTATTAATACTATTATGTGCTATGTGTTTATTAATCGTGCTATAACCTAGGATGATTATAAATCGGGAGTATTCTGGCTACGAGCTAGATTGAGTGAATAAGAATTTTCAAGACGAAAATAAAAGTTTTCCGGGAACAAAATATTTTCGGGGAAAAAGACGAAATAGGCATTATTCATCCGTTTCTGCTCGGAGATTTATTTTGAAATTCTGAGAAGTTATTGATTACGTAAAATGTTGAGACATGATGGAATATTCAAAAATATTTCAGTTATGGGAAAAATGAAGTTTTCGCCTGCGGACTCAAAACCTAAGGGTTAGGAAAAGTGAGTTCCGAGAATTTAATGTTTATGTATAATAATTAGGATTATTATGCGTGAGCTATATGAGTATAGCAAGAGGGTTGGTACGACGTATAATACGAATATCGTACGAACTATATATGAAGAAAATACGAGAATGAGACGCGTAGAATACGATTAGTTTTAATGGCTAAGTAAAGGATAAGTTAAGTAATGATTAAGTAAACTTAATTTCTAAGTAAAGTGCTTATGCTTAAGGGTTAAGTAAACTTAAAGGTTAAGTAAACTTAAGAGTTAAGCAAACTTAAAGGTTAAGTAAACTTAAGAGTTAAGCAAACTTAAAGGCTAAGTAGACTTAAGTGTTAAGTAAACTTAAGGAGTAAGTTAACTTAGTCCTTAAGCCATGAATAGTAAGGAGGTTAGGGGGTGAAATGACTAAAATACCCTTAGCTAGGAAATTCTATAAATAGGAAGCTTAAATTATTTATATGGGATTTTGAAAATCCTACATCTAGAGAGAGAGAGAGAGAGGGTTCGGATGAAGAGGGAGAAGGAACATGAACGTGAATGATCAGATCGAAAGTGTTCGTGAAATAGAAAAGCTAGCAAATCGCCGGCTTTGTCTAGCGGAAGAAAAATAAAGAAGAACGGTAATCCGAAACCTAGTCTTTTATAAATTTTCTTTAAGTTTTTATATTTAAAAACATAAATTAATGAAGATAAGAAGTAGATAAGGTTAGAGATGAGTTCATATGGTTGAAATCATGAGAAAAGAAGAAATAAGAACTTAGAAGTTTAGTAAATAAATTTCTTAAGGAACTATAAGATTCGTAGCGAATTTGAACGATCCGAGTGGATTATATGAATAAGTAGGTGAAATAAGTAAGGAATGGTGTTCTATAACATCAAATTCCAATAACAAGTGAATCATAATCCAAAATATCGATTAAAACGAAGAACGAACGAAGAATACGAAGAACACGCGAATAACACGAAGAACGTTGTTGATGGACAAATTTAAAACCATCGTAGTTTAATTGTTGTTGATGGACAAGTTTAAAACCATCGCGTATAAGTTAGTTGCATATCGCTTGGTTAGGAACGGTAGAAACATTCATGAAGAACGGATTAAAACTTAGCTATAACGAAGTTATGGCGAAAATTTCGTAAAAGTCAAACGAGAATTGGAAAGTTAGTAAATGAACCCGAATGTGTAGGGTTTCATAAGAATGTAAGAGAACATAGAAAATGTAAGTCGTGGACTCAAGAACGAGCGAGTTCCGAGTTCGGATGACCGAATTACGGATGAACAAACGTAGAGCGTTAAAAGCGTAAAAATGAACGAAGGGTAAAGATTAAGCCAATCGAATGGCACGTCAAAGGATTTAGAACAAAGTTCTGTCTGAGGGGTATTGAAGTACGTAAGATAAGGAAGAGAATGGCTTTGGAACGACCTCATTCCGAGTTATAACAAATAAGTTATGGAAGTGGGAAGTAAGCGTCTCAGAACGACCAAAGACTTAGAAGAATTATTCAAGAATTAGGGCTTGGCGCCGCGGCGCCAACCATGCCTCGTAAGGTGGTAACGCAGCGCTGCATCAGGAGCCGGTAATCTGTAAACTCATGCCTGCGACGCGAGAGATAAGGAGAGAGGAAATGAGCATACAAGTGTTGAGGAAAAAGCCAGAGATGAGCTTTTAACTACTCAGCTCTTGGGGGAAATGTAAGGGAGGATAAAGAATATAATATTCAACTAATGTAACACTTAATCAAGTGATGTAAACCTTTATTAAAGGTTGAACCTATAGATTAAACAAGATTAATTGACAAAGAATTTAATCACGGGATTACGTAACCGATGTCCGGGGACCGTAGTCGCGATAAACGAACGTGAGGGATTGCTATGGTTGTGATTCCTTAGACGTTGGTTGACGATGTTAATGTATAACATTTTGATGTTATGACATGGCATTGAGAGATGAATGTAAAGCATTTAGACGCTATGAACGCAACGTTGTTGCGATGAACGATCGGTCTTAGCATACAGCGAACCGTATGGCTTTGACATTAAGAAAGAATAATGAACATGGGATTCATGGGATGGATAACGATCGAAAGAAATTAAAACCTTGAGTAAAGGTTGAATGAGAGATTAAGAGACGAACAATGTGAACATTGAATACGTAAACGATCCTCGTGAATCGTATTCGCGTTGACGAACGTGCTAAGTATACCCTGGTTGTATTACTTAGTCGTTGATGAATGTAGTAAGTAAGATACGAATGGTATCAATAAAGCCGTAACAAAAGGTAATGAGATTAATGAAAGCCGAATGTGAATCGGATAAGAATGAATCCTGAGGTATGGCAATTACTTGCCAGAAAGCCAAAAGGAATAAGAAATTAACTTAACGAACATTATAATTTAATATTTCGTATATGTTAAGAGAAAGTTAGGTTGTGGTACAATCGTAACCTTTGATGGTTGACATATGGGAGCTAGGCTAAACAATTCCTTCAGAGAGCGAAGGTATATACAAAATTGGCAACCGATCTAACTCACTGTGATGGCAGTGTAGATGAGACGGGAACTTGTTTGTTGGTTGTTTGTGGGAAACCACTCAAAGTACCATACAGACTACTAGCAGAGACGCGATGTGTGCTGAGTCCTAGAGAAGTTATAAGAATAAGATAATAACATAAATCATCCAAGATGATGAACGTTTTGAGTAAGACATCTCCGTATGTCATAAAGCCGTAATCTGGTAAAGGAAGTTAGTCGCGTAAACTTATATTACAAGAACGCAAACCCTAAGAAGTAAAGATAAGTAAACCAATGCGTAAGTTCAATATATGACTAATTGGTGTTTATGTTTTCTCCTTATGTGTTATATAGGAATTGAAATGAACAGTTTGGCATAAGTTGTAGCTGGGCGTAAGGCAAGTTTCCTAACTTCATTCATATTACATGAATGCTAGTTTCTTAAACTTCTCAGATGTTGTACTTGAGAAGTTCTGTCTATGTGCAAATGTGTGATATTTGTACAAGGTGTTAGAACGTATGAGGCCTTGAGCCACAATTTGAACACTTCGATGTTTCTATGATATGCATTGTTCGTCAGAATTGAGTCATTCAATACAAGTATGTTTACATTTATACATGAACCGTTATTGTTAAGTCTGTCTTTCTTGATTCTAGCGAGATAGGATGTGTATGAAAAAGGTAGAAAATGAAAGTATTTCAAAGTGAAATGACCGATGTTTTAAGATGATAGGAATCGAGACTATTCCTATTATTCAAGCCGCTTCATAACCTTTGTTCGGTTATAGAAGTTCTAAAGAAATGTTTTAATTAAAGTTGTTGTTTGTTTAGTTGTTGACTTCTTTGGGCAATTGAATGCTCACACTTGCTTTAAATGAAAAACAATTTTCAGCGAACAAGGTTAGAAGAACTTAAGGATCCCGTAAAGATCAAGCTAACGGTCTCCAGATGAATTTTCATTCAGAGTGTGAAGGTAGCGAGAAGATCAAGTGAAGACTTGTAATTTAGAAAGATGAATTGAACTCTAGACTAGTTTAAGGAACTATTATGTATCCATGGTGGCGGATAAAAGTCATTCTTGTAAGATGAAATGAATAATGTATTTATCATTATTTGTAATAAAAGAGGTCATAAGGTTCCAGCACCTGGGATTTGAGAGTATATGTCGTTATATTGCATTATATAATGATGTATGTTGGATGAATGATGTACTTTCGTGACGCATTTTAATCGGGTGTGAAGATATACGGATTTCAGAGCAAATTAAGATTACTGTGGTTGAGCCGCAGGTGTACCAGAGGAAACCCGAGTGGGCCTGGGTTTTTTGGGTCTGGTTGTCTCGAAGCACGTGCACTCAGGCACTATAATGTCCACTCGAACTTTCAGAAGTGCAATCCAGGCATCCGTTTAAGGTATACAGGACCTATTTTGGACCGCCGTTGTTGAGAGTTGTACGATAACATGGGATTAGAGTTTTTATGAAGTCATTGAAGATGGGACGATGCCCTCCGGTCTTCAAGCTTCAACTTTCATCCGTTACCCCGCATAATAGTCACTCGGGATTGGTTAGTCTTGTGGGACATTATTGCATAGAGATGTTAAGACGACGTGACGTGGCATCGTGTTGACGAGATGACGATGTTGCCCCTCATCGGTGTTATCACCGGATTAATGATAAATGATGCGTTACTCGGGACTTATTTGAGATTGGGCTGCTGTAATTATTGAAGGTCCTCATTGTCACCTTTGAGGTGTGCCTGTCTTCTCGATGTTATTGTCGGGTTGGTACAGTGCATCTCGTTGTGAGCGCCGAGATTGAAGCTGGTCGCATTTGAAACAAGTATTTCCAGGGTTATTGCCGAAACTGCATTCCTTGGAGTTATCACCAAGGTTGGTGGTTATTCCCATGGTTGGGACTGAGACTGGATACCGGGGTTATCTTCGAGATTAATCGGTTTTCTCCGGTGTGTGTTCCAATATTGGATCTGCATGCCTCGGGGTTACATCTGAGGTTGGAATTGTTACTCCCAGAATGTGATCCGGGGTTGATGTTGAACTTCCGATAGTATCCGGTATGGATTTGGATTGTCTTTCAGGGTTCTCCCTTAAAAGATGAATTTGTCCTCCTGCAATGTTAGTGACAGTAGTACAGAAAATTTCAAGTGTCTACAGCAGGTTTATAAAAGACTTTTGCAAGATCACGAAGCCACTTTGCAGTCTATTGGAGAAGGACACACAATTTAAATTTGATGAAGACTGCATGTCTGTATTTGAGCATTTGAAGAGAAAGTTAACTACAACACCAGTAATCACAGCACCAGACTGGGACTTACCATTTGAATTGATGTATGACGCAAGTGATTTTGCTGTGGGGGCTGTTTTGGGCCAGCGAAGGGACAAGATATTTCATGTGATATACTATGCGAGCAAGACCCTCACTGATGCTCAATTAAACTATACCACCACAGAGAATGAACTTTTAGCAGTTATGTATGCTTTTGATAAATTTCGATCTTATTTGTTTGGGATGAGGGTGATAGTTTACACATGTAACAACCCGATATTTTCTATATAATTAAATCAGAAATTTTGCGTATAAAATTATTTTTATTTTAAGGATGAAGATTTGTACAAGATAAGATGTATATGTATTTATGTGATAAAAAAAAATATATTTATTACATGAATATTTAAAAATAATTTTATTTTAGAGTTATTGATTATTATAAATTGTATTCTTATAATAATTAATTTTATAGCAGATATATGTTTTTATTAATTATTTTCCATGAAAATATAATTATATATTAGTTAAATAATATATGAAATTAATTTCTTTTAATAATTATAATAATTATTTTATTATATGAATTTTAGTACATATTATTAAATTAATTATTTTACCTTAATTATTAAGGTTATATATGAAGAATAAATTAGATATGAAATCCAAACCCTAATTTTGGATTTTTATCAAGGAATGAGAATAATAATATAATAATATTATATTTTGATTTTTAGTGCTATAAATATGTACAGTATGTACGTATTGATGATGGTTGGTCAATTAAGGTGTATTATGACCAAACCCTAGCATTAATTTGTTTAACCATATTTTTATATTCAAATGGGAAAGTCAAGACTGTTATATAACTGTGTTATATGATTTATGTTGTGTATTAAATGATTAATTAGGTAAACCCTAATTAAAATCTAGAAATCCTAATCATTAGAAAAACCCTAATTATAAAACCCTAATTTGAAACCTAAACTTGAGTTTGTGATTAATCAGAAATTGTGTTAATGTGATTAATATCTGGTATAATAGGTTTTATTGCTAATTATGGAAAACTTAATTATTAATTTCAAACCCTAATAGCTAGAACCCTAAATTGGTAATTAAAAACCCTAATTGTATTTTGGTAATCCTAATTATCAAAATCGTGAACCCTAATTGTTTAATTAGTGAGGTTAATTATAATTAGTGATTTTAAACCTTAATGTTCCTGTATAAAGTAATTAGAAACCTAATCTAATTTAACAAACCCTAATTTTCTATTTTAAGAAACTAATATTTATTTTATTTAAACCCTAAATTTGAAATCTTACAAATGCTATATGCTAAACCTTAGGGTTAAACCCTAAGGGTTTGCAAGATTACAAAATGGCCATTAAATTTCCAAGCGAAAAGACTAAAATGCCCCTCTAGCATTATTTAAGGTAACTTGTGTATCTAGGCAAAATGGAGTGGGTGACCATCTTATTTGACATTTGTGACTTAAAAACACTGATTTCAGCCACCTATGTCAGCCAATTCATGCATCCAACATCATATATATATATAGATTGGAGAGAGAAAAAGTTCATTGTTAGCCTAAATTTTGCACAACACTCAAACTAACTCTCTCAAGCCCCACACCTCCAAAAATATCAAGATGTATCTGTGACGCCCCCAAAATAGGTATACATCACCTATTCTGAGTCGTCAAATATATGGTACAAAATACAAATACAACTTAATTATACAACTGTCGTGTAAAGTACGACAAAACATAAGCTGTGAGTTTTAATACAAATATTGTCGTCTAAACAATATTCAAACTCAAATTCAATATTATTATATTTATTTTCCACTATTTTACTGAATAGTGATGACTACTAATGCTATCATCTGGTTCGTCACTCCGTTCCCCGACTAGTCCCTGCTACGTTCTCATTTCCTGAAGAGAACAATGAAAGTAAAAGGGTGAGCTCAACTAGCCCAAGAGGGAAATATTATGACTAAGATAATGCGTAATATATTATCGTTAGCCTTCAACAATGTTAAACTGATACAATATAACAACCATCAAGTTTAACTGCAGCGGAACAAGCAATCCATTAAAAGAGTCAAGTAGAGAATAAAATCTACTATCTTTTATGATTTAGAAGGTTTTTCATTACTTTTATCGCTAGGACTCAGCTTAATAAATAATCCACATCATCGAATCACCCCTGCACTACAGCCAAGGATATTCTTTAGTATCACGACCATAATTATCCATGCACTACGGGCCAAAAATATTTGTGTATTCAATAATGGTCATGATCAAGCCAACAATTGTCCATCAATGCTCTACGGGCCAATGAGGACTTTTTCAACATCATTTGTAACATTACGGTCATGATTACACTGAATAATCCCTGGTCATAATCACACCAAGTCCATCTATGCACTATAGGCCACAGATGACTTTCAACAAAATATAAACATGAGGATGATGACAATGATATAAGAATTCAATAAAATAAGTTCAAGAATTAATTTATCCAGGAACTAATAACGTCCAAATTGTCAACATGATACTGCTTTGTAGAGTAAAATTCAAGAATGCTCGGAAGAATATTTCCATGAAAATCTTTGGATGAAGTGCAAATATCAAGGATATTCCACTAATTTCGTGGAGTATAGAAGTCAAAACTTTAACCAATCGAGTATAATAAGGAATGGAATAACAAAAGAAATCATCGGGCATGCGATAAACCGCACAGACAGGTTATTCCAACAGAATAATAAATAACGGAATTAGGTCCGGCGTAAAACGCACAGACAAGATATTCCAACAAAATAATAAAGACGGAATCAGGTCCGGCGTAAAATGCACAGACATGATATTCCAACATAATAATAAAGACGGAACCAGTTCCGGCGTAAAACGCACAGACAAGATATTCCAATAGAATAATAAAGACGGAACCAGGTCCGGCGTAGAACGCACAGACAGGATGTTCCAACATAATGATAAAGAAGGAAACAATAGAAGAATTTCACCAAGTATAGGGTAGCCCGCGTATACAGGTTATTCTAACAGAATAATAAAGAATGGAATAACAAGAATTTCTCTTCATGGATAAGAAAGAAATAATACTCCCTACCTTGGAAAAACTGGATACTGGAATAGTGAGGTAGCAGACTTCTCTTCTTCTTTCTCTCTATAATAATCACTCTAAAGTTTTTGTGAATTCGTGAGAAATGAAGGAAGAATGAGCTTCTATTTATAGAAAAATATAGTTTCGATAATTACACGTTTTGGGGCTCGAAAAATTACAGTACAATACCTCCAATTTTTTTTTTATTTTTAATTTAGTCATGGAAGTATAATCAAACTTGCACCACCTCCCCTAATAGTAAATAATGTGATTCAATAGTAAATTATGTGAATCAATTGTTCTAGACATGTGAAAATACTGAATTACAATTATAGTACCGCATACATACCTCCATTTTTAACTTAGTCATGCAAGTATTATCAATCTTGCACCAACTCCCTAATAGTAACAAGAATGTGAAACAATAGTATACATGTGAACAAATAGTTATAATCATGTGAAATAATAGCAATCAATTGCTCATTTATCCGGTTAAATACCCGATTGGTCAATATAACATCCAGACATCAATTATTATCGAAATAATTGTCGATTTTCACTCACACAAATAATTCCAACATAATGAAACTATTTTTATCAAAAATATAAATTTTGAAATGACGAAGTTTGACTTTTCCCAAAAAAGTCAACTGTTGACTTTTTGACCAAATAGTGAATTAGGAAAATTTTGTGTTTATAGACTATTTTACTAATTTCATCGTTAGGACTCAAATATCACGTCCATGGCTCCAAATTCAACTCCAACACAACTTCAATTTTAATAACATTCATCATTAATATTATAACTCACAATATTTATCAACTAGGTCGCTTCAAGAAAGAGGGGCTTTCAATAAGGATTTCTCCCTATCATGGCCGCAATTAGGTGACCAAACCTCTCCTTGATGTAACTTCTAGACATTATAAATATTGTAATTTAATAATATGAATAACTTTGTTGTCTCAATTATTGATTTAATAAAATAACATATTATGCAGATGATACTATGACAATAATCGAATCAATAATATGAGAGATATGATGCAGCAATTACTGTAGCAATAATTGAGTAGAACTTAGTGACTTCTCACGTAAGCATCAATAATCAATACCGTGTGCTACTATGCAACCACACGTATTACTGTACTTTTACTACCGGGTAGTTCAACAGTTAACGATAAAACTTCCGTCGTTATTTTCATAAAGTATTTTTGTCGTTTTCTCAATCTGACAATAATTCCGTTGTGGGAGTCCACCAATGATTGTGTCGTTGTATGAATATTCCCTGTTAAAACGAATATTCCCCGACCAATCGAATATTATATAACAACTTGCGTACTTTGCAAAATTTGTAAATATTACCCACAACTATAACATTATATCAAATCCACACCATAATATTCAAAAAATATATTTCGAGAAAATTTAATCTTTATTCAAAAAGTTGAGGTCTTACAGTATCAGTCACAAATAAAGCCCCACGATCACCCTTAGCAAATCATAAGCATAGAATCAAAGGTTGATCAATGAAGGTATAAACCCTAGCCATGAAATCTGACTTTAATCTTGTGTTAGATGTTATGTTTGAGTGTTAGAATATGTTATTTGTAGTCCATATAGTTGATCTGGGTTGACACATACTAGATCCATAACTTTAATATGCTCAAAATCAAGTTTTTCAAAAATCTAGAAGAAAAAAAATTTGGGTTGTCTGACAACGAATGTCAGAGACCATAGATCCTTCTATGTTTATTATCAGGATCAAGAATCAGACTTATATCTGGAACAGATTGCAAGTTATGTTTGGTCAAAGGTCGTTGACCTACCATGATCGGACCATTTCTGGGTAACCCAAAATGGGTTTTCAATGTCTTACAAGATATTTAAGGCTCTAGATCTGTCAGGTTTTTGATGTTTTGAGTTTTTTGTTGAACCTATGTTTTAGTATATTATGTAAAATGTCGATCTATGCTTTTAGTACATCTAGATATCAAATAGGTTGGATTCAGTGGCCGGTCAAAGTAGGCCATTCGGCCATATTCTCTATTTCTGGGAATTTCCAGAAACTAGTTGCACCTTATTTCTGACTTGCGTTGACCAGATTGTATCTTCTTGTTGTATTGTATTTTTGATGATTTTATGTAATGAATCTGTAGTCCTGCATGTTGGCTACACACTGCAGCTTATAGATCACAAAAACATTTCAAGTATAACATGTAGTGAAGGCTCAAAATATAACCCATGATCTGTTCTTCATTTCTAGGTAACCCAGAAATGAAGAACAGGTCTGACAACACTTTTGGAGGCTCAGATCTCCTTGGTTATATGTTTTATGAACTTTCTTGTTGTTGGATATTGTAGTCTTGCATTAACTTTACACGATCTGCTCAACAGCTAGCCCATAAACATCACAGTTTAAGATTTGGTCAAACTAGCTAGCTTGTTTCCTGACATGAAGGTTCTGGGTTTCTTGGAGAACATGAAGAACACCGAAATTAAGTGTCGCTATACGGGCCTTAGGTGACAAATCCATCACTAATGGTGTTCTTGGCATGTTCTTGATCAAGCCCAGAAACTCATCAGCAGTTTCAAGGTATCACATTTGACCGTGCATAGATTCTTGGTCTTCATGATTCTAGGTTATCTAAAGTGTTACACACGAAGTCGTTATGTCATAGTACACAACCAAACTGATTCCAGGGTCATACAAAATAATAACAGAGAGATATGATCAATCAAAAGTCGATAAGCTCGTTTCTTCATTTCGGGTTTTCGAGAAAATGAAGAACGAAGACAAATGCTATATTTAGGTCCTTAGATCTTGAGTTATAAGGCTGATTTATGTGATTTATGAGTCCATACTTATAGTAATAATGTCATAGTACAATAACATATCATTACATCTGTCTAACAAAAATACAAATTAACAATAAAGGCTGGTCAAAGTAGCTCTCATAAAACGGCTCTTGAAGATTATGGGTTACCCAGAATCTCCTTCCGGCCAGTTGGTCAATGTGGTTTTGACCACGATTATCTACGATTCTGTTATGGATCTGAGTGAAATAAAGACTTCAGAATGTAGTATTCATGTCAGACAACAACCTTAAAGTAACAACATGGCCAAAACATCAAACGACTACAAGATCTAGAGCCTGCAAAAACCTTGTCAGACAAGATCTTGGTTTCTGGGTTACCCAGAAACCAGACTTCGTGAACGGTCAACGGGTTTTGACCAACAATAACTCTCGATCTAAGCATACACTGACCCCGATTCGAGTTTCAGACAAAGACCAACTAACATACTATAGGTATAAACATTTAAAACACTAAACACATTAACATACAACGATCTATGACGTCTGACATTTTCTTGTCAGACGACATTTAGAAATTTTTCCAATTTTTTTTAAAACATAATTTCGAGTACTTTGATGTTATGGATCTGGGATTTAACAACCCAGATCTCTAAATGACACCTAACCACTTTAAACAACAACTCACATCAAAACACAAGATTTATAAAAAAATTAGGGTTTATACCTCTTATGCTCAAATCATTTGATTATGTCCTCTGATCATGATCTTGATGATCAAGAGGCTTGATTAGAGACTAACTAATTGAGTATTTCGTGGCTAAGGAAAGAGAAGAGGTTGGTTGGTTGTTTGAGATAAAAAGACTAAGTTAGTGTACTTTCTCTTTCTCTAAATCCATATATATGATAATATGTTGCTATGATTTTGAGAATTTCGACTGGAATGGCTGAGATATTATTGCACATGGAGTGGTTGGAGTTGCTCACCAACTCCATTATATTGCAAGATTTGCAAGTCACACTAAATAATGCACAAAAGGGCATTTTAGTCTTTTTGATTTTTATTTAATGGCATTCTAGTATTTATCTTAAATTTTCAATCATTAAAATTGTATTTAAATGAATTAACTACCACATAATTCTTTTATCATTAATATTTATTTATTCTCAAATATTAATGAAATACATGTCATAATATTATAATAAATTTATAATATCACAAAGTATTTTAATACTTTAAAATCACATTTATATGATTTTTAAACAATTAAATTCATTATCCAGTTAATTTCTATTAATATTAAAATATTAATATTTTCATTACAAAATATCAAAAGTTTTATTTTATAACTTAAAATATTTTTATAACACTTAAATCATTTTATATGATTTATAAATCATTAATTCCATTTTCCATAATTTATTTAATATATTCATTAAATAAACTAATTATCATTCATATTAATTAATTAATGAAATTCATCCTAAAATATTAAAAGTCACTAAAAATAACTAAAAATATTTTATTATACCATAATATTATTTTTCATGATTTTCATGTATTAAAATCATTTTAAATAATTTATTTAATATTATAATTAAATAATTTAAATACCATTTATATTCCAAAAATATTAAATATTTATGAAATATACTAAAAATAATTAAAAACAAGTTTTTAGACTTTAAAATAATTTTTTAGAATTTATTTTGTATTTTTAATAATTAAAATCATTTTAATCTATTTATTTAATTAAAATAATCATTTTCTGAAATTAAGTATCGTTATAGGGGCCTTAGGTGACGAATCCGTCGCTAATGGTGTTCTTGGCCTGTTCTTGATCAAGCCCAGAAACTCATCGACAGTTTCAAGGTACCACATTTGATTGTGCATGGATTCTTGGTCTTCATGATTCTAGGTTATCTAAAGTGTTACACATGAAGTCGTTATGTCATAGTACACAACCAAACTGATTCCAGGGTTATACATAATCATAACAGAGATATATGATCAATCAAAAAGTCTGACAAGCCTATTCTTCATTTCTGGGTTTTCCAAAAAATGAAGAACAATACAAGGTGCTATATTTAGGTCCTTAGATCTTGAGCTATAAGGCTGATTTATGTGATTTATGAGTCCATACTTATAGTAATAATGTCATAATACAATAACATATCATTACATCTGTCTAACAAAAACACAAATTAACAATAAAGGCTGGTCAAAGTAGCTCTCATAAAACGGCTCTTGAAGATTCTGGGTTACCCAGAATCTCCTTCTGGCCAGTTGGTCAACGTGGTTTTGACCACGATTAGCTATGATTCTGTTATGGATCTGAGTGAACTAAAGACTTCAGAATGTAGTATTCATGTCAGACAACAACCTTAAAGTAACAACATGGCCAAAACATCAAACGACTGCAAGATCTAGAGCATGCAAAAACCCTGTCAGACAAGATCTTGGTTTCTGGGTTACCCAGAAACCAGACTTCGTGAACGGTCAACGGGGTTTGACCAACAATAACTCTCGATCGAAGCATACACTGACCCCGATTCGAGTTTCAGAACAAATACCAACTAACATATTACATGTATAAACATTTAAAACACTAAACACATTAACATACAACGATCTATGACGTCTGACATTTGCTTGTCAGACGACATTTAGAAATGTTTCCAGATTTTTTTAAAACATTATTTCGAGTACTTTGATGTTATGGATCTAGGATTTAACAACCCAGATCTCTAAATGACACCTTATAACACCACTCTAAACAACAACTAACATCAAAACACAAGATTTACAAAATTTAGGGTTTATACCACTTATGCTCAAATCCTTTGATTCTGTCCTCTGATCATGATCTTGATGATCAAGAGGCTTGATTAGAGATTGAATAATTGAGTATTTCTTGGCTAAGGAAAGAGAAGAGGTTGGTTGGTTGTTTGAGAGAAAAAGACTAAGTTAGTGTACTTTCTCTCTCTCTAAATCCATATATATGATAATACGTTGCTATGATTTTGAGAATTTCGGCTGGAATGGCTGAGATATTATTGCACATAGAGTGGTTGGAGTTGCTCACCAACTCCATTATATTGCAAGATTTGCAAGTCACACTAAATAATGCACAAAAGGCCATTTTAGTCTTTTTGATTTTTAATTTAAAGGCATGCTAGTAAATGGCCAAATCCTTAGGGTTTAGGGTTTGAACCCTTTAGGGTTTAGGGTTTGAACCCTTAGGTTTTGCAATTTAGTTTCTAACATTTCCGAATTTCGGTTTTCAAAATAGAAAATTAATATTTCTAAATTATAATTAGAATTTTTTTAATTATATTAAAATTTACTAATCATAATTCAATCTTGCTAATTAGGATTAATATATTCTAATTAAAATTGCTAATTAACCAATTAGGGTAAAAATGGTCATTATGGTTTATAACCCAGAATTAGGGTTTCTAAATAAAAAAATAATTTCTCTAAATTAGAAATTAGGTTTCGTAATTAGATTAGGGTTTTCTAATTAATTATATCTTTGAAATTAGGATTAATATTTTCTAATTAATATTAAAATTATTTAATTAACACTTGGGTTTTCCCTATTTAAAATTTAGGATTTCAAATCCATAAAATAGGGTTTTAAAACTTTGAAATTAGGGTTTGCTAAATAATTAAGCTTTACCCTAATTAATATTATAATAAATAGCACTTAAGCAATATAATAATCATTTAAGTTCCCAGATTAGGGTTTCATACATCGAATTAGGGTTTCGAATTCCCAGAACTGAAATTAGGGTTTTCAGAACCGGTTTCTAGATTTCTTGTTAATTGCTAGGGTTTTCTAACCGAACGTTGGCGTTCTTAATATATACTTAGGGTTTGTCACAGACATTATTTATCTGGTCAACCCTTGACCCTAAACCACATCATGCACACATATACACAAAATATAAACGCTTATTCCCTTAATCCTGAATAATTCACCTAAATCCTTCACAGAATTTTGAAATTCTCAAAATTCCTTCTTAAAAATATAAAATGCATACACTTATTTTCTGTCTAGGTTCTAATATTGAACCTTAAATCAATTAATTAAAATTTTAAAAATTTTCTAAATTCTCGGGTTGTCACAGTTCCTGGCGCCAAATCGATAATGAAATCGATCTCTCGGTCAGGCGGAAGTCCTGGAAAATCCTCCGGAAACACATCTACAAATTCCCTAACCACTGGTATCTCTTCCAGTTTCACCCCCCTGCCACTGAGTATCGACTATGTAAGCTAAATATCTTACACAACCTTAACTCAACAATTTCTTGGCATGCATAATCATCAGACACCTTGTCTGTCTAGGAGACTTGCTACCATAGAAGACTACCTTTAACGGAGTCATAAGGTTTACGCATTTCTTTTGGCAATCAATTATCGTTCCATAATTGAATTTCCAATCCATTCCCAATATAACATCAAACTCTCCAAGTTTAATCGGGATTAAATCTACTATCATGACATTCCCCTTAATATTCACCCTACAATTCTTATATACGAACCTAACAGGAATCACCTCCCTATTCGCGATTTCTATGTTTAAAGGAAAATTCAATTCTTCACTACGCAATCCTAACCTCTTAGCAAATTCATCAGATATAAACGAGTAAGTAGCACCCGAATCAAATAATACATAAGCATCTACATCATTAATTGGGATAATACCTGACACAACATCATTTGATTGTACAACATCCTCTACAGTTATGTTGAAGGTTCTGACTGTGGGTCTGCTTGATGACATTGGTCCATCAATGGTCAATGTACCTCCACTGCTACCTCCCTTGCTTCCCGTTGTCTCTCCAGCTTTCTACTTAGGGCACTCGTGAGTAAAATGATTCTTTGACCCGCATGCGTAGCAAACATTCTTCTTTGGTTGATGGAAATTTGGGGCAATGTGACCCTCCTGGCCACAGTTGAAGAATACTCGTTTATCCCTTAAGCACATGCCAGTGTGATTCTTTCTGCATGTAGCACATGCTTCAAACTTCTTTTTCTGTTGGCTATCTTATTGGCTTCCAGCACCAACACTCACATTCCACTTCCTCTTCAAGTTACTACTACCATTTCCACCACAACTACCACCATTATTACCTTTACCCTCATTCTTTTTCTTTCTTTGTTCTTGATTGTACTTTGTCATAGCCTCGCCTCCACCCTCAGCGAGAATTGCCTTTTCAAGCACCGCTGCAAACGTCTTTAACTGGAACAGGGAGACTCTGTTATACAACTAGGGCTTCAGTCCCTATTCAAACCTCCTCGCCTTGAGCTCATCCGTGTTCACTTGATATGGCACAAACCTCGCCAACTCATTGAACCTTACTGCATACTCTAACACTATCATTGAACCTTTCCATGATTCTTTGAACTTCCATCTGATTCTTTGAACTATCTGAGAAATATGTCTCGAAGAATATCTCCTTGAACCTTTCCCAAGTCATCACTCCCTGACCTCCTCTAGTTTAATTGGCTTTCCACCAATAACTGGCCTCTGCTTTCAACATGAATGTTGCAAAAGTAGTCTTCTGGTTCTCACCGACCCTAGCAACATCAAATACCTTCTCTATTTCCATGATCCAGGTTTGTGCGTCAAATGGATTCATGGTTCCACGAAATTCTGGTGGTCTAACCGCCTTGAGATCCTTAAAAGTTGCAGCTTGATTCTGCGGTTCATTCTGCAGTGCTCCTGCCAGAAGTGTCACCAACTACTGAACTGGGTTAGCTTCAGTGTTGTTATTGTTGGTAGATCCCTCAGGGGTTTGTTGTCGTGGTTGACGTCTTCTTGGAGGCATTTTCTGAATAAAATACACTTATTAGACTATTACTCAATTTCTTTCAAGTATTTTCTACTTAACTTGCACATAATAAAAGATCATCACATAACACATAACATCTTGAATAAAATCAATATTTTATTCATTTATCATCTTTAGAAAATATAAGAACAATAGCATCACTGCTATTTACATTAATTTCCTGAACTACTAAAGTTTCAGGATAACATCATCATCATATCACATTGGTTACATAACACTTGGGATTTACACCTTATTTAACATATCATTAGTCACATCAAGTACATTCCCTACGATAACCTACTAAAATGCTGTGTAGCCTTACGATGCTCTTCTTCCATAATACAGAACATTGTTCTGCGATCAAACATGTACGGTGGTAGCTTCTCGAACTGAATCGGATAATACATAACTCGATCTTGAGCTCGATTAATCACGGTGTTGAATACGCCATTCATCTCCTCCACCTTGATCTTCTTTGCTTGTGCTTCCCCCTCTGCTACTCCTGTACATTGAGAAGCTTTCTCATACGCATCTTCGACTCTTGCTTTCTTGCTGGATTCTTCTTTTAATTTGTTCTTCAGCTCCGCGATCTCCTCTGTCATTGCTCATTCTCTCCTTTAGTGTGAATCAGCTTACATTTGATATTACTCAGACGTCCATCTAGATCTCGGATCTCGTCATCCTTTTGTGCCATCGAGGTCTGCTGTTCAGTTACTATCTCTTCCAGCTCCTCGACTCTATCCTAAAATTCTACATTGTGGTCGTATACTTCGTCGTACATACGAGCTGCAATCGATTTTGGTGGAAACTCTTTTTCCTCGCCATCCTCATCCCCATCCAATTGTGGCAGCTCAACGGGGTCCTCCTCATCCGTCTCTACCTCATCATCCTCATCAGGTAAACCCTCCTACTTAACCACTGTAACGAACGGAGATGATTCACGTGGTAGTAGTTGTTCCCAAACCACCTGAATATCTCGAGGCTCCTCCTCTCTAGGCATCTGGGGTCCTTCCTCCCTAGCCTGACTAGATTCTCCTATATTAGCCATCCTGACAACAACATTTTTAAGTATTAATAACTAATCAACACTACTCGACACTCACGAGCACATAGGTTTAATCCACATAAGGACATACGTGTTTTATTACTTCTTCCATAAAGCTCGATAAGAGTTTATCACCGCTATCTTTTCAAAGGTTACTCCCTAAGGCACCCCAAATCCGGGTACTTTATTCCCACAAGATTTGGTGTTCACTTGATAAAAACATTCATTTCTAACTATCCAAATATAATAAAATTTAACAATAAACCTTCCCATTAAAGGATTACATCAATACATTCAATAAAATCTCCCAGGTTATCTAACCATTAAATACAAACATCAAGTGCGAAAAATTAAATAACTACATCACAATATTTAAAATAGAGAACATGTTTACAAGTCTTCAATACTTGTTCATCTTTCCTTTCCCTTTACTGGTGGTAGGTTCCTCGACCTTCTCAGCTTTAGTTGTAATAGTTATATAAGCAAGAGTGAGCAAACAAATGCTCACTTGAAGTTATAATGAATAATAATATCATAACAACTGCCCAAACAAATAGGCTCAATAGAATTGAATAATATTCTTTATCAATGATAATCAGGAATAGAAATTGTAATATATATCTAAGGGTCACAAGACCACGAACTATGTCCAAAGTTATAAGTATTCTTTCAACTTAAACCTAAACAGTCATAAGACTGTAGGGACTTATCGTACTTAGAGGATCGGCCCTTCGTACAATGTATTGTGAATAAACATCTAAATGCTATGCGTAAATTATCCCATGTAATAGGGTTGTTCATTTCAGTGATTAGAATACAAGTCCGTACCAAAGTAAGTTTGGTTTGGATAAGTTTCAAGGACATTTAGAGTTTAATGAACATCAACTAAGGATTAATTGAATAAAAATGTAATAACAATATGATATGGAATAAGTCATAAATGAATCAACATTGTATACTAAGGTCATGCTTTAGAAATGAACTAAAAGCATAAGCATTGAATAGCGTAACATACCTTGCTTGAACAATTTTAAGCTAAGGCTAGAACAGAATTGAGATATTGAGCATGCATAATAAATAGCAAGTTGAACGATAAAATTTGTTCAACATAAGTGTATCAGAATTTAGAAGCTTGCATGCTAAGAAATAAGTTAAAAGTAGAAAACCTTCTAAAAGTAAGAGTTAGGTTAAATAGCTTTGTATTAATATAATTAAATTCTATAAATAGGATTAGGAATTACTTGTTCAATATAAAGGTAAATAGAACAAACTCAAATAGAGGTTAGAGTTCAGAAACTTGCCTTGCGTGTAGGCTAAACCGTAATAACTCGATTCTCAATACCCTATACACATGTCATCATGACATAATTAGTTACTACATGTACTTCGTACACAATTAAGTACTTATTTCATGTATGGCTTAGTTTTAATCATATAGTCAAGTCACACTATTAATGCAATAACATAACTCGTTAATTGCTTATAATATTCTCACTCTTGGTACTACAACTCCACAATATAAAAATCACATTTTAACAGTCATAACATTGCACCTTATCAATAATTACAACTTTTATATAATTAAAAAAAAAAATTTGGCCAAGATCGCTATCATTGATTGTCATACCAGTTACCTTGGGAACGGTGTTGGCGGTGCGACGCGAAACATAGGCCTGTAATAGGTGTTGTGACGCGAGACTTGGCGCTGTGGGCGCCAGTTCTGGCCAATCTTCGCGAACAACACAAATTTAGCCTACAACTTACTTTCTAGCAACTATTTTAACACGTATAATTTACATAGAGTTCACAGAATCATAACTTAAGGTCTCTAACATACTTTACCCGTATAAATAACATAAACATCAAATTTAAAACCTTTGAATTCCATGTTTTATGCAAAAACTCCATTTTTTACATCCTTGACAAAAATTAACACTGTGATCACCATTGTACACCAAACTAACTCATTCAAACTATGTTCTCTTCGTTACTTACTTAATTAACATATTCAAGGCTCAATTTACAAATTAGTTTACAAATTAACAACCAAATTTGGTACTTTGACAAGCCATATATATAAACATGCACTATAAACCATTTTTTTTCTTTTGAACGTGATTAGTACACAAAATCTTGTCTAGATACTAGTTCTAAAATCACAAATACATATAAATACAATTAACACTTTATACAACAACAAATCATCCAACTTGAATTCACAGAAAATGTAAAACTCGTGAATATAGAACATTCATATATATAATGTTAAGGTTATGAAAGTATACCTTCTCTTACTTGAACAATCCTTGCTAAAACACAACAATTGTTTTGGAATCACATGTCATTTCTCTCAAATTCTATTTATTCTCTCTGCAAACTCTCTCTATTTTCTTTTTTATGTATTCTCTCTTCTCTTTTCTTCTTAGGTTTAGGCCTTTTACGTAACAATAAAGCAGACGCTTCAAACGTATGAAACTACTGTATAATTATTATATTAATTATATGTCAGTTATAAGATATATTATATATTTTATTTTAATTCAAATTTACAATTCAAATGCCATAAGACTTTGTTTGGCAAAAAACCAAATTAATACTCTTTTAATTTATTTTAATAACTCATTTATAATATAGTTTATTGTTATACTTTATTCAATTAAATTCTCATATTCAAATTTAATTCAACTAAAGCCAATAATAACTTATTAAATCCATTTGTCACATAACCATATTACTACAAAATTATAATCTTTATTATACTTTTATTTAATAAATTTTAATTAATCAATACATCACTTTAATTACCAAAATCATATTAGAATATCATTATAATAATTCATTTAATTATTATAAACTCACTAATTTAATTATGTATTTAAATTAGAATATTATCTCATAATAATTAATTTTCTTAATTCATAAATTATTTATTTAACAAATAAAAAATCAAATCAAATCAAATCAAATCAAATCAAATCAAATTCAACAAATATTTATTCAACAATAAACACATCCATTAAAATATTTATAGAATTCAATAACTATTTTAGAATTACAATTTAAAATTCTGGATTGTTACAATGGAGATAATTATATAGCAAGAGAACACTCACCATTGGAAAGAACATGATAGTAATCTTCTCATTTTTCTTTGGGGTCTATTGGGTCAACCAATGATAATTCTCAAGTCATATGATATCTATTATAACTTAGATGTGTGGCCTCCTATGTACGAAGGTTTCCTTAAGCATTTTCCAAAGATTTTAATTTCTAAAATAGTTATTAACTGAACTTTTATGTAAGGTACCATTGTACGGTGCTGTGGTTGAGGCACCATGAGAGTTACATTTTGTCGACGTCGGGATTTTTGAATTGTCCCTTTCCATTACTTGTTCTTTGGTGTTCTCATTTTAGGTGAGATTTGTTTGAAAAAACAAGTGAAAAAGGTCCGACATGTATAATGTCGACGATGGAATGTAAAGAGTCGCCAGTTGGTTTTTTAAATGGTTATACCAACACAACCGAGAAAAGATTTGCACATTAACCCAGTGATGTGACACTGCTAAACGGGTCAGTGAAACCAAGATTCATTAAGGTCTAGGGACTTGGTTATGCGGATGGAAGGTGTTAGACACCCCCCCAACATCCGTGTTATCACGGTGACCGCCTCTTTTCAAGAAACTATTATCTGAATGTGTGTGTGTGTGGGTCAATGTGTTATTATTTGGAAGTAGTGCGAGGCCTCGTTCGCACCTATATACACAGGGTTTGAATTTATGTAAAAATTCAGTTTTTAGCAAGATATGGCAGTGATGTTTTATAAAAGAGGTTTTTCAAACCCTAATGCTCAATAGTAATTGAGACCTTTTGATACTTCCATTTTATTAAGTGTTCGGCTTGATTGATTTTATTTTTGAGATGCGAAGCATCTATAAGAAAATAATTTACAAAAGAATGCCGACTTCCTCGTGGGTATGAAAACCATCTAAGGAAATTCAGACATCGCAGAATAATTTACAAGCTGTTTAAAGCTGAAAATGTCCATCACAGGAACCAAATCTAGATCTAATAGGTTGAATATATGATCGCAGGATTCCTAGGCGCACATGATACCACAATTTGTATGAAAGCAGTAAGCAGGTATATATATATATATAAGATGTAAATATATATACAAACATAATCACCAACCACGAAGCACCTCCATGGGGGATCAGAAAATGTAAATAAAGCAGTAAAAGCTATCAACCGCCACGGAGGAAACTCCAGGCGGGACGAAACATAAATAAAGTTGTAAAGCTATCAACCACCATGGAGGAAACTCTAGGCGGGACAAAATGTAAATAAAGTTGTACAAAGCAATCAACTGCCACGAAGTGAACTCCAGGCAGGACAAAACGTAAAGAAAGCTGTAAAAGAGATCAACCACCACGAAATGAACTCCAGGTGGGATGAATATATATATATATATATATATATATATATATATATATATATATATATATGAACATATATATATATAAGCAATAAACGCATCGGATGTAAAATCCAGGCACATCAAACAGAGTTCGACAACAGTTCATATATATAAGTATATATATATAAAAGCAAGTAAATGCACCGGATGTAAAATCCAGGCTCGTCCAACAGAGTTCGACAACAGTTTATATATATATATATATATATAAAAACGAGTAAACGCACCAGATGTAAAATCCAGGATCATCGAACAGAGTTCGACAACAGTTCCTATATATATATATATATATATAAAAGCGAGTAAACGCACCGGATGTAAAATCCAGGCTCATCGAACAAAGTCCGACAACAGTTATATATATATATATATATATATATATATATATATATATATATATATATATATATATATAAACAAATAAACGCTCGCATCAAGTCTAGACTCAATGATCATGTTCTCTCGCTTTAACTCCGTAAATTTTACCTCCATCCTAGCCACTTTGCATGCTAGGCCGAGAGGTAGTTTTAGAAAAACAAAGTTTTAAACCTAGCCCAAGTAACTACTCCCTCTCCTGCCCTAGCTTGATTTGCTTCCCACCAAAAGTTCGCCTCCCCTTTCATCATATAAGTGGCAAAAGAGGTCTTTTGCCCCTCATCTACCCTAACAACTACGAACGCCTTTTCTATCTCGTTAACCCGTGTCTAGGCTTCTATGTTGTTCCCCTGAATTCTAGTGGTCCTACTGCCTTGAAGTCTTTGAAGTTTACCAAGCGATTGTCTAGTCGGTTCCCTGCGGCTGGTATTCCCTGCTGCATAGCTTGAGCTACCATGTTCGCAAAGTTTTGCATTGGGTCTTGCGGTTGTCCCTCAGCGTTGTTGACAAATTCTTCTGCCCTTTCATTTTGTGTTTGACGTCTTGGCGGCATTTTCTGATTACATAAAATCAAAAATTTAACTTACATTCTAAACCTTATTGTATAAGTTTAACATGTAACACGAAGTTTTATCTAAAACTTATTCCATTAATCAAACATAGATTAATTCAAAGTACTTTATATAACATAACCCATACTGCTATCCCTTTGTGACCACAAAAGTCGAGAATTACTATAATAACTTATACAAAAGTTTGAGAATATTTCATTACACCCGTATATTATCAAACATACATAATCAACTACTAATCCTACTAATTTCCTAAGTCACGGTCTTTCCTCTTTCTTTTCCATTTCTTGCTCGGAGCTGCACACGATTTGTTTATTCCGGCTCCCATTTGATCAATTTGGATTTGAAGCCTATCTTGTTCTTCCATAGTTTCTATTAACGCCTTTCGCAATTGGTTATTTAGTAGCTTTTCTAATTCCCACTGCTTTTCTACAGAAAAAACCTTGTTCTTCAAATTCTGTACTTCCGTTGATGCTTGATCAGCTCCAACTTTAGTGTCTGAATCACTATCTATCAGTTCCACCATTTTCGGATCTGGTACTACGTTTTCCAATACCACCACCTCATCAAGGTTGTCTGCACTATGAGCCTTTATTTCAGCTTTTGGATTTGATATCGGCTCCTTCTTTACGATCAGAGAGTATCCTAATTCTTTTCCACCAGACATCTACACACAGCTTATCTTGATTAGTAAATAATATATACTCACAGCAAACAATAGATTTATAAGAGTTATCTTTTATTTTGTTCAACGATGAATTTATTCAATTCATCTCCTTTTAAACTCTATATGAGTTATCTGTATTTTTTAATATTTCCGTCTGTTCTAAGGGTATAGCCTAAGGTCGATCCCATCTAAGGTTTCTAACCCTAAAGCTTTGATACCAACTTGTGACGCCCCCAAATCCGGGTACTTGAAACCCGAACTCGGTGCTTCACGATACCATTTCTATAAGCTGAATAATACTAATAATAATAATAATAATATAAAATTCAAACTTAATTTACATATGCATCAAAGTTTACTCCCAGGTACGAGACCTTTAAACACTCATAACATCATAGATAATAAGTATCATTGTCTTAATAAACTTTAACTATTACATAGAATATTATAAATCTCATTCGAACAGCTTTCCTTTCCCCTTGTTCTTGTTTGAGCCTTCAGGTTGATCATACTTAACTCAAAACATTTAAATTTAAAGCAAGAATGAGCGTTGGATTACCCAGCAAGTAATAACAACAATATATATTAGCAGAAAGAATTAAATTTTTTCTTTGAAAGACACTTCTACAACGAATCAACAGTTGTGAAGTAAGCTGAACCAATAATAACAACATATCACTTCCATATGTAATCTTTGAAACTACGTATAGACTATAACTGGAGATCAGTCAACATACTATGAACATTGTTTTCTATTTTCGAAAAGGTTAAATAGAAATTCATCTGTAAACCGTCATAACTTACGGGCACGGGGGGTGATCAGCCCGTTAGGCCCTGTATTGATCAATACTACATGCAAGAACGATATTATAGTTCACTCTATCCACTTTAGGTGCACAAAAGTTTTCCCATATTCGGGATATTCATACTTAGTCGGGAATCCGAACCAAAACAATCTGGTTGGATACAATAACGTTCTATCTTGTTCAACAGTCTTTTTTTATGTCTAGCTGAATCAAATAGATTAGACGGCTTTTAAGTCAACGTATACATACTTGAAATCAATAAGTATCTATCAACATATGATTAAATACAATGGTTATCCATGTGGGGACACTTGTCTAACCCTATATACGAATTAACGAACAGAATAAATATCTGAATTATACAATAATATAATGATCGGATAATGTAAGAACTTGTATGAATACAAAGATTGGATACATAATCAATAATAATAAAGTTAATGATCTTGCACAATAATAATATAATTCTGAAACTTTCTTACTCATGTCCATCGCATAAAGTAAATGAAAAAGTAGGATACTTGCACAATATAAAGAATGGTTCGGATACTTGCTCAATAATAATTGGAGTAAGTTTAGGAAACTTGCATAACATGATATACCTGTTTGCACGAAATAAAAGTAGTGCATAAGGTTTAGATATCATTCGATTCTGCCGCTTACAATAATAACTTAGATTAATCTTTTATACATCGACCTATCAGTAATAAGATCATTCGTTCGATTAGAATAATATATCGTAACACAGAACACTGTCTATTGCAGTCAGCACATAACCTAATCACCTTGTTACCTATGTTTAACAATCATTGAATCACAAATAATCACATATCTAATTACATTATCTAAGTCCAGATCAATTTCTGAAACATGTCGGTGTACCAACAACTTTATCGGGTAATTATCGAGTCTAAGAATTTGTCCTGTAACTTAGTATCAGTCATATTATTTTTAAATGACTTATAATAATTTTAAAACATTTATTATAATTCATCATGAATTTTCAAACATCGAAATCATTATTAAATGATTTAAGTATTAAACAATCCTATTATCATTAATATTAAACTATTAATGAACTCATTTTCAAAATATTAAAGTTATTTATAATAACTCAAAATACTTTTAAAGTATTAATATTACCCTTAAATAATTTTTAAAACATTTAAATCATTTTTAAATAATAACCATTAATATTTAAATATTAATGTACTATTTATCAAAATATTAAAAGTCATTATTTATAACTTAAAATATTTTTAATTCATTTATATCCTTTTAAATAATTTCTAAATTAATAAAACCATTTTTAAACTATTTATTATTAAATAAATTTAATATCATTAATAATAAATTAATAATTATTAATATTAAATTATTAATGAAATTATCCTTTAAATATTAAAAGTTATATTTTATAACTTCAAATATCTTTAAACACTTTATTTTTATTTAAAATGATTTTTCTAATATTAAAATCATTTTAATTAATTTATTCAATATAATTGCTAAATAAATCTAATATCCTTAATATTAAAATATTAATATTTTTCATGACAAAATATCAAAAGTTATATTTTATAACTTAAAATAATTTTATAATCTCTAAATCATTTTTATATAAATTTTAAATCATTAATTCTATTTTCCATCATTTATTAAATATCTTTATTAAATAACTTAATCATCATTAATATTTAATTATTAATGAAATACATCACAAAATATTAAAAGTTATAGAAAATAACTAAAAATATCTTTTTA
Organism: Panax ginseng; assembly: GCA_020205605.1. Lineage (NCBI taxonomy): Eukaryota > Viridiplantae > Streptophyta > Magnoliopsida > Apiales > Araliaceae > Panax > Panax ginseng. The sequence continues at coordinate 66,555,900 of CM035138.1, forward strand.
TATCATAACATATTTTTAAATGATTTTTCAAATATTAAAATCATTTTTATCTAATTTATTTAATATTATAATTAAATAAATTAAATACTAATAATATTTCAAAAATATTAAATATTTATGAAATATACTTAAAATAATTAAAAACTAATTTTTAGAATTTAAAATAATTTTTAATAATTTATTTGGTATTTTTAATAATTAAAAACTATTTTTTTCTATTTATTTAATGAAATTATATAATTTTCGGAAAATAATAAATATTGTCTGTCGCTAAAGGGACCTATATCGACAAAACTGTCGCTATAGGTGTTCTTGAGCTGTTCTTGGCCAAACCCAGAAACCAATGTCAGTTGACGAGGTAGCTAGTTTGACCAACAATAGTTTGTAAACCGTGATGATTCTGGGCATGCTCTTGGTCAGATCGTGTTGTACTCGTGCAAGACTACAGGATCCAGCCACCAACAGGTTCATAACATAACTGAATTTCAAGATCTAGGCTTATGAACAAGTTGTCAGAGTTGTTCTTCATTTTTGGGTTACCCAGAAATGAAGAACAGTTCGACTGTACATTTTTGGGCTTCTACAACTTGTAATCCTTGTAATGGTTTAGTGATTTACAAGATGCAGTATGTAACCAAGATGTAATGGAGTATATCTATTACAAAACATTAAAAAAATCACAACACAATTGACATATACAGATCGGTCAAACCTTGTCAGAAATAAGCCTCTTTCAGTTTCTGGAAATTCCCAGAAAAGCTAAGTCAGTGTGAGTGGCCTACTTTGACCACTTGCTACAATCTACCTGATGATTATCTACACGATCTAAAGTTATTTAGCTATAGTTAGAGAAACAGGCTACATATGAATTACAACAACATCAACAGAACTTGCAAAACCTGACAGATCTAGTCACACAAACTTACTGTCAGACCGATCTGGGCATAATCTAGTCGCTTGATTTCTTCCGATCAATCTTCAATTCAATGGTATTTGACCGTCAATAACTTCTATTCTAGACATCAAATGAATTACGATTCATTTTGCAGATTACATATCACATTACAAGCTACACATAACAACTTAAAAACAACAAAAACCATAATCATAAAGCGATGCATGGCCACTGACATTCGTTGTCAGACCACAGTTGAACTTTTTTCCAGATTTTGCAAATCTTCAAATCCGAGCCTCTAGATGTTATGGATTCAACATCTAGCAACCCAGATCATCATTAGACACTATAACCAACATGTTTTAACATTAAATTATAACATCTAACATGGCCTTCAAGATCAGATTGTAAATTAGGGTTTTGTACCACTCTTTAAAAAATCTTGATTCTTAGCTTCTGATCTGTTTGTGGATTTCGTGGGGCTTGATTGGGGACTGATCTAACACCAGAATTTCGTGGGTTTGATCTTGAGAGAGAATGGCTAGGTATTTGTGAACAAATTAGGCCAAAAATGATCACTTTCTCTCTCTAAAAATATGCAAATCATGTATGCAATGAACTTGTATGCTAGTGGCTGATAATGTGCTGGTGATGTAGCTTGTAGGTAGGTCTAGGGGGGTGGCTGGCCAGATCTTGCAAAGATTTGGCAAGCAAAAATTCAACTAATGGGACAAAAGGGTATTTTGGTAATTTTATTTTTAATTTAAGGGCATTCTTGTCCAAGGTGCTTAAATCTAGGATTTATTCACTAGATTTTACATCTTAAAGTTTCCCAATTAATTACTAGGGTTTGGACAATAAAAATTTAAAGTGTAATAAAATTTTAATTTTAAACACACTAATTAAATTAGGGTTTTTAATAGAAATTATGGTTTTTAATAGAAAATTAGGGTTTAAATAATTAGGGTTCCTTAACATCATTAGGGTTCCCAAATTAACAATTAGGGTTTCTTAATTATCATTATAATTTACTAAAACAGTAATTAGGGGTTCTAATTTTAGCAATTAGGGGTTTCAAATAAAAATTAGGGTTTCTCCTAATTACAGAAATTATATAATACACAGTAAAATTCATATAACACAATTACTACACAGTCTCGAACTCATAACCGAGTTTAACGATTAGGGTTTAATAACACGATATGAGGGTTATGCCATAATTCACCATATTTGGCGCACCGTTATCAGTCTATGCATTTACAGTACATATTTATAGTACTGAAAAATTAAAATATAATTAATATTATATTATTATTCTCATCCATTGATCAATACCCAAATTTAGGGTTTGGATTCCATATCTCGATTTATTTTGCATATCTAACATTATTAATTAAGTTAAAATAATTAACATAATAATCGAACTAAAATTCATATAATAAAATAGAAATTATAATAATTCCAATAATCATTTCATATATTATTTAAATAATATAAAAATCATATTTTCATAGAAAATAAATAATAAATACATTTCTACTATAAAATTAATTATTATAAGTATATACGTTATAATGATCAATAATTCTAAAATAAAATTATTTGAAATTATTCATGAAATAAATAAATTTTATTTATCACATATATACATACACATTACTTGGCACATATTTTCATCTTAAAAAAAATATTATATGCAAAACTTCTTATTTATTTAAATAGAAAATATCAGGTTATTACAGGGCTACCAAAGAAGACTTCTATATCTTTAAAGTGATGATCACTCGGCTTACACCGGTACAAAAGTAGCTATATGTGAGCTCACAAGTGTTTAAAATGAGAAAGCACTCAAAGATATAGAGAGTACAGAGCAAATTGGGATGTGGCTTCCTCGCTTTATTCTCTTCCAAATATGGCCACCCCAAGCCCTCTATTTATAGACGGGGGTAGCAAAGGTGTACCTGTGGCTGCCCGGGGTGCCCTGGGCAGTGTGGGTCCCGCCGTGTCAAAGTACGTACGCTTGGACAACGCGCTGTTTGCTCGGTCGTTCATAACTTTCAATCCGGGAGTCCGATGGAAGGGTGTCATACCATTCCAGAAAGCTCTTTCTGAGAGCTACACAATGACATAGGATTTGCCCTTTTTTGATTCCAGGAAGATTGGTCCATGACCGAAATGGCATTCCCGGGTTTTTGTCAGGTAGTTCGTTGAGCCGTTTTGCGTACTTTGCACTCGAAAGTTAAGATATGGTTCTTGTGGGACTTCTATTGTAGTAATTTGAGTTGAAATGAGTTGATTTGATGTGAGTTGAACTTGAGTTGGAAAAATAACCATTTTTCCCCTCTCGGGGTTATCTCCGATTTTCGCTCATTTGTAGCAGTCTTTTCTCAAGGTTATCTCTGAGGTTGACCTGATGTTGACTCTGAGTGTCCTCGGGGTTATCTCTGAGGTTGGCTTGACCTCTTGGGGCTCTCTCTAGGCTTTGATCTTGATCCCCCGGGGCTATCTCCGAGGTTGAAACTGACTTTCCCGGGGTTATCTCCGGGTTTGGAAACTGTTTTCCCGAGGTTATCTCCGGGGTTGGAAATTGGATCTCCTGTGGCTATCTTCGGGGTCAAAATTGATGTTGTGGTCCTCCAGGGTTATCTCTAGAGTGTGAAAAAAGTTGATTTTTTCCTCCTTCACAGTTAGTAACAGGAAAATGAAATTTCGAGTGTCTACAGATGCCCCTCTTTATCATGTTCATGCAGTGCAATGGAATGGACATGATAAAAATTACTAGACACTTGAAATATGACTAGTTATTTCTAATGATGCAAATCGCAATGTAATGAATGTTTATGATAAATGTAAAAATGTTTTCGCAAATCGCAGTTCACAAATCGCACATCATATTTCGCACTTCGCTTTTCGCATTTGGCAAAATCGCACATCGCAACTCGTACATCGCATTTCGTATATCGCATCGCAAATTGCAATCTAATGAATGTTATGATGAATGTTAAAATGTTTTTGCAAATCGCTTTACCTTTACCGATCATTGTTGATGCCTATGCTGGTGTTGACTCCAATGTTTTGGCATTTAATCGTTGATGCTTGTTTGATGAAGATAAGTTGAGATGTTTCTTATATCTCTGATGGGGATGACATTCTGAAATCACAAGACCCTCCCGATGTATACGCTGGTAGTTTGCAACGGTGCCTACCTGTTGATCGCCAACCTGTTTTGGGTTCCCACTCGAACGGTGGTATACGAAGCTTTCATCGCTGAACTGTCTTAATGTCGCACTGAATTCCAATGGTTTAGAATACAAGATCTTCCGATACCTTCATAGAAGTAATATTCCACGGATTACTTCACTAGACTTTGCCCAATGCTACGCTAGATTGATGATAACCACCAGATGTCTCACCCTTTTTGAGGTGATTTGGAGTTTCCTTTCCCTGTTGGGTGCTTGTGCCCCATTTTCTTGAGTGTTTGATTTGCAAGCTAGCTGAACTGATGACTTGAATGTCGCTAAAATCCCTGGAGGGTGCAACTCATTCTTTCGTTGCCCATATTTGAACTTCGGTTTAGAGGCCTCAACTGATGAGGACTTGACGCAGGTTAACATGTTTGATGGTGTAGATTTCCTTCGCTAGACCTTCGTCGTTGGCCTTCTGCTCCTGAGTTAAGAACCTTTTTGAAAATTTTCCCCCTTCTTTCGTAGGGGCACGCTAAAGTTTCCATGATTTATTTCAGGAGTTATCCCCTATCTTTTGATAAGAAGCTTGATCCCGTCTTAAGCTCCTTCCATTTCTTGGAATCGCAAAATGCCCCAGTCCTTTCGCATGTTTTTGTCAGGGATTCATATGAGGAACTCTCTTTGTTGATCAAATCGCGAGTGAATAATATCTGAATCGCCCTTGAGATGATGATGGACCATGCTGATAGCGCTGACTAGTGCATTTTCCACTTTAGGATGATTGATAAATGCCCCAGTGTTGAGTTGTCGATGCTTTCAAGATTGCCCCAATCTTGTTGTAAGGGACCCAATATCCGGTTGTCGCTAATTTTGAAATTGCCCCAGTCTCGCTTGTTGTCTGGGATAATTGCTTTGACAAATGAGCTGATAAGACGTCGAGATCACAGGAGGCTTTTACTTCTTTACCATCTGGTGAACAGGTAGTGGATGTGGGCTTTGATGTTGACAACTCTTTCTGGTAGAGATGTCACTTTGTTAGAGAGATGATACTCTAACTCATAGGGATATCGTTGTTGCTGAGCGGGATGACGCTATATCTACCCGATATATTGCATGTAGTTAGCGGTGGATCTGTTGGCTCGTGTAGAAACCCTTGGGCAGGAGATCACAGTGTTACCTCCTTCTTCTGAGAGGGAATTCATGTTGGACTTGATAGCTCGTATATATACTGATTTGTATATGGGCTTGTATTTTCCTGCACAGACTAGCTTAGCCATTTTGTCATGTACAGTACACATTGTATATATCAAACAACATTATATATGGCAGGGAAATATATGTTGATTCACTTCCCTTTTAGTTGTGCCTTGTTACTTTCTTGATATTTTCTTGTTTCTCCAGGACATTGTGATCTGGATGTATTCTAAACTCCCCCTTGATGGATGGACAATGAGATGTCTCAGGATTTTCAGAATGGATCGTCGATCTGTGTGTATTCCCTACCATCTTTGGTGTCTTGGGACTGATTTCTGTATGTGGCTATGGATAGGAGTGTGTCTATTTTTGTTTTTTCTGTGGGGAGACCGGACCATATAACATGGTTGCCTACGTACTCCCGTGTATTAGGGAGATCAGGTCGACGTAGTTCGCCCCAGGTATAGGGCGGATTGCAGATAAAAAGTTTAATTCCATGTATATGATAAATTGAAGGTGTGAAAGGTTTAATCCCTGGTGGGATAACCGAAGTTGTAGGAAATGAAGTGAAACCAGGCTGCTGTATGAAAAGTGTGTTTTTCCTTAAGGGGCAGATGGGTAAAAAGGAAAGGTTGTATGTAGTGAGGGTTAAAGAACCTGAAATGACTGGTGATCTGATGATCCAAAATCAGGATGTTTGTTTGATGGTAACCTCAGACATAGTACCGTTTCAAGATGTCTGAATTGATGAGTTGCGGAAATTCATCGTCGTCCATTTCCTGTAATCTGAAAGTGCCTCCTGTCAATATCTCCTTGACAATAAACGGGCCTTCCCAGTTTGGGGAGAATTTTCCTTTTGACTGAGCTTGGTTGTCAACGATCTTCTTCGAAACTAAGTCGTGTTGTTTGAAATGTCGTAGTCGGACTTTTCTGTTGTATGATCTTCTTTACAAGTAGAGGGCCGCTCATGTGTGGGCCATATATTCCCCCATGGATTTCATCCATGAGCCTCTGAGCTTGGTCCTCGTCTAGACATCTGAGGAGACCTCGTTCTGCATCTCTTTTGTAGAGTGCATCTCCGCTCAGGTAGAATTTCATAGCAAGTCGATGGATTTTCCATCTCTTTTGTAGAGTGCATCTCCGCTCAAGTAGAATTTCATAGCAAGTCGATGGATCCGCTTTCTTTCAGTCGGGATCGCCTCAGCGGGTGTAGATCTATCTTGTGAGTGCTCATTGATATGCTGATATTAAAGGTGCTAGATGGGAGGTAGCTCATCTGATACTTCTCCAATGTATTCCCATAGGCTGGAGCCTTTTGTTGGGTAAATGTGAGGGTTGTCATGTATGTTGATCAAGGAGGCCAAGGTTGCTAACGCATCCGCAAAATCATTCCTATTTTGAGGAAGGATTTTTCTTCAAACCCCGAAGCCATCTGTAGAACCTGCCGATGGTAAGGCAGCAACTGTAGAACCTGTTGAAGAGTTTTTTTTTATTTTCTTCTTTTTTTTCTTTTTTTTTCTTTTTTTATGCATTCGATCGTGGAAAAGAGCAATATAACTCACTGACAGGTAGCTCTGGCATTGATGAGGCCGAATGACTATCGTCTGGAGCAAAGGGCTCCCCAAGGAGTGATGAATGCAGTTTTCTCACGATCCTTTTCAGCAACCATGATTTGATGGTACCCTGCAAAGCAATCCGCAAAGGAGTACATGTCATACTGAGTCGTATTGTCAATGAGTATGTGGATGAATGGGACGGGAAAGCTATCTTTGAGATAAGGTTTGTTCAGATCACTGTAATCCACGTAAACTCGCACCTCTGCTCCGGGTTCCGGCATGGGGACTATGTTGGATAGCCATTCAGGGTATGCTGACACCATAATGATGTCGACTTGAAATTGTTTCATAATTTCTTCTTTAACTTTTAACCTACACTCAGGTTTTAATCGCCTGAGCTTCTGCCTGACTGACTTGAATCCCCCTTTGATGGGAAGACGATGAATGAAAATGTCCGTGGATTAACCGACCATGTCTTCGTGAGACCATGAAAACGCATCCTGGAATAGTGTCAATAGAGTAACCATGTCATTCCGTTGGTTTGGAGTGAGGTCCGTACCAATCTGGATTTGTTTGGGGTTTTCTAAAGTTTTGAGGTTTAAAAGAGGTGGTTTGATCAAGATTTGGCTTGGGTTTGTCTTCGACTCATTCTTTGATCTCCTTAGGTATCTCATAGTCCTCTTGTACTTCCATCAAGTCTGAGTCCAACTTTACATCAAAGTTACAGTCCTTGTGGAGAATAGGCACCTCATCAGCAAGTCTAGGCACATCTAACTTTAGAGTCCTGAACCAATCATGTTCTCACTTAATATATGAAACTGTTCAATCACACAAAGTGTTATCATGTAATGACAAAAGTAACTGCTAATACTGTACAGAAAAAGTAAGCAGTTATTGCTATCTACAGGGCAGAATGAGTTTCTGCCCGTTTTACCATTGTCGACCAATACAAGGAGCGCTGCTCCAATTGTCGAGGACAAAGTCCTGGTGGACTGCAGTGATGGAGGGGTTGTCATTGTCCTCCCTATCCCGAATGATGGCCATTATGGCTGAGCAATCATCGTCTGGGGTGTATCTGTTTGTATGTTCATCATGGACAATGACGTGTATGCCTGACATCATTCTGACAATGTTTTGTTTAATTCTTCGTTCCTCTTCTTCCACTCTAGGGTCTGGAACAAAGACTTCTTTCTGCTTTATCGGTATCGGCTTGGGAAATAACATAGCCATTATGCTGGCTGGTACCTTTACAGGAGGTTGTGCGGACTCAGGAGTTATAGGTGGAGACAATCGTTGTGTGGATGAAAGAATCTGTCTGTGCTTATGAGGAGTCCTACGACTGGAACTAGCAGTATCCGGACCTTGGATTCCTCCTTGTGCGGAGGATTCAGAATGTACGGGTATCCTTGTACCTTGAGTAGATTGGTGTAGTTCCTTGAACATAACAGCCAACTCTGTAATTTGATAGCTTAATCTTTTGAACTCCTCGCGAGAGACAGGAGTAGGATTAGGCTGGGCATTTTTATCCATGTCTGACTGTGGGCTTAATGCCCTTTTGGACTTTAAACTGGTAACGGGACTGATTGCTTCCCTGTGAAAGACTTGCATAGTTTAGTCTTTAGGGAATGCGTGTATAATAACATGCTATGTGATGTGTCCATTTTAGGAACTTTATCCTGCAAAATGGATGTCAGCTGTTTGTAGCATGTCAATTTGTATCTGTACACATTTCTTCATACTTTTCATTACATGGAGATAGATATGGAATGTAATTACAAGTAATTGTGTTTACAAGTAATAGAAATGAGAGAGCATGAAGAGACTTTCCTCTGTTTGGGGTTTATCAGAGGCTGACCTATCTTAGGTTACTCTCACGGCTTTTTGGCATAAAGGTTCCCAAATCATCGCAATTTACTCAAGGGAAAGTAATCCGGTCTTTCAACTGGATCAAATTTGGGTGGTGCCTTTCCTGAGCCTTGGGGAATTAGTCTTCCCATAAGTCCAATATTCAAACACCGACGGGATAGCCTCTTGGTGGAGAGACCACACAACATACATTCATATACATCGCGTCTCACCGTATAAAAATAATGACATGTGCGAAGCACTAATATCACAAGCAGATATGGTGCGAAGCACTAAGTGCAATAAGGAAATGCATTTGTACACATTCATCATAAATGTAAATGCAACATCCACACATAAGCAGAGTCGCCACCTGTCGACGTCGGGATTTTTGAATTGTCCCTTTCCGTTACTTGTTCTTTGGTGTTCTCATTTTAGGTGAGATTTGTTTGAAAAAAAAAGTGAAAAAGGTTCGACATGTATAATGTCGACGATGGACTGTTAAGAGTCGCCAGTTGGTTTTGTAAATGGTTGTAACAACACAACCGAGAAAAGGTTTGCACATTGACCCAGTGATGTGACACTGCTAAACGGGTCGGTGAAACCGAGATTCATTAAGGTCTGGGGACTTGGTTATGCGAAGGGAAGGTGTTAGGCACCCTCCCGACATCCGTGTTACCACGATGACCGCCTATTTTCAAGAAAATATTATCTGAATGTGTGTGTGGGGGGTCAATGTGCTGTTATTTGGAAGTAGTGCGAGGCCTCGTTCGCACCTATACACACAGGGTTTGAATTTATATAAAAATTCAGTTTTTAGCAAGATATTGCAGTGATGTTTTATAAAAGAGGTTTTTCAAACCCTGATGCTCAATAGTAATTGAGACCTTTTGATACTTCCATTTTATTAAGTGTTCGGCTTGATTGATTTTATTTTCGAGATGCGAAGCATCTATAAGAAAATAATGTACAAAATAATGTCGACTTCCTCGTGGGTATGAAAACCATCTGAGGAAATTCAGACACCGCAGAATAATTTACAAGCTGCTTACAGCTGAAAATGTCCATCACGGGAACCGAATCTAGATCTAATAGGTTGAATCTGTGATCACATGATTCCTAAGCGCACATGATACCGTACTTTGTATGAAAGAAGTAAGCAGGTATATATATATATATATAAAAGTTGTAAATATATATATACAGACATGATCACCAACCACGAAGCACCTCCATGGGGGATCAAAAAATGTAAATAAAGCAGTAAAAGCTATCAACCGCCATGGAGGAAACTCCAGGCGGGATGAAACGTAAATAAAGTTGTAAAGCTGTGATAACCCGAGATTTCGAATAATCAAAATTTTACAAATAATTTTTTTTACTTAATATTAATATTGATTATCAATTTTGTGACAAGTATCTGTGATACGAGTCTCGAGAAGGTCAATTTGTATATTGACTAATAAATTTCGAGTAGTTGTGCTTAACCGCTTCAGAAACCCTAACCATAATTTCTGGAAAAGGATTCGATAGAAAATATAATTAAAAAAATTATATTAATGAGTACGCGTTGGTATTATTTAGAATTATTGAACAATGATTGATCGGATAAGATTTAAAATTATAAACCCTAATAAGATATTAGAAACCCTAATCTCAGGATTAGAAACCCTAACGCGCAGTTAGAAACCCTAATCAAAAGTCGAGAAACCCTAATTTTTAATTTGGGAATCCTAAAACCCTAATTAGAAAACCCTAATCCTAATTGGGAAGCCTAATGGGTGTATTAAACTTTAATTTGATTAGAAAACCCTAATTATATTTTAGTTATCTTAATTTCTATTTTTCAAACCCTAATTGTAATTTAGAAATTTTAATTTTCTAATTAAAACCCAAAATTCATATTCGGAATATCTAAACCCTAATTAGGCAACCCTAATCCTAATTGGAAGGCCTAATATATTTTTTAAACGTTGATATGATTAGGATAACCTAATTTAATTAAGAAACCCTAATTTTAATTTTAAATTCTTAATTTTTTATTCTTAAACCCTAATTAGAAAATTTTAGAATTTGATGTTTTAAAACCTAAGGGTTAGAACCTTAGGGTTAAACCCTAAGGGTTTGTACAAATGTCAAGTATGCCCTTAAATTTATTTTGTAAATGACCAAAATGCCTTTTTTATATTCTTTAATTAGCTAACTTATAAAAATATCAAGAGCTTTAGTTGTTGAACCACTACTTTGACTTTGTGAGACAACATCTCAGCCTCCCAGCCAAAAAAATCACATATCCAAGCAACGTATAAGCTTATATAAGAGATTTAGAGGGAGAAAGTCCATTTTATTAGCCATTTTGCATATAAGCTCTCACTAACTCTCTCTCTCTCTCTCTTATACCTCCGAAAATTTCAAGTTTTTCAGTCATATAAACAGCCCATTAATAACCCAAGATCAGATTGGAGAGAATAGATCAAGATTGGAACAAGAGAGGTATAAACCCTAGTTCACCTTTTGATCTTAAATGCTAAGAAAAATTTTGTGTTTTTGTCTTTAGAATATTGCTAATGGATGTTTTATGAAGATCTAAGATGATCTATCATGAATCCATGGTATCAAAGTGCCTTAAAATGATGTTTTTCAAAATCTGTTCTTTAACATTTTCAGTGGTCTGACAAGAAATGTCAGTCGCTCTAGATCTTTCTGTGTTTACGATTTTTGATGTTTTAAAGTTGTTATGTGTAGCTTGTAATGTTGTCTTTAAGCTTCAAGTGGAATCAGTATCATTTGATATCTGGATATGAAGTTACTAACGGTCAAAACCCGTTGACCGGGCATGACCAAGCACAATCTGGGCAACCCAGAAATTTAAAATATCCGTCTGACAAGATTTTTAAGCCTCTTGATCTGTCAAGTTTTTAGTGTTATGTTGATATTGTTGTAACATACTTGTAGTCTATTATATGTTCATTGATCCATGGTTTTAGATCATTTATATCATCAACATATCAAGTGTAGTGAGTGGTCAAACCTGACAAGTTAAGCACAAAGTGTTGTTTCTGGAAACCCAGAAACAGTAGAAGTAGTTTTTCTGACAACCTTTGACCAGATTTAATCTGGCGATTGTGATGTTGTTGGGCTGCGATATGGACATCTCGTTGTTCCTTGGCAAAAATTCTACATGTATGAATCATAAAAACACAAAACCAATTATTAGAACCTAGAAATATTTGGACTGGATAGTACCGAAATGAATCGCTCGGGTTTTAGAAAACCCGAGGACACGTCCCCGATGTGATTTTAGGATGGTCGGAACTTCATGATCTGATGTTTTGTGATCGAGTTGTCGATTGGTAATTGTAGTATTACATGTCCACTACTTGACCAAAGTTTCAGTTAGCCCAGAAACGATTTTAAACCGAGAATTTAAGCCAGTCAAACATGACCCATTGTATTGCCGGTTGTCAGTGTTCTTAAGCTCAAGAACACCAACAGCGATGCTAAGTGTCGCTAAAGGGCTATAGCGACGGTTTTATTTATTTTATTTTCTGAATATTCCAGAAATTATTTAAAAATAGAAATAAATTTTAAAAATTACCAAAAAATGGTTTTAAAAATTATTTTAAATTATGAAAATACTTTTTGACTATTTGGAATATTTTTCATTAATAATTATAATTATTTGAATATTAATGTTATTTAATTTATTTAATTAGTGTATTAAATAAATTAGAGAAGAATGATTTAATATTATGAAAAATCATTTTAAATAAGAATAATGTATTTAAAAATATTTTGAGTTATAAAATACAAACTTTTAATATTTTTGGAGAATTTTCATTAATAAATTAATATTAATGATATTAGATTTATTTAATTATTAAATTAAATAAATAAGATAAAAATGATTTTATTGATTTAAAAATCATTTTAAATAAGAATAAAGTGTTAGAAAATATTTGGGATTTTAAAATATAATTTTCTATATTTTGGAGAATTCTCATTAATAAATTAATAATAATGATATTAGATTTATTTGATTATTATATTAAATAAAGGAATTAAATATGATTTTATTGAATTAAAAATCATTTAAAAATGAGAAAATTGATTTAAAAGTATTTTAAGTTATAATTAATGACTTTTAATATTTGATAATAATTTCATTAATATTTAAATATTAATGGTGATGGTTTAAAATGATTTTAATTACTTTAAAAATCATTTTAGTAGAATATTAATGATTTAAAAATATTTTAAGTTATTAGTAATAACTTTAATATTTTGGCAATTATAACATTAATATTTTTATATTATTTAATATTAATGATAATAAGATTATTTGATAATTAAGTCAATTAAAAATGATTTAAGTGTTTGAAAATATATTATAAATTATAATAATTGTTTATAAATTATTAAAAGTTTCCGAAAAATATTATAAATGATATTTAACTTATCTTATATAATATTGAAGCTTAGAGACCAAAATTAATTGACAACAACTGTGTTAGTTGTCGGATAGGGTGATCAAAACACCAAAATGAGACCGAAGTCCAATCAGATCGAACTAGTTAGATTTGATAAGTGTTTATAAAAGTTATAAACACTGATGTGACTATGTGGTAATGTGTCTAGGAGAAGTTTGATTGTAGAATACAGTGTTACGTGTTATGAAATATTGTGCTAATTGTGAGACCGATGCTATTGGATTATAGGTGTTACGAACGCAGATAAGTTTATTGTGTAGCTGTAATCAACGCGGAAGGCAAGTTTCCTAACTCAACCTTGAGTTATATTCATTCAATTATTATAGTGGTTAATTATTGCTAATTATACCACATCCACGGATTTATTGGTAATTATTCGCAGTTAGTGCATATTTAATAATTCAAATTGAATTACTGATTCTGAAAATATATTCGTAGAATAACTATTGTTGGATATTTAAATTCGTAGAAGCTAATATTGACAGTACAGATAATTCATGTTTATTGTCGAATTATGTTGAGAAATGTCTTAGCCAATTATTCTGGACTAGAAGAAAATTTGTTAAAACTTGATAGGTTCGATAAGAGATTTTAATTATTATTGACAGATCGATACCAATTATTTCGGCTAGATCAAGAAGTAATTAGAATTTGAAATCACAGTATTTCGTTGTTAAATCAAAATCTTGATTCTGAGACTGAGAAGAACATCCTTTTATATAAAGGGAACATTTTAGGTCGTATATTCGACCATTGCGCACTGTTAAGTATTATGCATAATATAGGGTACAAGGAGTTGGCCGACTCTAAGTACTTGCAGAGGGGTATGATTTAATCTTTATAGTTATCTGATACTCCTGCGTATGTATCAAAGTAAATCTTTGATAGATACTCGAGAAAAGAAGTTCAAGATCCAATGGATCACTCAGCATAAATCTGGAAAACATTCCACTTTGTAATTGCGTAGAATTGATTCTTGATTATTCATTAGAATATCGCAGAAACTTTGAAAGCGTTGTAGTCTTTCATTATCAAATTATTGTGTTGCCTAGAATACGAGAAGACTTGTTATTGATTAACAATTTTTTCAGCTATTTCAAAGTTCACCGAACTTTGGTTTCATTCTATCAAAATAGATAGTCTGTTCTTGTTGATTCATATACATTTATTGTATGTCTTAACTTGCGGGGCAAACTTGTTGCTCACCCTTGCTAAATAAAATATTTCAGTTAGGATGGAAGAGGCCAGCGGATCGAAAAAGAACAAAGGCAAAGGCAAGATACTGGAGTAGTATAATGAACAGTATTATTATGTTGTATTGTATTGTAAACCCTTTTTATATATCTAAGGGGTATTTCTGTAATGTTAAGGTTAGTGGACCTGGGACTTATGTATTAACAACATATGTTAATGACTTATGTATTCCTATTTATATATGAATGGGTAGTTAAATGGTATTATATGGTGGATCGTGAACACCAAACTCGGGGGTCAGGTAACCCGGATTTGGGGGTGTCACAGGTTGGTATCAAAGCTGTAGTGACCAAGGCGTCACAGGTGTAAGACCCCGAATTTTATGAAATAAAAGTATTCAATTTTTCTTATAATTACTATTCAGTAAATGGTTAAATTGATAAAAGTTAAAGTTAAGGGTGATATATGAATTTTTTTTTCAAAATACACAAGTGGTTATAAAATATTCATTGTTGTCGGGGAATATTCGTTTGGTCGTGGAATATTCTTTACGTCAGAATAATATTACGACGACGCGTGACCATTTGTGGGCCCCATAATGTAATAATCGTCGGATGAAGAAAACCACAAAATTAAGTTTTTATAAATAACAGGCTACAGAATCGTTCATCAATTAACACTGTTGGAATACCCGGTGGTTAAAATACAGTAATACGCGTGTTGTACAGTAGCACACGATTTTACACAGTATTTTTGAATTATTGATCTTTACGTAAGAAGGCACTACTCAATAATTATTACAATAATTACTGTTTAATATTTTATTTTATTGGTTCAATAATTGTTTCGTTGATATTGTATATTATTGTTGTTTCAATAATTGTCACTGCACAATATTTCTCATTATCAGATCAATAATTTATATTATTTGAATAATATTATTAGATAGCATTATTGGCAATGTCTAGAAAGTTCTGTCAAGGAGAGGTTTGGTCACCTAATTGCGCGCCAGTAAGGAGAAATTCTTATTGAAAAGCCCCCTCTTTCCACGAACTACCGTTGTCATAATTGTGATTCTGTAATATTATTTGTGAATAATTAATTATTGATTTATATGATAAGAAAATATTTATTTGATGTGGATATAAATGATGGATTTATTTATGTGGTTATAAATGAAGGAATTAATGTTGAGGTATTTTATCAGTATTTTTATCAGAATGAAGGTATTAAAAATTAAATCATTGTTTTTGAGATATATTACGTGACATATAATTTTTAATCCGACCGTTGGATCGTTGTAATTTTTGGATATGTTATACATATATAAGTTGAGTATATGTCCACAAATTTTGAACCGTTAAAAATGAACGTATGATTTGTTATGAATTTTAAGAGGTGAATGGTTCAGAAATTGTTGAAATATTCGAATTTAGCATTTTGGTGGAAAATTCTAGAATTGAGTGGGCCCCACTTGTGGTTGGTGAAGAAATGTGCTGAATTTTATTTCAAATGTGGTGGGTGGGAATAGTAGCAGGTAAAGCCATCAAAGTTAAAGGTCAAGTCTCGCTAAAAATTTTCCTATAAATAGAGGGCTAAGTTAGAATTGAAAATCACACCAGAAACAAGTTTTCTTTCTCTCTATATTACCAAGCATATTTTTGAGAGTATTTAGATACTTTGAGAGTTGCTATTTAGTAGAAATTTCCTTCAGTTTTTCATCCGATATTCCAGTCAGAAGTACTGCTCTTTTGAGGTAAGGGATTTTAAGGGTTATTATGTTTTTCAGTTCGTACTTCTTCTGACCTTCAAAAAATTCTGAAAAAAATTGAAATGATATGTTGATGAGTTTTATTTATTGTGTCCAAAAATTGTGATTTTTGGATGTATAGATTAAGAGTTATGAATTTTATGAGAAAAGACTATTTTAAAAGTAACCGCTTATAACTCCTTATGGTTAACTCCAAAATTGATGAAAGTTTTATTGGGAGTACATCTATATAATATCAGTGTACTCTGTGAATTTTGGATAAAAGTACAATTTATGATAAATGTCTAAATATTCGGCGGTTTTGGCCATATGAAAAATAGTAAATGAATTTTAAAAATTCTAAGGAAAATATATGTTCAATATGGGACTATATTTCGCTAAATCGGAGAAAAGAAATATTTTTGGAACTGATTTGGTATTTTTCATGAAAATGGACTAGTTATGAAGAAATGAGTTAAATATGTTATATGAAGGAAGAAAATTGAAAAATATGATTTTATGGCTTGAGAATCATATATGTGGTATATGCAGATTTTTGATGAGGGTTTTGGTTATTGGTGATGAAATCTTATAAGTTTGGCATTTTATGATGATTAAATGCATTATTTAGTAAAGTGTAATCAATTAAAATAAATTGTTTATAAGTTTAAGAAATGTTATTCTTTCAATATCATTATACCGAAATATTGGTATGGATTTTATTGTGGAATTTCTACCTTTTTGTGTCAGGGTTACTATTCACGAGTTACTATTCACGGGTACTATTCACTACAAAATTGGTTTCTTTTTCTAACCAAATTATAGTTGATTTATGAATATTACTCTGGAGATTAAAACTATATATTGATTATATTGATTTTATTATCATATATAATATTTTTATAACCCTGATATTGAAATTCTCTTTCACTAGAGTGTAAAGATGAGTAGATTATTGGTATAATCATGACTAAGGTTTTCTTTGGCCAGTAGTGAAAAGTTGAATTGTGACTGGTATGATCATGACCATTGAATTTATAATTGAATATCTTTAGCTTAAGTGCAAAGGTGAATTGATCAACATGATTATAATTATTATTTATATAAATTCTGAAATGATTATATATTTCTTTGAGATATTAATATATTTGGCTTGTAGTGCAAATATGAACTGTTGAGGAATATCTTTGGCTCAGTAGTGCAAAGATGAATCATTAATGAATATCTTTGGCCCGTAGTAAAAAAGATGACCGTTGTTGAATATCTTTGGCCATTAGTGCGTAAGATGAACTATGGATGAATATCTTTGGCCCGTAGTGTAAAGATGAATTTATTAGTATGATTATGAACAGAAACTATGATTTGGTATAACCATGATCTTTGATGTTTCAAGTAAAGACATGTGATGAAAATTATATTCGTCCTGGGTACGAAGAGAATTTAGAATCACAATTATGATTATGAGATATTCATATAATTGTGGAAAGGAACTGTTGATTGATGTTACTGAGGATAAAACATTGTTGGTGGACTTTTAACATGGAGAAGATAATAGAATTGTATTGTCTATTTGACTCTTCTAATGGATTCGCTTCGTTCACGCAACTATGGTTGAAATTTTTATCATCTACCATATGTTCTAAATCTACGATTTGTTATTGATGAAGGCTATTGATAATTTAATTATCTTTAGTCATGATATTCTTTATCGAAGCTAGTTGTGCTCACCCTTTTGCTTCATAATTCCTTTCGTGTAATAAAAGTGTAATTTGGGTCGGAGCGGGGGTAACAAGGAATAGAACGGTGGTCTCTAGCTGTGGAGTTCTCCCTAAACAGTATAGAAAAGTGTGTTGTATACATCTTTTTGTAGTTATATTTGGTGAATCATATAGGGAGAGGCGAACCCAACGTTGGAAGGGTGTTTTGCCGCTATCATACAAGATGTCTAATGACATACAACCTCGTGTCATAACAAGACAGGGTTGTGCACATCCACTTGCTGAGTATATTTACGAGCACTACCTATATAATCTTTGTGTTTGTTTGAAGTATAATTCTCAATTTGAGACAGTGGAGATAATGATAAGTCAAGAGAAGACTCACCATTGGGAAGAATATGATAGTAATCTTCTCATTTTTCTTTGGGGTCTATTGGGTCAACCAAGGATAATTCTGTGGCCTTGTGATATCTATCATAACCTAGAAGCATGGCCTCCCATGTACGAAGGTTTCCTTGAGTTTCTAAAACAGTTTTTGACTATACATTTATGTAAGGTGTCATTGTGACGTGCTATCCAAGGTTGGGATGAGAGTCACAGTTGGTATATATATTTGTATCCAAACTCACAGTATATGTGTTGTTGTATTTTGCACGACAATTGTTGTAATAAAGTTTTAGTTGTTTTCTGTACCATGTATTTGGCGACTCAGAATGGGTTGGATAGAATGGACCTATTTTGGGGTTGTCACAACAGGCTATAGGTTATAAACCTAAGTGGGGTGGGGGAAAACCCTAGGATTATAACCATAAGCGATAGAGAAAACTCATTTAGAGTTCTAAGTGAAGGATTGCCAAAATGAATCAATAGTGAGATAAGTGTACACATAGTGTGAGAAGTTTGTACTGGTGAAGTATTAATCAAGTTGTTTAAACTGATTGTAGGATGTTTGGAGAAGATAAGATGAGTACGGAGATTCCAGCGGTTGTCGTACCAGTGCCAGTAGCCGAGGTGCCAGCACAGAGTGAATCAGTGGAAGAAGTAGGAAAAGATGAACCTATGGTCAATCTGGGGAGTGATCATGACGATTATCCTGAGATGTATCTGAGTGGAGATGAGGAGGCAGAGTCTGAGCCAACTAAGGTAGAGTTAAAGAATAAGACTAAAGTTGAAGAACAAGATCAACTAGCTGCAGAAGTTCAAGAACTCCGGAGTAAGGCATTTCTCTTGGAGGAACTGTGGAAGACGGAGCGAGCGTTACTTGAAATGACTGAAGAAAGGAACGACCTCAAGGCGCAGGTGGACAGAATGAAGGCTGAAGGTGGTGGATCATCTGAAGGAACCAACAAGAAGGACAAGAAGAAGAGGAAGAGGGACAACGACATCCCTAATTCTGAAAAGTAAAGCCCGAAGAAGAAGCAAGCCTGTAGCAAGTGTGGGAAGACTCACGCGGGAGAATGCATGATGTGGAAGAATGTGTAATTCAATTGTAAGCAGGAAGGACATATTTCTCTGCATTGTCCTAAGACAAATTTGAGGAAGTGTTTTTCATGTGGGAAAACGGGTCACAGATTCAACAAGTGTCCCAACAAGAAGAAGACTGGTGAAGGGAGTGGTCGGTAGATAATCTAGATATATGTGGTAGTACCTTTTGGTAGTAGATTATGATATTAAGTGTTGTAATATCGAAACATTTATGTGAACATATGTAAATATAAATATGTTGTATGAATGAAATCTTTATTTTCTATATGAATATAACATTAAGATTAATTTGTATGTTCTTAAAACTCATACTTATGGTAAGTTAATGACTCATAATTATATGAAATGTTTTGAACCATTCAGCGAATGGACGCCAAAGGTCTGACTAGGATAAGTTCATACACTCATATAATTGTGGCAAGTTCCTGAACTCATAAGTGTGGTAAGTTTGACGAATTGGTAATAACTGTGTGTGAATGGAGAATAGCAACTTTTTGTGTAAAGTTGTGTTGTTAATCCTAATATGATTTAAAAAGGTATAGTAATATGTGTCAAGTACTAAATGTACTATGTGTTATTTGAATAAATATGCGATTATGTGAGAATTAATATAAGATTTTTATTTAAATCACATCGTGCCGCCTAGACGACAGAATCGAAACCAACGGGAAGAGCAATCGGTAAATAACGAAGGAGGTCAAGATGACCCGATGCAAAACTTTGCGGATATGTTAGCCCAAGCTATGGAGAATAGAGCTCCAGCTGCAAGAGGAAGAGAGAGGAATTAGCCAGCTGACAGATTGGCTAACTTCAAAGACTTTAAAGCGGTAGGACCGCCTGAATTCAAAGGGACCACAGATCCGATTGAAGCCCAAACGTGGGTGAAGGAGATGGAGAAAGCATTCGTTATTGCCAGAGTAGCAGAAAAGCAAAAGACAACTTTTGCAACATATCTGATGACGGGAGAAGCTAATTACTGGCGGGAGACTAATCAGCCAAGAGTTGGTACAGCGGTGGTGTTGTGGACAAGATTCAAGGAGTTATTCTTTGAGAATTACTTTTTGCTGAGTATGAAATCTAGGATGGAAGTTAAAATTCTAGAATTGAAGCAAGACAACATATTGGTAACAGAATATGCTGCCAAATTCAATGAGTTAGCAAGATTTTCACCTCATCAGATGGACACAGAGGCGAGAAAAGCGAGAAGATTCGAGAACGGACTGAAGCCGGGGATATTCAACAAGGTAGCGGTATTGTAGATCAATACGTTCGCGGCTTTAATGGAGAAAGCGTTAATTGTTGAAGGAGGGAGCGAAGCTGCATCTCGATTTCATTAGGAGAAGAAGAAGAAGACCAATGATTGTAGAAGCTGTGGTGGTAGTAATCCGAATAAGAGGAAATGGAGTGAGAATACCCAGTCAAGTATTAAAACAGAAGATAATAGGAAAGGAAGGGAGCCATGTTTGAATTGTGGGAAGAACCATGATGGAGTTTGCCTGAAGAAGAAGGGAGTTTGCTATAACTGCGGGCAATAGGGGAACATGTCGCCCAATTTTCCCAGTCCAAAGAAGATACAAGGTTGTTATGCCTAAGGATCAACTGACCATATGGTACAGAACTATCCAAAGAAGAATGCTGAGAAGGAAAGTGTCAACAAGGGACCCAGTAGCGGAACCTTGGCAACTCGAGGACCTGCACAGCTAGGAAGACCAATAGCCCGTACATTCAACATGACGGCGCAGGATGCATTTGTAAGACCCCAACTTATTATAAATAAATTAAATTTTCCTCTATTCATTATTCTAAATTAATAAGGGTTAATTTTATATAATGCTTTGGTTATGGGTGAAATGTGCAAAGTTTACAAAATAAGCAAGTGGTTATAAAATATTCATTATTGTCGGGGAATATTCGTTTGGTCGTAGAATATTCTTTTTGTCGGGAATCTCGCATTTACTGGCGCTTGATCATTTGTGGGCCCCATAACGTGAAAAACGGTTGGATGAAGGAAAACGACAAAGATTGAGTTTTATAAATAACGGCATAAATTGTTACCGTTAACACTGTTGGGTTACCTGGTGGTTAAAATACAAGAATTTATGTGTGTCGTTTGCGAGCTTACACAGTGTTACATGTGTTGTTGTTGAATTATTGATTAACGTAAGAAGGCACTACTCAATAATTGTTACAAAGAATTATCATTCATTATTTTATTGCTGCAATAATTGCTGTGTTGATATTTATATTATTATTGTTTCAATAATTGTCATTGCACAATATTTTCCATTATCAGATCAATAATTCATATTATTTGAATAATATTATCAGATAACATTATTGGCAATGTCTAGAAAGTTCTGTCTAAGGAGAGGTTTGGTCACCTAATTCATGCCAAGAAAGAGAAATCCTTATTGGAAGCCCCTCTATCCCAGGGGAACTACGGGTTACAAGATCTTTGTGATTCTGTAATATTATTTTTGAATAATTAATTATTGATTATTATGATAAAGAAAATATTCATTTTATGTGGATATAGATGGAGAAAATTTTTAATGTGACAATTGTTGAAAATTAATATTTTATCTTTTCTGATAAAATAATTCATTTAAATATATTATTTTAATAATATATTAACGGTGATATTTTACAATGAATGTGGGATATATGAGTATATGAGGAGGAAGAGTATTTTGTGGCATTAAATGTTTAACACATATTTTGTGTGTCAGAGACACAATTCTTGACCGAAAAATTGATTATACTATAAAATCGCCTGCTTATGGATTTTGGTCAATTACATTTGGAATTTGGAAAACCTTTCTTTCAGTAAAGTTGTAGAGAATTGAAATTCCTATAAAAAGCCGTGAGATTCAATTTTTCCGATAAAAGGGCTATTTATTGTGAATTATTGAAGTTAGGAGTTCAAATAATTGATTGTTGGAAATTTTAATTATTTTATTTAAGAAAAACGTTTTTGTGGTTGTTGGCACATGGGTGGGTGTCATGTTTTGACCAAAGAAGGTGCTAAGGAAGTTAAGAAAGAATATTATTATTTTATTAATTTAGTCTCCTTTGGCGTTCTAACATTTTCCTATAAATAGAGGGCTAAGTTAGAATTGAAAATCACACCAAAAACAAAGTTTTCTCTCTCTATATTATCGAGCGTATTCTTGTGAGTATACTTTGAGTGTTGCTATAAGGTGCGAGTTTCTGTCAGCACTATACCGAAATTCAGTCAGAAGTACGGTTATTTTGAGGTAAAGGATGTTATTTCTTTCGCAAATGATATTATTTTCTTCAATATCATTATGCCGAAGTATTGGTGAACTTTTTAATCAAATTTGGAACTTGTTGTGTCGGGGTTACTATTCACGTATACTCAAGACTATTCACGATATACGGCACTATTCACTTAATCGTCACTATTCATTAGAAAATGAAAATTTTCCTTTTTGTCCAAGATGTCTATTTTGGCTACTATCTTTGATTGTATCCATGTTTTGATCGTTATTTTTGAGTTCTGTTTCAAAATCGTTTATTATGAAGTATTATTGATCTTGGATAAACTGTTAAACGAATTCCTAATATTTGTTCTTCTATCTTACTGGATTCGTTCTCTAAAATGTTTTTCATCATCCTCAGTCCTTAATGGTGATACTTGATGAATATCTTTGGCCTATAGTGCAAAGATGAATGATTAAACTGATGAATCTCTTTGGCTCGTAGTGCAAAGATGAACAGGTGTTGAGATGAACATGACCAACTGGTGATACAAATGAATATCTTTGTCCTATAGTGCAAAGATGATTAAAGATGAATATTGATTGTTGTTACAGGGATAAAATATTGATGATGGACTTTTAAACCTTAGAAGACAGTAGAATTCTTTCTCTACGTGACTCTTCTAATGGATTCTTGTTCATTGCATTTGTTGATCTAAAACTTGTTGTCTATTATATTTTATCAGATTTTTCCCTGTTGAAGACTAACGATAATTTGTTGTATATTATCTTAGTCATAATATTCTTTACTGGGCTAGTTGAGCTCACCCTTTCCTTTTTGTTCCATTTTCTTCTCAGGAGGTGAGAACATAGCAGGATCGAGTCGGGGTATGGAGTGATGGTTCTAGGAAGATGTTTTAGTAGTCCTCACTATTTCTATAAAATAGTGTTTGAATAATTGTAATGAGGACTTATTTGCGTGTGGATATTGTCTAGAAGACAATATTTGTATTTAAACTCACAGTATGTATTGTCGTATTTCACACGACATTTGTATTATTGAAGTAGTAGTTTGCTTTATGTACCATGTATTTGGCGACTCAGAATGGGTGTTGTCTACCTATTTTGGGGGCGTCACAGCATTGGCTACTCAGGAGGTGGCAGCAGGTAATGATTTCATTTAGAAATTTAATTACGCGAGTAAATCTAGTTAGATAATTACTGTGGATTATTTTCTTTTATAGATTCAAGTCACAAGTTAGAATTTGAAACACAAATGAATATTGTGTTGATAAAAAGAATTAATTATACAACTTTAAAAGATTGTAGAGAATAAGAAAGCGGTGATTCCGAGGACGGAATCCTTTTAAGGAAGGGTGAATGTGATAACCCGAGATTTCGAATAATCAAAATTTTACAAATAGTTTTTTTTTAATTAATATTAATATTGATTATCAATTTTGTGACAAGTATCTGTGGTATGATTCTCGAGAAGATCAATTTGTATATTGACTAATAAATTTAGAGTAGAGTTGTGCTTAACCGCTTTAGAAACCCTAACCCTAATTTCTGGAAAGGGATTCGATAGAAAATATAATTAAAAAATTATATTAATGAGTACGCGTTGGTATTATTTAGAATTATTGAACAATGACTGATCGGATAAGGTTTAAAATTATAAACCCTAATAAGATATTAGAAACCCTAATCTCAGGATTAGAAACCCTAACGCGCAGTTAGAAATCCTAATCGAAAGCCGGGAAACCCTAATTTTAAATTTGGGAATCCTAAAACCCTAATTAGGAAACCCTAATCCTAATTGGGAAGCCTAATGGGTGTATTAAACTTTAATATGATTAGAAAACCCTAATTATATTTTAGTTATCTTAATTTCTATTTTTCAAACCCTAATTGCAATTTAGAAATTTTAATTTTTCTAATTAAAACCCTAATTTCATATTCGGGATTTCTAAACCCTAATTAGGCAACCCTAATCCTAATTGGAAGGCCTAATATATTTTCTAAACGTTGATATGATAAGGAAAACCTAATTTAATTAGAAAACCCTAATTTTAATTTTAAATTCTTAATTTTTTATTCTTAAAACCTAATTAGAAAATTTTAGAATTTGATGTTTTAAAACCTAAGGGTTAGAACCTTGGTGTTAAACCCTAAGGGTTTGTACAAATGTCAAGTATGCCCTTAAATTTATTTTGTAAATGACCAAAATGCCCTTTTTATATTCTTTAATTAGGCAACTTGTATAAATATCAAGAGCTTTAGTTGTTGAACCACTACTTTGACTTTGTGAGACAACATCTCAGCCTCCCAGTTGAAAAAATCATAGATCCAAGCAACTAATAAGCTTATATAAGAGATTTAGATAGAGAAAGTCCATTTTATTAGCTATTTTGCATACAAGCTCTCACCAACTCTCTCTCTCTCTTTTAACTCCGAAAATTTCAAGTGTTTCATTCACATAAACAACCCATTAATAACCCAAGATCAGATTGGAGAGAATAGATCAAGATTGGAATAAGAGAGGTATAAACCCTAGTTCACCTTTTGATCTTAAATGCTAAGAAAATTTTTGTGTTTTTGTGTTTAGAATCTTGCTAATGGATGTTTTATGAAGATCTATGATGATCTATCATGAATCCATTGCATCAAAGTGCCTTAAAATGATGTTTTTCAAAATCTGTTCTTGAACATTTTCAGTGGTCTGACAAGAAATGTCAGTCGCTCTAGTTCTTTCTGTGTTTACGATTTTTGATGTTTTAAAGTTGTTATGTGTAGCTTGTAATGTTGTCTTTAAGCTTCAAGTGGAATCAGTACCATGTGATATCTGGATATGACGTTATTAACGGTCAAAACCAGTTGACGGGGCAAGACCAAGCACAATCTGGGCAACCCAGAAATTTAAAATATCCGTCTGACAAGATTTTTAAGCCTCTTGATCTGTCAGGTTTTTAGTGTTATGTGGATATTGTTGTAACATACTTGTAGTCTGTTATATGTTCTTTGATTCCATGGTTTTAGATCATTTATATCAACAACATATCAAGTGTAGTGAGTGGTCAAACCTGACCAGTTGAGCACAAAGTGTTGTTTCTGGAAAACCCAGAAACAGTAGAAGCAGTTTCTCTGACAACCTTTGACCAGATTGAATCTGGCGATTGTGATGTTGTTGGGCTGCGATATAGAAATCTCGTTGTTATTTGGCATAAATTCTACATGTATGAATCATAAAAACACAAAACCAATTATCAGAACCTAGAAATATTTGGACTGGATAGTACCAGGTCGAACTGCCTGGGTTTCTGGAAAACCCAGGACACGTTTGACAGTGACTTAGGATGGCCAGAACTTCATGATCTGATGTTTTGTGATCGAGTTGTCGATTGGTAATTGTAGTATTACATGTCCACTACTTGACCAAAGTTTCAGTTAGCCCAAAAATGATTTTAAACCGAGAATTTAAGCCAGACAAACAAGACCCCTTGTACTGCAGGCTGTCAGTGTTCTTAAGCTCAAGAACACCAACAGCGATGCTAAGTGTCGCTAAAGGGCTATAGCGACGGTTTTATTTATTTTATTTTCTGAATATTCCGGAAATTATTTAAAAATAGAAATAAATTCTAAAAATTACCAAAAATGGTTTTAAAAATTATTTTAAAATATGAAAAATACTTTCTGACTATTTGAAATATTTTTTATTAATAATTATAATTATTTGAATATTAATGCTATTTAATTAGTGTATTAAATAAATTAGAGAAAAATGATTTAATATTATAAAAAATCATTTTAAATAAGAATAATGTATTTAAAAATATTTTGAGTTATAAAATATAAATTTTAATATTTTTGAAGAATTTTTATTAATAAATTAATATTAATGATATTAGATTTATTTAATTATTAAATTAAATAAATAAGATAAAATGATTTTATTGATTTAAAAATTATTTTAAATAAGAATAAAGTGTTAGAAAATATTTGGGATTTTAAAATATAATTTTCTATATTTTGTAGAATTCTCATTAATAAATTAATATTAATGATATTAGATTTATTTAATTATTATATTAAATAAATGAATTAAAAATGATTTTATTGAATTAAAAATCATTTAAATATGATAAAATTGATTTAAAAGTATTTTAAGTTATACTTAATGACTTTTAATATTTGGATAATAATTTTATTAATATTTAAATATTAATGGTGATGGTTTAAAAATGATTTTAATTACTTTAAAAATCATTTAAGTAGAATATTAATGATTTAAAAATATTTTAAGTTATTAATAATAACTTTAATATTTTGGCAAGTATAACGTTAATATTTTTATATTATTAAATATTAATGATAATAAGATTATTTGATAATTAAATCATTTAAAAATGATTTAAATGTTTGAAAAATTATTATAAATTATAATAATTGTTTATAAATTATTAAAAGCTTTCGAAAAATATTATAAATGATATTTGACTTATCTTATATAATATTGAAGCTTAGAGACCAAAATTAATTGACAACAACTGTGTTAGTTGTCGGATAGGGTGATCAAAACACCCAAGATGAGACCGAAGTCCAATCAGATCGAACTAGTTAGATTTGATAAGTGTTTATAAAAGTTATAAACACTGATGTGACTATGTGGTAATGTATCTAGGAGAAGTTTGACTGTAGAATACAGTGTTACGTGTTATGAAATATTGTGCTAATTGTGAGACCGATGTTATTGGATTATAGGTCTTACGAACGCAGATAAGTTTATTGTATAGCTGTAATCAACGAAGAAGGCATGTTTCCTAACTCAACCTTGAGTTATATTCATTCAATTATTATAGTGGTTAATTATTGCTAATTATACCACGTCCATGGATTTATTGGTAATTATTCGCAGTTAGTGCATATTTAATAATTCAAATTGAATTACTGATTCTGAAAATATATTCGTAGAATAACTATTGTTGGATATTTAAATTCGTAGAAGCTAATATTGACAGTATAGATAATTCATGTTTATTGTCAAATTATGTTGAGAAATGTCTTAGCTAATTATTATGGACTAGACGAACATTTGTTAAAACTTGATAGGTTCGAGAAGAGATTTCAATTATTATTGACAGATCGATGCCAATTATTTTGGCTAGATCAAGAAGTAATTAGAATTTGAAATCACAGTATTTCGTTGCTAAATCAAAATCTTGATTCTGAAACTGAGAAGAACAACCTTTTATATAAAGGGAACATTTTAGGTCGTATATTCGACCATTGCGCACTGTTAAGTATTGTGCATAATATAGGGTACAAGGAGTTGGCCAGCTCTAAGTACTTGCAGAGGGGTATGATTTAATTTTTATGGTTATATGATTCTCCTGCGTATGTATCAAAGTAAATCTTTGATAGATACCCGAGAAAAGAAGTTCAAGATCCAATGGATCACTCAGCATAAATCTAGAAAACATTCCACTTTGTAATTGCGTAGAATTGATTCTTGATTATTCATTAGAATATCGCAGAAACTTTGAAAGCGTTGTACTCTTTCATCATCAAATTATTGCGTTGCCTAGAATACGAGAAGACTTTTTATTGATTAACGATTTGTTCAGCTATTTCAAAGTTCACCGAACTTTAGTTTCATTCTATCAAAATAGATAGTCTGTTCTTGTTGATTCATATACATTTATTGTATGTCTTAACTTGCGGGGCAAACTTGTTGCTCACCCTTGCTAAATAAAATATTTCAGTTAGGATCGAAGAGGCCAACGGATCGAAGAAGAACAAAGGCAAAGGCAAGATGCTGGATTAATATAATGAACAATATTATTATGTTGTATTGTATTATAAACCCTTTTTGTATATCTAAGGGGTATTTCTGTAATGTTAAGGTTAGTGGACCTGGGACTTATGTATTAACAACATATGTTAATGACTTATGTATTCCTATTTATATGTGAATGAGTAGTTAAATGGTATTATATGGTGGATCGTAAACACCAAACTCGGGGGTCAGGTAACCCAGATTTGGGGGTGTCACAAAAGCTATCAACCACCACAGAGGAAACTCCAAAGGGACAAAATGTAAATAAAGTTGTATTAAAGCAATCAAGCTGCCATTTAAGTGAACTCTGGCGAGACAAAACGTAAAGAAAGTCAGAAGCGATATCAACCACCACCAAGTGAACTCTGTGTGGGGATTTAATATATATATATATATATATATATATATAAGCAATAAACGATCGAATGTAAAATCTGTGCTCATCGAATAAGAGTTCACACAGTTCATATATTTAAGTATATATATAAAAAGCGAGTAAAACGCACCTGGATGTAAAATCGAGTGCTCATCGAAAAGAGTTCGACAACAGTTCATATATATATATATATATATATATATATATATATATATATATATATATATATATATATAAGCGAGTAACGCATCGGATGTAAAATCCAGGCTCATCGAACATAGTCCGACAACAATTCATATATATATATATATATATATATATATATATATATATATATATAAGCAAATAAACGCTCCAGGCCGAAGTCTAGGCTCAATCGAGGCATAACTCGATAATGTTAGTCCATATATATAAATATATATATATACAAACTGAAATAAAACCACGGACTGAAGTCCGGGCAAACACACATAACACGACTCTCAACGTGAAGAAGGGTGTGTGCAGAGATGAAGAGAAAGGCTTCAAAGTGTATGAGAAGGCTTGCAGTGGGCTACCAAAGAAGACTTCTATATCTTTAAAGTGATGATCACTCGTCTTACGCCGGTACAAAAGTAACTATATGTGAGCTCACAAGTGTTTAAAATGAGAAAGCACTCAGTATAGAGAGAGTACGGAGCAAATTGGACAGGGCTTCCTCGCCTATTCTCTTCCAAATATGGCCACCCCAAGCCCTCTATTTATAAAGGGGGGAGCCGCAGGTGTACCTGCGACTTAGCAGCAGGTGTACCTGCGACTTAGCAGCAGGTGTACATGCGTCTGCCCGGGGTGCCCCGGGCAGTGTGGGTCCTGTGACTACCCCAAATCCAGGTACTTGAAACCCGAACTCGGTTCTCCACGATACCATTTCTTTGTGAATAATACTAAATAATAATACATTCGAACTTAATTTACATACATCAAAGTTTACTTCCCTGTACGTGACCTTCAAATACATTCCTTACAATACTTGAATAGATACCAATACAACTATAACCATTAACTCATAATACACACACTTATTCGATCGCCTTTCCTTTTCCTTTTGCTCGTGTTCGAGCCTTGTGTTTTGCTCATACATAACTGAAAACATTTAATTTAAGCAAGGATGAGCATTTAAGTGCCCAGCAAGTAATAGCAATTATATATAAGCTGAAAGAATATAAATATTCTCTTTACATAACACTTCTACAACGAATTGAAAGTTGTGAAGTAATCTGTACTGATAAAAAATTCACATAACAACTCTCTTTCAAATTCTTTAAATTTGGCTCTGGCTCTACCCTTGAATAGAGTTTAAGAAACATACTATGAACATTCTTTTCATTTTGAAAAGGTTTAGCGTAAATCCATCCATAAACCATCATAACTTACTAGCACCGGAGGGTGATCACCCAGATTGTACCTGTATTGATCAATACTACATAACTTAAACGAAATTCATCGCTCACTCTATCCGCCTTTATAAAAATCTTCCCATATAGGGATGTTCATACATGGTTCCAAAACCGAAGGTTTTAATCTTGCTCAACAATAATATGTAATTCAACATATATGTATACGGGTAATTGACAAAGGTATATCAACATGTGAATAAATGCTATGATTATCCAAGTGGGGACACTTGTATAACCATTTAGAAATCAACTTAATGTAATATATATCCGAGCTAACATGTTGATAATCAAAGCGTATATAATCTGCATACAAGAATAGAATAATTTCAAACTTCTTACTCATGTCCATTACATAAAGAAAATGCAAAGGTAGGATACTTTTTGATTCGATTGATTACAAATCTCAACTTAGGTTCTCTTTATCACAACCTATCAATAATCGGATCATTCGCTCGATTAGAACAATATATCTTAACACATAGTATCGCTCTATTACGATTCAAAGACATAGTCTAATCACATAATCACAAAGTGATCATACTTTTAGTTCCTATTCTATACTTGAAATATTTTTATACATTTTACAAATATCTCATCCATGCTCTTATAGTAGTCTTTTCTTTTCTTTTATAAGGTCTCGACATTTGTCGGCGCTGCATCGAAACTGACTTTATCGGGTAAATCTTGAGTCTAAGACTCTTATTCTATACCTCAACATCTGTAAATATCGGACATCTTATTTTTAATCATTTTCATAATTTCCGTAAATTGAAAAATTTAAAATAATTTAAATCATCACTAAAGGGCCTATAGTGATATAATCTGTTATTATAGGTGTTCTTCTTCAAATTCGAACTTCATAATCGGGTTCTCAAGTCACTAGTTTGGCTATTATAACTTTCAAATATCGGAATCATAATTAAATGATTTAAACATTAAACAATTCCATTATCATTAATAGTTTAATTAATACTAAACTATTAATGAAACCATTGCTAAAATATAAAAGTTATTTATAATAACTCAAACTATTTTTACCATTAATATTTAAATATTAATGTACTATTTATCCAAATATTAAAAGTCATTAATTATAACTTAAAATATTTTTAAATCCTTAATATCCTCTTTAAATGGTTTTTAAATAAGTAAAACCATTTTTAAACTATTTATTTAATATTAATCATTAAATAAACTAAATATCATTAATATTATCTTAATATCATTAATATTTAATTATTAATGAAATTATCATTTAAATATTAAAAGTTATATTTTATAACTTAAAATATTTTTAAATACCTTATTTTTATTTAAAATGATTTTTATAATATTAAAATCATTTTTAAACTAAATTATTTAATATAATCATTAAATAACTTTAATATCATTAATAATTATTAATTAATGAAATTCATCACAAAATATTAAAAGTCATCACAAATAACTCATTTACATAATCAATTCCAAGCCAAAATAAACATAGTAAACTAACTAGTTTATTAACAACACTAACTAAACTTCAAAAATTCAAACTTTAACTAACAATTAAAAATAATAACATTACAAAAATTAAATAAGAAACATGCCTAAATACTGAATTCCACACACATTGAATACGCACTTCCACGCCCAAAATTTAACTAAGGAGATCTTTATAAAAAGTTCTTCCACAACAAAGCCTTTCTCAAAAATTGAGGCCTTATTGTTGGTGAATGAAACAAAGGCCAAACCCTTCTATTTATAGGTTTAGAAAATGGTGAAGTTCTCAATTTAGTCGATGTGGGACTTGGTTTATACTAATTTTTCAATAGCTCACTGCGATTTTCTAACGCATTGCTCATAACTCCGATTAATCTGATTTTTGGATATGTTATACATGGTATGTAAGACTATTTTTAAAAAATACGAATTACCCAATTCGGGTTCATTAGGTAGCCCAAACAGTGCGTCAAAAGTGGACGTTCATAACAGTTTTCAATCTCGTTTTAACTTTACCCTCTTTCGCTAAAACATTCATAACTCTTTCATTTTAAAACATTTTTTAGCGATTCTTGAGCCCACGCGAAGCTAACTTCTGGGGCTACAACTTTTATTCTTTGACCATTTCCAAATTCCTAACACATCAGCCCAGAAATTCCGTTCAAATGAACTGCACCGCACTTGTTGGGAAGTTTTGACACTACTACTTTGAAATGTCATAACTCTCTCCTCCGATATCGAATTTAGTCCGTTTTGGAGTCTATGGAAAGCTTATTCGGTGTACTATAACATACCAAAAGCCCAGAAGGTTTTGGAAACATTAACTAATCGAAACAGTGTCCCGAATAGCACATCCTGCTACTGACTTTCAGTTTTGAGAAATTTGACACATTTCCTTCCAATCACCGTAATCCCCTCATCCGACGTCGGAATGAGGTCATTCCAAAGCCTATGGCTTCCTAACTCAGTGCATTAAAACATATCAAAAGCCCAGACCTTTTAAAGCACAAAAGTGGACGAGAATGCCCCATTACAGATCGCCTAAAAAAGATTTTTATCATGCTTCGGTCAACCATGTTTGACCATCTATAACTTCTAATCTATACATGATATGGACTTGATTCTTTTGCAGATTAAAGACCACATATCGGGCTACACATAACAACTTTTGAAGAACAAAACTCATGATCGAGCAAAGAGTTATGGCCTCGACATTTGGTGAAAAATAATGTAATTCGGTTTTTCCAACTTGCTTAAATCTTCAAATTCGTGCACTTTGATGTTATGGGTCTTTGATTTATCAACCCATATCATCAATTAACATTCTATTACACAACTTTAAACAATCAATTGCATCAAATAACATCGAATCAAAGGATTTCTAGGTTTAGTGTTCTTATACCCTTTTTGCCAAAAATTCTTGATTCTTGCTTCTGATTTGTTATGGGTGATGGTTGGGCTTTGTTTAAGAGTGTATGGGCAATCTTTTTCAAGACAATTAAATGTAATATTTAATCACTAGATTTAATTTTTATAATTTACCAATTAACTTCTATCATTTGGTAAATTAAAACACTTATACAGTAACATCGAAATTAAACCCGATAATTAAAATTAGGGTTTCTCAACATCATCAATTAGGGTTTCTAATTGACCATTAGTGGTTCTTTAATTATCTGTGTATGTTACTAACACGATCGTTACTGCTTTCTAATTTCAATAGGTTAGGGTTATAATAATTAGGGTTTGTCCTAATTATCGACGCACAATGATAATTAGGGTTTCTTCTAATTACCGATATTCTTATTCACGGTAACTTCATATATACGGTTACTACTCGTAAATATCCCATAATCGAAGTTTAATAATTAGGGTTTCATAGCACGGTAATATGCTATGACCTAATCAATTGTCATTGCTTTCAATATTATTTGTCCGCACATACCCAAAGACATAATTATAGTATCTTTGTAAAATAATATAATATTATTATTCTCATCTCTTGATCACAATCCCAATCCAGGGTTTGGATCTCATGTTTGACTTATTCTTCGTACACATCATCAATAATCAAGTTAAAATAATTAACTTAAATATTCTGAACAATTCATATAATAAAATATTTATTATATAAATCTAATTATCACATCATATATTATTTCCAATCATGTTTTCATGGAAAATAATTAATAAAAACATTTTGGCTTACAGAAATTTATTACCATATAATTTGTGGTAATTAATAATTCTAAAATTATTTCTAATTTTTCAAGTAATAAATGTATTCGCATTTATCGTTCACTTTACTTGACACTTAGAGTCTCGTCATTAAAAAAAAAAAAAAAATTATACGCAAAATTTCTTATTTATTTTATATAGAAAATCTCGGGTTATTACAGGTCCCGCCGTGTCGAAGTACGTACACTCAGACAACGCGTTGTTCGCTCGGTCGTTCATAACTTTCAATTCGGGAGTTCGATGGAAGCGTGCCATACTATTCCAAAAAGCTCTTTCCGAGAGATACACAATGACATAGGATTTGCCCTTTTTCGATTCCAAGAAGATGGGTCCATGACCGAAATGGCATTCCCGAGTTTTCGTCAGGTAGTCCGTTGAGCCGTTTTGCGTAGTTTGCGCTCGAAAGTTAAGATATTGTTCTTGTGGGACTTCTATTGTAGTAATTTGTGTTGAAATGATTTGATTTGATGTGAGTTGAACTTGAGTTAGTAAAATGACCATTTTGCCCCTCCTGGGGTTATCTCCGGATTTAGCGCATTTGTAGCAGTCTTTTCTCAGGGTTATCTCTGAGGTTGACTTGATGTTGACTCTGAGTGTCCTGGGGGTTATCTCTGAGGTTGGCTTGACCTCTTAGGGCTCTCTCCAGGCTTTGATCTTGATCCCCCGGGCTATCTCCGGGGTTGAAACTGACTTTCCCGGGGTTATCTCCGGGTTGGAAACTATTTTCCCGGGGTTATCTCCGGGGTTGGAAACTGGATCTCCCGTGGCTATCTTTGGGGTCACAATTGATGTTGTGGTCCTCCAGGGTTATCTCTGGAGTGTGAAAAAGCCGATTTTGTCCTCCTGCACAGTTAGTTACAGGAAAACAAAATTTCGAGTGTCTACAGATATATTTGTATTAAAACTCACAGTTTAACTGTGGTCGTATTTTGCACGACAATTGTATTAATGAAGTTTGTATTTGGTTTATGTACCATGTATTTGGCGACTCAGAATGGGTTATGTGGACCTATTTTGGGGGCATCACAGTCACCCATTATATCTCCCTCTTTATCGCCTTCATTATCAGCCTCACCCTCACCATCACTCTCCCCAGCTTCATTTTCAACAACATTTTCAACGACATTATCAGCCACATTTTCAACCACATTAGCAACAACATTATTAGCCACAGTTTCATCAACAATTTCAACCACATTATCAACCACATTAATTCTATTTTGTCATCCAATATGGAGGTTTGGTCAGTATTACATGGTAATACATGGTCTACATAGAGATTAATGACACCAATTGGAAAGCAAACACTAACCATGTCTCTTATACTAGCATCGTCATAAAAAAATCTAACACCATTTTTAATTTCTACTCCATCAGTTTTAAAGTAAACAAATGACGTAGGATGATAACTAAGTTGAATAGCTAAGTCATCTATTGCACCCATACATATATAGTCAGGATCCAAGCGTGGAAAGTGATGAACATTACCTCGCACATAGTCACAAAAAGGAACATTAATGAACTTCCCACCATAGTTTATATTTAATTGCACAATATTATTCATATGTACACAAATATAAAAAATAATAAAGAAAAGAGCATACACAGAATAAAACAAAAACAACTTATCCATGCATATCATACGAGGGGTATGTATATATATATATATATATATATATATATATATATATATAATGTACAAATATAATCAATATATAATATGTATATGTATCTATTTGTAAATATCAAATAGATCATGCATTAAGTATATGTATATATAGGTGTATATGTATAATATATATGTACTAGTGTTTATCATAAATAAGAGTTTTAAAAATCGAAAAGGAAGAGAATCTTTAACCTAGGGTTTATGAAAAAGGGACAATACTACAACAATATAACAATAATTATTGATCAAAGCCAGAAGAGGGGACAAAAGGGCCATACTTGTCGATCATTAGTCTCAATCGACCATCACTCGAAATTAATCCATGATTTATCAATAGTGAGGATCGATTTCGTGTTCAGATAAGGATCGAACTCCTTTAGTGTCGTTACTCTCAATTATTGGATCGATTTGATCAAGTGTGAGGGGTTGTCTTTTTTCGATTTTCTTACACAAACAAATTAAATCAGATGAAACGATTTGGGTTCCAACGAATACATGTGTTTTGTATATGTGGGGCTATTTTGGAGGGAGTATTTACCTCCAGATCCACATAATCATGGTCACGTCACATAATCCCTTCCACGCCAGCTTTTTTTAACATCTCAACAGCTTAGGTGTATTTTTCCGTTTAAAGTCAATGGACTTAACGGTTTTTTTTTTAACTTTGTATTAGACAAGTCGAGTATAGTTAGTTGGTTGTAAGAAAAAAATGTTTAGTTATCCATTTGTAAGTTGACCTAAAGTATAGTGACCAAAAAAGCATTTAACCCTTTATTTATTCGATGTCCGTAGAGTTTTGCGTGTGTTTATTTAAAATAAATAGATATAAATAAAAATAATTTGTTAGATCCAAGTAATGCGCAAAACATGACCTTTTTAAGAATTAAGGATAATTTTGAATATTTTAGGTATTCGAACTCTATTATAGATGAATAAAAAATTATGTGTTTCGAATTATATTCTGAAGAGTATGTTTCGAAGAATGAAATTTAAAGAAACTGATGGGGGCACTCACAAGTGATGGAACAAGTTGTTTAATTCAATGCAAAATGAAGAATCTTATAAGGGTTTGACGTGGTAGCTGACGAATCTTCTACAAGTACATGGATAATTGTGTGGACCGATGACTTACCAGCGTTGATCGTTACAAAAGGAGATATTACGTCGTAACTAACGTTTATGAATAATTATATATGCAATTTAAAATAAAAATAAAAATAATTATATATATATTGTTTTATATATGTGCATCTTTATATCCATTTTGGGCAATTAGCTCATTCTGTATTTTTCTTTCGGCAGGTTTGCAAGGGTGATACAAGGCTAGTGTGATAAAGAGGGTTGACTTTGACCATCTAGGCTGAATCAATTTTAGGTTTTGATAATTTTGGCTCTATTTGGAGAATTGTATTTAGTACTTCTTTGATGATTATTAAATATTTGAAGTTATTAGTGATATGTTTAATTATTTTGAGATTTGTTGTACTTTGCACGTGACCTCTTTTTCCTATTCAGGAATGGGGTGTTATAAATAACCTCAACATATTATCTCTTTTAGGTTCAATCTTGCCTATTTTCTTTCTTTCCTTAACTCATTCACTTTCTTTATGTAAGGATTATCATCTAACATAATCGTCATTAGTTAAAAATCATGCTTAACTATACTTTCAATCATTCGGGATATCACATTCATCCCTTCTTTTAGAAATTTCATCCTCGAAATTTAACATACAATTTGTAACACCCCCAAATCTGGTCTATCTTCAAACCCGAATTCGGTGCATCACGATGCTTCTCATTTCATACATACATCCAAATATACCAATATATTTATTTAAATCCTAGATTCTATTGCCTTAAAATATTCATTACATACAAATAATGATAATTACATTATTATTTGCTTTATTACAAGTGTGACTGTAACTTGTCACAACCGATATAAAAAAGTTTAACTAATTACATGTACAAGACTCGGCTTAATTTTTTTTCTTTTCTTCATGGTCATCCGTGATCTGCTTGCCACCGTACTTCACAAGATTCTTTAGTTCATTCTATCGTTGCTAAAAATGTTTTTATTTTAAGCAAGTGTGAGCATTCAATTTCTCAGCAAGTTCTAGCAGTTTTATAACAAAAAAATCAAGAATCGTATATTCTTTCTTTAGAAAACTTCAATAACTAAGCAAGAGTTATGAAGCAGCATGAACAACAAGAATAATCTATGTTTCTTATCATTTAAAGCATCAATAACATTTTTTTAACACTTCTACGACTTAACTTATCTTACAAAACTATATATGTGAAAGAATCACCTTTTCAGCATACATATACACAAATCTAATACTCATCACACATTGAGTCTTCAACAGTTATCAATATAGTAAGCTGATTGGCTGCCCACCAGAAAGTAATGAATTAGTTTCATGTCGCATCTACATTGTCTTTTACAGCTAGTTATATCGGTTACTAGTTCATCTTAAACCTTTTCCCATAACAAATGAGTCATTTAACTTAGATACTACACATCCATGATTGAAGAGTACGATGGTACAACGACTTAAACTTAACTTACTATGCTTACCTTTGTCTTGTTGAAGCAATCAACAAAGACTCATTCTTTATATAGTTTTTAAATAAACAGAACTCTTACAACTTGCATAGTTCAATTATAGAACAATTCATCTCAAAAGCACATAAGTGCAAATAATTGGCACGTAGCATAATTCATGGTACACATCTTGCACAAACATAACACATTCGCACCTAGATTATAATTTATTCAGATATAACATTTGAGTAAGCTAAAGAAACTAATATTCAATTCAGAATATGAATGAGGTTACAAAACTTGACTTAAGCACTGCTACAGCTTTACAGTTTACGGTGTACTGTTATTCTTAATCCTTATATATATCACATAAGGATAATATATCCATTAGTTACATAAGTTTGTTAAGTATTTGTTTAAGCTAACTTTATATATTACTTTTATGTTCGTGTTATTAAACTTGAATTCATTTTCTTGATTGTTATGTTCGTTATCAAATATTACGTCTTTCTTGCCTTTTCAATGTTACGACATTTGGAGATGTCACAACACGTATTATAATCTTTCATTTTAATGTTACGACATTCGTAGTTATTATAACCCTTATTATTATCATTCATAATGATTTATATCATCTTCTCCTTCTTTCTAACGTAACTTGTCCGAATCGTTGAAATTATAACGTTCGTTAAGTTATTAATCGTTCATTACAATTTCCCAAAAACTTATCATTCAATAATGTCTAAGACATAAGATTCTTTTATGCCAAGATCAATTCGTCCGATGCGAATACTTTGTATTCACAACTTTTAAGCGTTTTATAGTTACATTATTTATCCTTTAAACCTTTCTTTTAACCTTTACATAAGGTATTGATCATTCCTTAAAGTGTTATATTAAGTTCATATTTATTCCATATTCTTTCCCCAAGGTTTGAGCAGTTAAAAGCTCATTTATGGGTCTTGCCATGCACCGGCGCTGCGGCGTCAGTTTCATTTGTTAAACTGGCACTGCGGCGCCAGTTAGTAGAAATTGACTCCCGGACTAACGCTATGGCGCCCCATTTTGTGCCTTTGTTGACGTTGTGGCGCCATTCCTGTTCCATTGAAAAAAATTTCATTTTTTTCTAAGTGTTCTTCCGTGTACGGATCGGTTACCTTGTAATCTCGTAACTTCTTCATTATAACTCAGAACAAATCCATTTCAAAGCTATTTTCTTACTTTTATTACATACTACGTTTTCCCCCGGAAAAAATATTTTTATGAATCCGTTAACAAGACTTTCAATTGGCTCAAAATTCAGCATTTGTTCATTTAATGTTTTTAACGTTTTTCGTTCGTTTGTCTGTAACTTACTCATCCGAACTCGGAATGAGTTCGTTTTTGAGTCCACGAATCACGTTTCTACTGTTCTTTGACATCCTTATGAAACCCTAATTATTCGGGTTCATTATTTGGCATTACAATTTCATCCGGAAATCATAACAAACCACGATTTCAACTCTTAACGCCATTTTTAACGATCGAGAGTTTTGTAATTTATTTTAAATATTTATTAAATATTTAAATTAATTTATATATAGAGATAAATAAATATTTAATTAATTGTGATGTAATAATTTAGTTGAGTGTTTATGCTAACTAAATTAATGAATGGTAATTTTATTATTTGAGAATTTAATTTAATGAAAATAATTAAATTAAATGAATTGTTTAATATTTAATGAATAATTAAATTAAATAAAGTGATGTTCTAGTCTAATTTAATAATTAAATTAGATATATTATAATTTATTAATCATAAGTATAATTATAATAAAAATTATAATTATTATAATTATAATGTTAAGTTATTTCAATTAGTTCATGTGTGACAAGTAAAACTATATAATATAAATATTATTAAAATAAATTGGAAGAGTGGAATTTTGGGTAGCCAAACAAGGTCTTGTGGCCTTTGGCCTAATTTAACTGACGTAGACTTTTTGGTTCTTACCTGACGTACGTGAGGGAAAAGGGAGTCAGTTTATATGTTACGCCTATTATCCCTAAGGCTAGAGAACACAGAGTTTGGAGAGGAAGAGAGAGAAACACAGTGAGAATTGAGAGTTGGATAAGAAGGGTTTTGGGAAAGGATTTCTATCAACTTTGCTAGCATACAATCAAAGGATTTAGGTATAATCTACCCCTAACTCTAATTTTTAGTTTTGTAATTTTCTATTCTCTAAAATTGGGTTTTGTTGAATGGTTGTAGAAGATGTTGATTATGTGAATGTATAGTCTTGTTTAACCTGTTAGTTGTCATCTATAATCTTATGTTAGTAATCAAATTCATAGAAATTGGGTTTGTAGAAGAAAATTGAAATAACAGTGTATGTTAATGTAAATGACTTGTGTAAGTCCAAAATTTGATGTCCAAAATTTGGTATAATCTGTAAATTGATATTAGATTGTGTTAATATGTCAAGAAATGAAAGTAACGTAGTTTGAATCGTGTCAATTGGTTATGAAACGAAGATTTGGTAATCAAATTTGCTAAAAGTGTTAAACTATGAAGAAATTAGAAAAAATGGGATTTTGATCCTTAAAAGTTAATTATATGTAATGTTTATGTTGTTAGAATGATGAATTACATGCTTATTGATGTTATTACAAGATTTTAGTTGTTATTTTTTGTGAATTTCTATGGAATTGGGAGAAATTTGGAGTGTGCTACGTAACAAGGTCAGAATCATAGCTTTTTTCTCACAGATCTTGGCGTATCAAGATCGGCATTATTGAGCACAAAATGGCGCATTTGCCATGTGGCCTTCTCGAGTTTTCTCAGAGAAATTTCAATTGCGCTAGTGCCAAGTCTTGGGGCAGCGTAGCTACGGCTTGGCTTGAGCAGAGGCAGTGAGTTCTGATTATTTGTAGACTATAAAACAAGGACCTAATCTAGTATGGCATGCATGATAAAGATGTTAAAACATAATATAAGATACAATAACAGATGGTTATGTGTAGTGATATCAAAAAGTGAGGATTTTAAGTGATCACTCAAACAAAGTTATGTAATGAATGAAATTGTTATTTACAAGAGTTAGAAGTGAATGATAAAGCTTATGTTAAGAAATAGTGATATTTCAGATCTGTAATGGTAGTTAACTAACATGACTAGACATTAAGTTAAGGTTATGAGTTAAATGGTCGGTTGAACCTATAAAGCTAATGTTAATACAACTAATTGGTATTACAATTATAATGGTATGTGTAGCATGACATATAATGCATGCATCATGATAAATGAAAATGATAAATGACAATATGATGCAAGAAATAAAAAGCATTATACATACATTCCTAAATACATCATCATCTCAATAAAGATTAAATACATCATCTCTATTTACAACTAAAAATAAAAAGTGCAGGGAAATAGGGCACAACCGCCTAATATCTAACAGAGGCCTATCAAAAGAGATAGCGATCCTATTAAAAGAAATCTATGATATCTACATCTAGCCTATTAAACTGTTGTAACTCTGCATGAGTCACCGTATCTCTGCCAGAGGGAACATCGGGTCGATACAGAGGGGGATCTGCTCTAGTGAAACTATCAGAATATGGGCCACCTGAGGGGTCAGTGCCAGAGCTAGATGGATCAAAAGAATCTTCCTCCGACGAATCTCTGCCCAGATACCAGATGAAAAAATGCGCCTGGTTCAACCGCTAGGTTAAGCTGACAATATGCTCCAAATGAGTGGGCTCTTTGACACAGGCTATCCAGTCTATCACCATCATGGACCTGAGCTCTAATGGTGCGAGGAGTCCACCAGTGATAGAAGGCGTCCTGAGTGTAAGGGCCCTCTGATAAAGTAAATTCATCTAAGCCCACCAAGGGAATCTCGATGACTGTCTGAGATAGACCAGTGGCATCTATCAGGAGGAAGATATGGAATGCGAATCTCCCACGCAGTGCTCCTAATAGCTTGCTCTCCCAAGTAGAGCTCCCAGCATCCCTCCGTCAAGAAAAGAATCTGATGACTGGATAATACATACTCCCTCAATCATCTGACAGTTGGGTATAAGGAACCCATATGATGACATCGATGGTTAAAAAATCTAACTGCAAACAAGAATGGGTAAACCCCTCTGCCACAAGGACCTCGGCCAAGGTGGAATAATGTTAGCGTCGTCCCCGTGGATAGGTCTCCAAACCTAAAGTAGTAGTTGGGCGTAGGCAAGGGAGCCTCTCATATGCTCAAAACTGTAAATGTAAAGATCAAATATCCACAGTCATGAAGATTGACAACCCGAGTGAGGGAAATTAAAAGATAAAGATAAACTACTCACCAGCATAAATGGGTAAAAGTCTAGCCAAGCCTCTGTCACGCCCTCTGAGTGTATGCGCATCCCTCAAAGGAAATAGGCAAAGGTGAATCACTACAACAAAAAGTCTTATCAGCAACCGCAACTGGTCGCAGATGAGTATCAGCGACCGAATTAAGGATAGAACTAAGTTATGTAAGCAGCAGACCAGGCAAGTATCCTAAACTCTTGTTTTACTTTATTCAACGGATATCGTAAGCAAGTATCTTTACCTTTGCATTTTCTTTATGCAATGGACATGAGTAAGGAAGTTTCAGAATTATATTATTATTGTACTAGAATATTAACCCTATTGTTATATATGTTATATCCGATCATTGATTATCAACATTGTACTATATTGTAATTCTGACATATATATTATGTTCGTTATTTTCTAAACATGGTTATACAAGTGTCCCCACTTGGATAGTCATTGTATTTAATCACATGTTGATATATATATATATATATATATATATATATATATATATATATATATATATATATATATATATACACACCTATTGATACCAGTATGTATACATGAAGTAAGAGTCGTCTAAGCTATTTGACCAACTAGACACATATTTAGAAATATTGTTGAATATATAAAACCTTTTTATATCCAATCAAATTGTTTATGTTTGGATTCCAGACTAAGTATGAACATCCCGAACATGGGAAAACTTTTACGCGCCCAAGGCGGACAGAGTGAACGATAATATCGTTCTTGCATGTAGTATTGATCAATATAGGGCATAACGGGCTGATCACCCCCCGTGCACGTAAGTTATGACGGTTTGCGAATGAAGTTCTGCTAAACCTTAGCGAAAATGAAAAATAATGTTCATAATATGTCACCTTAACCCTATTTATAGCCAGTACGTAATTTCAAAATTTTGATAAAGAGTTGTTATTATTATCGGTTCAGATTACTTCACAACCATTGATTTGTTGTAGAAGGGTAGTACAAAGAAAACATTTAATCTTTTCAGCTAATATTTATAATTGTTATTACTTGTTGGGCACTCAAATGCTCATCTTTGCTTAAATTAAATGTTTTCAGTTAAGTATGACCAACTAGAGGGCTCTGCCAGGAACAAGGGGAAAGGAAAGCTGTCAGAATAAGTTTGTGTTATCTTGTGTAATAGCTAGACTTAAATAAGATGATGTTATTTATTATCTATAATGTAATGAAATGTTTTAAGGTCGCGTAACTGGGATTTAGAAAACTCTGATACATAAATTAAGTTTGATATTTATGACATTATTATTATTATTCTGCTCAAGGAAATAGTATTGTGAATCATTGAATTTGGGTTTCAAGTACCTGAATTTGGGGGCGTCATAGGTTGGTATCATAGCTTTAAGGTTAGAAACCGTAGGTGCGAGTAGACCTTACGCTATAACCTTAGAGCAGAGGGAAACGTTTAAAATACATATAACTCATGTAGAGTTTAAAGTTAGATGAATGGAATAAATTCATCGTCAAACAAAATAAAAGATAGCTTAAATAAAAGTATTATTTGTTATGTGTATATATTATATGCTAATCTAGATAATTATGTGTAGATATCAGGTAGAAAAGGATTAGGATACCTTCAGATCGTAAAGAAGGAGTCAATCTCCATAACCGAGCCAATATCAAAGTCAATAGCTAAAATAGAGGCTCGCGTTGAAGATAACCTTAATGAGGTGATTATTTTAGAGAAAATAGTACCGGACCCAGAAATGGTGGAACTGACAGATAGTGATTCGGACACCAAAGTTGGAGCTGATCAAGCATCAACCGAAGTGCAGAATCTAAGGAACAAGGTTTCTTCT
This sequence comes from Panax ginseng, assembly GCA_020205605.1. Lineage (NCBI taxonomy): Eukaryota > Viridiplantae > Streptophyta > Magnoliopsida > Apiales > Araliaceae > Panax > Panax ginseng. Next base: position 66,600,195 of record CM035138.1, read on the forward strand.
CTGGAAAAGTTGTGGGAAATAGAAAAGCTACTAAATAGCCAATTACAAAAGGCATTAATCAAAATGATGGAAGAACAAGATAAACTTAAGATCCAGATTAATCAGATGGGAGCCAAGAGTAACATATCGTGTGCAGCTCCAAGCAAGAAAGGGAAAAGAAAGATAAAAGACCACGACTTAGGAAAATTCGATAAGAAGAAAGGGAAAAAGATATGTTACATTTGCGGTTATGAGGGACATACCACTCTGTATTGTCCCGACTATAAACCAGGTGCATGTTTTAATTGTGGAATGGAAGGTCATCGAGCAAAAGGTTGTCCAGGATCAGGAAAAAGGCGTAGTGAATAAGTAGTATAAGAACTATTTGAATATGTGTGTTCTATGATAAGTATTTCTGTGTAATATTTCTAACTTATGTATAAGTTGTAACAGCGATTCCCGACTTTTGTGGTCACAAAGGGATATCGGATGTTTAAAGCAATATGTGTTATATTATGTACTATGAAATAGTTGAATGAATATGAAGTTATGTTTGGTTAATGAAAAAAGTTTAAAATATTTAACTTATACGATAAGGTTTAGAATATAAGTAATAAAATATAGATTTTGTTTTATTTAACAAGAAAATGCCGCCAAGACGACAAACTCGAAACCAAAGGGCAGAAGAATCATCAACAATCTTTGGAGGACAACAACGGACACGATCTGCAATTTCACGAATATGGTAGCTCAAGCCATACAGAATGGAATGCCGGCCGCGGTGAATCAACCAGACAATCGATTTGTGAACTTCAAGGATTTTAAGGCTGTAGGACCGCCCGAATTTAGAGGTACCACTGACCTGATAGAAGCCCAAACTTGGGTTAAGGAAATAAAAAAAAGCATTTGTAGTTGCTAGGGTAGATGAGGGGCAAAAGACAACTTTTGCCACCTATATGATGAAAGGAGAGGCGAATTTTTGGTGGGAGGCAAATCAAGCTAGGGCAGGAGAAGGAGTGATAGCATGGACTATGTTTAAGAGGCTATTCTTTAAGAACTATTTCTCGGCTAGTGTACAAGCTAGGATGGAGGTGAAGTTTTTAGAGTTGAAGTAGGAGAACATGAAAATTGCGGAGTATGCCGCAAAGTTCAATGAATTAGCTAGGTTCGCTCCGCACCAAGTGGACACGGAGGCTAGAAAGGCAAGGAGGTTTTAGCTAGGCCTAAAACCCTGGCTCTACAATAAGGTGGCGGTGTTGCAGATCAATACATTTGTCGCACTCTTAGAAAAGGCTATCATAGCTGAAGGGGGAAGTGAGGCCATGAGTCTCAACAATAAGGAGAGAAAGAATAAGGTTGAGGGAGCTGGGAAGGTAGAAGTAGGGGTGAGAAAAGGAAGTGGAACAATGTGGGGAGTGTTCAAGTCAAGCAGGAAGGTGTGAAAAAGCAGGTTGTGTAGTGTAAGAATTGTGGGAAAAGTCATTCAGGTGAGTGTCTTAAAGGCAAGTTTGTGTGCTGCTAAGTGTAAGGGGAGGGACATATCTCTCTAGCGCCCCAATCCCAGACGAACAATGGGTGTTTTTGTGTGGATCAACAGAACATAAGGTCAAGGACTGTCCGAAAAGGAGGATGGATGCAGGAAGCGTGAATGCGGGGAGAGGCAACGAAACACTGGCGATAACGGGACCAACTTCAACAAAACCAATCGCAAGAGTCTTCAACATGACGGTTCAGGATACCGTAGCAGCTGGGGATGGAACTTCATGTATTCTTCGAATAAATTTTATTTTCTTATATATGATGCTATTTTATTTTTGTTATAAAGAAATTTTGAAGGAGAAATTTGAGTTCTGTTAGAAATCAAATTTCCGTATGATCAGATTGACAAGTTTATGTTGAATAGTTAAAGATTAGTTAGATCGAATCTGATCAATATCTACTTGAAATGACATTGTATGCTATTTTCCCTAGTACCTATAAGTTTTGAAGCGGTGATTCCGGGGACGAAATCCTTATAAAGGAGGGTGGATGTAATACCCCAGTATTTTCAAAATAATTAAATAATAAATTTTGCATTTAAATTTTTTTTTATATATATATAAAGGTGGGATTATGTGCAAAGAAAAGTATAGGTATTTATGTGACAAATAAAACTTATTTATTATATGAATAAATATAAATAAATTCTTTTAAGAATTATTGATCATTATAGGTTATATTCTTATTATAAATTAATTTTGTAATAAAAATATTTATTATTTATTTTCTATGAAAATATGATTATTATATATAAGATATGATTATAAGGATTATTATGATATGTATTTTTATTATAGTTAAGTTAATCATTATTTTAACTTAATTAATAATGGTTTATATGAAGGTTATGTCGGATATGGATTCAAAACCCTAATTTTGGACTTTGAATAAGGAATGAGAATATTAATATAATATTAATTATATTTTAGTAATATAAACATGCTTGATATGTGTGTAATGTTAATGTGTGGAACAGTTTTAGTAAAGTGGTGCAAACCCTAGCGTTACTGATAAACTATAGTACATAAGTCAATTACGACTGTAAAAATTATTAAGTTATGTGTTATTTAATTAATAACAATTATTATTATATTTAATGTTAATTAGGTAAACCCTAATTAATATTTAGAAATCCTAATTACTAAATTAGAACCCTAATTGCTAAATTATAAACCCTAATTATTAATTTAGCAAGGTTAATGGTAATTAGTATATTATCAAGTCTAATTTACAAATCCTAGGTAATTAGTAAACCTAATTTAATTAGGGAACCCTAATTCACATTTTTAGAAACTAAGATTCTCATTTTAGCCCTAATCTCAAAATCCTAGAACTTGGACTTTTAGAACTCTAGGGTTAAACCCTAATGGGTGAGATGAAATGTCAACCTTGCCACTAAAAGTAAAAACCAATTGACCAAAATGCCCTTTTTAATATTTTATTAAGGTGGAGTGTAGATCTAGACCTAGTAGGGAGTTCGTGACCAACTCTAGCTAGCCATGTGGTCTAGAAGTAAGCTTTAATCATTCAATCTCAGCCATCTTGCATCACAAGTACACTAGATTCAAGTATTATATATAGATTGAGAGAGAGAAATGTTACTAGTTTGCTCATATTTTTCACCAACACTCAACCAAGCCTCTCTCTCTCTAACCCACTTAATTTCTTGAGCATTTGGGTCCCAAGAGCATTCACTAACAAATACAACAAAATCAGTAGCCAAGAATCAGATTTTATTCAAGAAAGGTCGTTGAATTAAGGATAGAACTAAGTTGTGTAAGCAGCAGACCAGGGAAGTATCCTAAACTCTTGTTTTACTTTTTCAACGGATATCGTAAGCAAGTATCTTTACCTTTGCATTTTCTTTATGAAATGGACATGAGTAAGGAAGTTTCAGAATTATATTATTATTGTACTAGAATATTAACCCTATTGTTATATATGTTATATCCGATCATTGATTATCAACATGGTACTATATTGTAATTCTGACATATATATTATGTTCGTTATTTTCTAAACATGGTTATACAAGTGTCCCCACTTGGATAGTCATTGTATTTAATCACATGTTGATATATATATATATATATATATATATATATATATATATATATATATATATACACCTATCGATACCAGTATGTATACATGAAGTAAGAGTCGTCTAAGCTATTTGACCAGCCAGACACAGATTTAGAAATATCGTTGAATATATAAAACCTTTTTATATCCAATCAAATTGTTTTGGTTCGGATTCCAAACTAAGTATGAACATCCCGAATATGGGAAAACTTTTACGCGCCCAAGGCGGACAGAGTGAACGATAATATCGTTCTTGCATGTAGTATTGATCAATACAGGGCATAACGGGCTGATCACCCCCCATGCACATAAGTTATGACGGTTTGCGAATGAAGTTCTGCTAAACCTTAGCGAAAATGAAAAACAATGTTCATAGTATGTCACCTTAACCCTATTTAAAGCCAGTACGTAGTTTCAAAAATTTGATAAAGAGTTGTTATTATTATCGGTTCAGATTACTTCACAACCATTGATTTGTTGTAGAAGGGTAGTACAAAGAAAATAATTAATCATTTCAGCTAATATTTATAATTGTTATTACTTGTTGGGCACTCAAATGCTCATCCTTGCTTAAATTAAATGTTTTCAGTTAAGTATGACCAACCAAAGGGCTCTGACAGGAACAAGGGGAAAGGAAAGCTGTCAGAATAAGTTTGTGTTATCTTATGTAATAGCTAGACTTAAATAAGATGATGTTATTTATTATCTATCATGTAATAAAATGTTTTAAGGTCGCGTAATTGGGATTTAGAAAACTTTGATATGTAAATTAAGTTTGATATTTATGACATTATTATTATTATTCCGCTCAAAGAAATGGTATCATGAAGCACTGAATTCGGGTTTCAAATACCTGAATTTGGGGGCGTCACACCTGGTCGCCACCACGATCTTTGTGATCTTGATGTCGCCGCCTTGCCTCCGCTTAACTCATCGGGACCTAGATAAAATGCGGATGCCAAAGATATACTAAGAAGATCACGATTCTGACAGATTGCTCTCACACAGTCAGCAGGATATGATAGGCTGGATAACTTGATGATTGTAGTGTGGTGGGTATGAGAATGTCTGTACATCGATGGTCGAGCGCCGTTTTGTCCTTGTCCTTTAACATAGTTTTTCTTCACGACGGACACCCTCTCCCATAATTCTTGATCAATTGACGGACGCGGGGTGCCTTCATGATAGCGCTCGTTCATTAAGCCTTTATAAGTGTCCTGTCAGAAGGTCAACAATTAAATAGTTAAAAATAAATAAAAAATTCTAAAAAAGGTCGTCATAATTTATAAACAACATATTAGTATAAAGTTAACTTATTACCACTATCTGAACAGCATCAGGCAGACCATCACGGGTGGCCACAAACGCATCCAACCAATTGATAGGTTGACCTTGAGACTGAGACTCCTACAGTTCATGTTCTCATAGTAATATGTAAACATATGATATTTTAGCTACAAAACATGACTGTAACATAAAAACAAATAACTAAGCCATTTAGCTTGCTATACATACATACCCTGGCAACAATATGATGCAGCTGTGATATACTGTCGCCCTTGTACGTGCCTTTTACCATTTCGACTTTAGATACACCTGAAGATCTGTTCGAGGCGGCAGTCTTGTGTCTCTTGACCTAGTTCTCAGTTCTCCACTGGTCATACATTTGCACCCATATCTCCTGTGCGCGCCACCAGGGCTATGCTCATGCATATACTGCTCACCATGTCCTGGATGGTCAATCTCAACATTGTGCAGGGCTTTTTGTCGTTCCTTGTTCAGATTATCTTTAGTTCGAACGGCGCACTTCTGCCAGAACAGTGTCTAAATAACTGATGTTTGTGTGTCGTCCCATGTATATCGCTTCTGCAAATAAAACAACAATAATAATATTAAAACTGTTATATTACCATAATCCAACATTAATAAACAATATTATTTGATTAACTATGTATTATCTATCAGAGTGATAAAACATATACGAAATTCAAATTAAATGCATCCTTATATGCGAGAGGGTGTCTCGCTTTATGTAATCATTGGCGTGAGGCGATTACATAGCTTATAATTGTGAAATGCACTTCACAATTTTACTATCTTGAAAATCACTACAATATACAATAATTTACATTAAAATATATTTATAACAATGGAAATATGAAACCCTTATATATACACAATGTTTAACTTACGTATTTTCTGGAGGAGGACGGATCTGTATGAGAATGCGATCATCTGGATTAGCCGGGGCCTTCGGCACATGATTAGGGCATCCTCCCACAATACCTTCAACTCATCTATAAGAGGTCTCAAGTAAACATCTAAGTTCTTTCCAGGACTCTAAGGACCAGGAACCACAAGTGAAAGAAACAAGTATGGTTGTTTCATACACATCCAAGGAGGTAAGTTGTACGGAGTAACAATCACAGGCCAACATGAGTACGGAACAGCTGAGTGGCCAAACGGATTGAAACCATCGGTGGACAATCCAAGCCTCATATTTCAAGGTTCCAATGCAAACCCAGGATGTGCTAAGTTGAAATCTTTCCAAGCCTGCCCATCTGCGGGATGATTTATTTCTCCATCCTTAGCTGGAGATTTCGCATGCCAACTCATATGTTCAGCTGTTCTTGAAGACATGTACAATCTTTTTAGCCTATGTGTTATTGGAAAATACCTTAGAATCTTAAACGGTATACTTAATTTTTTTGTAGTCACACCCTTTTTATTAGGCCTAAACCGATCATGACTGCAAAACATGCACCTTGTCATCTGTTCATTTTCCTTATAAAACAACATGCAATCGTTGGGACATGCATCGATCTTTTGGTATCCAAGACCTAACTTCTTCACTATTTTCTTACAAAAGTAATAGTTACCAGGTAATTTCTCACCATCAGGCAACATACTCTTAATGGCCTTCAAGTGTGACTCAAAACACTCATGGCTCATGTTGTGATTAGCCTTGATGTTAAGTAATGTCGCCACTGCAGACAATGTAGTGTGTTTGGTGCAACCATGCCACAATGGCTCGCTACCCTCGTCTAACAACTTAAAAAAGTATTTGGCATCAGAATTCATAGGTTGCTCTCTGCCTTATTCCCAATCAAAATTTGGCCCTGCAATATCATGAACCATTTCATTCATACGATGAGTACTCTTGCCCGAATTGTGTATACGTGATGCCACCATCTCTTCTCTACGCCCATGTGCCCACCTGACATTCTTCGTAATTTCTCATGAACCGAATCAAGTAAATGATAGTTTACCACGTCTCTGTCCATATAATTTACATTCTTACACTTCAAACATGGACATCGTATCTGCGACTGACCATTCATACATTCTGGGTGACTATACGCATACTCCAAAAACACTTGGCAACCATCTCTAAATTCAACTGTAGCACCTATCTGGGCACTTGACTCTCGTTGTGCCATCCAACTAGGGTCTGAATAGAGGTCCATGATTCCACGATACCTACTACAGACAACATGAGCTTATGATTAACATTTAAGCATACTTGTAAGCATATGACTTACATTTAAGCAGACTATGCATACTTGTAAGAATATGACATACAATTCATAATTGTAAGCATATGACATATTATGTTACTTGTAAGCATGTGAGTTGATACTTTTAGTTCTCTTTTGAAAACTGAATAGATCATTTTGAACTAAACAACAAAACCTATTCTAAATATATGTAGGGTCTCTACCACTAGGCCATATATGAAAGCTAAACTATATATATATATATATATATATATATATATATATATATATATATGTTGTTCTAAATGATCAACTAGCACTGATATATTCAACAAAGCTACATATGATTTCTTTCGCAGTAGTTTTGAAGCTAATGAATGAAGTATTGAAGTGTGCTAACACCATGTTCTAGCTCAAATATCTTTCTGTTATTACTCATATTTCCCAACTAATGCAATGCTTTAATGGTCTTTTAGCGCATTCACATGAAGGTATCGGGTATTTGGACAAGAAGTATCACACTTGAACTGAGGAGGTGAAACCTATGTGTCAAGCCTGTATTAACTAATGGAACGTTAATGGAATATTAATTAATTCCTGTTCAATATTATGTTGTTTGCCTAACTACTTTCCGTTCGCATGCAAAGAAGAGATGGGGTCTCTTGGAATTTAGTTATTTCACGGTATGTTTTCTTGTTTATGTAATTCTTTGTGTTGGTTGTGATACTTCTTGGACAAACAAGTTATTTGGCAAAATATGACGATTAATTGAGGAGATTAACCATTAAAATACTCCACTGCAAGATAAAACATTACTCACCACTGCAAGATGATCGAGGGTGTGAAGTCGTCATGGGGTGTTAAGTTTGACGGCGTAGGAGGAGGTGGATGAAGGTGAGAGTTCTAAAGTGGAAACTTGGTTTGATGAGAGATTGTTGACAAGAATTACAAGACTTGTTCAAATTCAAAGAAACATGTTGAGGGGAGAGAACCCCCTCTTAATTGATAAGGTTATGATTTAGGTTGTTAACATTGAAAGAATGGATATAGGGGTTATGTCCAATGAATTGTTGGTGGGCTTTTATTCGGAGAACATCAGATTCAGTACACTTTAGATAAAATAAAAAACCTAGTCCTGTCAGCCCATTTAGTATAAATAGCTAATAATTCTTCGTCTCCTATTTGATACGCAAATATCTAAATTCTAGCAAAACTGATCAAATGTGAGACCCCGAATTTTATGAAATGAAAGTATTCAATTTTCTTATAATTATTCTATTTAGTAAATGGTTACATTGATAAAAGGTTAAAGTTAAGGGTGCTATGTGAAAATTTTTCAAAGTAGACAAGTTGTCATAAAATACCTAGTTACTATTCACTCTAGTATTATTCACTCGTGTATTTGGGGCACTTTTTGTGTCGGAGTGCTATTCACGAGTTACTATTTACGAGTTACTATTTATGAGTTATTATTCACGAGTTAATATTCACGAGTTAATATTCACGGATTACTATTTACCCGGTTACTATTCACTCTAGTATTGTTCACTCGGGTATTTGGGATACTTTTCGTGTCGGGGTACTATTCACGGGGTACTATTCCCGAAGTACTATTCATGGGGTACTATTCACCCGAAAAATATATTTCTTTTCGGTCCCAATCATTTTTGGGTACAATATTATTCCATGAGGAGATGTGCTAATTTTTGAATGAATGGTTGGTTGAAATTATAATAAATCAATATGGATCGTTGGTTTAAAGTTTTAATAGTAAAAGCTTTTTATATAAAATAGAATACTTTTATAAAGTTAGTCTATAAATAGAATATATTATATTCTATTATGCATAGTATTTTGCATAGTAAAATCTTTTATATAAAACAGAATACTTTTATAAACTTATTCTATAAATAGAATATATTATATTTTATTATGCATAGTGTTCCATAGTGCCTGCATAATGTTTTGCATAGTAAAATCTTTTTATATAAAACAGAATACTTTTATAAAGTTATTTGTTTTATTAGATTATAAATAGAATATATTTTATTTTATTTAAAAGATTTTGCTTTAAATATGGACCGTCCAATTAAAAGTAAATCAATCTGGACCGTTCATGAATTAGTTACTATGTAGTCCATTCTTCTATAAATAGAAGCTCATTCCTTCACTATTTCTTACGAATTCACTGAAACTCTAGAGAGAAACTATAGAGAGAGTTCTTCTTCTATAATCTTGAGCGTATTTCTTTAGAGTTTAAGAAAGCTTTGAGCGTAGTACAAGTTTTCTTCGAGTATATCCTCGCCCTACCAGTCGGAATACTCTTCTTTTACGGTAAGGGGTATTATTTCTTGCGTATTCATGAAGAGGATTATTTTCTTTCAATACTCGTAAGGGATATTATTTGTTGTACTCGTAAGGGGTATTCTTTCTTTCTTATTCGTGAAGAGAACTTATGTTATTCCATTCTTTATTATTCTATTGGAATAACTTTTGTATCTGTGAGGATACCCTATACTTGCTAAAATTCTTACATTATTCCATTCTTTATCATTATGTTGGAATAACTTTGTTTTATCACAAGCACCGCATACATGATGAAATTCTTCTGTTATTCCATTCTTTATTATTCTGTTGGAATATCCTGTCGGTGCGTATTACGCATGACCTAGTTCCATTATTTATTATTCTGTTGGAATATTATGTTTATGCTTTATGCATGACCTGGTTCCATTATTTATTATTATGTTGGAATATCATGTGCGTTTATGCATGACCTGGTTCCGTTATTTATTATTCTATTGGAATAACCTGTATGTGCGGTCTATCGCATGCATGGTTATTTCTTTTGTTATTCCATTCTTTATTATACACAGTTGGTTAAAGTTTTGACTTCTATACTCCATGAAATTAGTGGAATATCCTTGATATTTGCGCTTCATCCAGTATCTTTTCATGGAAATATTCTTCTGAGTATTCTTGAATTTTACTCCACAAAGAAGTATCATGTTGACAATTTGGACGTTATTGGTGTGACTTCCCTAAATCCGGGTATCTTCCAACCCGACAGATGGTGCTCCACGATATTATATTTCATACAATCATTCCATTGAAATAAAAACAAAATGAGTGTAATTACTATCTTTGTATTACATCTATAATAAATCTTTTCCCAGGTTCATAACCGAATACATTCATTGTTCTTCATAAGTATATTACATACAAATATACTAGTCTATTACAGGACGATTAATTGTCCATCTTAGCCTTGCCTTTATCTCTCTTAGAACTCTCTGTTCGTTCGGCTTTAGCTGCAAACATATGGTTCAAGCAAGAATGAGCATAACTAGCTCAGCAAGTCTTAACAACGAATCATATGAATATCACCTTAACAAACACATGCTTTAATTCTATATCTGAACAATTATCTATGAAGCATTATTAACATTTTACTAATACTTCTCCTACAGAAATTCCATAGCATAAATAATAGCTTAGGAATGATGAACCGGTCAATAGACCATGAACATGCCCTTTTCGTTTTCATACTTGAAAAGGATATTCGGCACTAAGGCCATCCACCCGTCTTTACTTATGAGCACTTCTAGGTGATCAGCCTATTGTACTCTATGTTGATTAACACTCTTACGTTAAACGTATTTACGTTTAACATTTGGCAACCTCGCGTGCCCATCGAATAATCGATGAAAATATTTTTGTTTGTACATAGACAAACTTACCTTCTCATTCGTACCAAATACTTGGCATAGGATAGCGTTAATAGTTCAATATCAACAGACTTGTAAACAATTCAATCTATCCTTCAATACTTGTCTAGCCCGGATAAAACAGGCATCGACTCTTTTTCTATTTACCATTCATGCATTGTATATCATGCATCACGTAAAAACTTGACTAACACGAAGGTCAGACAAGAGTTAAGAAAGACTTGCCTTCAAGCGTCTTTGAATATATATTCCAACTTCTCAGTCTTTACAGGATCTACATGAGATATTCACATAGCACACTGTAATTAGTTATCATATAAACTATCTTTACGGTTCTAACCAACTTCTTTCTCTTCTATGTCTTACTTGTTTTAACTTTGTTACTAATGTCGATTTAACTTTCTATACTTCGTTACGTTTTATTAACGTTCTTACATCCTTAACCGACATTCGATCATAAATGGTTAATTACCAACGTTGAACGTCATTCACGGTTCACTCATTACGTATTTGTGTTCTTCGTTTAATTACTATTAAACCTTACTAGATCTTCTTACATCAACACCTTACAAGTGAGTTAAGGTAAGTCTTATAATGCACATTAAGTACCTTCAATATCTTACATTAAGTCTTCATTCAAAATGGAACAAAAACTAACTTGGTCAACTTTTTCTCTCTTTTGGCACTGCACGACATCCTATGCATTCTAGTGGTGCTACGGCGCCACTCACTGAAGGTTTTGCGGACATACATATGACATGGCATGGAGTCCATGTACAAACTCTCGTATTGCGTGTGAGTCTCAGACCTTTTATTTTCTCACGGCCATAATCAAGGCCATGCGGTATGATAAATAACATGGGGTTTGTGTATTACGCTTGAACACAATGCACCGATTGGCCAAAATAGTTTAGTTTCTTAATGAAACTCCCGACTTCCTAATTTGTTCGTTTTATATCCGAATTGACCCATTCAAATTCCTACAAGTCAGGAATTACATCCTTTACGTGTTCATATAAGAATTTCATATTTCTGAATTCGTTAACTCGGAATTCACCTTTACGTTCGTTTTTAAGCGTTCGTTTACCGTTTTCATCCGTTCAATACTCGTTTTCTTCATTATAAGTCGGAATGCGATGATTCTTTCACCAACGACTCTTAATTACTTTATCTCACGTGTTGACATTGGAAACCAACATTTTCAAGTCACACGACAACTTTTGACCTTTAATCCGAACTTTGTACGTTTTCGACGTTTAACGTCTATTTCCTTACAATTCGCCATAACTTCGTTACTAATGTTCTCTAAGCCAAATTACATGGAATACTCCATGGACTTCATATCTACATCCTAACCAATCAAGATGCACATACCTTAGCTACCACGATTTCCAAAACGTTCAATTATAGCTAAGTTAACTTTCAAGACTTCCTACGGTTTTTACTCACATAACCACTTACGATTTCTTATTTGTTCATGACCTATCCATGATTTGGTCATTAATAGGCCTTCTTAATAAATGCTCTCCACTCATCTACGATTCTTCTATGAGAAAGAAATCGAAAAGGATGAAGATTACGGTTTATAGGAATTTACCTTTGAAGTAGTTAACGTTCTTGATAAACGTCTATTGGTTTTCTTGGAAGTAGAAGAATTTAGTGTTTCTAGCTCTTTCTCTCTCTCAATATATGTTGGTCAATCTTTGTAAAACCACAAAAGCTCAACCTAAGCCTTGTATTTATAGAAAATACAATGAGGGGCAAAATGATCCAATTTCCCACCTCCTCACTTATTTACCACTTTGTCACCAAGCAAAATACTTGGTGACCAAGTGACACTTGCCTTGCACACCAAGTGGCCAGCCCACCTTGCCCATGGGTTATCCCCATGGGTTTTACCCATCCCTTGACCCGCCGGTTCGACCCACGGTTTAATTCTTTGGATTGGGCTTGACATAAAACATTGGGCTTTAACCAATCTAATATTGGGCCTTGACTTGGGCTTGTATAATTAATTCATTGGGCTTGTATATTAATCCAAGTCCAATTGGATTGGATAAAATCCTTAGCTCAAACTCTAATAAGATGATTCGTATTCTACGTGTATTATTCACGTATTCTCTTCGTATAATATTCATATAATACTCATATTATACATCGTATTATTCTTCATATCATACTCGTATACATACTAGTATAATACTCATATTCTTTACGTATAATAATCGAAACGACTATACGCATTACATTTTCCTTTCAGAAACCTCTTTCACAAACCCTTAGGTTTTAAGTCCGCAGGCGAAAACTTCGTTTGCCATAACGGTAATATTATTGGATTTTCCATAATATAGTCATATTCTAACATTACGCGTTTCTCAGAATTTCAAACCCTAACTCCGAACGACACCGGATGAATAGTGTTTTTACGCAAACAATCTCAGAAAACCTTCATTCTCGTCTTGATAATTCACAACAATTAATTCTAGCACAAAGCCATAATACTAACCACATCTACACATTCTATGTCATAGAACGACCTTCGAACATCTTACTCACATAATAACTTAATTAAATTCATTTAATCCACATAATCAAATAAAAATTTAATTCATTGAAAATTCAAAATTCTTGGGCGTTACATTCTTCCCTCCTTATAAGGATTTTGTCCCCAGAATCTCGCTATTCTTACATAAACAAATGAGGAAACTTTTCCTTCATTTTACTTTCGAGCTCCCACGTTGCTTCTTCAGCATCGTGGTTACTCCAAATTACCTTTACGGAAGGTATTACTTTATTTCTCAAGACTTGTTCCTTCATATCAATAATCTAAATCAGAAGTTCTTCATACGTTAAGTCTTTTTCTACTTGAATAGACTCATACCCTATTACATGTTTATAGTTCGGTTTATAAGGACGCAACATAGACACGTGAAACACATTGTGTATTCTTTCCGTTTTTGGAGGTAAGGCTACTTCATAAGCTACCTTTCCTATCCTTCATAAAATCTCAAAAGGTCCTACAAACCTCGGACTTAACTTCCCTTTCTTTCTAAAACGCATCTTCCCTTCCCAAGGCGATAATTTTAGAAAGACATAAGACCCTACTTGAAACTCCCTCTTCTCTCGATGAGGATCTGCATACTTCCATTGTCTATCTTGAGCCGCTACTAATCCAACTCTTATCAGCTTTACCATGTCTGCCGTTTGTTGTACCATCTCAGGTCCCAACATTCGACGTTCACCTACTTCATCCTAACAAAGTGGTGTTCTATACTTCCTTCCATACAACGCTTCATAAGGCGACATGCCTATACTAGCGTGAAAACTATTGTTGTAAGCGAATTCTATCAATGGTAGATGTTCGTCCCAAATCCCTTTGAAATCCATAACGCAAGATCTTAACATATCTTCTAGTGTTTGAATTATCCGTTCGATTTGCCCATCCGTCTGTGGATGATACGCCGTACTCAATCTCAACTGTGTTCCCATTTGCTCTTGCAAACTCCTCCAAAAGTTTGATGTGAATCGTGGATCACGATCGGACACAATCGAAATAGGTACTCCATGTCTAGAAATGATTTCTTTGACATAAAGCTTAGCTAACTGTTCTAGGTTATACCTAAATCCTATTGGTAGAAAATGAGCCGATTTAGTTAACCGATCCAGTATTACCCAAATAGCATCGTATCCTTTTCTGGTCGTTAGAAGTCCCACCACAAAGTCCATGGTGATATGCTCCCATTTCCACTCCGGAATCTCCAGTGGTTGTATCAGTCCACTCGGTCCTTGGTGTTCAGCCTTAACTTTCTGACAAGTTAAGCACTTACTAACATATTCTGCAACCTCCCTCTTCATGTTCGGCCACCAAAAGTTCTGACAAAGGTCTTGATACATCTTAGTACTACCAGGATGATCGACTACCTCGAACTATGGGCCTCACACATAATCTCTTCCTTCAACTCGGAATTATTTGGAACCCAAATTCTTCCTTCAAAATGAAGTAAACCTTCTTTATCAAGGTTATACTTAGTCTTCACGTCATCCTTCATTATCTTCTTCGTCAGTTCGCATTCTTGAAGACTATTTCTGATTTCCTTAACCTGTTCCACTATCATTGGTCGAGTTTCTATTGCAAATAACATCTCCCTCGTTTCCCTTGGTGACTTAACTTCTAATTCCATCATCGCCATCTTTATTATTAACTCATTCTGAGTCGTTAACATTGACAGTTTCTCTCTACCCTTCCGACTCAACGCGTCTACTACTACATTCGCCTTTCCCGGATGATATAAGATATCACAATCATAATCTTTTATTAATTCTAACCACCTTCTCTGCCTCATGTTCAACTCCTTCTATGTGAAGATATATTTCATACTTTTATGGTCCGTGTATATCTCACACTTCTTCTTGTATAAGTAATGTCTCCATATTTTTAAAGCAAACACCACAGCTGCCAGTTCTAGGTCGTGAGTAGGATAGACCTTCTCATAATCTTTTAACTGACGTGACGCATATGCAATGACCTTGCCATGCTGCATAAGCACGCAACCTAGTCCTCTATGCGAAGCATCGCTATAAACTACAAAATTCCCCGTATCATCTAGTAACGATAATACAAGTGCCTCAGTCAACCTCCATTTTAGTTCTTGAAAACTATGCTCACACTTTTCTGTCCACTCATACTTCACCGACTTCCTTGTCAGATTTGTCAGCAGAGTAGCTAATTTAGAAAAGTCCTGAATGAACCTTCTATAGTATCCCACTAACCCCAGAAAACTCCTAACCTCGATTGGCATTTTTGGTTTCTCCCACTCATTTACCGCTTCTACTTTCGCTGGATCTACGGATATGCCATCTTTGTCTATAACATGTCCTAGAAAGCGACTTTTTGAGCCAAAATTCACACTTAGTGAATTTCGTGATACAACTTCTCCCTCCGTAGGGTTTCCAACACTATTCTTAGATGTTCAGCATGATCTTCTGGCGTCTTGGAATAGACTAGAATATCATCAATGAACACTACGACGAACTGGTCCAAATACTGTTTGAACACTCTGTTCATCATATCCATGAATGCGGCTGGCGCATTCGTCAACCCAAACGACATAACCAAAAACTCGTAATGCCCATAAAGAGTTCTGAATGCCGTCTTAGGTATATCTTCCTTCCTCACCTTGGTTGATAATACCCGACAAGAAATCTATCTTAGAAAATACTTTTGCCCTTTCAAGTGATCAAATAGATCATCGATCACGGGCAGCGGTATTTATTCTTAATCGTTAACTTGTTCAACTCCCGATAGTCGATACAAAGTCGTAACGATCCATCCTTTTTCTTTACAAACAACACCGGTGCTCCCCACGGTGACACACTTGGTTGAATGTACTTTCTATCTAATAGTTCCTGTAACTGAACCATTAACTCCTTCATCTCAATTGACGCCATCCTATATGGTGCCTTTGAAACTGGTGTCGTTCCCGACAACAAATCAATTACAAATTCTACATCCCTATCTGGAGGAATACCAGGTAACTCCTCTGGAAATAAATCCGCAAATTCTTAAACCACCGCTATCTGTTCCAATGATGTTCCCACTCTTTGGGTATCAACCACGTGACACAGATAACCCTTACACCCCTTCTTCAGCATCTTCTTAGCTTGTGTCATGGTTAGACAACAAGAACATCCCGGTGATTTATTTCCATAAAACACCACCCCCGATTTCTTAGGAAGCCTTAGGTTCACACTCTTTCTATGACAATCTATTATTGCTTTATGGTTAATTAACCAATTCATACAGAGAATCACATCGAATTCTCTTAACCTTATCGGTAAAAGATCTACCAATAATCTATTACCCATGATATCTACGAAACAATTCCTATGAATGTGTTCAATGGGAATTATCTCCTCATTTGCGACCTTAACATCTAAAGGTATTTCTAACTTTTCAGAATTTAATCCCAATTGCTGAGCAAATCCACATGCTATAAAACAACAAGTAGCACACGAGTCAAATAACACGTAAGCATTTATTTCATTGACTGGAATGATACATGCTACTACATCAATTGATGCAATCGCATCTTAGACTGTCATATTAAATGTTCGGGCTGAGGGTCTACCCACTGATGGTGTTGGTCCAGTAATGACTAAATTACCACTACCAGAACCCTTACTACCCTCCGCTCCTGTCTTTGGGCAATTTCTTGCCATGTGGTCTACCGACTGACAAACAAAACATCCACGACTTTTCTTAGGATTAGGACAGTTGGGAGATATATGACCCTCCTGTCCAAAGTTATAACAACCAGTCTTCCCTTTCAGGTAGACTCCCAGATGAGTCTTATCGCATGTCTTACATGCCTCCATCCTCCGCTTAAGATCCCCTTGTTTTGCCCCAGTATTCCCAGGGTTAAAATTGTTCCTCTTAGGCATATTGCCACTTCCACTAGCAACCTCTGCCTTATTTTCTCCCTCTCCCTTACTCTTATTCTTCCTATCCTTGTGGTATTGGGTCAACGCCTCGCTACCACCCTCCGCTATTATCGCCTTTTCCAGAATGGTCCCGTAAGAAGCACTCTGAAACATCGATATTCTACTATAGAGCCAGGGTTTTAGGCCCTGCTCAAACCTACGAGCCTTCCTCTCCTCCATGTCCACTTGGTGTGGAGCGAACCTTGCCAATTCGTTGAATTTGGCGCGTGATTGAGAACAAATATATCCTCTGCTTAAGTTCTAAGAACTTAATCTCCATTCTCCTTGCATGCTAGTAGAGAAATAGTTCTCGAAGAATACCTTCTTAAAGCTGTTCCCATGTAATGCGACTTGACTCAGCCCACCACCGGTGAGCCTCCCACCGATGAGTTGGCTTCCCCCCTTCATCATATAGGTTGCAAAAGAGGTCTTTGCGCCTCAGCTACATTTGTAATAACAAACGCCTTCTCTATTTCCTTGACCCATGTCTGGGCCTCCATTGGGTCCGTTGTTCCCTTAAATTCGGGTGGACCTACACTTTTAAATTCCTTAAAAGTAGTCGTTCGGGCTACTCTAGGTCCTGCGGGTGCTCTACCCCCGACTTAGTTAAATGCAGCCGTTAATAAATTAACGAACTCTTACATTGGATTATTAGGACCCCCCCTCCTTCTCATTATGCGATTCCGCCTCTTGGTTACGTTGTCTTCTTCTTGGCGGAATTTCTGATTAAATAAATAAAGTTCCGTTATTACTTATTTACTTACTTCATTATTAGTCGTCAAACAATTGGACAATAACTCATACATAACAAAGCAAATTTAAAATAAAAACTTCCTTATATTAAAATTCTTCTTCATAGTTTAAAACTATTTACAAGTTTCTTTACATAGCCCAAAAGCTATTACATATACATCCCGCGATTGAGTTCTACAAAAATTGGGATTTACAAAAAGACTACCCTTTAATTATACAAAAGAGGGTTTTACGTCACTACACAAAAGTATTTATCATACTACTCCTAATACTGCCTAACAGCATTCTCATGCTTCTGGTTTGCCAAAATTGACACAATATCTCGACTTATAGTATGTTGAGTCTGTCCCGACTTAATAGAATAACAAGCTATCTTAAGCTTGAAATCCTCGTGCGCACTGTCATTTATATATGACATTCGTGCTATCTTCTGGTCTTTTTCAACCAGTTTCTTGCGAAGTTCTATGACCTTGTTCTTATAGTCCTAGGCCTTATCAGTCATAAGCACTTTTTCATCGTGCTCTATCTCATAGTCTGACTCTAAAGACTCTTTCGCCCCATATAGATCACTGATCTCTTCCTTTTGGTGTTGCACCATATTGTGCAGTTGCACGTTACGGTCAAGCACTGAGAGGTACATTGCCCTCATAGTCTCGGTAGGTGTAGACTCTAGGGCAGTCATCACTGTATTAATCGATGTTACCTCCATGTCATCCTCCACATCAATCATCATATTCAAATATGATGCTATCCCCATGGTCTCCTCCGAATAATCCTCCTCCGAGTAATATTCCTCAAGCTCTGACTCTTCTAGAATCACTACACGTATGTCTGTTATAGGCACAGGTACTGTCTCAACTCAGTTCACGGACTCCTCGCTGATCACATGTATATCCCTATACATCAAGCTATCAACCGACATCTACAATAACACATAACAAATTGATTAGTACATAATCCACAATATTATAAGCACAAATCACATTTAATCCACTTAGGGTTACTTTCCATCTTTTATATCTTTTGGTACTGAGTTTCCTCAATGCCTTATTAACTCATTTGACTCGAGTTAAATTTCTTCGGACTCTTCCTTTCCTATGAGGTTATTAGCCTAAGGTTCTTCCCCCCTTAAGTTTTATAACCTAATGCTTTGATACCAACCTGTGACGCCCCCAAATCCGGGTATCTTCCAGCCCGACAGATGGTGCTCCACGATACTGAAAGTAGTATGCACACAAGACAATCATGTTTGATGATAAAGCATATACTTTGTAACAATCTTATTCATTTATTAATAAAAAGTATTAATTTATTAAATGCTTTTAATTATCTACATGATGCTGCTTTATAATATGTGATAAACTCATAGTTTTAAGCAATGCTTTTAGAATAATGATGATGATCATTCTAATGAGATCTAAATTCTTATAAAGCTTAAAACTAAAATAGTTCCCAATCATTAGATTACTAAATTGGGGATTAGTGAATCCGGATAGATTGGTACATACGTTGCTTGCTCATTGGATGAGGATGATTGATCTCATGATCATTTATGTGGAGACACTAAAGCAAGTATGTAGGTGCTTATTAGAGAATAAGTTCAGTGAACGTGGCTCGCTAAGGAATACCTAATGGAGTTTTACTTGTTTGTCAATAGGAATTTCTGTAGTGATAGTAGTACACGTGATCCTTAGACTTGAGATCATCATAGTATCTTGTGTATGATGAGTTATACTTTGACTTATTCATTAAGACCCTTAGGGTATATCAAAGGATATGCTTGGGTATAATAAGTTGTACATGAAGATAATGTATGACCAATAAAGAATCTACCGCTTCAAGTAAAAGAAGAGAAATATCCTATGTGATTCGATAAATGACAACCCAGTAGTCCTTGGCCAAGGCAGAATGAAATTAGAAAGGAATTTCTAATTTGCATTATTTAGAGTTGTGCATTTAAGAGTTAAAATATATAATTAAATAAAATAAGACTTGACAAGTAATTCCATTTCTTATATTTAATTGGGACATTGTATGGTGGAATGATTGAATTGCATACTAAGAACTATTTACTCAAAGGTTCTTTTATGATTAATGTTGAAATCTATATTATTTGGAAAGTCGTTGATCGCTAGGGAGGCTTATCCCTATTGTAGAATAAATATTATTTATTTAAATAAATTAATAGTTTAATTTATTTATTTAAATAAGACTAGAATTGTTCTAATTGATTTATTCACAACCGGTTTAATATGGAGAACCTAAAGGGTCACACCATAAAAGGAAGAATAATTATTTAAGAAGTTAATGGCATAATCATAAAAATAAGTTAAGTATATTTATTTTAATCTATGGTGATAGAATAAATTAAATAGCTTAATATTTATTATTTAATATTTTAGAAATATTAAATATAAATTAATAAGAGGAGTCTTATTATTATTATTACTATTATTATTATTTAATTCCTAAAGGAGTTTGAGAATTAATTAATAAAAGTACTTTCATTTATTCCTAATAAGATTAGGTGGCTAATTAATTAAAGGATTTTAATTAATTAAAATAAAACTCAATTCCTTAATTGTTAAGGAGGGTTGCCCACATCTATAAATAAGACGAGTCTTATTATGGGTGATGTGGTTGTTGACTTTGTCACAACAGACGCAATTCCAATAAGTTGGAGAGTACGTTTTTTTCTATAGAGATAGAAAACTAGGTTTAGTTAAATACCCATCTTCTTGAGTCTTTCTTCTTCCTTGGTGGATCACCTCTAGAGGCCAAACACTTGGGTGACTAACGTTGCTCAAAGAAAGGAACCAAACCCGGTGGATTCAAGTTGAACACGAAAAGGATTGGAGGTGAACTTGTACTTGAGGAAGTTCGAATCTTCAATGGTATGATTCTTGTTCTTTCTTTTTTCGTTTAATTAATAATTGTGCATAAAGGATGATCCGGGTATATGGTTTGTAAAATTTTAAAACTCTGATTTTCCACGTTTCCGCTTATCTTTGCAATTTGATTGCGTTCATGAATATTACAAACCTAACAGTGGTATCACAGCCAAACCTTTATGCGAATTATTAATTATTTTAATTTGATATGTATATTGATATGTGTTTACAACAATTTAATTGGACATAATTTGTTGTATAAAATTTATTTAAAATAAAAAATAAAAAAAAAGTGCCAAAATCTTTTTATTCCGAAAACCGTGAATCACGGAAAAGGACAGGAAAATAGCATGAAACCACGTGAATTACTCCTAATCTCAATGTTAACATGATCAGGATGGTTATTGTATAAACCAAGCCTTGTTGGACATTATATAATATATAACAGGATCTTGTAAACTGATTAATATATATAATAGTTATATATTAGTAATCATGTTTGATTCTATATGATTTAAAGGGTGATTCATGTCTATTATGCTTATTATGATACTTAACAGGAGTAATATATATGATTCAGCTTGTTTATTTTGGGTTCACGTGAATAACACTCCCACGTGGCGGGAAGGATATCTATATATATATATATATATATATATATATATATATATATATATATATATATGATAACTTATATTCTCAATTATTTTATAATTAAAATAAAAATTTAATATAAAGTTTATTTTAATATTAAAATATAAGTTTATTTTAATTTTAAAATTAGATTTCATGCTAACTAATTAGAGTTGGAATTGGATTCCATGATAACTAATTGGAGTTGAAATTGGATTCTATGTTTCCTAAAATAAAAGAGTTTATTTGTGAATAGAAAAATGAATCCATGTTTCCTTAAATAAATGAGTTTATTTAGATATGAAATTAGATTTCATATTATTCAAAATAAAGAGTTTATTTGTGAATAGGAAAGAGAATCCGTGTTTTCTTTAATAAATGATTTTTTTTTACATGGAATTGGATTCCATATTTAATTAAAATAAAGGAGTTTATTTTGATTAAAGATTTTGATTAAAATAAAATAGTTTATTTTATTCAAAATTAGATAAATTAAAATAAAATAGTTTTATTTTGATTTAAATTTGGATTAAAATAAAGGAGTTTATTTTGATTCAAACTTAGATTTTATACTAACTAAATTTGCCCATTAAATGATATCAATATATATATTGAATGTTTATTATTCATGAGATGAATGTTATTTATTGATGCATATGGTGATGTGTATGATAATAAATGTGATTGATTGTGGACTATTGACCAATGTGATTGGATTTTATTTTAGTTGGATGCATGAATGTATGAGTTTTATTAAATGGGGTCTGCGTACCTCGTCTTCTCTAATTTTTTTTTAATGTAAATTCTATCTCCCTCCTATGTACTTCCCCTTGACTGTTGATCAAGGTTTCTATTTATTTTAAATAGTTTTGTAATATGAATAATTAGAATTAATTTTGAAGAATTGGAGATTAAGGAGCAAGGAGCGCTTGAAGATCCGTTTGTAATGGAGCCCATGTTTAAATGTAATAGTTATATTTAAATATTAATTCTTGCACCCCTAGGATTTGACCTTTTGGTTCACTTGATGGCTCTAGTGAACCAAACTAGAATAAAAGTCCATAATCAATCCAGGCAGAATATAGTATTCTATATGTGCATGCTTGTACTATATATATTATATATTATGCAAACATGTTTCGCATGTTAATTAATATGACGCGTATTTTATATATATATATATATATATATATATATATATATATATGTGTATGTGCATGCGCCATTAAACAAGATGAGACAAATTAATAACAAACCCCTCAAATTTTTATATTAAGTCCTAGCGTTCAAAGATATTTGGAATATCGAACGTCAGCCTTCTAGCATGATAAAATTAATAGAGTATTAAATATTTAATATGATTTTGTTGTGTCACCACAAGGCAAGTATTAAGAATTTAAGATGTTAATTTATCACA
Organism: Panax ginseng; assembly: GCA_020205605.1. Taxonomy (NCBI): domain Eukaryota; kingdom Viridiplantae; phylum Streptophyta; class Magnoliopsida; order Apiales; family Araliaceae; genus Panax; species Panax ginseng. Next base: position 66,623,197 of record CM035138.1, read on the forward strand.
TTTGATGCTTATAAAGAAAATTGAACAATATTGTTTTGTTGTGTCACCACAAGGACAATATTTTTTTTTTTTGAATATATGGAGTGCTAGGTTGGACTTAACTTGGATAATTTTGATTCGGATGTGCCACCACTTGATCAAAATAATCTAAGAGGCAAAATACAAGGAGTTGCATAGTTGATGTAATTGACAAGTGTTGTCTACCTATTTATTTATATATAGTTTGTTGTGTCACCACAAGGCTATATACATTTGAAATGAGATCCTTATTCTCATTAGCAAATATTTAATTAGATTTTGCCGAACTATATAAGTGAGTGTAATATAGTTTGAAGAAAATAGTGGGAGATACCAATTTAAAACAAGACCTAAATTATTTTGGTAATTAATAAAAGAATGTATGCTAAAATGTTGTTAATTACAAATTCATTTACAGAATTTTACAATGTCTAAATTACTATCACTGCGTAGCATATTAGATGTTAAATTAATCGGACCGAATTAAACAGATTGGTTAAGGAATTTGAGAATAGTTCTCATGGCTGAAAAGCTATCTTATGTCCTTAATATGCCTAACCCTGCATTGGTTGCAGATAATACCTCTGAGGAAGAGATTGCTACTTTTAGAAAGTGGCAAGATGATGCACAGTTGGATCAATGCATCATGCTCGCATTAATGAGTAACGAGCTTCAGTGTCAGCATGAAACTATGGATGCTTTTACTATATTCCTGCACATCAAGTAGTTTATGGTGAGAAAAGTAAGACTGATAGATATCAGATATATAAGGAGCTCTTCCAATCTAGAATGACCGATGACACTACAGTATATACAAAAATCCTTAACATAATCAATTTGATTGATCAATTAGGATAACTTGTTTTGTCATGGATGGATAGTTGAACCAAGATTTGATCTTCACTCACTCCCGGACTCCTTTCACAATTGTTGTGAATTTTTCATATGAACAAGCTAGATATTAGCCTCGCTGATTTGTTTAACATGTTGAAACATGTCGAGAGTCATTTTCCAACCAAGAAAGACCATGTTTTACTGGTAGGGGCCAAAGGATCTTCTGAAAAGAAGAACGATTCAAAGAAGGTAAATAGAATAGCAAAAACAAAGGATAATAAGAACAAAACTGATACGGATAGCAAATGAGTTTGTTTCCACTGCAGTAAGCCTAGACACTAGAAAGAAACTGCAAGAAGCATCTTGCAGAGGCTAACCAAAAGATGCTTAGTGAAGTTTTGGTTACAATTATAATTTTGTTCATAATTTAAAATAAATTTTTCTTTAAGTCAAGGTTCTACTTGGTATTGGATACCGGCTTTGGTTATCATAAATATAGATTTATGAAGGGACCAAGCAGAAATAGAAAGCTAAACAAAGGATAAGTAATCCTACGTGTGAAAAATGAAGCAAAGGTGGCTGCATTAACCATATGAACTTATAGTTTAGCACTGCCTACGGGCAAATCTATTAAGTCAATAAGTTGTTATTGTATTCCAGTTCTCATTGGAAACATTATTTTTATTTTATTGTTGGACAATAAAATCTTTGGTATTATATTTAAGAACAATTTTTGTTCTATTTATAATAATAATGTTTTGTATAGAACTGAAATATTACTTAATGGATTTTGTGTACTTGACTTACGTGAAAATATATTTTGCAAATTGAACAAATTAGTATAAGAAAAGGAGATGATCATTCAAAGAGTTGAATGTCTGTATTTGCTAAAATACAAGTGTGAATTATTTGAAAGGTTCAAAGAATTCAGAAGTGAAACAAATTGGCAAAGTATTAAGATTCTTTGATTAGATCAAGGAATAAATACTTGTGCAATAAGTTTCTAGATCATCTCAAACGGTTTTCTCACAATGGACGCCTCCTGATACACAATAATTGATTGATGTATCTGAAATGGAAAAATTGTACCTTGTTGGACATGGTGCGGTCTATAATGATTTTACCAACATTCCAGTATCCTTCTGGGATAATGTCCTAGAAATGGCTGTATATCTACAAAAAGTTGTCTAAACATTCCTCCCCAAGACTCCATAAAAGTTATGGACAAGGAGGATTCCTAATCTTAAGTATGTTAAGATAAGGGGTTGTCCAACTTATGTGAAAAGGTTTCAAAGGATAAGCTTGGGACAAGATTTGACATGTACAGATTTGTGGGACATCCTAAAGTAAGTTTAGGGTATATGTTTTATAATCATACTTAGCAAAAGGTGTTTGTTGCAAAACATGTTGCCTTCTAAGATAAAGATATTTATCATTGAAGGGACTAGTGGGAGGATAATACATCTTGAAGAGTTCAAGAACCACAAAACACTATAAGTAAAATAAGAGGAACCTGTAGATAGACCTATTGTACCACAACCGAATCATAAATCTGGAATAGTACAGAAGATACCTGGGTGGTATTGATTCATCATAGATGATGATGATGAGGTACGCATCATAAAAGATGATGAACCAGTTACATACGATGTGGTAAGAGTTATAGACACTCAGAGAAATGGATTGAATCAAGCTTCTCAAAAATGGAACATTCGTTTTGATGAGATAATCAAAAGTGTTTGATTTTATCAAAAATAAGAATGAACCTAGTGTGTACAAAAGGGTTAGTGGGAGTGTCGTGACATTCCTAGTATTATATATTGATATACTACGGATAAGGAATGACATACTAATGCTACAATCAGTAAAGATAAAGTTGTCTAAACATTCCTCCATGAATGATTTAGGAAGAGTATCTTAATTGGGGGTACACATATATATAGATAGATTCAAGAGGATGCTCGACTTAACCCAAGGAACGTATATTCATTTGATGCTAAAGTCGTTTAGCATGGAAAACTCCAAGAGATGTCTCATGTTGATGAGCCAAGGAGTGTATCTCTCTTAATAGTCCCCAAAGACTCATAAAAGAGAGATCGCATGAGTAACTATCATGTATGCAATGAAATATATGAGACATGATGTTGATCAGTCATATTTTGGAGAAGTTCACTATGAGTCAGTGAAAAACATCTTAAGGTACTTAACCGGCACTAAGGATGTGATCATATACATGGTGGGTCTGACTTAAAACTAGAGGGCTTAATAGACTCGAGTTTTTTCAGACAGACCAAGATGACAGAAAATACACTTTAAGGTAAAGAGTTACCTTGAATGATGGTGCAGTGAATTGGAAAGGTTCCAAACAGCAAACAGTTGCTAGTTTAGTGATAAAGACAAAGTATATAGCTATAAATGAAGCTACAAGATGATTGTTTAGATGAAAAGTTCATTACAGAACTAGGAATAGTTCCTAAGTCTCATCTTGGATCTAAACATATGTTGTGACACTTTCATTTGATTAAAATCATTGAAAGATGGGAAATCACTATAGAGATAGTGGACTATCAAGAACAACATTACATATCCATTAACTAAAGCTTATCCAACAGCAGGATAATCGTCACTTAGAGAAGAAGGGTATGAGATACCATGTCAATTGGCTTTAGTGCAAGTGGGAGATTGAAAGTAGTATGCACACAAGCTAATCATGTTTGATGATAAAGCATATACTTTGTAACAATCTTATTCATTTATTAATAAAAAGTATTAATTTATTAAATGCTTTTAATTATCTACATGATGCTGCTTTATAATATGTGATAAACTCATAGTTTTAAGCAATGCTTTTAGAATAATGATGATGATCATTCAAGTGAGATCTAAATTCTTAGACAGCTAAAAACTAAAATAGTTCCCAATCATTAGATTACTAAATTGGGGATTAGTGAATCCGGATAGATTGGTACATACGTTGCTTGCTCATTGGATGAGGATGATTGATCTCATGATCATTTATGTGGAGACACTTAAGCAAGTATGTAGGTGCTTATTAGAGAATAAGTTCAGTGAACGTGGCTTGCTAAGGAATACCTAATGGAGTTTTACTTGTTTGTCAATAGGAATTTCTGTAGTGATAGTAGTACACGTGATCCTTGGACTTGAGATCATCATAGTATCTTGTGTATGATGAGTTATACTTTGACTTATTCCTTAAGACCCTTAGGGTATATCAAAGGGTATGCTTGGGTATAATAAGTTATACATAAAGATAATGTATGACCAATAAAGAATCTACCGCTTCTAGTAAAAGAAGAGAAATATCCTATGTGATTCGATAAATGACAACCCAAAGAGTCCTTGTGGCGAAGAATGAAATTACAAAGGAGTTTCTAATTTGCATTATTTGGAGTTGTGCATTTAAGAGTCAAAATACATATAATTAAATAAAATAAGACTTGACGAAGAATTCCATGTCTTATATTTAATTGGGACATTGTATGGTGGAAGGATTGAATTGTCACGGTAACTATTTACTCAAAGGTTCTTTTATGATTAATGTTGAAATCTATATTATTTGGAAAGTCGTTGATCGCTAGGGAGGCTTATCCCTATTGTAGAATAAATATTATTTATTTAAATAAATTAAAAGTTTAATTTATTTATTTAAATAAGATTAGAATTGTTCTAATTGATTTATTCACAACAAAGTTTAATATGGAGAACCTAAAGGGTCACACCATAAAAGGAAGAATAATTATTTAAGAAGTTAATGGCATAATCGTAAAAATAAGTTAAGTATATTTATTTTAATCTATGGTGATAGAATAAATTAAATAGCTTAATATTTATTATTTAATATTTTAAAAATATTAAATATAAATTAATAAGAGGAGTCTTATTATTATTATTACTATTATTATTATTTAATTCCTAAAGGAGTTTGGGAATTAATTAATAAAAGTACTTTCATTTATTCCTAATAAGATTAGGTGGCTAATTAATTAAAGGATTTTAATTAATTAAAATAAAACTCAATTCCTTAATTGTTAAGGAGGGTTGCCCACATCTATAAATAAGATGAGTCTTATTATGGGTGATGTGGTTGTTGACTTTGTCACAACAGACGCAATTCCAATAAGTTGGAGAGTACGTTTTTTCTATAGAGATAGAAAACTAGGGTTTAGTCAAATACCCATATTCTTGAATCTTTCTTCTTTCTTGGTGGATCACCTCTAGAGGCCAAACACTTGGGTGACTAACGTTGCTCAAAGAAAGGAACCAAACTCGGTGGATTCAAGTTGAACGCGAAAAGGATTGGAGGTGAACTTGTACCTGAGGAAGCTCGAATCTTCAATGGTATGATTCTTGTTCTTTCTTTTTCGTTTAATTAATAATTGTGCATAAATGATGATCCGGGTATATGGTTTGTAAAATTTTAAAACTCTGATTTTCCACATTTTCGCTTATCTTTGCAATTTGATTGCGTTCATGAATATTACAAACCTAACAGATACTACATTTCATACAATCATTCCATTGAAATAACAATAAAATGAGTGTAATTACTGTCTTTGTATTACATCTGTAATAAATCTTTTCCCAAGTTCATAACCAAATACATTCATTATTCTTCATAAGTATATTACATACAAATATACTAGTCTATTACAGGACGATTAATTGTCCATCTTAGCATTGCCTTTATCTCTCTTAGAACTCTCTGTTCGTTCGGCTTTAGTTGCAAACATATGGTTCAAGCGAGAATGAGCATAACTAGCTCAGCAAGTCTTAACAACGAATCATATGAATATCACCTTAACAAACACATGCTTTAATTCTATATCTGAACAATTATCTATGAAGCATTATTAACGTTTTACTAATACTTCTCATACAGCAATTCCATAGCATAAATAATAGCTGAGGAATGATGAACCGGTCAATAGAACATGAACATACTCTTTTCGTTTTCATACTTGAAAAGGATATCCGGCACTAAGGTCATCCACCCGTCTTTACTTACGAGCACTTCTAGGTGATCAGCCTATTGTACTCTATGTTGATTAACACTCTTCCATTAAACGTATTTATGTTTAACATTTGGCAACCTCGCGTGCCCATCGAATAATCGATGAAAATACTTTTGTTTGTACATAGACAAACTTACCTTCTCATCCGTACCAAATACTTGGCATAGGATAGCGTTAAAAGTTCTATATCAACAGACTTATAAACAATTCAATCTATCCTTCAATACTTGTCTAGCCCGGATAAAACAGGCATCGACTCTTTTTCTATTTACCATTCATGCATTGTATATCATGCATCACGTAAAAACTTGACTAACACGAAGGTCAGACAAGAGTTAAGAAAGACTTGCCTTCAAGCGTCTTTGAATATATATTCTGACTATTCTCAGTCTTTACAGAATCTACATGAGATATTCACATAGCACACTGTAATTAGTTATCACATACACTATCTTTACGGTTCTAACCAACTTCTTTCTCTTTTATGTCTTACTTGTTTTAACTTCGTTATTAATGTCGATTCGACTTTCTATACTTCATTACTTTTTATTAATGTTCTTACATCCTTAACCGACATTTGATCATAAATGGTTAATTACCAACGTTGAACGTCATTCACGGTTCACTCATTACGTATTTGTGTTCTTCGTTTAATTACTATTAAACCTTACTAGATCTTCTTACATTAACACCTTACAAGTGAGTTAAGGTAAGTCTTATAATGCACATTAAGTACCTTCAATATCTTACATTAAGTCTTCATTCAAAATGGAACAAAAACTAACTCGTCAACTTTTTTCATCGCCGGCACAAGTGCTGTGGCTGACATCCTATGCATTCTAGTGGTGCTACGGCACCACTCACCAGAGGTTTTGCCCAGACTTGGCGCTGCGGCGCGAGTCTCCAGACCTTTTTATTTTCTCCCGGCCATAACTTACGCTGCGGCGTGACAGATAACATGAGGTTTGGTAATGCGCCATACCGAACTGTGCACCGATTAGCTTGGCCAAAATAGTTTAGTTTCTTAATGAAACTCCCGGCTTCCTAATTTGTTCGTTTTACATCCGAATTGACCCATTCGAATTCCTACAAGTCAGGAATTACATCCTTTACGTGTTCATATAAGATTTTCATATTTTTGAATTTGTTAACTTAGAATTCACCTTTAAGTTCGTTTTTAAGCGTTCGTTTATCGTTTTTGTCCGTTCAATACTCGTTTTCTTCTTTATAAGTCGGAATGCGATGATTCTTTCGCCAACGACTCTTAATTAATTTATCTCACGTGTTGACATTGAAACCAACATTTTCAAGTCACATGGCAACTTTTGACCTTTCATCCGGACTTTGTACGTTTTCAATTTTTAACGTCTATTTCCTTACAATTCGCCATAACTTCGTTACTAATGTTCTCTAAGCCAAATCACATGGAATACTCCATGGACTTCATATCTACATCCTAACCAATCAAGATGCACATACCTTTGCTACCACGATTTCCAAAACGTTCAATTATAGCTAAGTTAACTTTCAAGACTTCCTACGGTTTTTACTCACATAACCACTTACGATTTCTTATTTGGTCATGACCTATCCATGATTTGGTCATTAATAGTCCTTCTTAATAAACGCTCTCCACTCATCTACGATTCTTCTATGAGAAAGAAATCGAAAAGGATGAAGATTACGGTTTATAGGAATTTACCTTTGAAGTAGTTAACGTTCTTGATAAACGTCTATTGGTTTGCTTGGAAGTAGAAGAATTTAGTGTTTCTAGCTCTTTCTCTCTCTCAATATATTTTGGTCAATCTTTGTAAAACCACAAAAGCTCAACCTAAGCCTTGTATTTATAGAAAATACAATGAGGGGCAAAATGGTCCAATTTCCCACCTCCTCACTTATTTACCACTTTGTCACCAAGCAAAATACTTGGTGACCAAGTGACACTTGCCTTGCACACCAAGTGGCCGGCCCACCTTGCCCATGGGTTATCCTCATGGGTTTCCCCATGGGTTTTACCCATCCCTTGACCCGCCGGTTTGACCCACGGTTTAATTCTTTGGACTGGGCTTGACATAAAAACATTGGGCTTTAACCAATCTAATATTGGGCCTTGACTTGGGCTTGTATAATTAATTCATTGGGCTTGTATATTAATCCAAGTCTAATTGGATTGGATAAAATCCTTAGCTCATACTCTAATAATACGATTCGTATTCTACGCGTATTATTCACCTATTCTCTTCGTATAATATTCATATAATACTCGTATTATACGTCGTACTATTCTTCATATTATACTCGTATACATACTAGTATAATACTCATATTCTTTACGTATAATAATCGAAACGACTATACACATTACATTTCCCTTTCGAAAATCTCTTTCACAAACCCTTAGGTTTTAAGTCCGCAGGCGAAAACTTCATTTGCCATAACGGTAATATTATTGGATTTTCCATAATATCGTCATATTCTAACATTACGCGTTTCTCAGAATTTCAAACCCTAGCTCCGAACGTCATCGGATGAATAGTGTGCTACCACCTCCCGAAAGCAAGCATCGATCTCCTGCACCATCATGTTTATCAGACGGCCGTTGGTCTTCCCCTGGTTGTGTGAGGTCCTCGAGTTGCCAAGGTTCCGCCACTGGGTCCCTTGTTGCCACTTTCATTCTCCGCATTTTTCTTCAGACAGTTCCGAACCAAATGATCAGTCGATCCGCATGTAAAGCAACCTTGAATTTTTCTTCCGATTGGGGCAATTGGGCGACATGTGCCCCTCTTGTCCACAATTGTAATAGACTCCCTTCTTCTTCAGGCAAACTCCAGCATGGTTCTTCCACAATTCGAACATGGCTCCCTTCATTTCCTATTATCTTCTATCTTATTACCCGACTGGGTATTCTAACTCCATTTCCTCTTATTCGGATTACTACCACCACTGCTTCCTCCATCGTTTGTCTTCTTCTTCTTATCCTGATGAAATTGAGACGCAGCTTCGCTCCCTCCTTCAGCAATTAATGCCTTCTCCATCAAAGCCGTGAATGTATTGATCTGCAATACCGCTACCTTATTGAATATTCCCGACTTCAGTCCGTTCTCAAATCTTCTCGCCTTTCTCCCTTCTGTGTCCACCTGATGAGGTGCAAATCTTGTTAACTCGTTGAATTTGGCAGTGTATTCTGTTACCGACATGTTATCCTACTTCAATTCTAGAAATTTAACTTCCATCCTGGATTGCATACTCGGCGAGAAGTAGTTCTCAAAGAACAACTCCTTGAATCTTGTCCACAACACCACTGATGTACCAGCTCTGGCCTGATTTGTCTCCCACCAGTAATTAGCTTCTCCCTTCATTAAGTCTGTTGCAAAAGCCATCTTCTGCTCTTCTGCCACTCGCGCAATGACGAATGCTTTCTCCATCTCCTTCACCCAAGTTTAGGCTTCAATTGGATATGTGGTCCCTTTAAATGCAGGCGGTCCTACCGTTTTAAAGTCTTTAAAGTTAGCCAATATGTCGGCTGGCTGATTCCTCACTTTTCCTCTTACAGCTGGAGCTCTATTCTCCATAGTTTGGGCTAACATATCCGTAAAGTTTTGCATCGGGTCAGCTTGACCTCCTTCGTTATTTAACGATTGCTTTTCCCGTTGGTTTCGATTCTGTCGTCTAGGCGGCATGATCTGATTTAAATAAAAATCTTATATTAATTCTCTTTCTGTATACAAATCCTTAACACAATAAGAATTCAACACATAGTTTTCATATAATCGCATATTTATTCAAATAGCTTATAGTACTTAACACGTATTACTACCCCTTTTTAAATCATATTAGGATTATTAACACAACTTTACACAAAAAGTTGCAATTCTCCATTCACACATAGTTATTCCCCATTCATCAAACTTACCACACCTAGGGGTTCAGGAACTTGCCACAATTATATGAGTGTATGAACTTATCCTAGTTAGACCTTTGACGTCCATTCGCTGAGGGGTTCAAAACATTTCATATAATTATGAGTCATTAACTTACCATAAGTATGAGTTTTAAGAACACACAAATTAATCTTAATCTTATATTCAGATAGAAAATAAAGATATCATTAATAAAACATATATATTTACATATGCTTAAACATTATTCTCGATATTACAACACTTAATATCAAAAACTTCTACCAAAAGATATTATCACATATATCTAAGTTGTCTACCGACCACTCCCTTCACCAGTCTTCTTCTTGTTGGGATACTTGTTGAATCCATGACCCCTTCTTCCAAATGAGAAACACTTCTTCAAATTCGGCTTAGGACAATGTAGAGAAATATGTCCTTCCTGTTTATAGTTGAAACAAACATTTTTCCACATCATGCATTCTCCCGCATGAGTCTTCCCACACTTTCTACAGGCTTGCTTCTTCTTCGGGTTTGACTTTTTTTCAGAATTAGGGCTGTCGTTGTCCTTCTTTCTCTTCTTCTTGTCCTTCTTGCTGGTTCCTTCAGATGATCCACCACCTTCAGTCTTCATTCTTTCCACCTGCGCCTTCAGCTTGTTTTGTTCTTCAGTCATTTACGTAACGCCAGATCCATCTTCCACAACTCCTCTAGAAGAAACACTTTACTTCGGAGTTCCTGCACTTCTGCAGATAGCTGGTCTTGTTCTCCAACTTTGATCTTATTCTTTTTCTCCATCTTAGCTTGCTTAGACTCTGCTTCCTCATCTCCACTCAGATACATCTCGGGATAAACATCATGATCGCTCCCCAGATTGACCATAGGTTCATCTTCTCCCACCTTCTCAACTGATTCGATTTGCGCTAGCATCTCGGCTTCTGGAACTAGTGCAACAGCCGCTAGCATCTCCGCACTCATTTGATCTTCTCTAGACATCCTACAATCAGTTTAAATAACTTGATAAGTACTTCACCAGTATTAAATTCTCACACTATGTGTCCACATATCTCATTATTGATGCACTTGGGCAATCCCTCACTTAGAACTCTAAATGAGTTTTCTCTATCTTGCGTATAGTTATAATCTTAGGGTTTTCCCCCACCCCACTCAAGGTTTATAACCTATAGCTCTACTAACAACTTGTGACACCTTGGTCACTACAGCTTTGATACCAACTTGTGACACCCCCCAAATCTGGGTTACCTGACCCCCGAGTTTGGTGTTCACGATCCACAATATAATACTATTTAACTACCCATTCATATATAAATAGGAATACATAAGTCATTAACATATGTTGTAATACAAAAGTCTCAGGTCCACTATCCTTTACATTACAGAAATACCCCTTTAGATATACAAAAAGGGTTTACAATACAATACAACATAATAATATTGTTCATCATAATTAATTTATAACTATGCCTTTTCCCTTGTTCTTCTTCGCAGCACCTTCTGCAACTTCGTCCCTAACTGAAAAGTTTTATTTAGCAAGGGTGAGCAACAAGTTTGCCCTGCAAGTTAAGACATACAATAAATGTATATGAATCAATAAGAACAGACTATCTATTTTGATAGAATGAAACCAAAGTTCGGTGAACTTTGAAATAGTTGAATAAATCGTTAATCAATAACAAGTCTTCTCGTATTTTAGGCAACGCAATAATCTGATAATGAAAGAGTACAACACTTTCAAAGTTATACGATATTCTATTGAATAATCAAGAATCAATTATACGCAATAACAAAGTGGAATGTTTTCCGATTTATGCCGAGGATCACACTAGATCTAGAACTTCTTTTTCTGCATCTATCAAAGATTTACTTTGATACATACATGCAGAGTATCGATAACCATAAAGATTAAATCATACCCCTCTCGTAAGTAATTAGAGCCATTCCAACTCCCCTCAGCATTCTATATTATGCATAATACTTAATAAACAAGAATGGTCTAATATACGACCTAAAATGTTCCCTTTATATAAAAGGTTGTTCTTCTCAGTCTCATAATCAAGATTTTGATTTAACAACGAAATACTGTGATTTCAAATTCTAGTTACTTTTTGATCTAGCCGAAATAATTGGCATCCATCTGTCAATAAAATTGAATTCTCTTCTCGAACCTATCAAGTTTTAACAAATATTCATCTAGTCCAAAATAATTGGCAAAGATATTTCTCAACATAATTCGACAATAAACATGAATTATCTGTACTGTCAATATTAGCTTCTACGAATTTAAATATCCAACAAATGCTTATTTTACTTAATATATTTTCGTAATCAAGAATTAAATTTGAATTATTAAATATGCACTAACTGCGAATAATCAACAATAAATCCATGGACGTGGTATAATTAGCAATAATTAACCACTATAATAATTGAATAAATATAACTCAAGGTTGAGTTAGGAAACTTGTCTTCCGCGTTGATTACAACTACACAATAAACTTATCTGCGTTCGTAAGACCTATAACCAATAATATCGGTCTAACAATTAGCACAATATTTCATAACACGTAACACTGTAATTCACAGTTAATCTTCTCTTAGGCACATTATCACATAATCATATCAGTGTTTATAACATATATAAACACTTAACAAGTCTAATTATTTCGGTCTCGTTGGACTTCGGTCCATTCTCGATATTCTAGTCACCTTATCTGTCAATTTACACATTGATTGTCAATTTAATCTTGGTCTCTAAGTTTCAATATTAATTTAGATAAGTCAAATATCATTTATAATATTTTTCAGAAGCTTTTAATAATTTATAAACAATTATTATAATTTATAATAATTTTTCAAACACTTAAATCATTTTAAATGATTTACTTATCAAATAATCTTATTATCATTAATATTTAATAATATAAAACAATTAATAATATACTTGTCAAAATATTAAAGTTATTATTAATAACCTAAAATATTTTAAATCATCAATATTCTACTTAAATGATTTTTAAATTAATTAAAATCATTTTTAAACCATTACCATTAATATTTAAATATTAATGAAATTATTATTCAAATATTAAAATTCATTAATTATAACTTAAAATATTTTAAAAATATTTTCTCATTTTAAATCAATAAAACATTTTTAATTCATTTATTTAATATATTAATTAAATAAATCTAATATCATTAATATTAATTTATTAATGAGAATTCTCCAAAAATATTGAAAATTATATTTTATAATTCAAAATATTTTCTAACACTTTATTCTTATTTAAAATGATTTTTAAATCAATAAAATCATTTTTAACTTATTTATTTAATTTAATAATTAAATAAATCTAATATCATTAATATTAAATTATTAATGAAAAAATGCTCTAAAAATATTAAAAGTTACATTTTATAACTCAAAATATTTTTAAATACTTTATTCTTATTTAAAATGATTTTTATATAATTAAAATCATTTTTCTCTAATTTATTTAATACACCAATTAAATAAATTAAATAGCATTAATATTCAAATAATTATAATTTTTAATGAAAAATATTTCAAATAGTCGTAAAGTATTTTTCATAATTTAAAATAATTTTTAAAACTATTTTTGGTAATTTTTATAATTTATTTCTATTTTTAAATAATTTTTGGAATATTCAGAAATTAGAAAATAATAAAACCGTCACTAAAGCCCTTTAGCGACACAAAGCGTCCATGTTGGTGTTCTTGAGCTCAAGAACACTGACAAATTCGTGTTTATCATGATAGGTTTGACCACTTCTAATATCCAATACATTGTGTTTCTGGGCTTTCTTTTGCATCTACTTTGTAGTACATATGTAATACTACCCTTAACAACCAACAATTTGGCCCAGAAACTACTCAGATGCAAGATCTGAGCTTTGAAACTTCTTGTTAGACGGTTTTTGGGTTTTCCAGAAACCCAAGCTTTTCAACTAGTCATGTTCATGCTTGATTTTATATACGATCGGGTCATGTTTCTAGTGATATAAATGTTCAAACTTATAGTCCTTATGTCAAGGACCAATAGTAAAGCAACATCTCGGTCCAACAACAAAACAAATCACAATTTATTAAGCGGTCAAACTACGTCAGAAAGCTCGTTCTAACTATTTCTGGGTTTTCCAGAAACAACACTTCGTGCTCGACAGGTCAGGTATAACCACTCACTACACTTGCTCTGTTGCTGCTATAAATGATCTAAAACCATGGATCTATAGTCCAGACAACACACTACAATACTGATACTATAACATCAACATATACACATTAAAGCTGACATATCCGGACCATACAAAACGTTGTCAGACACTGATTTAGCCTTTCTGGGTTACCCAGATTTGGCCCGGTAAACATCGGTCAACGGGGTTTGGCAGATTATATCTTCAAATCCAGACATTTAATGACTCTGATTTCTTTTGCAGAATAAAGACCTCATACCAAGCTACATATAACAACTTTAAAACAACAAAAATCTTAATCAAGCAATGATCTGTGGCCACTGACATTCGGTTGTCAGACCACAAACCATGTTCTTGACAGTTTTTGAAAACATAGTTTTAACCCACTTTGATGCTATGGATTCATGATAGATCATCATAGATCTTCATAAAACATCCATTAGCAAGATTCTAAACGCTTAAACACAAAAACTTTCTTAGCATACAAGATCAAATTAGATTTTAGGGTTTATACCTTCTTGTTCAAATCTTGATGTTTCTAGAGGTGATTTAGTGACTGATCTACCTTAGAATTTTGGAGCTTTGGATGGGAGAGAGAGTTGGTGAGAGCAAGAGAACAAAATGGCTATTTTTATGAACTTTCTCTCTCTAAATCTCTTATATAATTGATTCAATGAATGCTCCAATGCTAGCTGTCTATTTTTATCAGTAAATGGCTAAGATATAAGTCACAATGGTCAAGCAATTAGGTCACCAACTAAAGGTATTACTAATTTTACAAGTTAGCTCATTAAAAATGTAAAAAGGGTATTTTTGTCATTTGTACTCTAAATTTAATGGCATGATGGTCAATTGCCCAAACCCTTAGGGTTTAACCCTAAGGTTCTAACCCTTAGGTTTTAAACTTTAGTTTCCAAAATTTCCAATTAGGATTTTAATTAGAAAAATAAAATTTCTAAATTACAATTCGGGTTTATAAAATAAAAATTAAGATAACTAAAATATAATTAGGGTTTTTTAATCATATTTAAGTTTAATAAACACAATAAGCTTACTAATTAGGATTAGGGTTTCCTAATTAGGGTTTTAGGATTCCCGAATTTAAAATTAGGGTTTCCCGACTTTCGATTAGGGTTTTTAATGACACGTTAGGGTTTCTAATCCTGAGATTAGGGTTTCTAATATCTTAGTAGGCCAAATCAGATTTGTTTATTTTATGATTAAAAAACTCTTTTTTTGCCACACCATTTTCCTAAGTATCCACACAAGTTGCCACGTCAGCAATTTCTGACGTGGCATGTTCAATTTTTTGCAATTGGAAAAATTTAATAGTTTAATCATCTAATTGACAAAATTGAAAGGTGGATCACCAAAGTGGAATATGGTCTATAGTTTAGGGTACTAATTCATATTTAAGCCTTAAATTAATGATTTATCAAGTCTAACATAAAGTTCAACATTAATATCCAAGTTTTTGTAGTGTCCACAACAAAAGTTCAACAGTTTGAATGTACATAATTAATGATCAAAAGGTCTTTTTAGCTCTTTATGTCCCTAAGTTGGTGTTGCGTTGAATCAACCGTAGAAAGTTTGGATTGTCGACTAACTTGATCATTATATTATCAAGATTGTCAAAAAAAAATTATATTTTCCCTTTGAGTTAAAATCCATTTCTAAAATAAAGACTTTTATAAATAATTATATATTTTTATATGTACTTTGAGTATTAATTAAGAATTTAGTATAATTTTAGATATTATAATAACTTATATTTTGTCCATAATATTATGTTTTATAAATGAGTAAAATTCAAATAACATATTAGGACACGTTTAAAAGTTCAACTCAACTCGAGCTTGTTTAAATTTGAAGAGAGCTCGAATTCGATAAGCTAAAACTCAACTTGACTTGTTCATAACCTTACTCCATGTGTTACTTTTAAAAGTTATTCCCTCCGTCCCACAAAAGATTCACATTTATCATTTTCTTTATTCTACAAAAAGAGTGCTCTTTTTATAAATAACAATATAAAATAATATAATATATTAAGTTTATCATTATATTTTAAGAGTCTGGCTACATATGACAAGAGATAGATTGGAATTAAAATGACCACACTTTAAATTATTCTATTTTATCATATAAAGTTTCACATTAATTATAATTCAGCTTCGTTATAAATTATTCTATTTTATCACATAAAATTTCATGTTAATTATAATTTAACTTCGTCATAAATTTGTCAACGTATAAATATTATGTCACTACCAACTAGTAAGTTACCAATTTATAGGAATAAATATATACCGTAATACATATATGTTCTTAAAAATTATAGATTTTACAAATTATATTCTTTTTATGAAATAAATAAAATAAGTTTTTCCCTAAAATAAGTTCCATTATCTTCACGCCCATTCTCTCCCTCAATTTTCACTCCCCCAGTTTAGAAAATACAGTCAAGCCTTATCTCCCTCAATCGCTCTATCTCCTTCAAACCCCTCATCATCTAGTCCACCGAAACCCTCTCCAAAATCTCCACGTTACAGAAGAGCAATGCTTCTCTGTATCTAGTCTCGATTAAACTATCTTATAAAATCAATTGCTTGACTAAATCGACGGAGGAGAGCGAGCCGGAGACTCTAGCAAGTGACGGCGATGATGAGTCCGGAGATGATCTTAAAGTTGAGTTAGATCAAAACTCTGTTGATGCCAGCCGTTCAGAAGTTTTGAATGGTTCGCAGAGGATTGTAGCCTCTTCGATTGATTATCTGTCCCTTGTAATTCGTGAGCCGGTTTATGAGGTAGAATTTTGTTTAATTTTGGAATTATGAGCTAATTTTATATTACTTTGTATATGGTTTATTTATTGTTTGACAGTTGATTATTTAGGTCCTTAACTACACTAATTTGTAAAAATATTGATTTTGGCTTTGTTTGGGAACATTTGAAAAGATAGAGAAAGGGGGTGCTTGTGACGCCCCCAAATCCAGGTCCCTTCGAACCTCGGATTCAGTCCGCCACGATACTACTATCGTCAAACTATTAATATTTTTCATTCATAACTTAATGAATAAAACCTTGATTATTATTATTTAGAATATAAATTCTTTCCATTACTAGGATCTGAACAATGACCCCAAACTTTTATAAGTTTCATAACTTGGTCATTTACTATTCCTGTTTTACATCACATTCGATGTTATATAAATATGTGGAATAATTTAAACTTTGTCAATCTCCTTTGAAAATAATTCTTTTATTGGTATCTTAACTTGAATCAATTACATACCCTTGAATCAATTATGTTATGATTCATTCTATTCGAATTACTATATAAATTTTTACATCTCGGTTAGAATTTCTCTATGTATCACATAGTACAAATTTACAAGCTAACATGTATTACACATCATAACTACTATCAATTATATCTACTAGAACCTAAACATGGTTCAGGACATATATATAATTAAACAAATCAATCTCTTCTGATGTGATTGAACTTTATCAATCAAGTAGTACGTAACCTTTACTGTGTGTCTTTAACCTGCAAAAGTGGTTATTTGCAAGGGTGAGCTCAACAGCCCAGCAATTCTAATAGTTTTCATGCAGCACATAACATATAATAGTATACTCAGCACATGCATTCATAATCCATTAATATTTACTACGCATGTTACTTCTCATATAACAGGCATAGAGATTTATATCACAAACATATCATCAAAGATCAACTTTCACATTTCATACATATCTCATATGCATTTCATATATATACATCAACATTCTCATGGCATAATATAGCTCAATTAATAATTATAGATTTCATATATCAAATAGGAACTGAAAGACTTGCCTGATTCGTAGTTTATAACCTACGACTTAACTGCTTATAGTTATCCGCACTTCGTGTATTCCTACACAATTATATAACCATGGATTCATATCCATTAGTCGCACATTCATACATTTTCAATGTAATAATAATGTTTCATTGTTCTCCATCTTGGTTTTTAAGACCTTCCCTTTACTTTCTTAATAAACTCTCAGAATAGCTATTTATGTATAGTATACCTTATCTACACATGTTCTATATCAACATTCATAAATATTTTTCACACACTTGACTCTCTATCTGTTCGACACATATTTAAAGTCTATAGATACGCAATCTACATCGTTCTTACATTTTGCAAACTTTAATAAAATTAGCAAATTTGGGTTTTATATAACCATTACATGCTCTTAGGCTCAACATATCATCCCTGTCAAGTACTATAGCTTAGAATAGTACTATAAGTAAGCTGCCAAAATCAGAAAGCAAATAAAATGTTTCGGATTAAATTGTTCTACAGTCAATTGCTTATTGAAGTTAGGCTTTGGATCTGCTAAGCTTGCTGTAGTCCCCCGGCCGCACTCAAAGTTGAGCTTTTATCTTCTGGTTTCATCTGGTTTCTTAGCACGCATGACTGATAACACATAACTTATACATATATTAAGAGGTTATTGGTCAATGTTTAGAACCTCTTGTGTTTACTCAAAGTTGTTTTCACACTCTAAGGCTTTATTTGATAATTTCTTACAAGGCTAAGTAGGTTCATGTATAAGGAATGAACTACATTAACCATTCCATCATGTAAGGATGTTAGACACCTATAACGCGTATGCTCGCATTTAATTAACTCATTTAATCATAGTTAGTATAGTTCGTCATTCGGAACTTATTTTAAACCACACTTGAAAGGTCCAATTCATGCTTAGCTAGATGATGAACATATTCGTCACGTCTAGAGGCATAAGGCATCTTAGTATGCATGCTAGTAAGGTCAGAGTATACTTTACACCATATTTGAAACTATTAGTTCTCAAAACTTTTGAGTTTTCTTTCAAAACATTTTTAAACCAAGTCCAAGAAATCCAACGCATATGAAAAAACTTCAAAACTTATGTCATGCATAGTTAGACTTCATATACATGCTTATCAAGGTCATAAATTGAAGTACACAAGTTTCGTCAAGGTTTGGTTTCAAACTCAAGTTTTATTTTGAAATCATTTTCAACCAAGCTATTGTAAGTTGATTATAAGTAAGCAACTTAAACTCGCATTTTATGCACGCATGACTTACATTAAAAAGTCAGAACTTAACCGACCTGAGGTTCGTCAATATTTAAAACACATGCATTAACGTAAACTATGCAACTCATACATGCAAGGGAACTCTAGACCATATGCTAAACTTGTTTTCATGCATAACTAAGCTTTACTGACGTGTTAAATCTTATCAAAATGTAGCAGAAAACATTATCAGAAATTGGTGCACTTGCAGCAGCCATACTGCATGCTAGACTATGGAAGTGGCGCAATTTCTGTACGTCCCCAAAATGTATACCAAGATGAGATACGGTGCAGCTATGCGAATGAATGAATAGAGAATGGGCGTAGCAATGCGCCTTCTTGAACGATGACTCTCGGAGAGTCTCTACTTTTGCAGAACTCAAAACCCATACTCAAATTCTTCATGCAACATGCTTAAACTCAACTACAATACTTCTATAAATGCTTATAACACTTAAACTAACATGATAACAATCTTCAAATCACATAAACAACAACCTGATTACTCGAATTCAAGATCTTTGCTATTTTCCCAATATTTCACATGATTAACAAATTTCTTCACTACGGATTCGTTTCTCAACCAATTTAATTTGTTTAACCCTCGTTGTTTTCGTATTGAACTATATTAACAACATCTAACAAAAATTTACAGATTGCAACAATCCTTAGCCAATCTATTTTTGACTCAAAAGTGACTTTTTCTTAACATTACTAAGGAATTGAAGAACTTGAATTCAAGAACATATATGTTAGAATCATTACCTCTTAATGCTTAGTCTCTTCCCTCTGAAATAGCTAGACTCTTATTTGAACAACCAACACTCATACTCAAATTCTCAGAGTTTTAAGAACAAAGCAACGTAACTTAGAATTTGGTCTGTTATTTATATAAGAAGATTGGACTGGACATTAATTTAGAATCCATGGTGTTGAAGTAAAACACAATGGTTTAACAAGAGTGGTTCAACAACCACTTCCCAGCCATCTCCATAGCCATTGACTTGGTAATGATCACCTAGCTTAGCCACTGATAATACTTGGAGGTTACGTATTTTAGAGTGTAGGTTACTGTTCATTGTACTATGGTGCAACTGATAATTTTATAACACATCAACGTTCTTCAATCTTGCTCAGTTAGTTACTTTAACTCCCAGAAGTAATTTTAATGTACAATTGTTACCATATTAGAAAAATTTAGGGATTATAATATACTCACATCATATAATCCATGTACATTTATACATGTAATAAAATATCGCAATCAGGTATTGTTATCCGAGTAGTTCCATAAGTATTTCTACTACTCATATAATCACATTATAATATTATTTAATATTAATGTTTATTCAAACATTTTAATCTCCTACCCAGTTTCTAAAATAGACAGATATTTCATTATTTCTGTATTACCACTACATATGATTTCATTGTACCACTTGGTACCTTATATCATTAGTCTCAATTAAATGTCTCACCTCACATATTCTTAAACCGTAGGTATTATATGTTACTACTGCTCAAACTTTCCATATTACCCCTAGTAATATTATTTAATGATTATACCCTCATTAATATTTTAATTGGGCTAAATATCATTTAGTTGGGTATTTTCAACCACACAATAATTAATTAATATTAATCATTTCTTTTTAATAATTATTATGCATTCCTCTAATTAATAGAATATAATATTCTATAATATCGCTTAATTAACCCATAATTAATTCGGGTTAATTAATTAAACCCTACTCAAATCCATTCATGGACAACTTAACCATCGTTTAAGATTTTTATTATCCTTATGAGTCCTTAATACCCATTTCTTAAACATTAAATGTGACGCCCCCAAAATTAGGTATACATCACCCATCTTGGGTCGCCAGATACATGGTACAAAATTCAAATACAACTTACTAATACAACTGTCGTGTACAATACGACAAAACATAAACTGTGAGTTTGAATACAATTATTGTCTACTAGAGATTATACAAACTCAAAAGGAGTTCTCATTACAATTATTATCACACTATTTCACAAAATAGTGAGGACTACTAATACTATCCTCTGGACCATCATTCCGTTCCCCGACTCATCCCAGCTATATTCTCATTTCCTGAAGAGAACAGTGAAAGGAAGGGTGAGCTCAAAGGAAGGGTGAGCTCAACTAGCCCAGTAAGAAATATTATGACTAAGATAATGCAGAATAATTTATCGTTAGCCTTCAACAATGTTAAATTGATAAAATATAATAAATATCAAGTTTAATCGCAATGAACAAGCAATCCATTAAAAGAGTCAAGTAGAGAATGAAATCTACCATCTTTTATGATTTAAAAAGTTTTTCATCACTTTTATCGCTGAGACTCAGCTCAATAAATAATCCACATCATTAAATCATCCTCAGACCATGGTGCCAAGGATATTCTTTAATATCACGACCACTTAATTATCCATGCACTAGGGGCCAAAGATAATCGTGTTTTCATCAACTATCGCCCCGATCATGCCGTAAAACAATTCATCTTTTGCCCTTGGTCAAGAGAATCCATAGCCATAATCATACCAAAACCTCGGCCCATCAATGCACTACTGGGCCAATGAGGACTTTTAATTTTCACATCATTTGTAACATTACGGCCATGATTACACCAAGATAATCCCCGGTCATATTTATACCAATTCCATCTACGCACTCTGTGCCATGATGACTTTCAACATAATATAAACATGAGAATGATGACAATGATATAAGAATGTAATAAAACAAGTTCAAGAATTAATTTATCCATGAACCAATAACGCCCAAATTGTCAACATGATATCGCTTTGTAGAGTAAAATTCAAGAATGCTCAAAAGAATATTTTTATGAAATGATACTGGATGAAGCGTAAATATCAAGGATATTCCACTAATTTCATGGAGTATAGAAGTCAAAACTTTAACCAACTAAGTATAATAAAGAATGGAATAACAAAAGAAATCACCATGCATGCAAGTATCGCGACAGATCGTTATTCCAACATAATAATAATAACGTAACTGTGTCCGTGAAATTCACACCGGATGGATGTTCCAATGTAATAATAAATGCGGAATAATAAATGATGGAACTGTGTCCCAGATAAGATGCATGTGATATTCATGTAATAATAAAGATTTAATAATAAAATGGAACCAGTCCCACAGATAGCATGCATGTGATATTCTAATGTAATAATAAAGATGTAATAATAGAATAATGTCACCAAGTATGGTAGCCTGCATGATACAAAGTTATTCCAATAGAACAATAAAGAAATGGAATAACAGAAGTTCTCTTCTTGAATACAAAAGAATAATATCCCTTACCTTTAAAAGAAGAGTATTCCTGCTGGTAGAGTGAGGATATACTCGAATAAAACTTGTACTACGGTCAAAGCTTTCTTAAACTCTAAAGAAATACACTCAAGATTATAGAAGAAGAATTCTCTCTATAGTTTCTCTCTCTAGAGTTTCAGTGAATTCGTAAGAAATAATGAAGGAATGAGCTTCTATTTATAGAAGAATGGAATGAATAGTAACCAACCCATGAACGGTCCAGATTGATTTACTTTAATCAGACAAATTATATTTAAAGAAAAATCTTTTAAATAAAATATAATATATTCTATTTTATATAAAAAGATTTTTACTATGCAAACACTACGCAGTGCACTATGCAAATACTCGCATAATAAAATATAATATATTCTATTTATAGAATAACTTTAATAAAGTATTTCATTTTATATAAAAAAGATTTTACTATGCAAAATACTATGCATAATAGAATATAATATATTCTATTTATAGAATAACTTTATAAAAGTATTCTGCATTTTATATAAAAAGATTTTACTATTCAAAACACTATGCATAATAGAATATAATATATTCTATTTATAGAATAACTTTATAAAAGTATTCCGTTTTATATAAAAAGCTTTTCTGTTATAATTTCAACCAACGGTCTGAAAAATTAGCATATCTCTTCATGGAATAATATTGTACTCAAAAATGATTTGGACCGAAAAAAATATATTTTTCGGGTAAATAATACCCCGTGAATAGTAACTCGTGAATAGTAACTCATGAATAGTACTCCGACACAAAAAGTGTCCCAAATACTCGAGTGAACAATACTAGAGTGAATAGTAATTTGGATAAATAGTAACTCATGAATTGTAACTCGTGAATAGTAACTCCGACACAAAAAGTGTCCCAAATACTCGAGTAAACAATACTAGAGTGAATAGTAATTTGGGTGAATAGTAACTCGTAAATAGTAACTCGTGAATAGTACTCCGACACAAAAAGTGTCCCAAATACTCGAGTTTATAATACTAGAGTGAATAGTAACCGGGTATTTTATGACAACTTGTCTACTTTGAATTTTTTTTTTTCACATATCACCCTTAACTTTAACCTTTTATCAATTTTAACTATTTACCAAAATAGAAAAATTGAATACTTTTATTTCATAAAATTGAGGTCTCACAATCTCCCTCCTTATAAAATTTTGCCCTCAAAATTTACGTGACGCATTCGATATTCAAGAGATGAGAATACATTACTTTTTTTCTTGATTATACCTTCCCAGTTATTTCCTCTCTATCATGATTTTCCATTTCTCATCTCCTGTATTTCAAATATTATTCTAGAATATAGTTTCAAAATAAGGGTTAATTGACATACCATATAATACCCCTATATTTTGACCGACCAATTAAATAACAAATAAACTTAGGTAGGTCATACTAGCGAAGGAATTCCTCGTCTCTCCCCTCCTAGTTCTTATCTCACACCTCAGCCAGGGATCATATCCCTAAGCTTTGATACCAACTGGGATGCCCCCAAAATTAGGTATACATCACCCATCTTGGGTCGCCAGATACATGGTACAGAATTCAAATACAACTTACTAATACAACTGTCGTGTACAATACGACAAAACATAAACTGTTAGTTTGAATACAATTATTGTCTACTAGAGATTATACAAACTCAAAAGGAGTCCTCATTATAATTATTATCACACTATTTCACAAAATAGTGAGGACTACTAATACTATCCTCTGGACCATCATTCCGCTCTCGACTCGTCCCAAATTTATATTCTCATTTCTCAAGAGAACAGGTGAAAGGAAGGGTGAGCTCAACTAGCCCAGTAAGAAATATTATGACTAAGATAATGCAGAATAATTTATCGTTAGCCTTCAACAATGTTAAATTGGTAAAATATAATAAATATCAAGTTTAACTACAGCGGAACAAGCAATCCATTAAAAGAGTCAAGTAGAGAATGAAATCTACTATCTTTTATGATTTAAAAAGTTTTTCATCACTTTTATCGCTGAGACTCATCTCAATAAATAATCCACATCATTAAATCATCCTTGCACTACAGGCCAAGGATATTCTTTAGTATCACGACCACGAATTATCCATGCACTAGGGGCCAATGATAATCGTGTTTTCATCAACGATCCCGATCATGCCATAAAACAATTCATCTTTTTCTCCTCGTCAAGAGAATCCATAGCCATAATCATACCAAAATTGTCCATCAATACACTACGCCAATGAGGACTTTTAATTTTCACATCATTTGTAACATTACGGGCCATGATTACACCATAATAATCCCTCGGTCATAATCATACCAAGTCCATCTATGCACTACACGCCATAGATGACTTTCAACATAATAAAAACATGAGGATGATGACAATTATATAAGAATTCAATAAAACAAGTTCAAGAATTAATTTATCCATGAACCAATAACGTCCAAATTGTCAACATGATACTTGCTTTTGTAGAGTAAAATTCAAGAATGCTCGTAAGAATATTTCCATGAAAAGATATCTTTGGATGAAGCGCAAATATCAAGGATATTCCACTAATTTCATGGAGTATAGAAGTCAAAACTTTAACCAACTAAGTATAATAAAGAATGGAATAACAAAAGAAATCACCATGCATGCGGATTTCAGACAGACCGGTTATTCCAACATAATAATAATAACGGAACCAGTGTCCGTGAAATTCACACAATGAGGATGTTCCAAATGTAATAATAAATGTGGAATAATAAATGATGGAACCAGTCCCACAGATAGCATGCATTGTGATATTCGCATGTAATAATAAAGACTTTAATAATAAAATGGAACCAAAGTCCCAAGTGCTTAGCATGCATGTGATATTCTAATGTAATAATAAAGATGAATAATAGAAGAATGTCACCAAGTATGGTAGCTCCAGACAGACAAAAGTTATTCCAATAGTAACAATAAAGAAATGGAATAATGTAAGTTCTTCTTGAATACAAAAGAATAATATCCCTTACCTTTGAAAGAAGAGTATTCCGGCTGGTAGAGCAAGGATATACTCGAATAAAACTTATACTACGCTCAAAGCTTTCTTAAACTCTAAAGAAATACACTCAAGATTATAGAAGAAGAATTCTCTCTATAGTTTCTTTCTCTAGAGTTTCAGTGAATTCGTAAGAAATAATGAAGGAATGAGCTTCTATTTATAGAATAATGGAATGAATAGTAACCAACCCATGAACGGTCCAGATTGATTTAGTTTAATCGGACGGTCCATATTTAAAGAAAAATCTTTTAAATAAAATATAATATATTTTATTTTATATAAAAAGATTTTTACTATGTAAACACTATGCAGGCACTATGCAAATACTCTGCATAATAAAATATAATATATTCTATTTATAGAATAACTTTAATAAAGTATTATGTTTTATATAAAAAGATTTTACTATGCAAAATACTATGCACAATAGAATATAATATATTCTATTTATAGAATAACTTTATAAAAGTATTCTGTTTTATATAAAAATATTTTACTATGCAAAACACTATGCATAATAGAATATAATATATTCTATTTATAGAATAACTTTATAAAAGTATTTCGCTTTTATATAAAAAGCTTTTTCGTTATAATTTCAACCAACTATTCAAAAATTAGCATATCTCTTCATGGAATAATATTGTACTCCAAAAATGATTGGACCGAAAAGAAATATATTTTTCGGTAAATAGTACCCCGTGAATAGTAACTCATGAATAGTAACTCATGAATAGTACTCCCACACAAAAGTGTCCCAAATACTCGCAAGTGAACAATACTAGAGTGAATAGTAATTTGGGTAAATAGTAACTCATGAATAGTAACTCGTGAATAGTAACTCCGACACAAAAAGTGTCCCAAATACTCGAGTAAGCAATACTAGAGTGAATAGTAATTTGGGAGAATAGTAACTCATAAATAGTAACTCGTGAATAGTACTCCGACACAAAAAGTGTCCCAAATATTCGAGTTTATAATACTAGAGTGAATAGTAACCGGGTATTTTATGACAACTTGTCTACTTTGAATTTTTTTTTTTCAAATATCACCCTTAACTTTAACCTTTTATCAATTTTAACTATTTACCAAAATAGAAAAATTGAATACTTTTATTTCATAAAATTAGGGGTCTCACAATCTCCCCTCCTTATGAAATTTTGCCCTCAAAATTTACGTACGTACCTGATATTCGAAGAGATGAGAATACATTACTTTCTTTTCGGATTGTACCTTCCGGGTTATTTCCTCTCTTTCATGATTTTCCATTTCTCATCTCCTGTATTTCAAATATTATTCTAGAATATAGTTTCAAAATAAGGGTTAATCGACATAGCATATAATACCCCTATATTCTGACTGACCAATTAAATAACAAATAAACTTAGGTAGGTCATACTACTTGAAGGAATTCCTCGCTCTCCCTCCTAGTTCTTGTCTCACACCTCACCAGGATCATATCCTAAGCTTTGATACCAAACCGATGCCCCCAAAATTAGGTATACATCACCCATCTTGGGTCGCCAGATTCATGGTACAGAATTCAAATACAACTTACTAATACAACTGTCGTGTACAATACGACAAAACATAAACTGTGAGTTTGAATACAATTATTGTCTACTAGAGATTATACAAACTCAAAAGGAGTCCTCACTACAATTATTATCACACTATTTCACAAAATAGTGAGGACTACTAATACTATCCTCTGGACCATCATTCCGTTCCCCGACTCGTCCCAGCTATATTCTCATTTCCTGAAGAGAACAGTGAAAGGAATGGTGAGCTCAACTAGCCCAGTAAGAAATATTATGACTAAGATAATGCAGAATAATTTATCGTTAGCCTTCAACAATGTTAAATTGATAAAATATAATAAATATCAAGTTTAACTGCAGCGGAACAAGCAATCCATTAAAAGAGTCAAGTAGAGAATGAAATCTACTATCCTTTATGATTTAAAAAGTTTTTCATCACTTTTATCGCTGAGACTCAGCTCAATAAATAATCCACATCATTAAATCATCCTTGCACTACAGGCCAAGGATATTCTTTAGTATCACGACAATGAATTATCCATGCACTACGGGCCAAAGATAATCGTGTTTTCATCAACGGTCCTGATCATGCCATAAAATAATTCATCTTTGCTCCCTTGGCCGAAGAGAATCCATAGCCATAATCATACCAAAAACTGTCCATCAATGAACTACGGGCCAATGAGGACTTTTAATTTTCACATCATTTGTAACATTATGGTCATGATTACACCGCATAATCCCTGGTCATAATCATACCAAGTCCATCTATGCACTACAGGCCATAGATGACTTTCAACATAATATAAACATGAGGATGATGACAATTATATAAGAATTCAATAAAACAAGTTCAAGAATTAATTTATCAATGAACCAATAAATTGTCAACATGATACTGCTTTGTAGAGTAAAATTCAAGAATGCTCAAAAGAATATTTCCATGAAAAAATACTGGATAAAGCGCAAATATCAAGGATATTCCCCTAATTTCATGGAGTATAGAAGTCAAAACTTTAACCAACTAAGTATAATAAAGAATGGAATAACAAAAGAAATCACCATGCATGCGGTGATTTGCCAGATAAAAGTTATTCCAACATAATAATAATAACTAACTGTGTCGTGAAATTCATACCGATAAGATGTTCCAACAGAATAATAAATGCGAATAATAAATGATGGAACCCGAGTCCCAGAGTGATAGCATGCATACAGTGATAGTCCCACGTAATAATAAAGACGGAATAATAAAAAAATGGAACCAGTCCCACAGATAGCACGTATGTGATATTCTAATGTAATAATAAAGATGTAATAATAGAAGAATGTCACCAAGTATAGGGTAGCCCGCGTATACAGGTTATTCCAATAGAACAATAAAGAAATAGAATAACAGAAGTTCTCTTCTTGAATACAAAAGAATAATATCCCTTACCTTTGAAAGAAGAGTATTCCAGCTGGTAGAGCGAGGATATACTCGAATAAAACTTGTACTACGCTCAAAGCTTTCTTAAACTCAAAAGAAATACGCTCAAGATTATAGAAGAAGAATTCTCTCTATAGTTTCTCTCTTTAGAGTTTCAGTGAATTCGTAAGAAATAATGAAGGAATGAGCTTCTATTTATAGAAGAATGGAATGAATAGTAACCAACCCATGAATGGTCCAGATTGATTTACTTTAATCGGACGGTCCATATTTAAAGTAAAATCTTTTAAATAAAATAAAATATATTCTATTTTATATAAAAAGATTTTAAC
Source organism: Panax ginseng (assembly GCA_020205605.1). Taxonomy (NCBI): domain Eukaryota; kingdom Viridiplantae; phylum Streptophyta; class Magnoliopsida; order Apiales; family Araliaceae; genus Panax; species Panax ginseng. The sequence continues at coordinate 66,652,044 of CM035138.1, forward strand.
TATGCAAACACTATGCAGGCACTATGCATAATAAAATATAATATATTCTATTTATAGAATAACTTTATAAAAGTATTCCGTTTTATATAAAAAGCTTTTCTGTTATAATTTCAACCAACGGTCTGAAAAATTAGCATATCTCTTCATGGAATAATATTGTACTCAAAAATGATTTGGACCGAAAAGAAATATATTTTTCGGGTAAATAGTACCCCGTGAATAGTAACTTGTGAATAGTAACTCATGAATAGTACTCCGACACAAAAAGTGTCCCAAATACTAGAGTGAATAGTAATTTGGGTAAATAGTAATTCATGAATAGTAACTCGTGAATAGTAACTCCTACACAAAAAGTGTCCCAAATACTCGAGTAAACAATACTAGAGTGAATAGTAATTTGGGTGAATAGTAACTCGTAAATAGTAACTCGTGAATAGTACTCCGACATAAAAAGTGTCCCAAATACTCGAGTGAATAATACTAGAGTGAATAGTAACCGGGTATTTTATGACAACTTGTCTACTTTGAATTTTTTTTTTCACATATCACCCTTAACTTTAACCTTTTATCAATTTTAACTATTTACCAAAATAGAAAAATTGAATACTTTTATTTCATAAAATTCGGGGTCTCACAATCTCCCCTCCTTATGAAATTTTGCCCTCGAAATTTACGTAAGTACCTGATATTCGAAGAGATGAGAATACATTGCTTTCTTTTCGGATTGTACCTTCCTGGTTATTTCCTCTCTATCATGATTTTCCATTTCTCATCTCCTGTATTTCAAATATTATTCTATAATATAGTTTCAAAATAAGGGTTAATTGACATACCATATAATACCCCTATATTCTGACCGACCAATTAAATAACAAATAAACTTAGGTAGGTCATACTAGCGAAGGAATTCCTCGTCTCTCCCCTCCTAGTTCTTGTCTCACACCTCAACCAGGGATCATATCCCTAAGCTTTGATACCAACTGGGATGCCCCCAAAATTAGGTATACATCACCCATCTTGGGTTGCGGATACATGGCATGTAATTCAAAAACAACTTATTAATACAATTGTCGTGTACAATACGACAAAACATAAACTGTGAGTTTGAATACAATTATTGTCTACTAGAGATTATACAAACTCAAAAGGAGTCCTCATTACAATTATTATCACACTATTTCACAAAATAGTGAGGACTACTAATACTATCCTCTGGACCATCATTCCGTTCCCCGACTCGTCCCAGCTATATTCTCATTTCCTGAAGAGAACAGTGAAAGGAAGGGTGAGCTCAACTAGCCCAGTAAGAAATATTATGACTAAGATAATACAGAATAATTTATCGTTAGCCTTCAACAATGTTAAATTGATAAAATATAATGAATATCAAGTTTAACTGCAGCGGAACAAGCAATCCATTAAAAGAGTCAAGTAGAGAATGAAATCTACTATCCTTTATGATTTAAAAAGTTTTTCATCACTTTTATCGCTGAGACTCAGCTCAATAAATAATCCACATCATTAAATCATCCTTGCACTACAGGCCAAAGATATTCTTTAGTATCACGACCACGAATTATCCATGCACTATGGGCCAAAGATAATCGTGTTTTCATCAACGGTCATGATCATTCCATAAAACAATTCATCTTTGCTCCCTTGGCCGAATAGAATCCATAGCCATAATCATACCAAAAACTGTCCATCAATGCACTACTGGCCAATGAGGACTTTTAATTTTCACATCATTTGTAACATTACTACGGCCATGATTATCACGCATAATCCACGGTCATATTTATACCAAGTCCATCTACGCACTACGAAGCCATAGATGACTTTCAACATAATATAAACATGAGGATGATGACAATGATATAAGAATGTAATAAAACAAGTTCAAGAATTAATTTATCCATGAACCAATAACGTCCAAATTGTCAACATGATCTTTGCTTTGAGAGTAAAATTCAAGAATGCTCAAAAGAATATTTCCATGAAAAGATAATTGGATGAAGCTTAAATATCAAGTATATTCCACTAATTTCATGGAGTATATAAGTCAAAACTTTAACAAACTAAGTATAATAAAGAATGGAATAACAAAAGAAATCACCATGTATGCGGTGCCATTATAGGCAAAGTTATTCCAACATAATAATAATAATGGAACCGGTCGGTGAAATTAGGGCCAAGACAGGATGTTCCAAATGAGAATAATAAATGCGGAATAATAAATGATGGAACCAGTCAGACGATAACACATGCAGGATATTCAATAGAATAATAAAGATGGAATAATAAAAAATGGAACCAGAATTACAGATATAAGCGCAGGCGAGGATATTCTAACGTAATAATAAAAGATGTAATAATAGAAGAAAGTCACCAAGTATAGGGTAGCCAGCGCGTCTAAAGTTATTCCAATGTAACAATAAAGAAATAGAATAATTGAAGTTCTCTTCTTGAATACAAAAGAATAATATCCTTACCTTTGAAAGAAGAGTATTCCAAATTTGGTAGAAGCGAGGATATACTCGAATAAAACTTGTACTCACGCTCAAAGCTTTCTTAAACTCAAAAGAAATACGCCAAGATTATAGAAGAAGAATTCTCTATAGTTTTTCTCTCTTTAGAGTTTCAATTGAATTCGTAAGAAATAATGAAGGAATGAGCTTTATTTATAGTAAGAATGGAATGAATAAGTAACCAACCCATGAATGGTCCAGATTGATTTACTTTAATCGGACGGTCCATATTTAAAGTAAAATCTTTTAAATAAAATAAAATATATTCTATTTTATATAAAAAGATTTTAACTATGCAAACACTATGCAGTGAACTATGCATAATAAAATATAATATATTCTATTTATAGAATAACTTTAATAAAGTATTATGTTTTATATAAAAGATTTTACTATGCAAAAACACTACACAATAGAATATAATATATTCTATTTATAGAATAACTTTATAAAAGTATTCATTTTTATATAAAAGATTTTACTATGTTAAAATACTATGCATAATAGAATATAATATATTCTATTTATAGAATAACTTTATAAAAGTATTTCGTTTTATATAAAAAGCTTTTCTGTTATAATTTCAACCAACGGTCTGAAAAATTAGCATATCTCTTCATGGAATAATATTGTACTTAAAAATGATTTGGACCGAAAAGAAATATATTTTTCGAGTGAATAGTACCCCGTGAATAGTAACTCATGAATAGTAACTCATGTATAGTACTTCGACACAAAAAGTGTCCCAACTACTCGAGTGAACAATACTAGAGTGAATAGTAATTTGGGTAAATAGTAACCCATGAATAGTAACTCGTGAATAGTAACTCCGACACAAAAAGTGTCCCAAATACTCGAGTAAACAATACTAGAGTGAATAGTAATTTGGGTGAATAGTAACTCGTAAATAGTAACTCGTGAATAGTACTTCGACACAAAAAGTGTCCCAAATACTCGAGTGAATAATACTAGAGTGAATAGTAACCGGGTATTTTATGACAACTTGCCTACTTTGAATTTTTTTTTTTCACATATCATCCTTAACTTTAACCTTTTATCAATTTTAACGATTTATCAAAATAGAAAAATTGAATACTTTTATTTCATAAAATTCGGGGTCTCACATTAAATTCCAAAAATCAACTTTACAGACCGGCGCAGCTGCGCCATACCTAATTTCCAGGCAGACAAGTTATGCATCAGCAGAATTGAACCCTTACGCTTCTAAATGCTTTACACATTCTTTTTTAGCATTAACTCGTTTAACATCAATCCTCTCTTTGATTACACCTCATCGATTACTATTTTCCTTAATAATTTAAGAATCACACTTCGAGATTTAAAACTCTATCTCCCTTATTAGTTGAACCAACTATACAACTCCTGTACGGTTTCTTAGCACCAATAACACAACTCGAATGTAACACATACATACATACCTTTAATCTTCACTTCTCGCCGTGTATCACTTTGCTCAATAATTCTCTAACCACTTTAAAGGTTTATCAATTTCCTTCTTTCGTCAACAACGTACATGCATACAAGTCTAAACACAGCACGCGTCGGGTCTTTAACAGTATTCAATATAGTACACTGAGTGGTTTCCCACAAACAACCAACAAATTAGTTTCCGTCTCGTCTACACTGTTTTCACAGTGAGTTAGATCTGTTACCAATTCGTATATACCTCCGCTCCTTGAAGGAAACGTTTAGCCCAGCTCCTATACGTCAACCATTAAAGAGTATGATTGCACTACTTTAGACTTGATACACACTCGTACAAACACTCGAGAAATTGGTGATTAACAAAGATATATAATGTCACCAACTTATTATTATAAAATAATTTCTCATAATTTATTTACCATCAATAGATAAATCTTTATCCATCTTCTTAATAATTCACCTCTATAATTCATAATAAATATATAATAATGATATATATATTTATTAAACACATCATCACTTATTACATAGCTTTCATATTACCCTATGTAACACAATACCACATACCTCGTAACACACACAATATATATATATATATATATATATATATATATATATATATATATATATATATTCTTATTCGAACACATCACATGCCTTAAGAATTTTATTTACTAAATTATTATTTTAATATTTTCTAAAATTTGGGTTCTTACATCCTCTCCCCCTTATAAGGATTTCGTCTTCGGAATCACCGAAACCTCCTCTACCCGGTGCTATTCAGAATATTACATATACTTTTGAATAATTTTTTTATCCCTTCTCTTTTTGAAAGTTTTATTATAACTTGCTCACTTGCATTCCACTACAATCCCCTTTCTAAGGAACATTCTACTCACTACATTCGTCATACAAAAGAATAAGAGTCTTCCACGATTTTTCAATAATCGGGAAGTAGTATGAATAACTCAGATTCCAAATTATGCTGAGGGGTCACAAGACCGTGAACTAGTACTTCAACACAATTATCCACACTACAAACCAGAGTGTTTATCAATCACAAAGACTGAAAACACCCTCCACACGTACACTAGGTGGCCAACCTATTGTCCCACTACGTTGAGCCGCAATATAGTGTTTTTTAACGACCAAATGCGTTACGCTCGGAACCATTGTCCCCGAAAACATGTCCCCTTATAGGGTTGTCCACCTCAGCTATCCAACAATTGAATCCGCACCAGAGCAATCTGGTTTGGCACAAATATTCAGGAACACTTGAATTTCACAATTATTTTTTCGACAGTCGCCTAGCCGAATCAAATAGCTTAGACTTTTATCAACAATTCAGACATCAATTGAAATAATTTGGTCAACTTAATTGACCTTCTTCACAATTTAAAAGAAAACCAAAAATTCTTTTATGACGTCATGATACCGTACCAGATTAGTAGTACGTTTAGGATTCCGTCATTATGTGACTTTGTCATACTACACCGTACCAAAATTGGCTGACGATCTTTCGATCACAACCAACACTAGGTTCAACTGTATTGAAGACTCCATCGTTTACCATTTCTACACCATACCAAAATGATGTAAATGGTCAGAAATACATTTTGAAAATTTTCAAATCATTTTGTCTTAGCCGAAATTATTCGCATAGACATAAGAATAAAGGTATTGTTTTTAAACATCATTGGTTCAATCACAATATCCAATGTTTTTCAAGAAAACAGAAGTGCAACCATCAGCACGAAGTCAATAAATTCTGAAAATCTAGCAAAGCTAGAAGATTTAGAGAATCCACGTTTCTCCATCAACTTCAATATTTACTATATCGCAATTTCTAACTTAATAACATATATATACCCGATATAGTTCATCAAACTTACCACACTTTGGAAATTCAGGAACTTGCCACAATTATATGAATTTAAGAACTTATCCTAGTCAGACCATAGGCGTCCATTCGCTGAGGGGTTCAAAAACATTTCATATAATTATGAGTCACGAACGTACCATGTGCATGAGTTTTAAGAACTCGCGCCTAATCTTAATAGTCTCTATCTAACTCTTAATAGTCTCTATCTATCAAATATGATATGTGAAAAGAATCACCTTCTCACCATAAGCACATCGATAGCGCGACACCGACATTCCATTGATTATCATTGTGAGGAATCGAGTGTGAGGACAAAGCCTCCGCCCACACAAAGGTTTGTACAACTCATCTCTCATATGAGTCCTCAATTGAAATCCCACTTTACTCTATCTTACACTTAATTTACTCTTTGCTCGATACGAATTCTTCGTATCTCATCACATACAACTCCGCATGAGTTCACATCGTACCATTTCACAGTACATTCACTTATAGCATCAAGCTATACACACTTAGTCGTTATAGACTATTTATCACTTCAAAGCTTAATCCGATCACGTCGTGATCATTAATTTACCTTAGGGTTCTTTCCCATTATCAACTAAACTCCACTCGAGTTCTTTCTTATTATCTTTGTCATATAGTCACCATCTTAAAATTTTTATTACCGGAGTTAGGAAACTCCTGAATTCTCATTCTCTTAGATACTTCAAGATTCTTCTTTTAATCTTCACTTATATATATTTATCTTTATCTTTCTCTCTCTCTCAGGTTATAGCCTAAGGTACACTTACCTAAAGTTTATAACCTACAGCTTTGATACCAACTTGTGACGCCCCCAAATCCAGGTCCCTTCGAACCTCGAATTCGTTCCGCCACGATACTACTATCGTCAAACTATTAATATTTTTCATTCATAACTTAATGAATAAAACTTTGCTTATTACAATTTAGAATATAAATTCTTTCCATTACCAGGATCTGCACAATGACCCCAAACTTTTATAAGTTTCACAACTTGGTCATTTACTATTCATGTTTTACATCACATTCGATGTTATATAAATATGCAGAATAATTTAAACTTTTTCAATCTCCTTTGAAAATAATTCTTTTATTGGTATCTTAACTTGAATCAATTACATACCCTTGAATCAATTATGTTATGATTCATTCTATTCGACTTACTATATAAATTTTTACATCTCGGTTAGAATTTCTCTATGTATCACATACTACAACTTTACAAGCTAAAATGTATTACACATCGTAACTACTATCAATTATATCTACTAAAACCTAAACATGGTTCATGACATATATATAATTAAACAAATCAATCTCCTCTGATGTGATTGAACTTTATCAATCAAGTAGTACGTAACCTTTACCGTGTGTCCTTAACCTACAAAAGTGGTTATTTGCAAGGGTGAGCTCAACAGCCCATCAATTCTAACAGTTTTCATGCAGCACATAGCATATAATAGTATACTCAGCACATGCATTCATAATCCATTAATATTTACTACGCATGTTACTTCTCACATAACAGGCATAAAGATTTAAACATATCATCAAAGATCAACTTTCACATTTCACACATATCTCATATGCATTTCATATATATACATCAACATTCTCATGGCATAATATAGCTCAATTAACAATTATAGATTTCATATATCAAATAGGAACTGAAAGACTTACCTGATTCGTAGTTTATAATCTACGACTTAACTGCTTATAGTTATCCATACTTCGTGTATTCCTACACAATTATATAACCAATGATTCATATCCATTAGTCGCACATTCATACATTTTTAATGTAATAATAATGTTACATTATTCACCATCTTGGTTTTAAAGACCTTCCCTTTTCTTTCTTAATAAACTCTTAGAATAGCTATGTATGTATAGTATACCTTAACTACACATGTTCTATATCAACATTCACAAATCTTTCTCACACACTTGACTCTCTATGTGTTTGACACATATTTAAAGTCTATAGATACGCAATCTACTTCGTTCTTACATTTTGCAAACTTTAATAAAATTAGCAAATTTGGGTTTTATATAACCATTACATGCTCTTAGGCTCAACACATCATTCCTGTCAAGTACTATATCCTAGAATAGTACTATAAGTAAGCTGCCAAAATCAGAAAGCAAATAAAATGTTCAGACCAAACTGTTTTGCAGCGCAGCTGCGCTGAGGTTAGGCTTGGGACTGGCGCAGCTGCGCCATCCCCTGGCCAGATCAAAGTTGAGCTTTTATCTTCTGGTTTCATCTGGGTTCTTAGCACGCATGCCTGATACCACATAATTTATACATATGTTAAGAGGTCGTTGGTCAATGTTTAGAACCTCTTATGTTTACTCAAAGTTGTTTTCACACTCTAAGGCTTTATTTGATAATTTCATACAAGGCTAAGTAGGTTCATGCATAAGGAATGAACTACATTAACCATTCCATCATGTAAGGATGTTAAACACCTATAACGCGCATGCTCGCATTTAATTAACTCATTTAATCATAGTTAGTATAGTTCATCATTCGGAACTTATTTTAAACCACACTTGAAAGGTCCAATTCATGCTTAGCTAGATGATGAACATATTCGTCACGTCTAGAGGCATAAGGCATCTTAGTATGCATGGTAGTATGGTCAGAGTATACTTTACACCATATTTGAAACTTTTAGTTCTCAAAACTTTCGAGTTTTCTTTCAAAACATTTTTAAACCAAGTCCAAGAAATCCAACGCATATGAAACAATTTCAAACCTTATGTCATGCATAGTTAGACTTCGTATACATGCTTATCAAGGTCATAAATTAAAGTACACAAGTTTCGTCAAGGTTTGCTTTCAAAACTCAAGTTTTATTTTGAAATCATTTTCAACCAAGCTATTGTAAGTTGATTATAAGTAAGCAACTTAAACTTGCATTTTATGCACGCATGACTTACATTAAAAAGTTAGAACTTAACCGACCCGAGGTTCGTCAATATTTATTTTCAAAACTTCTAGTGTCTTTTCAAAACACATGCATTAACATAAACTATGCAACTCATACATGCAAGGGAACTCTAGACCACATGCTAAACTTGTTTTCATGCATAACTAAGCTCTACTGACGTGTTAAATCTTATCAGAATGTAGCAGAAAACATTTTCAAATCTTTGGTGTGGCCTTGTTGTCTTTGTGCTAGCTAATGGGAGTGTAGCAATTGTTATTTGTCCCAAACAGAACATCGAGATAGCATCTGGTAGCAATTGCCATGAATAAGCTGCGAGAATGGGCGCATCTGCGCCCTTCCTAGAGAGTCTCTGCTTTTGCAGAACTCAAAACCCATACTCAAATTCTTCATGCAACATGCTTAAACTCAACTACAATACTTCTATACATGCTTATAACACTTAACTAACATGATAACAATCTTTAAATCATATAAACAACAACATGATTACTCGAATTCAAGATCTTTGCCATTTTCCCAATATTTTATATGATTAACAAATTTCGTCACTACAGATTTGTTTCTCAACCAATTTGATTCGTTTAACCCTCGTTGTTTTCGTATTGAACTATAGTAACAACATCTAACAGAAATTTACAGATTGCAACAATCCTTAGCCAATCTATTTTTGACTCAAAAATGACTTTTTCTTAACATTACTAAGGAATTGAAGAACTTGAATTCAAGAACATATATGTTAGAATCATTACCTCTTGATGCTTAGTTAACTTAGTTTCTTCCCTCTAAAATAGCAAGACTCTTATTTGAACAACCAACACTCATACTCAAATTCTCAGAGTTTCAAGAACAAAGCAACGTAACTTAGAATTTGGTATGTTATTTATATAAGAAGCTTGGACTAGACATTAATTTAGAATCCATGGTGTTGAAGGAAAACACAATGGTTTAACAAGAGTGGTTCAATAACCACTTCCCAGCCATCTCCATAGCCATTGGCTTGGTAATGATCACCTAGCTTAGCCACTAATAATACTTGGAGGTTATGTATTTTAGAGTGTAGGTTACTGTTCATTGTAATATGGTGCAACTGATAATTTTATAACACAACAACGTGCTTCAATCTTGCTCAGTTAGTTACTTTAACTCCCAAAAGTAATTTTAATGTACAATTGTTACTATATTAGGAAAATTTAGGGATTATAATATACTCACATCATATAATCCATGTACATTATACATGTAATAAAATATCGCAGTCAGGTATTGTTATCCGAGTAGTTCCATAATTATTTCTACTACTCACATAATCACATTATAACATTATTTAATATTAATGTTTATTCAAACATTTTAATCTCCTACCTAGTTTCTAGAATACACAGATATTTAATTATTTCTATATTATGACTACATATGATTTTATTGTACCACTTGGTACCTTATATCATTAGTCTCAATTAAATGTCACACCTCACGTATTCTTAATCCGTAGGTATTATATGTTACTACTGCTCACACTTTCCATATTACCCATAGTAATATTATTTAATGATTATACCTTCATTAATATTTTAATTGGGCTAAATATCATTTAGTTGGGTATTTTTAACCCACACAATAATTAATTAATATTAATCATTTCTTTTCAATAATTATTATGCATTCCTCTAATTAATAGAATATAATATTCTATAATATCGCTTAATTAACCCATAATTAATTCGGGTTAATTAATTAAACCCTACTCAAATCCATTCATGGACAACTTAACCATCATTTAAGACTTTTATTATCCTTATGAGTCCTTAATACCCATTTCTTAAACTTTAAATTCCAAAAGCGATTTTCTGATCAAAGTAGCAATTGCTGCTGTCAAGTCTTTGGAAAATGCATGCGACATACCAAATTTCGAGCGGAACAAGTTACGCAGATCAAGAGAATTGAACCCTTACGCTTCTAAATACTTTACACATTCTCCTTGAGCGTTAACTCGTTTAACATCAATCCTTTCTTTGATTACACCTCATCGATTACTATTTTCCTTAATAATTTAAGAATCACACTTCGAGTTTTAAAACTCTATCTCCCTTATTAGTTTAACCAACTATACAACTCCTTTATGGTTTCTTAGCACCAATAACACAACTCGAATTAAACACATACATACATACCTTTAATCTTCACTTCTCGCCGTGTATCACTTTACTCAATAATTCTCTAACCACTTTAAAGGTTTATCGATTTCCATCTTTTGTCAACAACGTACACGCATACAAGTCTAAACACAGCACGCGTCGAGTCTTTAACAGTATTCAGTATAGTACACTGAGTGGTTTCACACAAATAACCAAGAAATTAGTTTTCGTCTCGTCTACACTGTTTTCACAGTGAGTTAGATCGGTTACCAATTCGTATATATCTTCGCTCTCTGAAGGAATCGTTTAGCCCAGCTCCTATACGTCAACCATTAAAGAGTATGATTGCACTACTTTAGACTTGATACACACTCGTACAAACACTCGAGAAATTGGTGATTAACAAAGATATATAATGTCACCAACTTATTATTATAAAATAATTTCTCATAATTTATTTACCATCAATAGATAAATCTTTATCCATCTTCTTAATAATTCACCTCTATAATTCATAATAAATATATAATAATGATATATATATTTATTAAACACATCATCACTTATTACATAGCTCATATTACCCTATGTAACACAATACCACATACCTCGTAACACACACACAATATATATATATATATATATATATATATATATATATATATATATATATATATTCTTATTGAACTCATCACATGCCTTAAGAATTTTATTTACTAAATTCTTATTTTAATATTTTCTGAAAATTTGGGTTCTTAAAGTGATGGACCATTACATTTGATACTATTATTATTGGAGAACTTGTTATTGGATTTGTCAGAAGGCTGTTGAATTTTTGTTTTTAAGAATTGTTGTTCTCATTTCAATCATTTAGTTTTAATTTTCTTTCCCTTATCCCATTCCTTCTCTTCGGTCTTTTGGAGTTCTAAATTCAGCTATTCAATTATGACCAGGTTAACATGGATAATGATTATCTGTGAGATAGAGCTTTTGATCCATGAAAATATGTTGATATGGAAAAGAAATATTATAAGGTGATTTAGGAATCAAGACATGAAAAAACACATAAAAAATGGTGATTATGTTGTGGTAAAGCTTATGTGTAAACATTTGTAGTTGATTACTGAAAAAATAGGAGTGAATTTCTTTGCATTTGAGTATTTCAAAAGTTTCTTGCAATGGTTATAAATGCAGATTTATCACGAATGGGTTTAAGAAAGTTAAATGTTATGTTTGTTGCTGCTTAAAAGTAGGTAGATGTGTTCTTATGGCCAGAAGATCAATAATAAAAAAGTAGATTTGTTGCATGAAGTACAAGAGATGTACTAACAAAAATATATATGACATAGTGATAACAAGAATTATTATCATACTATTGCATGAAATGCAATTGGCATACTGACAAAAAACTTGGTGATGCAATCTAAACCTTGATATAACACTCACCTTTTATTTTTTATTATGTGATTTATTTCGCTGAAACATTCAAACTTAGATACTTTGCATGCTTCTTCGGGTGGGTTGTGTGTGTATAAATATTCATTTGGAATAATTAAGCTTGGCTCCATGTATGGGGATTGGCACCAATGATCTTGAGATTATTCCTCAAGGCCTGTGCAATTTCTTATTTCTCCTATATATTTTAATTACTCTACGTGCATGTCTTTTCTTATTTCTTAATCATTTTTCTAATATTTTATTGAGCAAGAATTCATCTATTTCTAAACTTAATAATAAATCATGTCTAATATTTAAAATATTAACAAAAACTTGACTTACAGTTTCCAGATGATCATCCCTATTCCAGGCTAATAGCCAAATGTAGTTTACCACTTCTACCTGATTTCCAAAAATTGGGCAAGGAGAGGACTGTAAATGTAAATGCTAGACACTATTAGCATGTTAGGAAAACTTACTCAAAAGCTTAGGCTGGTAGAAGGCTCGCTGATAGTTAAAGCCATATCAAACTTGATAACGAACTTCTTCATCCCCTATGGCAAGACAAACAGAAGAACGGATCTAGCACTCAGAGTGCAAGAATAGGACAAGGGGTAAACAAACAGGAAAACAAACAAAGGATTTGATTCCATATTATTTTGCCTATACGTTTCCTTGTGATAATCAACTAATTAAATCTTTGAACATTAAGCATGAGGAAATCAATTAGTAGTAATAATTGATGACATTAGTTTAGGAAGGAGAAGAGTGAGTATGCAAGATATACCTCCATAGATGGGGAAGGACCAACTTAATTGATTTTCGTCTAGCAGTTGCACCTTGAACTTTTTTTTATTTCTACTTTTATTATTTGTTACATGACTTATTGCATTTTCATATGTATAATTATTTTCTCTTAAAGGTTGTGGAAGTACAGTCAAATGGAATGGTGTCTACAAGAAGAATAAATAGATGGCATTTGTTAAAGTCAAGTGGTGAGTGAAAGTTTCTGAAGAACATAGTGTCTTCCTTTTTCTATTGAGCATTGTGTTTCTTATATGGTGATAAAGTTTTTAGAGTTTATTACTTGCTATATAATTTGACATACTTAACAAATCACATTTTTGCAGAACTTAATGCTATTCAGATTTCTACATTCAACTTTGAGTTATATTTCTATCATTTCCTTATTTCACCTTACAAACTTATGTTTTTGCCATTACCTTATTACACCATATAAAGTTATAATTATGTCATTGTCGTATTACACTATATAAAGTCCTTTGTGAAAACCTATACAAGTTATGCTTGATGTTTGTACCTCTTTCTTTATTCCTTTCCTATCTGTGAATTCCTAGATAATTTTTAGAAACGGTCTTCGTCCCCAGAGATATAGGAGTGTTGATCCATCATTGTGGTTGACAAACTCAATGCCTTCTATACTGGTATGGCATCAAGCTACAATGTGTAGTGTTTATATGTTTTTTTTATTCCTCGGATCAATAATTATATTTATATAGATAGTGTTTATACTATATATTTCCTTATGAAACTCCATTATATATTCAGTGATCTCCAATACTAGCTCTAGAGTTGGTATCAGTTTTTCAATGTAGTTTACTTATATTAGCCTGGTAACTGATTCAATAACTTCTTTTGTTTGCTAGTGCACAATCAAAAGAAAGTGGTTGTTGACTTTGTATCATCTTTTGTAAAACTAAGCTGACAAGATTTTGGGACAACCAAAAATGGAATGGGTATAAATAATTTGGGATAGAGGGAGAATAATTTTTTTTTTACAGAACTTATATCTAAACTAAGGTAGTGGGAGTACTAGTAAAGTTGCAATTAAAAGGTAAATGAAAATGGTTTACCAGATTAATTTTTTTTATTACTGCAGTAAAGGAGGTTAAGAATTTATTGGTGCACTGCTACCTCGCTTGAACCCTAAGAATATTAATGGAGGGCCATCAATGCCATTTGAGATTGAGGTTAGTTCAGTATTACAAATCTTTGTGGTTATATATGTTTGTTGTTTGATACCATCTTATTCAATTGTAACAATTTGATCTCTGCTTGAGTTAAGCATATGCCTAAAGCACTGGGGTTGACAGATGTCGGGATTCTAAGTTCTACTGAATGTTGCTTTGTATATGCCTAAAGCACTGGAGTTAATGTCTGACTGGGAGGTATATGAATTCTAGTTAAAACCATTCTATTTTATTATATCTGTAAATACACTAATTCTCAATGTTTAGGAAGGAGAATGCCTCAGCAAGTGGTGTAGATCTGACTTTGAAACATTGTTTTATCCGTACTTGTTGTCTAGTATGATTAGTCCAAAGGTAAGCTTGTATCATAAAATCTACAAGTCTTTCTCTTATTTATTAGCTTTGGCAAGTTGGTGTTCATTATGTGCTTGTCTTGATACTATAGGAGTGTAGAAAACTCTTTCTTGTGAAGTTGGCAGAAAGTAGAAAGTTCATTGTACCGAAAAACCAAAATTTGCTTGCGGTTCCTTTGTTCCAACTTCATGAAAATGACAAAGTATGTAAACTTCTGATTGTGCATACGTTTTAATATTTCAGTTTTGACATTCATTTCTTATACCTGGTCGATGTAAAGTAGTTACTAACAAATTGTTGAGCTCCTGTTGCGGGTTCATAAAAACTTCTGTAGTAACTTATAACAAATTTTCTGTTCTCTTAATCTTAGTTTCTGCAACTCAAGGTAGATAGTAATGATATTGGTAAGAGCAAGTGCTTTATGCCCCCACACGCCTGTACACTTCTAGGGTTGTGAGTTTTTCATCGTCAATTGTGTATCATATTGCATGCTATTTGTCCAGATTTAGTAATTTTGAGTTTGTCAAAATAAAAATCAAGGACTGTGTAAATAGGCATACAGAACTGTGTGCCAAGTGTAATAGAAGATTTAGTTTTTTTTCACATAACAGTTACTTCAAAGTTGGACACATAGAGCAGGTGTATCTTTGTCATAGTTGTTGTAATCTTATACATGCACATTGCACATGGTACCATCTTGTGTATGTTTGTCTAACTAGTATGTACTTCATGTTATCTTGTTTAAGGCATTTTATTTAGTCAGTTGAAGGACTATAGAATCTTTCTATATGCCCAACCATTTAATAAATATTGTGGGTAGTCTGTTGGTTTAATAATATTAGTACCACGTAACAACTCTATTGTCTTTGTTTATTGATTTTGGCATTAAGTGCCTCTGGTGACCTATTTGCTTTATTTTTTTGACTTGTTATTATTTTTAAATATGTGCAGGAAGACTGCTTCTACGACCTGCCTTACAATACTAGGTGTCAAATTTTCGTGTTACGTTTACGGAAGACAAGGGACGAAATTATGAAGTGTACTATCTCTATATACGTTGATATATACTTTGATTGAAGAACTGTGGTAGCTTAATTATGAGCAATACGGTGTACATTAGTACCACGTAGCAACTCTATTGTCTTTGTGTATTAGTGCCTCTAGTGACCTATTTGCATCATTTTCTTGACTTTGCTATTATTTTTAAATATGTGCAGGAAGACTGCTTCTACGACCTGTCTTACAATACTGGGTATCAAATTTTCGTGCTACGTTTACGGAAGATAAGAGACGAAATTATGAAGTGTACCCTCTCTATATATGTAGATATATACTTTTCAAAACTTTGGTAGCTTTAGATGGTTAATTGTAAAGATAATGAATGATTATGTAGTGGATGATTTTATTAAGTTAATAATATTTTAGTTTTTTATATTTTTTCCATTATTTGATGTGGGGACATTGAGCCAGCCAGGTACACAAAAAGAATGTCAAATTTTGATTTGGCAACAATATAATTCGTTACCAAAGCATTGAACAAGTTTTAATATAGCAACAATTTTTTATACATTTAGCAACAAATTTTCGTTGCTAATGGCATTAAAAATATAATATTTGGCAATGAAAAATTAACCTAATAACAACAAAGAGGATATTATTGCTAATACTAACATAAAATGCAACATTTTTTATCGTTGCAAATTATATCAACTTTCATTACACATATAAAGAAACGGCAACATATAATGTCGTTGCTAATCGACGACTTTCGTTCTTTATTGAAAATAAATGAAATAAACATTTTTGTTGTTGATTTAGCATAATGTCGTTACCAAATAATATAATCAAGAAGCGAAGATCGTTGCTAAAAGTTTACATTCATGACGAAAGCAAGCTTAGGCAACAATTTTATTAATTTACTGCAACGAAAAATGTCGTTGCAAAATGGTGTCAATTGCAACGAATATGCATGGTCGTTGCAAAAAAAAAAAAGAGTTCATTTCGTTGCCAATAGCAGGCTTTTGCAACGAAATGGGGTTTTTAGCAACGAAATTTTAATTATTCTGCAACAATACATTTTGTTACTAAATGATCGATGTCTCTGTACGAAAGCCAAATTTCGTTGCAAAATATATTACTTTTGATAACGAAAAAAAAACGTTCGTTGTGGAACAATTAGCAACGCTCATTGCGCAACGAAAGATGCAATGACATTAAAGTAGTTGCCAAAACCCTTTTGCAACGAAATTTGGCACCTTTAGCAACGAAAATTGGTTGTTGCTAAAGCCTCATTTTTGTGTAGTGGAAGATCAAGCCAAGACTTGTAATGTAGAATAGGTTAATTAAACTGTAAAATAGTTTAATGAACAGTTATGTATCCTTGGTGGCGGATGAAAGTCACTCTTGTAAGATGTAAAGAATAATGTAATTATCATTATTTGTAATGAACGAGGTTATAAGGTGATAGAACCTAGGATTTGAGAATGTATGTTGTTATATTTGACTATATAATGATGTATGTTTGGAAGAAGATGTACTCGTGATGCACGGAATTCGGGTGTGAAGATAGACCGGATATCTGGGTGTTTCATTAGATATCTTGAGTGTTGAGTTTTCTTCAGTATTATATCCGACATTTCAGTTAGAAATGCTATTCTTTTGAAGTAAGGGATGGTAAGGAGTGTTATTTCTATTAATATAGTACTATTCATTCATACGGTACTATTCATGGATACTATTCATATATACGATATTATTCACGGAGTACTATTCATAGGCATTACTCATATATACGGTACTATTCACACAGTACTATTAATTTATACGGTACTATTTATGGATACTATTCATAAATACAGTACTATTCATGAAGTACTATTCATAGAGTACTATTCATGAAGTACTATTCACATGATACTATTCACGGGGTACTATTCAAGACTAAAAAATTGATTTCTTTTCTGTCCAAATTATTTTGATACCTGAATATTATTCTTAAATTTTACTCCATATTTAGTTATCAAGTTGACAATTTGGATATTCTTGAATTTCGGAAAAATTGAATTATAAATCTTTAAAATTTATCCTTGATCTCATTTAATTAAATGATTATATCATTATCATCATCCTCATGCTTATATTGTAACGAAAGTCATCTTTGTCTCGTAGTGCATAGATGGATTGTTGATTATTGGTTTTACAGTTGTATATCTTTGGCTTACGTGTAAAGATGGATTGTTGATTATTAGTTTTATAGTTGTATATCTTTGGCTTACGTGTAAAGATGGATTGTTGATTATTAGTTTTATAGTTGTATATATTTGGCTTACGTGTAAAGATGGACTGTTGATTATTAGTTTTACAGTTGTATATCATTGGCCGGTAGTGCAAAGATGATCTGTTGTTGAATATCTTTGGTCGGTTGTTCAAAGATGACATGTTGTTGAATATCTTTGGCCCGTAAGGCAAAGATGACCTGTTGTTGAATATCTTTGGCCTGTAGTGCAAAGATGACCTGTTGTTGAATATCTTTAATTGGCCCGTAGTGCAAAGATGAGAGGTTGTTGAATATCTTTGGCCTGTAGCGCAAAGATGAACAGTTGATGAATATCTTTGGCCTGTTGTACAAAGATGAATTTATCAGTATGATTATGAACATGAACTGTAATTTGGTATAACCATGATATTTGATGTTTCAGGTAAAGACAGGTGATGAAAATTATCTTCATCCTGGATGTGAAGAGGAATTTAGAACCACAATTATGATTATGAGTTATTCACAGGATTGTGGACATAAACTATTGATTGATATTACAGGGATAAAATATTATTGGTGGACTTTTAACATGGAGAAGATAATAGACTTTATGGTCTATTTGACTCTTCTAATGGATTGTTCGTTCCGCTGCAACTATGGTTGAAAAGTTTTATCATCTACCATATGTTCTAAATCTCTGATTTATTACTGACGAAGGCTATTGATAATATAATTATCTTTAGTCATGATATTCTTTACTGGGCTAGTTGTGCTCATCCTTTTGTTTCACAATTCCTTTCATGTAATAAGAGTGTAGCTGGGTCGAGCGAGGGTAACAGGAGAATAGAACGATGGTCTATAGCTGTTGAGGTTTCCCCTAAAACAGTATGGAAATAATTTTATTGAGAATTTTAGATAATGTAAGGTTTTGTGAAAATCAAAGTAGCAATCAAATTGCAAAATTAGCGGAAGCAAAGTAAAATAAGATTTTAAAATTTTTCACAAACCAATTACCCGGATCATCCTTTATGCATATTATTAATTAAAATGAAGAACAAGAAGTTATGGAATCATACCCTTATAGATACGATCTTCCACAAGTATGAGTTCATCTCCTACTTCTCCGGAATCTCCTTGAATCTCCGAGTAGATTCCTTGCTTTGATCAATGTTAGCCACCCAAGTGTGTGGCCTCTAGAGGTGATCCACCAAGAAAGAATAATTTTCAAGAAGAATGGTGTATTGGCTCAAACCCTAGTTTTTTCTATCTCTATAGAAAAAGGGAGTGTACTCTCCAACTATTGGAATCACATATATTTTGATATATGATATAAGACTCCTCTGATAAAGATATCAGGTAACCCTATTTAATTAAAATAAGGTATTATTTATTTAATTAAACTCCTTTAATTAATTGGGCTCCATAATCTTATTAGGGATACTTAATTAAACTCCTTTAACTAATTTTCCCTCCTAATCATATTAGGAATAAATGAGAGTACTTATATTAAATTAATTCCTAAACTCTTTTAGAAATTAAAATAATAATAATTGTAATAATATTATTAAGACTCCTCTTATTAATTTATATTTAATATGTCTAAAATATTAAATAATAAATATTAAGCTACTTAATTTATTATATTACCATAGATTAAATTAAATATACTTGACATATTATTACGATTATGCCATTAACTTCTTAAATAATTATTCTTCATTTTATGGTGTGGCCTTTTAGGTTCTCCATATTAAATCGGCTGTGAATAAATCAATTAGAACAATTCTAATCTTATTTAAATAAATAAATTAAACTATTAATTTATTTAAATAAATAATATTTATTCTACAATAGGAATAAGCCTCCCTAGTGATCAACGACTTTCCAGATAATATATATTATATATTATGCAAATATGCTTCACATGTTTAATAAAAATGGCATATTATATATATATATATATATATATATATATATATATATATATATATATATATATATATATATATATATATATTTGCATATAGCTAAACAAGATGAGACAAATAATAACAAATCCCACAAAAGTTTTTTATATATTAAGTCTTAAGCGTTCAAAGATATTTAGAATATCGAAGCGTCAGCATTCTAGCATGATAAAATTAATAGAGTATTAAATATTTAATATGAGTTTGTTGTGTCACCACAAGGCAAGTATTAAATATTTAAGATGTTAATTTATCACATTTGATGCTTATAAAAAAATTGAACAATATTATTTTGTTGTGTCACCACAAGGACAATATTTTTCTTTTTTGAATATATGGAAGTGCTAGGTTGGACTTAACTTAGATAATTTTGATTTGGATGTGCCACCACTTGATCAAAATAATCTAAGAGGCAAAACATAAGGAGTTACATGATGATGTAATTGACAAGGAGTTGTCTACCTATTTATTTATATATACTTTGTTGTGTCACCACAAGGCTATATATATTTGAAATGAGATCTTTATTCTCACTAGCAAAAACTTTAATTAGATTTTATAGAACTATATAAATGAGGGTAATATAGTTTGAAGAAAATAGTGGGAGATACCAATATAAAATAATACCTAATTTATTTTGGTAATTAATTAAATGAATGTTTGCTAAAATATTCTCTTTTTACATGCAGAATTTTAAAATGTCACATTCACTAATTTCATTGCGTAGCATACTTGATGCTAACAAACCCAATTTGTGGGATAGAATTACACGGAATGGTTAAGGAATCAAAAATTGTTCTCCTTCTTTGAAAAGATTTCTTATGTCTAAATTCTCCGTGCACTGCAAAGTTGCAGAGAGACGACCTCCGAGGAAGAGATTGCTACTTTTAAGCAAATGGCAAGATGATGCATTTGTGGCTCAATGCATTATGTTAGTTCCTAGTAGGCACAATAGATCTAGAAGGGGGGGGGTTGAATAGATCCTTTTTATTTCAAATACTTTTCTGGTTTATTTTGTATTGCTCATAATTTAGCATATGACAAACATAAGAATCTTTTCAAGCACAACAGAATAAGTAAAAGATCCCCTTCATTGATATATTCATAATCATACATACATTGTTCGTAGAATTAGTTTAATGGTAAGCAGTTAAAACATTCATAGAAGTTATAGCAGTTAACAGACATAATGTAAATGACATAAAGTAAAAGACACAAGGGGTTTTAAGTGGTTCAGAGACTCAAGCTCCTAATCCACTCTTTTACTTTCAACTAGCAGGATTTCCACTAAGGAAGGCCAGCACCCTGAATCACTAAGATTCCTTTAAGGCCAGCAGCCTTGAGACTTTAGTTCACTAAGAAATCTTCAAGGCCAGCAGCCTTGAAACGTCTCTAGTTCACTTGGAACTCTTCAAGCCCAGTAGACTTGGAACTTCATTTAGTCCTCCGATTGAGGACCCTCGAATACAGCTTCTTGTTGAGTTGTTTGTTTGTTTGTTGGAGTTGGTGTTGAGCTGCTAAGATGTCTTTATGCTTTAAACATCTTCTGTACTTAGCAGCTTGGCATGATCATCCTTGAAGTGAAGTTGAGTGTTGCATGATGCTCAGCTTCTTTAGTTACTCAACCTCTTCTGATGATCCCTTGATGAACTGCCTTGAAGATCATTCCTCTTGATACGTGATGGTCGCACTGGCGTGATGGGTTTCTAAGATGGTTGTAAGCTCTTCTGCTAGGTACTTAGAAACTTTCTCATGCTTGCCACCATGATGACGTTTGTGATCTCCTTTCTTGATACTTGATGCTTTCTCATGATGGACTTGCTAAGATGACAATGAGCTCTTCTCTATGGTACTTAAAGTCTTCACATGATGGACATCAAGATGTCATTAATGCTCTTCTTTCTCTCGGAAGTTCAGAACACTCTTCATGTAATAGAACTCTCACTTCTACATTGCAGAACTCTCACTTCTACTTCTTTCTTTGTATGTCTCTGAGTGTTCTTGGTGGATCGTAGAGTGAGCCTTCGGACTCACTATTTTACATGGTTTAGAATAGTCCACCGTTACTCCAAACTCAGAAACTCCAGCCTTCTTTGATCTTTGAAGCTCTAGCAGATTTATACTCCTTCCCAATCTTCCCGTTGGAGAGTAGCTGTTAAAAGCTCTTTGAAATGCTTCACAGATCTCGAGGTGCTTGGTGCAGACTGCAGATGTGACATGACAACTTTTTTTTTACTTTCTGATACTTCACTCTATTGTTTCACCTACCCTGTCAAATATATCACTTTAATGTCTTGGGCAGGTCAAAGACTTTATTTCCTCCTTCTGATTTCTCGATCAGAGGTTGTCCTTTTGCATCAATGCTCTCAATAAGCACTTGTCTTAATATTACCCTTCAGATTGAACTGTTGCCAATGCTTCAGTCTTCAGCTATTCGAACTCTACGATTCTGATGTATGTCTTCAAGGACCTGATCGTAATTTCATGTTGACTAGTAGAGACAACACTACGATCTTGAAGAGTGTTGATTGGATCTTCAATGTAGAACACCTCTTCCTTCTTTTGTGCAGTGCTTCAACACTTCTGTTTGCCTCAACAGTTCTCAAATACTGATAACTTGACTTCTTTGCTCTGGCCCCTTCTGAATAGTAAGACACTTCAGATTTGTGGCGTGTCCAGCTCGCTTTCTCCTTGCGATCTCCCGTTACTTATCATCAATGGACTGACCTAATGCTTAATCACTTTAGCCTTGTTCTTCAGAAGCTGTCCAGTATCTCTGTATGTACTTCATCAGTTCTTTCTTTGTTTGGCAAATACTACGATCCTGGTTGCTTCCAAGATCATTGTCTTACGTCAAGCTTGATACTCATTGCAGACTCTTGACTTTCCTTCGTCGATTCTTTGAAGTCTTCTTCTGATCTCCTTGTAGAAGATTCATCTTGAATGACTTTATAACTTAATCTTAATGCTGATTAGGTTGGTGCTTAGATTTTCTGTTAGCTTGCAAGCCATTCGTGGAGTGCTCTTTGGTTTCCTTCAAGTTTGGATGTAACATTGCAGCTTGAACCAGATGCTTGGTTCCTTTGGATATTCTGGGAGTGCTCATTTGAGAATCATATTTGCTCTACGATTCTGCCTTGGTGTTGTGAGCACAACTGTTGAGGTCGTAGTTCTATACTCTACGATTCAGCTTTGGCAGTGCAGACCCTACGACTTCGGGATCAGATCTTGACACTCTACGATTTCTGTCTTTGTGCTCGATGTCTTCATCTGATCTTTCTCGACTATGATCTCTGCATATAATCAATAGACTCTACGACTCAAAGTGTAGTCTACGATCCTTGACTTGGCAGCATCGATGAGACTCTACTACTCGAGTGTAGTCTACATTTCGACTTGGCCCGGCGAGATGTTGGCTATTCGGCTCGTGGCATTTGTCTCTACGATTCTGAACATGACTTCCTCAGTAGACTTCGGCTACGAGAAAGTTCTACTTGACACACTACGATACTTCCGCGTCTCTCCTGGCAGTCTATGAACTCCGAGATCTACTATCTTGCACACTACAATTCTGCCTCGACAGCTCTCGAGTTCTCCTTAACTCTCCTGGCAGACTATGATTTCTGGTGCAGTGCTCGACGATCAGACAAGCCTATCTATTACATCATAAGATCAACCTAACATGCTTGATCTTTTTATGTTTATAGTCCTTGTACATCATTTCTTTTTAAGGACTTTACAAAGCTGTTTTGCTTATGTAGGATCAACCTAACATACTTGATCAATTCATTCTAAGTCCTTGTATACATGTTTCTATTATCTATTAAAGGACTTTACATCTTTTCTTAATACAAGCATACTTGCATATTCATTCATATATATCATAATCAAATCATATGTAAATAGGAATAACATTCACATGCTTATTCCTGACACATTATGCTCGAATCCATGAGTAACGAGCTTCAGCGTCAGCAAGAAACCATGGATGCTCCTACTATGCTACTGCACCTTTAAGAGTTATATGGTGAGCAAAATAGGACTACTAGATATGAAATATCTAAGAAGCTCTTCCGATCTCGGATGACCGAGGGTACTACCGTTGAGACTCATGTCTTAAAGATGATCAATCTGATTGAACGTCTTGGGAATGACTTGGGTTAAATCATGGATGGGGAGTTGAGTCAAGATTTAGTCTTGCGGTCACTCCCGAACACCTTCTCATAATTTGTTGTGAATTTTCACATGAATAAGTTAGATGTCAGCTTGCCTGAATTACTTAACATGTTGAAAACTGTTGAAGGTCACTTCCCATCCAAGAAGAACCATATCTTACTGGTGTATGATTCTTCCAAGAAAAGGAAGAGGCCCAAGGTATCTTCTAAAAAGAAGAAATCCAAGAAGGCTAATGGAAAGGCAAAAGTGAAGGATCAAAAGAAACATAATCCAGCTAGCAAAGGAATTTTCTTCCATTGCAACAAGCCCGGTCACTGGAAGAGGAACTGCAAGGATTATCTTGCAGAACAAAATCAAAAGAAGCTTGGATAAGCTTCGAATCCTAATCAAGGTTTGTTTATGATTGAAATTAATTTTTCTAAAAGTCAATTTTCTACTTGGGTATTGGATACTGGCTGTGGTTCTCACATATGTAACAATATGCAGGGACTGGTCAGAAGTAAAAAGCTGAGCAAGGATGAGGTCGTCCTACGAGTGGGAAATGGAGCAAAGGTTGCTGCATTAGCTGTAGGGACTTATTGTTTAACACTGCCAACGGGCAAGTTCATTAATTTAAATAATTGTTATTTTGTTCCAAATAGCATTAGAAACATTATTTCTATCTCTTTATTGGATATGGATGGTTTTAACTTTATAATAAAGAACAACAGTTGTTCTATTTATAATAACAGTGTTTTATATGGTGTTGGCAATTTACGAAATGGACTTTATATACTTGACTTGCATGAAAATATACTTCAAATTGAACAAACTAAGAAAAGGAAAAGAGATGATGTTAATTATACCTTCATGTGGCACTTTAGAATCGGTCATATTAATGAAACAAGATTATCCAAGTTGCATTAAGATGGGCTCCCAGAGCTATCGGATTATGAATCGTATCCAACTTATGAATCTTATCTCATGGGAAAAATGACTAAATCTCCTTTTAGTGGAAAAGGAGAAAGAATTAAAGAGTTGTTAGCGTTGGTACACACAGATGTATGTGGACCTATGACAACGACTGCATGAGTAGGGCATTCTTATTTTATTACATTCATTGATGATCACTCAAGATTTGGATATGTGTATTTAATGAAATACAAATCTAAATCATTTGAAAAGTTCAAAGAGTTCAGAAGTGAAGTAGAGAAGCAAACTGGTAAGAGTATTAAGAATCTTCGATCTGATCGAGGAGGAGAATATTTAAGTGGTGAGTTTCTCAATTATCTCAAAGAAAATTGTATAATCTCATAATGGACTCCCCCAGGGACACCACAAATGAATGGTGTATCTGAAAGGAGAAATCGAACATTGTTGGACATGGTTCGATCCATGATGACCTTTAACAACCTTTAAGTTTCTTTACGAGGGATATGCCTAGAATCATTGCATATACCTACTTAACAAAGGTACCTACAAAATCCGTCCCCAAGACCCCATCTAAGTTATGGACATGGAGGAAACCAAATCTTAAGCATGTTAAGACTTGGGGTTGTCCAGCTTATGTTAAAAAGTTTGAAAACGATAAGCTACAGACTAGATCTGACAAATGTAGATTTATGGGATACCCTAAAGAAACATCGGGGTATTATTTCTATCATCCAAATGATCAAAAGGTGTTTGTTGCGAAACATGTTGCCTTCTTGGAAAGGGAATTCCTATAGTGATAGTAGTATAAATGATCCTAGACAGGCAAGTAAAAGTCCATTATGTATTCCTTAGCGAGTCACATTCAGTGAACTTATTCTTCAATAAGCACCTACATACTTGCTGTAGTGTCTCCACACAAATGATCATGAGATCAATCATTCTCATCCAATGAGCAAGCAACGTATGTATCAATATATCCGGATTCACTAATCCCCTTTTTAGTAATCCATCGATTAAGAACATTTTAGTTTTAAGCTATCTAAGAATTTAGATCTCATTAGCATGATCTCATCATGATTCTAAAAGCATTGCTTAAAACTATGAGTTTATCACATATTATTAAAACAACACCATATTGATAATAAATTCCTTTAATAAATAATTCTTTTATTAATAAATAAATAAGATTGATTACAAAGCATATGATTTATCATCATACATGATTGGCTTGTATGCACACTACTTTCAGATAAGTGTGTCGTATTTTATACGTCATTTAACCGTTGATTTTGGTGAACCGAATAGGGTGAGGTGAACCCAACTTTGGAAGGTTGTTTTTGTGATGCCCCCAAAATAGGTATACATCACCCATCTTGAGTCGTCAAATACATGGTACAGAAACAAATACAACTTACATAATACAATTGTCGTGCAAAATACGATAACACATATACTTTGAGTTTAAATACAAATATTGTCTAATAGATAGTATTCAAACTCAAAAGGAGTCCTCATTACAATTATTGATACACTATTTTACAAAAATAGTGAGGACTACTAAAACAACTTTCTAGAATCATCACTCCATACCCCGGCTAGTTCCTTCTAAATTCTCACCTCCTAAGAAGAAAAATGGAATAAAAAGGAAAAGGGTGACCTCAACTAGCCCAGTAAAGAATATTATGACTAAGATAATATACAACAAATTATCATTAGTCTTCAACGGGGAAAAACCTGATAGAATATAATAAAACACAAGTTTTAGATCAGCAACTGCAGCGGAAACAACAATCCATTAGAAGAGTTAAGTAGAGAATGAATTCTACTATCTTCTAAGATTTAAAAGTCCATCGTCAATATTTTATCCCTGTAACATCAATCAATATACATCTTAAATCAAATATTCATCTTTGCACTACAGGCCAAAGATATTCATTTGTATCACCAGTTGGTTATGTTCATCTCAACACCTGTTCATCTTTGCACTACGGGTCAAAGATATTCATCAGTTAATCATTCATCTTTGCACTAAAGGCCAAAGATATTCAGTAATATCATCATTCCGGACTGATGATGATGAAAAATATCTTAAAGAAAATGCATCCAGTGAGATAAAAGATCAAAGATTAGGGATTCGCACTTTAGTTTATCCAAGTTCAAAAATAACTTATAATAATCAATTGTAGAGTAAAATTCAAGAATGAAGATCAAAACATGGATACAATCAAAGAAAGTAACCATAATAGACAACTTGGACAAAGAAAAGAAATTTTCATTTTTTCTATGAATAGTGTCGTATTCGTGAAGAGTGTTGTATATGTGAATAGTAACCCCGACACAAAAAGGTAGAAATTCCACAATAAAATTCATATCAATATTTCGGCATAATGATATTGAAGAAAATAATATCATTAACGAAGAAAATAACATCCCTTACCTCAAAAGAATAGTACTTCCGTCTGAAATATCAGGTATAAGACTGAAGGAAATTTGCACTGAATAGCAACTCACAAAGTATCTAAATACTCACAAAATACGCTCGATAATATAGAGAGAGAAAGCTTATTATTCTGGTGTGATTTTCAATTCTAACTAAGCACCCTATTTATAGGAAAATGCTTAGAACGCCATAGCAGACTAACATGCTACCTGATGGCTTTACCTACTACTATTCAAGCCCACCACTTTTGAAATAAAAGTTTAGCACATTTTTCACCAACCAAAAGTGGGGCCCGCCATGTTTTTAATAAAAATATTTATTTCTAAAACTTCAATAATTCATAATAAATAGCCCTTTTATCAGAAAAATACAAATTTTATGTCCATTCCATATGAAATTAAATTCTCCACAACTTTGTAGATTTACGTTTTTCCAAATTCCAAATAAAAAATGACTGAAATCCACATACGGACGATTTTTAAAACCTCCATTCCGACAAAATACTGATAAAACACCTCAGCATTAATTCCTTCATTTATATCCACACAAAATAAATATTTCCCTATCCATCCACATAGAATAAATATTTCCTTATCATATAAATCAATAATTAATTATTCATAAATAATATTACAGAATCACAATTATGACAATCAGGTCGTTCCCAGGAAAGATGGGGTTTTCCGATAAGGATTTCTCCTTATTGGCGCGCAATTAGGTGACCAAACCCCTTTCCCAGACAAAACTTCCTTAAACATTGCCAATAATGCTATCTAACAATATTATTCAAATAATATGAATTATTGATCTGATAATGGAGATACTGTGCAGTGACAATTATTGGAACAACAATAATATAAAATATCAACGTAGCAATTATTGAATCAATAAAATAAAATATTGAACAAGTAATTATCGTAACAATTATTGAGTAGTGGCTTCACGTACGTGAAACAATAATTCAAAAATCTTGCAATGCAATACCATAAACTTCTTGCAACCACGCGTATCATTGTATTATAACCACTGAGTATTCCAACAGTGTTAACGGTAACAACTACGCCATTATTTATAAAAACTCAAACTTGTCGTTATCTTCCTCCGACCGTTTTCCGTTATGGGGCCCACAAATGGCTGCACCGTTGTACGAATATTCCCCGACAACAAGAATATTCCACGACCAAATGAATATTCCCCGACAACAATGAATATTTTATAACCACTTGCTTATTTTGCAAAATTTGCACATTTCACCCATAACCAAAGCATTATATCAAATTAACACCTTATTATTCACAATAATAAATAGAGAAAATTCGATTTTATTTATAAAAAGTTGGGGTCTTACAGTTTTTCCACTATCACACAAGATGTTTAATAACATACAACTTCGTATTATCATAAAATAGGGTTGTGCACATCCATTTGCTGATTATATCTATGAGCACTACCTATATAATTTTGGAGTTTGGTTGAAATATAATTCTCAATTGGAAACAATGGAGATAATTATATGGCAAGAGAAGACTCACCATTGGAAAGAACATTATAGTAATCTTCTCATTTTTCTTTGGAGTCTATTAGGTCAACCAAGGATAATTCTCAAGTCATATGATATCTATTATAATTTAGATGCATGGCCTCCCATGTACGAAGGTTTCCTTGAGTATTTTCCAAAGATTTTAATTTCTAAAACAGTTGATTGACTGTACCTTTATGTAAGGTACCATTGTAAGGTGTTGTTATCGTGGCACCATGAGAGTTACATATATTTGTGCTAAAACTCACACCTCATGTGTTGTCGTATTTTGCACGACAATTGTATTAATGAAGTTTGTATTTGGTTTCTGTACCATGTATTTGGCGACTCAGAATGGGTTGTGTGGACCTATTTTATGGGCGTCAAAGTGGGTATCAGAGCTTAGGGATATGATCTCTGGCGGAGATCAGGGAATAGAACTAGGAGGGGAGAGACGAGTAAATTCTTCACTAGTGTGTCCTACCTAAGCTTATTTGGTAATTAATTAGTCGGTTGAAGCATAGAGTTAATACGTGATATGTCAATTAACCTTTGTTTTGAAGCTGTATTCTAGAATGAGAAATGGAGAAATCATGATACAGAAGAGATGACCTGGGAGATAGAATCTGGAATAAAAGCAAGGTATTCTCAACTCTTTGAAATACTAGGTATGTAAATTTCGGGGACGAAATTTCATAAGGTGGAGAGATTGTAAGACCCCGAATTTTATGAAATAGATGTATTCATTTTTCTTATAATTATTATTCAGTAAATGGTGAAATTGATAAAATATTAAAGTTAAGGGTGATATATGTAATGTTTACAAAATAAGCAAGTAGTTATAAAATATTCATTGTTGTCAGGGAATATTCATTTGGTCGTAGAATATTCCTGTTGTCGGAGAATATTCGTACTACGGCGCAACCATTTATGGGCCCCATAACAAAAACTTGTCGGATGAAAAAAATGACAAAAAAGAGTTTTATAAAAATAACGACGTAGTTGTTACCGTTAACACTGTTGAAATACCCGGTGGTTAAGGTAAAGTAATACGCGTTGTTATTTATGTATATACCAGTATTGCACATTATTTTATATTATTGTTGTTTCAATAATTGTCACTACACAGTATTTTACATTATCAAACCAATGATTCATATTATTTGAATAATATTATTAGATAACATTAGTGACAATGTCTAGAAAATTTGTCGAGGAAAGGGGTTAGGTTATTTAATTGCGCGCCAGTAAGGAGAAATCCTTATCGGAAAGCCCCCTCTTTCTTAAGAATTATCTGGTTGTTAATATTGTAGTTCTATAATATTATTTGTGAATAATTAATTGTTGATTTATATGATAAGAAAATATTTATTTAATGTGGATATAAATGGAGGAATTTTTAGAAAAGTGACAATTGTTGAAAATTGATATTTTATCTTTTCTAATAAAATAATTCATTCAAATATATTATTATATTACATTATAAATGTATAATGTGATAATATAATAATATAATAATGGTGATATTTTTACACTAAATTCACGGTATATGAATAAAATGAGGAGGAAGAGTGCAAATTGGGTCTGAATGGTATTTTGAGGATTAAAACGTGTAAAATATTTGGTGTAGGATTTTTCTAATTGAGTGGGCCCCACTTGTGTGGGAAATATGCTGCTTTATGTTGGCCAAAGTGGGTGTGCGGTGGATTTGATCCCTAAGTAAATTTTCAAAGTTGGAATGCTATGAGATTTCATCCGTATGTGGCTTTCGGTCATTTTTCGTTTAGAATTTAGAAAAACTTTCTTCTACAAAGTTGTAGAGAATTAAATTTTCTATCAAAAGGACATAGAATTCATATTTTTTTGATAAAAGGTCTATTTATTATGAATTATTGAAGTTTTTGAATTTATAAATGATTTAAAATATTTTTGGTGGAGATTTCTAAAAGGTGGGCCCCACACTTGTCCTTTTGCTAGTTGTAAATGCTGAAATCTAATTTTCAAAGTGGGCATGAATTTTTTTTATAAATATTAATATTGTATTAATTTTTTTGCTTTGGTGATCTAAGCATTTTCCTATAAATAGGGTACTTAGGTTAGAATTGAAAATCATACAAGAATCCGAAGTTTCTCTCTCTATAATATCGAGCATATTTTTGTGAGTATTTAGATATCTTGAGTTTTGCTATACAGTGCAAGTTTCATTCAGTATTATATCCGATATTCCAATCAGAAGTGTTATTCTTTTGAATAAGGGATGGTAAGGGGTGTTATTTCTATTCATACAATACTATTCATTCATACGATACTATTCATTCATATGTTATTATTCATGGTTACTATTCATATATATAGTACTATTCACAGAGTACTATTCATTTATACTATACTATTCATAGATACTATTCATAAATACGGTACTACTAATAAATACGGTATTATTCATAAATACAATACTATTCATAAATACGGTATTATTCACGAAGTACTATTCACATGATACTATTCACGAAGTACTATTCATGGGATAATATTCACGAAGTACTATTCACGGGGTACTATTCACGACCAAAATATTGATTTCTTTTCTGTCCAAATTATTTTGATACTTAAATATTATTCTTGAATTTTACTCCACATTTAGTTATCATGTTGACAATTTGGATATTCTTGAATTCTGGATAAATTGAATTATAAATCTTTAAAATTTATCCTTGATCTCAATTAATTAAATGCTTATATCATTGTCATCATCCTCATACTTATATTGTAACGAAAGTCATCTTTGGCCCGTAGTGCATAGATGGACTGTTGATTATTAGTTTTACAATTGTATATGTTTGGCTTACGTGTAAAGCTGGACTGTTGATTATTGGTTTTACAGTTGTATATCTTTGGCTTACGTGTAAAGATGGACTGTAGATTATTAGTTTTACAGTTGTATATCTTTGGCCTTTAGTGCAAAGATGACCTGTTATTGAATATCTTTGGCCTGTAGTGCAAAGATGACCTGTTGTAGAATATCTTTGGCCCGTAGTGCAACGATGACATGTTGTTGAATATATTTGGCATGTAGTGCAAAGATGATCTGTTGTTGAATATCTTTGGCCCGTAGTGCAAAGATGACCTGTTGTTGAATATCTTTGGCCCGTAGTGCAAAGATGAACTGTTGATGAATATCTTTGGCCCGTAGTTCAAAGATGAATTTATTAGTATGATTATGAACATGAGCTATAATTTGGTATAATCATGATCTCTGATGTTTCAGGTAAAGACAGGGGATGAAAATTATCTTCGTCTTGCATGCGAAGAGAAATTTAGAACCACAATTATGAATATGCGTTATTCACAGGATTGTGGACACGAACTATTGATTGATGTTACAGGGATAATACAATGTTGGTGGACTTTTAACATGGAGATGATAATAGACTTTATGGTCTATTTGACTCTTCTAATGGATTATTCGTTCCGCTGCAACTATGGTTGAAAAGTTTTATCATCTACCATATGTTTTAAATCTCTGATTTATTACTGAAGAAGGCTATTGATAATTTAATTATCTTTAGTCATGATATTCTTTATTAGGCTAGTTGTGCTCACCATTTTGCTTCACAATTCCTTTCAGGTAATAAGAGTGTAGCTGGATCGAGCGGGGGTAACATGGGAATAGAACGGTGGTCTATAGCTGTTGAGCTTTCCCCTAAAATAATATATAAATAATTTTATTGAGAATTTTAGATAAGTGTGTCGTATTTATACGTCATTTAACCTTTGATTTTGGTGAACCGAAAAGGGTGAGGTGAACCCAACTTTGAAAGGGTGTTTTGCCACTATCATACAAGATGTCTAATGACATACAACTTCGTGTTATCATAAAACAGGGTTGTGCACATCCACTTGCTGATTATATTTATGAGCACTACCTATATAATTTTGGAGTTTGGTTGAAATATAATTCTCAATTGGAAACAATGGAGATAATTATATGGCAAGAGAAGATTCACCATTGGAAAGAACATGATAGTAATCTTCTCATTTTTTTGGGGGGTCTATTGGGTCAACCAAGGATAATTCTCAAGTCATATGATATCTATTATAACTTATATGCATCGCCTCCCATGTACGAAGGTTTCTTTGAGTATTTTCCGAAGATTTTAATTTCTAAAATAGTTGATTGATTGTACCTTTATGTAAGGAACCATTGCAAGGTACTGTGTTGTCGTATTTTGCTTGACAATTGTATTAATAAAGTTTATATTTGGTTTCTGTACTATATATTTGGAGACTCAGAATGCGTTGTGTGGACCTATTTTGGGGGCGTCACAGTGTATGTGGTATGTGTGTGTAAAGTGTGTGTTGGATGTGAATATTATATATATATATATATATATTATAAGTTTTGTTTTATTAGATTATAAATAGAATATATTATATTATATATAAAGTTATTTGTTTTACTTGAATATTATATTAATATTTTGAAAATTTGGACGTCTGAAGATTTTTTTTTCTCCGTTCGTGAATCTGCAAATTATTTCGTCCTTGAAATTTTTTAACAGTGCCCCTGCCATTCTCCTATAAATAGTATGCTCAGTTTAGAATTGAAAATCACTCCAGAATCAAAGAATTCTTTTTCTATAATATTGACCGTATTTCTTTTGAGTTTAAGGAAGCTTCGAGTGTAGAAAATAGTGAAAATTTTCTTCAAGAATATATCTGCTATACCAGTCAGAAATACTCTCCTTTTAAGGTAAGGGGTATTATTTATTTCATATTCGCTTACGATATTATTTTTCGTATTCGTAAGGAATATTATTTTCGTTCAATATTCGTAAGGAATATTATTTTCGTTCAATATTTATAAAGAATATTATATTCGTAAGGAATATTATTTTCGTTCAACAGTTGTAAGGGATAGTATTTTTGTTCAATATTCGTATGAAATAATATTTTCTTCCATACTCCATAGTATCTAAGTATATTATTTCGTTTCAGATTCCGAATTCTACACTCATTTTGTTAAGTATTGCTTCTATACTTCTTGAAATTAGTAAAATATCCTTGAAATTTGCGTTTCATCTAGTATCTTTTCACATAAATATTATTATTAACATTCTTGATAATTTTTAATCTTTTCATGTCAGGATACGATTCACGGGGTACTATTCATCCGGGGTACTATTCCTGACAAAAATTGATTTCTTTTCTGTCCAAATCAATTTTGATACAATATTATTCTTGAATTTTACTCCACAAAGCAGTATGATGTTGACAATTTGGACATTATTGAATTCTGGATAAATTGAATTATAAATCTTTAAAATTTATCATTGCTCTCATTTAATTGAATTCTTATATCATTGTCATCATCCTCATGCTTATATTGTGATGAAAGTCATCTTTGGCCCGTAGTGCATAGATGGACTTTTGATTGGTATGATTACGACTATGGATTATTTAGTATAATCATAATATGTAATGTTACAAATGATGTGGTAAAAGTCCTCATTGGCCCGTAGGAAGGTTTCTTTGAGTGTAGAAAATACGGTTTGTGAAAAAATATTCGTATGAAATAATATTTTCTTCCATACTCCATAGTATCTATGTAATATTATTTGTTTCAGATTCCGAATTCTACACTCATTTTGTTAAGTATTGCTTCTATACTCCTTGAAATTAGTAGAATATCCTTGAAATTTGCGTTTCATCTAGTATCTTTTCACAGAAATATTATTATTAATATTCTTGATAATTTGTAATCTTTTCATGTCGGTGTACGATTCACGGGGTACTATTCATCCGGGGTACTATTCATGACAAAAATTGATTTCTTTTATGTCCAAATCATTTTTGATACAATATTATTCTTGAATTTTACTCCACAAAGCAGTATGATGTTGACAATTTGGACATTATTGAATTTTGGATAAATTGTATTATAAATCTTTAAAATTTATCCTTGCTCTCATTTAATTGAATTCTTATATCATTGTCGTCATCCTCATGCTTATATTGTAATGAAAGTCATCTTTGGCCCGTAGTGCATAGATGGACTGTTGATTGGTATGATTATGACCAAGGATTATTCGGTATAATCATAAATTGTAATGTTACAAATGATGTTGTAAAAGTCCTCATTGGCCCGTAGTGTATTGATGGACAGTTGTTGACATGATCTTGACCATTAGGTGATAACACGAATATCCTTGGCCTGTAGTGCATGAATAATTCGTGGATGTGATACTAATGAATATTATTGGCCCGTAGTGTAAGACCCCAACTTTTTATAAATAAACTTGAATTTCATCTAATTATTATTTTGAATAATAAGGTGTTAAATTGATATAATGCTTTGGTTATGGGTGAAATGTGCAAATTTTATAAAATAAGCAAGTGGTTATAAAATATTCATTGTTGTCGGGGAATATTCGTCTGGTCGTGGAATATTTGTAAGGTTTTGTGAAAATGAAAGTAGCAATTAAATTGCAAAAATAGCGGAAGCAAAATAAAATTAGATTTTAAAATTTTTCACAAACCAATTACCCAGATCATCCTTTATGCATATTATTAATTAAAACGAAGAACAAGAAGTTATGGAATCATACCCTTGTAGATACGAGCTTCCACAGGTACGAGTTCACCTCCTACTTCTCCACGATCTCCTTGAATCTCCGGGTAGATTCCTTCCTTTGATCAATGTAAACCACCCAAGTGTATGGCCTCTAGAGGTGATCCACCAAGGCAGAAGAATTTTCAAAAAGAAGGGTGTATTGGCTCAAACCCTAGTTTTTCCTATCTCTATAGAAAAAGGGGCGTACTCTCCAACAAATTGGAATTACGTATATCTTGATATCTGATATAAGACTCCTCTTATAAAGATATTAGGTAACCCTATTTAATTAAAATAAGGTATTATTTATTTAATTAAACTCTTTTAATTAAATGGGCTCCCTAATCTTATTAGGGATAATTAATTAAACTCCTTTAACTAATTTTCCCTCCTAATCTTATTAGGAATAAATGAGAGTATTTATATATATTAAATTAATTCCTAAACTCTTTTAGAAATTAAAATAATAATAATTGTAATAATATTAATAAGACTCCTCTTATTAATTTATATTTAATATTTCTAAAATATTAAATAATAATTATTAAGCTATTTAATTTATTCTATCATCATAGATTAAATATAATATACTTAACATATTATTACGATTATGTCATTAACTTCTTAAATAATTATTCTTCCTTTTATGGTGTGACCCTTTAGGTTCTCCATATTTAACCGGTTGTGAATAAATCAATTAGAACAATTCTAATCTTATTTAAATAAATAAATTAAACGATTAATTTATTTAAATAAATAATATTTATTCTACAATAGGGACGAGCTTCCCTAGCGATCAACGACTTTCCGGATAATATAGATTTCAACATTAATCATAAAAGAACCTTTGAGTTAATAGTTATCGTACAATTCAATCCTTCCACCATACAATGTCCCAATTAAATATAAGACATGGAATTACTGTCAAGTCTTATTTTATTTAATTAAATGTATTTCGATTCCTAAATGCACAACTCCTAATGAATGCAAATTAGAAACTACTTTCTAATTTCATTCCAAATTGGCCAAGGATTCCTGTGTTGTCATTTATCAAATCATATAGGACATTTCTCTTCTTTTACTAGAAGTGATAGATTCTTTATTGATCATTCACTATCTTCATATATAATTTATTACACCCAAGCATACCCTTTGAAAGACTCTAAGAGTCTTAAGGAATAAGTCAAAGTGTAATTCATTATATATAAGATACTATGATGATCTCAAGTCTAAGGATCATTTGTACTACTATCACTATAGGAATTCCTATTGACATGCAAGTAAAACTTCATTAGGTATTCCTTAGCGAGTCATGGTCACTGAACTTATTCTCTAATAAGCACCTACATACTTGCTTTAGTGTCTCCACACAAATGATCATGAGATCAATCATCCTCATCCAACGAGCAAGCAACGTACGTACCAATCTATCCGGATTCACTAATCCCCTTTTTAGCAATCTATTGATTGGGAACATTTTAGTTTTAAGCTATCTAAGAATTTAGATCTCATTAGCACGATCTCATCATGATACATTGCTTAAAACTATGGGTTTATCATATATTATTAAAACATCACCATGTAGTTAATAAATGCCTTTAATAAATAATTCTTTTATTAATAAATAAATAAATTGATTACAAAGTATATGTTTTATCATCATACATGATTGGCTTGTATGCATATTACTTTCAATCTCCCACTTGCACTAAAGCCAATCGCCGTGGTATCTCATACACATCTTCTCTAAGTGACGATCAAACTGATGTTGTGTTAACACTTTAGTAAATGGATATGCAATATTGTCTTGAGAGTCCACACGCTCCAGGGTGACATCTCTTCTTTCAATGATCTCTCTGATCAAATGAAATCGCCGAAACACGTGTTTGGATTTCTGATGAGACTTGGGTTCCTTAGCCTGTGCAACAGCTCCAGTGTTGTCACAGAATAAAGGCACTGGTCCTTCAATGCTAGGAACCACACCAAGTTCGGTAATGAACTTCTTCATCCAAACAACTTCATTTGCATCTTCATTTGCAACTATGTACTCTGCCTTTGTCACTGAATCAACAACTGTTTGCTGTTTGGAACTCTTCCAACTCACTGCGCCATTATTTAAGGTAAACACATACCCCGAAATGGATTTGTTGTCATCTTGGTCTGTTTGAAAACTTGAGTCTGTGAAGCCCTCTAGTTTCAATTCAGACCCACCGTAGACAAGAAATACATCCTTAGTTCTTCTTAAGTACTTTAGGATATTTTTCACTGTCTTCCAGTGTTCTTCTCTTGGATTCGACTAATATCTGCTTGTTACACTAAGTGCATGAGTGACATCTGGTCTAGTAAATATCATACCGTACAAGATAGATCATATTGCTGAAGAATAAAGAATCTTACTCATACGGTCTCTCTCCTCAGGTGTCTTTGGGGCCTATTTCTTGGAGAGATGTATTCTATGGCTCATCGGCATAAGACCTCTTTTGGAATCTTCCATGCTAAACCTCTTTAGCATCGAGTCAATGTACGTTCCTTGGGAAAAGCCAAGCATCCTTTTAGACCAATCTCTATAGATCTTTATCCCTAAAATATAGGATGTTTCTCCCAAGTCCTTCATGGAGAAGTGTTTAGATAAACATATTTTAATAGATTGTAGCATAGGAATATCATTCCCTATCAGTAATATATCATCAACATATAATACGAGGAATGAAACAACGCTCCCACTAACCTTCTTGTACACACATGGTTCATCCTCATTTTTGATAAAATCAAACTCTTTGATTGTCTCATCAAAACGGATGTTCCATCTACGATAAACTTGCTTCAATCCATAAATGGATCGTTGTAGCTTACAAACTTGATTTGTTCCAACCTTTGAAACAAATCCCTCTGGTTGTGTCATATACACATCCTCCTCAAGTTTCCCATTGAGGAAGGCCGTTTTCACGTCCATCTGCTAGATTTCGTAGTCATGGTAAGCTGCAATCGCAAGCAAAATCCGAATTGACTTGAGCATTACTACCGGTGAGAAGGTTTCATTATAGTCAACTCCTTGTCTTTGTTTGAAACCTTTTGCGACCAGTCGGGCCTTATAGGTCTCTACCTTGCCGTCTGCTCCAGTCCTTCTTTTAAAGACCCATTTACACCAATAGGCTTAATGCCTTCAGGTGGTGAAACCAAAGTCTATACTTGGTTCTCATACATGGAGTCCTTCTCAGATTTCATAGCTTCTTGCCACTTCTTTGAGTCTTTACTACTCATAGCATGTTCGTAATTCAATGGATCATCATCATCTATGATGCGTACCTCATCGTCATCTTCTATGACAAGTCCATACCTATCAGGTATCTTTGGTACTCTTCCAAATTTATGAATAGGGTGTGGTACAAAAAGAATCTCTACATGGACAGGTTCATCCATTTGATCTGTAGTGGTTTGTGGTTCTTTAATTTCTTCAAGATCTATTTTCCTCCCACTGACCCCTTCAAGGATAAACTCCTTTTCCAAGAAGGCAGCATGTTTGGCAACAAACACCTTTTGTTCAGTAGGATTGTAGAAATAATATCATAAACTTTCTTTAGGATATCCTACAAAAGTACACTTATCAGATCTTGTCCCAAGCTTATCATTCTGAAATCTTTTCACATAAGCTAGACATCCCCAAATCTTAACATGCTTAAGACTAGGCTTCCTCCCTGTCCACATCTCATATAGAGTCTTAGGGACGGATTTTGAGGGAACCTTATTTAGTAGATATGTAGCCGCTTCTAGGGCATATCCCCAGAATGATACCGGAAGATCGATCAAAATCATCATGGAACGAACCATGTCCAATAGTGTTCGATTTCTCCTTTTAGACACACCATTCAGCTATGGCGTCCCTAGTGGAGTTCATTGTGAGATTATACCATTTTCTTTGAGAGAATTGAGAAACTCACTGCTTAAGTATTCACCACCTCGATCTGATCAAAGAATCTTAATACTTTTGCCCGTTTATTTCTCTACTTCACTTCTGAACTCTTTGAACTTTTCAAATGATTCAGATTTATATTTCATTAAATACACATATCCAAATCTTGAGTGATCATCAGTGAATGTAATAAAATAAGAATACCATCCTCGTGCATTCGTTGTCATAGGTCCACATACATCCGTGTTTACCAACGCTAACAACTCTGTAACTCTTTCTCCTTTTCAACTAAAAATAGATTTAGTCATTTTTCCCATGAGACAAGATTCACAAGTTGGATATGATTCATAATCTGATAGCTCTAGGAGCCCATCTTTATGAAACTTGGATACTCTTGTTTCATTAATATGACTGAGTCTACAATGCCACATATAGGTATAAATAACATCATCTCTTTTCCTTTTCTTAGTTTGTTCAATTTGAAGTATATTTTCATGCAAGTCAAGAATGTAAAGTCCATTTCGTAAATTACCAACACCATATAAAACATTATTATTATAAATAGAACAACTGTTGTTCTTTATTATAATGTCAAAACCATCTATATCCAATACAGATATTGAAATAATGTTTCTAATAAGTGACGGAACAAAATAACAATTATTTAAACTAATGGATTCGCCCATAGGCAGTGCTAAACAATAAGTCCCTACAGCTAATGCAGCAACCTTTGCTATATTTCCTACTCGTAGGACGACCTCATCCTTGCTCAGCTTTCTACTTCCTACCAGTCCCTACATATTATTACATATATGAGAACCACAGCCGGTATCCAATATCCAAGTAGAAGATTGACTTTTAGAAAAGTTAATTTCAATCATAAACAAACCTTGATTAGGATTTGAAGCTTCTTCAAGCTTCTTTTGCTTTTGTTCCACAAGATAATCCTTGCAGTTCCTCTCCCAGTGACCCGACTTGTTGCAATGGAAGCAAATTCCTTTGCTAGCTAGATCAGGTTTCTTTTGATCCTTTAATTTTGCCTTTCCCTTAGCATTCTTGGATTTCTTCTTTTTAGAAGATACCTTAGGCCTCTTCCTTTTCTTGGAAGAATCATCCACCAGTAAGATATGGTTCTTCTTGGATGAGAAGTGACCTTCAACAGTTTTCAACATGTTAAGTAATTCAGGCAAGCTGAGATCTAACTTATTCATGTGAAAATTCACAACAAATTGTGTGAAGGTGTATGGGAGTGACTGTAAGACTAAATCTTGACCCAACTCCCTATCCATGACGAACTCAAGTTGTCTAAGACGTTCAGTCAGATTGATCATCTTTAAGACATGTGTCTCAACGATAGTGCCCTCGGTCATCCGAGATCGGACGAGCTCCTTAGATATTTCATATCTAGCAGTCCTACTTTGCTCACCATACAACTCTTGAAGGTGCAGTAGTATAGTAGGAGCATCCATGTTTTCATGCTAACACTGAAGCTCGTTACTCATGGATGCGAGCATGATGCATTGAGCCACTGATGCATCATCTTGCCACTGTTGAAAAGTAGCAATCTCTTCCTCAGAGGCTATTTCTACAACTTTTGTAGGTACGGGCGAATTTAGGACATAAGAAATCTTTTCAGCAGTGAGAACAATTCTCAGATTCATTAACCAAATCAGTGTAATTCGATTAAAATTCGGTTTGTTAGCATCAAGTATGCTACGCAGTGAAATTAGTGAATGTGACATTTTTAAAATTTTGCATGTAAAAAGACAATATTTTAGCAAATATTCATTTAATTAATTACCAAAATAAATTAGGTCTTATTTTATATTGGTATCTCCCACTTTTCTTCAAACTATATTACCCTCATGAATATAGTTCGACAATATCTAATTCAAGATTTGCTAGTAAGAATAAGGATCCCATTTCAAATGTATATAGCCTTGTGTGTGCACAACAAAACTATATATAAATAAATTGGTAGACAACTTTGTCAATTACATCATCATGTAACTCCTTATATTTTTCTTTTTAAATCATAATGGTCAAGTATGTGCACATTTGAACTAAAATGATTTAAGTTAAGTCATACCCAATATTTCCATATAAGTGAAGAGAAAACTAAAGCCCTTGTGTGTGCAACAAACTCATATTAAATAACTACAACAAACTCATATTAAATATTCAATGCTCTATTGTTTTTATCATGCTAAAAGGCGACGTTCGATATTCCAAATATCTTTGAACATTACAACTTAATATAATTTCATTGAGGGGTTTGTTATTATTAGTCTCATCTTGTTTAGCGCGCATACAAATATATATATAAAATACGTGTCATATTATTAAACATGCAAAGCGTGTTTGCATAATATATAATATATATAATACTAGCATGCACATATAGAATACTATATTCTACCAAAATTAATTATGGACTTTTATTCTAGTTTGGTTCACTAGAGCCACCAAGTGAACCAAAAGGTCAAACCCTAGGGTGCAAGAATAAACATTTAAATATAACCATTACATTTAAACCCGGGCTCCATTACAAACAGGTCTTCGAGCGCTCCTTTCTCCTTAATCTCCGGTTCTTCGAAAAAATTCTAACTAATCCTATTACATAAACTATTTAACTTAAATAAAAACCTTGATCAGCAGTCAAGGGGAAGTACATAGGAGAGAGATAGAATTTACATCAGAAGAAAATCAACAAAGACGAGGTACGGAGACCCCATTTAATAAAACTCATTCATTCAAATATTCATCCAAAATAAATTAAATCACATTGGTCAATAGTCCATAATCAATCCCATTTATTATCATACATATCATCATATATATCAATAAATAAAAATATTCCATATATATATATGAATATCATTTAATGGGTAATTTTATGTTGCATGAAATCCAATTTCAAAATTAAAATAAACTCTTTTATTTTAATTATAAAAATATTAATGATATTATATATATATATATATATATATATATATATATATATATATATATATATAATAGTCCTACTTTTCATGAAGCTCCAAGACCCTTGAAAAATTATCCTGGACATGTGCTATGGTTATATATATATATATATACTACCACATGGGAAAGTTGCATCAGCAAACATTATAAAGTTATATCATGCAAATCATGATATCCGTGCAATATGATTCAAAAAAGGACAAGCCTTGAATCAGATTAGTTTTGAAAAAAAAAAAAAATCACTTAATTTGTCGGACTCGGTAAGAAAAAGTTGTTTTCTAGAAAGCAGTTTTTTCTAAGAAAGATATATATATATATATATATATATATATA
This sequence comes from Panax ginseng, assembly GCA_020205605.1. Lineage (NCBI taxonomy): Eukaryota > Viridiplantae > Streptophyta > Magnoliopsida > Apiales > Araliaceae > Panax > Panax ginseng. The sequence continues at coordinate 66,694,912 of CM035138.1, forward strand.
TAATTTTTTACAACAAATTATTCTAAATACATACCCATACATATATGGAATCAAAACAATTAATAATTTACATAAAGTTTGGCTCTGATACCACTGTTAGGTTTTGTGAAAATCAAAATAGCAATCAAATTACAAAAATAGCGGAAGCAAAATAAAATTAGATTTTAAAATTTTTCACAAATCAATTTCGGGATCATCCTTTATGCATATTATTAATTAAAACGAAGAACAAGAAGTTATGGAATCATACCCTTGTAGAGACGAGCTTCCACAGGTATGCGTTCACCTCCTTCTTCTTTGCGATCTCCTTGAATCTTCGGGTAGATTCTTTCCTTTGATCAATGTAAGTCATCCAAGTGTATGACCTCTAGAGGTGATCCACCAAGGAAGAAGAATTTTCAAGAAGAAGGGTGTATTGACTCAAATCCTAGTTTTTCCTATCTCTATAGAAAAAGGAGCGTACTCTCCAACAAATTGAAATCACGTATATCTTGATATCTGATATAAGACTCCTCTTATAAAGATATCAGGTAACCTTATTTAATTAAAATAAGATATTATTTATTTAATTAAACTCTTTTAATTAAATGGGTTCCCTAATCTTATTAGGGATAATTAATTAAACTCCTTTAACTAATTCTCCATCCTAATCCTATTAGGAATAAATGACAAGATACTTATATTAAATTAATTCCTAAACTCTTTTAGAAATTAAAATAATAATAATTGTAATAATATTAATAAGATCTGCTCTTATTAATTTATACTTAATATTTCTAAAATATTAAATAATAAATATTAAGCTATTTAATTTATTCTATCATCATAGATTAAATTAAATATACTTAACATATTATTACGATTATGTCATTAACTTCTTAAATAATTATTCTTCCTTTTATGGTGTGACCTTTTAGGTTCTCCATATTAAATCGGTTGTGAATAAGTCAATTAGAACAATTCTAATCTTATTTAAATAAATAAATTAAACGATTAGTTTATTTAAATAAATATTATTTATCCTACAATAGGGATAAGCCTCCCTAACGATCAATGACTTTTCAGATAATATAGATTTCGACATTAATCATAAAAGAACTTTTGAGTTAATAGTTACCGTACAATTCAATCCTTCCACCATACAATGTTCCAATTAAATATAAGACATGGAATTACTGTCAAGTCTTATTTTATTTAATTAAATGTATTTCGATTCCTAAATGCACAACTCCTAATGAATGCAAATTAGAAACTACTTTCTAATTTCATTCCACCTTGGCCAAGGATTCCTGGGTTGTCATTTATCGAATCACATAGGACATTTCTCATCTTTTACTAGAAGTGGTAGATTCTTTATTGATCATTTACTATCTTCATATATAACTTATTACACCCAAGCATACGCTTTGATATACTCTAAGAGTCTTAAGGAATAAGTCAAAGTGTAATTCATTATATATAAGATACTATGATGATCTCAATTCTAAGGATCATTTATACTACTATCACTACATGAATTCCTATTGACAAGAACGTAAAACTCCATTAGGTATTCCTTAGCGAGTCACATTCAGTGACCTTATTCTCTAATAAGCACCTACATACTTGCTTTAGTGTCTCCACACAAATGATCATGAGATCAATCATCCTCATCCAATGAGCAAGCAACGTACGTACCAATCTATCTGGATTCACTAATCCCCTTTTTAGCAATCCATTGATTGGGAACATTTTAGTTTTAAGCTATCTAAGAATTTAGATCTGATTAGCATGATCTCATCATGATTCTAAAAGCATTGCTTAAAACTATGAGTTTATCACATATTATTAAAATAGCATCATATAGATAATAAATGCCTTTAATAAATAATTCTTTTATTAATAAATAAATAAGATTGATTACAAAGTATATGTTTTATCATCATACATGATTGGCTTGTATGCATACTACTATCAATATTCTCGTTGTCGGGCAATATTTGTACGATGGCTCAACCATTTATGGGCCCCATTACAGAAAACGGTCGGATGAAGAAAACGACAATTTTGAGTTTTTATAAATAACGACATAATCATTATCAATTATCACCGTTGAATATTCGGTGGTTAAAATACGAATGCTGGCGTGGTTGCAAAGAAGACAATCGTATTATGCAATTATTTTGAATTATTGATTCTTACGTAAGAAGGCACTACTCAATAATTGTTACAGTAAACTATTCAATATTTTATTTTATCGATTCAATAATTGCTACGTTGATATTTTTATATTTATTTTATTTCAATAATTATCACTGCACAATATTTCCCATTATCATGTTAATAATTCATATTATTTGAATAATATTATTAGATAGCATTATTGGCAATGTTTAAGGAAGTTCTATCTAGGAAAGAGGTTTGGTCACCTAATTGTGCGCCAGTAAGGAGAAATACTTATCGGAAAGCCCCCTCTTTCTTGAGAACGACCTTGTTGTCATAATTATGATTCTGTAATATTATTTGTGAATAATTAATTATTGATTTATATGATAAGGAAATATTTATTTTATGTTGATATAAATGAAGGATATATTTATTTTATGTGGATATAAATGAAGGAATTAATGTTGATGTGTTTTATCAGTATTTGGTCGGAATGGAGGTATTGAAAATCATCTGTATGTGGATTTCAGACATTTTCTGTTTAGAATTTGGAAAAACTTTCTTCTACAAAGTTGTAGAGAATTTGATTTCCTATGGAATGGACATAAAATTCGTATTTTTTTGATAAAAGGTTATTTATTATGAATTATTGATGTAAATGTTTTTATTAAAATCATGTGTGGGCCCCACTCTTGCCCTTTGTTATTAAAATGTGCTGAATTAATTTTCAAAAGTGGTGGGCTTGAATCTTCAAAGATGAGTACTACGTAGAAGCCACCTTTGGTAATTTGTCAACTTTGACGTTCTAGCATTTTCCTATAAATAAGGTGTTTAGTTAGAATTACAAATCACACCAGAAACATAAGTTTTTTCTCTTTATATTATCGAGCGTATTTATGTGGATATAAATGAAGGAATTAATGATGATGTGTTTTATCAGTATTTGGTCGGAATGGAGGTATTAAAAATCATCTGTATGTGGATTTCAGACATTTTCTGTTTAAAATTTGGAAAAACTTTCTTCTACAAAGTTATAGAGAATTTGATTTCCTATGGAATGGACATAAAATTCGTATTTTTCTGATAAAAGACTATATATTATGAATTATTGAAGTTTCGGAAATAAATGTTTTTATTAAAATCATGTGTAGGCCCCACTCTTGCCCTTTGTTGTTAAAATGTGCTGAATTAATTTTTCAAAAGTGGTGGGCTTGAATCTTCAAAGATGAGTACTATGTAGAAGCCACCTTTGGTAATTTTGTCAACTTTGACGTTCTAGTATTTTCCTATAAATAAGGTGTTTAGTTAGAATTAAAAATCACACCAGAAACATAAGTTTTTTCTCTTTATATTATCGAGCGTATTTTGGTGAGTATTTAGATACTTTGAGAGTTGCTATTTAGTGCAAGTTTCTTTCAGCACTATATCCGAAATTTCAGCCGGAAGTATTATTTTTTTGAGGTAAGGGATGTTATGTTCTTCGTAAATGATATTTTTCTTTCAATATCATTATGCCAAAATATTGGTATAAATTTTATTATGAAAATTTTACCTTTTCATGTCGAGGTTACTATTCACGTATACGACACTATTCACGAATATAGTACTATTCACGAAGTATGATTATTCTTATGAAATTTCTACCTTTTTGTGTTGCGGTTACTATTCACGTATACTGCACTATTCATGTATACGTCACTATTCACATAAAAATGAAATTTTCTCTTCTTTGTAAAAGATGTCGATTATGGTTACAATCTTTGATTGTATCCATGTTTTGATATTCATTTTTTGAATTTTACTCCACTATGGTTTATTATGAAGTATTTTTGAACTTGGATTATCTAAAAGTACGAATCCCTAATCTTTGTCCTTTTATCTCACTGGACTCGTTTCTTTAAAATATTTTTCATCATCCTCAGTCCTAAATGATGATATTACTGAATATCTTTGGCCTGTAATGCAAAGATGAATGACTAACTAATGAATATCTTTGGCCCGTAGTGCAAAGATGAATAGGTGTTGAGATGAACATGACTAACTGGTGATACAAATGAATATCTTTGGCCTGTAGTGCAAAGATGAATATTTGATTTAAGATGTATATTGATTGATGTTACATGGATAAAATATTGATGATGAACTTTTAAATCTTAGAAGATAGTAGAATTCATTCTCTACTTGACTCTTCTAATGGATTGATGTTTCCGCTGCAGTTGTTGATCTAAAATTTGTTTTCTATTATATTCTATCATATTTTTCCCTGTTGAAGACTAATGATAATTTGTTGTATATTATCTTAGTCATAATATTCTTTACTGGGCTAGTTGAGCTCACCCTTTTCCTTTTTGTTCCATTTTTCTTCTCAGGAAGAGAGAATATAACGGGAATTAGTTGGGGTATGGAATGATGGATCAAGATAGTTGTTTAGCAGTGGCACATCATACAATAATTAACATCATCTCTTTGTAAAATAGTGTATCAATAATTGTAATGAGGACTTATTTGAGTTTGAATACTGTCTATAAGATAATATTTATATTTAAACTCACAGTATATGTAACGCCCCCAAATTCAGGTACTTGAAACCCGAACTCGGTGCTTTACGATACCATTTCTATGAGCGGAATAATACTAATAATAATAACAATAATATGAATATTAGACTTATCTTACATTTATCAGAGTCTAATCCCAAGAACGCAACCTTTACTACATTCTTTACATGATATATAATACATATCATTATCTTAATTCAGTCTAACTATTACAAAAGATACCATTAAACATATACTGTTTACTTTCCTTTTCACTTGTTCATGGCCGAACCTTCTAGCTGGTCACACTTAGCTGAAAACTATTAAGTTAAGCAAGGATGAGCATTTGAGTGCTCAGCAAGTAATAACAATTATAATTATATTTAGCTGAAATAATTAAATGTTTCCTTTGTCCATTACTTCTACAATGAATTTATAGTTGTGAAGTAAACTGAACCGATAATAATAACATAACAATTCTATCTCAAATTTTTGAAACTACGTATTGACTATATATATAGGTATTAATCGATAAATTATGAATATTGTTTTTAGTTTTCGCTAAGGTTTAGCTGAACTTCATCTGCAAACTGTCATAACTTACGGGCATTAGGTTGTACTTCCTATGGGCCCTGTATTGATCAATACTACATTACAAGAACGATAGGATCGTTCACTCTGTCCGCCTTGGGCGCATAAATTTTTTTCCGTGATCGGGATGTTCATACTTAGTCTGGAATCCGAACCAAAATAATTTGATTGGATACAAAAAGGTTTTAACTTATTCAACGATATTTCTGAATCTATGTCTAGCTGGGTTAAATAGCTTAGATGACTTTATATATATATATATATCAACATGTGTTTAGCTATAATGATTATCCAAGTGGGGACACTTGTATAACCATATTTCGAAATTAACGAACAAAATATATATATGAGTTATATAATATAATATCATGTTGATAAACAATGATCAGATACAATATATACGACAATAAAATTAATAATCTAGTACATTAATAATATAAATCTGAAACTTCTTACTCATGTCCATTGCATAAAGGAAATGCAAAGGTAAGATACTTGCCTAGTCCGCTGCCTACAGTTATGCAACTTAGTTTTATCTTTTGTACCGAAACCTATCATTAATAAGATCATTTTACTGATTAGAATAACATACTATAACACATAGCACTGCTTATTGCAGTCAGCACATAACCTAATCACATTATCACGCACATTCAACAGTCATTGGATCACAAACAAACATTATATACAGACAAATTATACAAGTCCGGATCAATTTTATGAAATATGCCGATTGTCAAGCGGCTTTATCGGTAATTATCGAGTCTAAGACTCATCCTATAGTTCAATAACTATAATTATTTATAATATTATTTTAAATGACTTATAATAATTTTTAAACATTTATTATAATTTATCATGAATTTTCAAACAAGGAATCATTATTAAATGATTTAAATATTGAATAATTCTATTTTCATTAATATTTAATTAATATTAAACTATTAATGAAACCATTGCCAAAATATTAAAGTTATTTATAATAACTCAAAGTATTTTTAAAGTATTAATATTACCCTTAAATAATTTTTAAAACACTTAAAATCATTTTTAAATAACTACCATTAATAGTAAAGTATTAATGTATTATTTATCAAAATATTAAAAGTCATTATTTATAACTTAAAATATTTTTAATTCATTTATATCCTTATTAAATGATTTTTAAACTATTTATTTAATATAATTATTAAATAAAAATAATATTATTATTAAATTAATATCATTAATATTAAATTATTAATGAAATTATCCTATAAATATTAAAAGTTATCTTTTATAACTTAAAATACCTTTAAATAATTTATTATCATTTTAAATAATTTTTATAATATTAAAATCATTTTTAAACTAATTTATTTAATATAATTATTAAATAACTTTAACATCATTAATAGTAAATAATTAATGAGTTTTATCTTTAAATATTGAAAGTTATATTTTATAACTTAAAATACTTTTAAAATCTTTATTTTCATTTTTCTATAAATTTTAAATCATTAAATCTATTTTTCATAATTTATTTAATATATTCAATAAATAACTTAATTATCATTAATATTAATTAATTAACAAAATATTAAAAGTTATCAAAAATAACTTAACTTATTTTCTTATACCATAATATAATTTAAATGATTTTTCATGTATTAAAATCATTTTTAAATAATTTATTTAATATAATAATTAAATAAATTAAATACTTTTTAATATTCCAAAAATATTAAATATTTATGAAATATATTCAAAATAATTAAAAACTAATTTTTGGATTTTAAAATAATTTTAATAATTTATCTTGTATTTTTAATAATTAAAACTAATTTTCTATTTATTTAATAAAAATAATTAAATTTATAAAGAAAGCTGTCATTTATAGGCCTAAAAGATTTTATAGCGTGTGAAATATCGCATATAGGTGTTCTTTCGTGTTCTTGGCCAAACCGGAAATATATGTCGATTCTTAGGTGGGTGAGTTTGACCAGGGATTACTTTTTATCTATGAGGTTTCTGGGCGAGATAAAACATTTCTCTTGTAGTGATTGTGCAAGACTACAATTAAGACCAACAAACTAGGCCATACAACAACACAACAAAAAGATCTGTCCCTTCAAACTCTCTGTCAGAGCTCTCTAGGTTTTCTGGGTTACCTAGAAATCTAGTTAGCTTTGAGGGTCCAATTTAAGGCTCAATTCTCTTTAGGTTCTGGTCATGAACAAGTTGTTTTTATGGTTCAAGATTATAGTTTACATGACAAAGTACAATAACATCTTATCATATCATAATAACAACAATAAAAATGAACGATCAAGGCTGGTCAAACCTTGTCAGACGCTGCGTTCTTAATTTTCTGGAAATTCCAGAAACCAGTTTTCGTGACCGGATGGCCTACTTTGACCAACCACTACAATCGACTTAATTGATATTTAGGAGATTTTAAGGCATAAACTTGTAGTCTATATAACATATTACAATTCTATTACAACAACAACAACAAAACAACAAAAATCAGCAAGATTAAGGCTCAGGAAAATCTTGTCAGACACGGCTAAAGGATTTCTGGGTTACCCAGAAATCACTTGGTCATGGTTGGTCAACCGACTTTGACCAAGAATAACTTTCAATCCATGCATTTTTTTGGTCCTGATTCAAGCTTTAGAACAAAGACTTCATGACATACTACAAGTATCAACCTTCAAAAGACAAAAACACATAACCATCACAGATTTATGAGGACTGACATTTGACTGTCAGACTTAAAAATAAAATTTTCTAGATTTGCAAAAACACTAGGTCTGAGCTTATAGATGTTATGGATCTAACATCTATCAACCCAGATCACTTAAATAGACTCCATACAACATATTTAAACATTAAAAGCTAATATCTAACATGGAATCAAAGTCAAATTTTCCCAAATAGGGTTTATACCTTTCTTAAGCTATGCTTGAATCTGGCCTTCTAATCTGATAATGGTAATCGTGGGGCTTTGTTTGGGAGCTTATATACTACTATATTTCGTGGGTTTGAGCTTGAGAGAGGTAGGTTGGGTGTTTGAACAAAAATAGACAAAATGTGGCTTTCTCTCTCTCTCTGGAATCTATATATATTGCAAACATGCAATGTATGTTGCTGAGATTGCTGGAGAAATGACTGATGGGAGTTGTTGTTAGTCACATGGAGTGGTTCACCAACTCTAATTTTGGTAATATACACAAGTAAGCTTAATAAATAAATAAAAATTGTACACAAGGGCATTTTGGACATTGGGCTTGATAATTTAATGGTATACTTGTAACTTGACAAACCCTTAGGGTTTAACCCTAAGGTTTACCACATTTAGTAGAATTTCCAATTTAGGGTATTTTTTAAAAAAATTAATAACATTTTAGTTTTTAAAAATAAAATAATATTAGGGTTTTCCTTAAGTAGATTAGATTTCTAATTATCTAAACTAGAAAATTAAATTAAGAATTTAATAATTATAATTAAACTCACTAATTTAGCAATTAGGGCACTATTTAGCAAATTAGGGTTTATAATATAAATATTAGGATTTCTAGAAATTTAATATTTCTAAATATTAATTAGGGTTTACCTAATTAAATATAGAATTTTATAATACTTCACCACAATCGTAATCACCCAGTCACATAGCAGTTTCGAACTCAAATTGAGTTTTAAATTAGGGTTTCTAATTAAGGTTCCTAACTTTTAGAAATTAGGGTTTTTAAGTCTAGAAATTAGGTTTTTCCTAATTATTATATAAATGTATAATAACTGTCACTAGACACATTAACATAGTATTATAACTACAAAATGACTTAACAAATTCTTTAAAGTCGTAATTGACTTTCGAAATAGGGTTTAACAGCTTAATACGTACTAGGGTTTTCTATTTTTCCATCCAAACAGTTTCACAAATTAATATTACACACATAATACACATATCTATAATAATGACAAATAATAATATAATATTATTATTCTCATTCCTTGATCAAAAATCCAAAATTAGGGTTTGGATTCCATATCTGATTTATCTGACATATATAACCTGTATTAATTAAGTTAAAATGATTAAATTAATTAATATAATTAAATTCATATAATAAAATAAAATAATTATTATAATAATTCTAATAACCATTTCATATATTATTTAAATAATATAAAATCATATTTTCATGGAAAGTAATTAATAAAAACATTTTTACTATAACTTAATTATTACAAGAATATACTTTATAATAATCAATAATTCTAAAATAAAATTATTTGCAAACATTAATGTAATAAATATATTTTTATTTATTACATAATTACATACGCTTTATCTTGTACAAATCCTCTTCTTTAAAATAAATAAATAAAAAAAATTATACGCAAAATTTCTGATTTAATTATATAGAAAATACTGGGTTATTACAGTATATGTGTTGTTGTATTTTGTACGAAAATTATAATAATGAAGTTGTAGTTATTTTTGTACTATGTATTTGGTAACTCAGAATTGGTGATGTATACCTATTTTGGGGGCGTCACACATAGTGCATGAATAATTCAGTGATGTGGATTATTTATTGAGCTGAGTCTCAGCGATAAAATTGATGATAAACTTTTTAAATCATAGAAGATAGTAGATATCATGCTCTACGTGACTCTTCTAATGGATTGCTTGTTCCACTGCAGTTAACTTGTTGTTCATTGTATTCTATCAATTTAACACTGTTGAAGGCTAACGATAATTTATTCTACATTACCTTAGTCATAATATTTCTTACTGGGCTAGTTGAGCTCACCCTTTTCTTTCACTGTTCTCTTCAGGAAATAAGAATATATCTGAGACTAGTCGGGAAATAGAGTGACAGTCCAGATAGTGGCTGTAGTAGTCCTCACTATTTTATAAATAGTGTGATAATAATTGTAATGAGGAATCCATTTGAGTTTGGATATTGCCTAGAAGACAATATTCGTGTTAAAACTCTCAGCTATGTTTTGTCATATTTTACACGACAGTTGTTTAATTAAGTTTGTATTTGTATTATGTACCATGTATTTGGCGACTTATAATTTGTGATGTATACCTATTTTAGGGGCGTCACATCCGTGGACTCTCAAGTTTCTACCGACGCTTTGTTCGGAATTTCAGTGAGATTACAACACCATTGACCGAGGTCATCAAGAAAAGTGTGAGATTACAACAGGAAAAAGCATTTAATTTGATTAAGGATAAATTTACAAATGCTCATTTACTTATTTTGCCTAACTTTACAAAAACTTTCGAGATTGAGTGTGATGCTTCAAGTTTAGGGATTGGAGTTGTTTTGATGCAAAACGGAAAACCAATGGCGTATTTCAGCAAAACGTTGAGTGGGACAGCTTTGAAGTATCCTACTTATGATAAGGAGATGTACACTTTGGTTAGAGCTTTGGAGACATGTCAACATTACTTGTGGCCCAAGGAGTTTGTGATCCACACCGATCATGAATCACTGAAATATTTGACAGGACAACATAAGTTGAACAAGAGACATGCGCGATGGATGGAGTTTATTGAGACATTCCCATATGTCAATCGATATAAACAAGGTAAAGAGAATGTTGTTGCTGATACTTTTCCTTGAAGGTATGTTTTGTTGAATACTCTTGATACGAAATTACTTGGTTTTGAATGAATTAAATATTTATATGCTAATGAACCTTGATTTCAATGAAGAGTTTAAAACTTGTGAAAAGAATGTTGTAGGTAAATACTTTAAAATGGATGGATTTATGTTTCGTGAGAATAAACTGTCTATACCTGCATGTTCTTTGCGTGCGTTGTTGGTTAGGGAATCACATGTGGGTGGTTTGATGGGACACTTTGCTGTTGATTAAACTTTGGCTGTTTTAAAATATCATTTTTATTGGCCTTATATGAAACGAGATGTTAAAAGAATTTGTGATAGATGCATTATTTGTTGACAGTCTAAATCTCGTGTTCAACCCCATAGATTGTATACACCATTGCCTATAGTTAATGAACCTTGAAGTTATGTTAGGTTTACCTAGGTCTAAGCATTGTAATGATTCTATATTTGTGATTGTGGATAGATTTACAAAGATGAAACACTTTTTTCCATGTCACAAAACTAATGATGCATCCCATATAGCCGATTTGTTCTTTAGGGAAATTGTATGTTTGCATGGTATGCCTAGAATAATTGTGTTCTGATCGTGATGCTAAGTTCTTAAGCTATTTTTGGAAGACTTTGTGGTGTAAATTGGGAACTAAACTTTTATTTTCTACTACTTGTCACCCACAAACGGATGGTCAAACTGAAGTAGTAAATAAAAATTATCTGTTTTGCTAAGGGCTATCATTAAGAAGAATATCAGTTATTGGGAAGAGTGTTTACCACATGTTAAGTTTTCTATAGATATGTTTAGTCTGCTACTGAAATTTCACCATTTGAGATTGTTTATGGTTTTAATCCTTTAAATCCATTAGATTTATCACCATTACCTATTTCTGAATTTACTAACTTGGATGGAAAGAGAAAGTCTGAATTTGTTAAGCAAATACATAAGAAGGCTAGATTCAACATTGAAAGGAAAATGGAGCAATACACTAAACAGGCTAACAAAGGTCGACGTCAAGTTTTATTTGAACCGAGAGATTGGGTTCGGTTATATATGCAGAAGGAAAGATTTTCGGCTCAACGACGGTCAAAATTGCTTCTGAGCGGAGATGGTCCATTTCAAGTTTTTGAGTGTATTAATGACACCGCATTTAAACTGGATTTGTCAGGTAAGTATACTGTTAATGCCACATTCAATGTTTCTAACTTAAGTTCATTTGATGTAGGTGATGATTTGAGAACAAATCCTTTTCAAGAGGAGAGGAAAAATGAGGATATGGTTAGCGTGGATGTAAATGGAGGCCATGGATCGGATCCGGTGCAAGTTCCAACAGGACCTGTTACGAGAGGACGAGCTAAACGCTTCAAGGAAGAAATCAATGGGCTTATTTAAGGAGCTTGGAGGGATGAAGGAGCACATTTGAAGACATTGGAGTTGGAGACTAAACTCGTCAATATGATAGAGGAATTGGATCTAAGCCAAGAATTTTGAGAGCTTCTGGTCATCAGGTGCTGCTCGTGCCAGTGCAGTACAGAAAGGAGCACGTCCCGTGCTACGGTGTTAGAACTTCTACAAGAGTGGCGCGCCCCGCCCCCAAATATCATGCCCTGCCCGCGCCCTAATAGCGCGCCCCATGCCACCTTATCACGCCAAGACAGTGTGGCCCACGCCAGGCCATCCGAGTCTCTACCAATGTAGCGCGTGCCGCGCCACTTCCAGGCTAAGACCGGCGTGCTTCGAGCCAGGCGTCTGATAGGTCGGACATGTTTTTTGAGGCAACACATTTTTGACCATATTTTCCTTGTTTGACTAGATTTATTTTATATATTTTTAAGAACTTTTATATCTTTAATAATTCTAATATTTTTAGGATACTTTTAGCTTAAATTTTATTTCTAAAACAAGTGGTTGATTCCTTATGGGATTCTAGGGTTTTCTTAGTTAGTATAAATAAGTCATATGAATATAATTCATACAACATTCAATATCTAAGATTTATTTTATTTGTGAGATTATTCTTTACTTTTAGTTTTTTGAAGAATTCCTAAGTAATTTCTTAGTTTATTCTTTGAGATTCAATTTGATTTATCATACAACAATACATATTTATGTGTGGCGTATTCTACCGCATCAATCGTCAATTGTACTGAGGTTCCTGTTTCATTATAAAGACGGGGTTTAGGCGTTGTTAATGTTCCATTCAGCGTATATATCATTTCTTGATCGATTGTACCAAGGTTCTCGTCTCAATATAAACGTTAGCTTGAGGTGTCGAGAGAGTTCCACCTTATCAACTATACTAGAAACGATCTGGGCGATGACCACCTCACGCAAACGTGTCGTGGAGTCTATCATTCATGCTTCTCGAGTTTCTCGTACTGTGCGCTTCTTACAAAATATCCTCTTAGTTCTGGTACCAAAGGTACCCAAATTTGTCCTTCAAATCTCAACAATGTGTTTCTATCAATCTTGTACTTCAACTCATCGCCTTCAGTTAATCTCTTCTTGATGTTAGCACATTCTTCGTCATTTTCTTATGACTCTTTCACCTTGTCGAGTAAAGTCGGACTTGCTTCGATTTCTATTAGTTTCTCCGAATCCTTCGAATTTTCACCTCCAACTCCATTTTTCCATTTCCTTTACTAACTCTTCTTTCTCTAACAAAACGAATAACTTCTCTCTATTCTTTCTACTTAACGTGTCAACCACTACATTGGCCTTCCCTGGATGGTATAAATCTCACAATCATAATCTTTGATCAATTCTAACCACCTCCACTGCCTCATATTAAACTCATTTTGTGTAAAGATATATTTTAGACTCTTGTGATCTGTGTACATCTCACACTTTTCTCCGTAGAGATAATGTCTACAAACTTTAATGGCGAACACTACCATAACCAATTCCAGGTCATGGGTACGGTATCCCTTCTCATATTCTTTTAACTATCGTGACGCATACGCAATGACTTTACCATTCTTCATCAATACATAACCTAGTCCCTTGTGTGAGGCATCACTGTATACTATAAAACCTCCCGTATTATCCGGTAAGGATAACACATGTGCATCACTCAATCTCCTCTTTAACTCCTAAAAACTCTATTCACACTTCTCCGTCCATACATACTTAACTGCCTTCCTGGTTAGGTTTGTCAACGATGTTCCTATCTTCGAGAAATCTTAAATAAACCTTTGGTAATATCATGCCAATCCCAAGAAACTTTTGACTTTCGTCGGCGTCTTCGGTTGTCCCTAACTTTTCACCGCTTCTACCTTTACTGGATCAACAAAAAGTCCTTCATTGTCGATAACATGCCCCAAAAACTGAACTCTCGTTAACCAGAATTCACATTTCGAAAATTTTGCATATAGCTTCTCCTTCCTTAATGTCTCCAACACCATTCATAAATGTTCGGTATGCTCCTCCCCAGTCTTCGAATAAACCAGAATGTTGTCAATGAACACAACATGTGACGCCCCCAAATCCAGGTTACCTAACTCCGGGTTTGGTGCTCACGATCCATCATATATGTGACGCCCCCAAAATAGGTCCACACGACCCATTCTGAGTCGCCAGATATCATACTATAAAAATAAAATACAACTTCATTTATACAACTGTTGAATTGTCGTGCAGAGTACGAAAATGCATAAGTTGTGAGTTTTAATACAAATATATGCAACTCTCATGGTGCCTCGACCACAACACCTTACAATGGTACCTTACATAAAGGTATAACCGATAACTATTTTAGAAATTAAAATCTTTAGAAAGTGCTCAAGGAAACTTTCGTACATGGGAGGCAATGCGTCTAGGTTATGATAGATATCATATGTCCACAGAATTATCCTTGGTTGACCCAATAGACCCCAAAGAAAAACGAGAAGATTACTATCACATTCTTTCCAATGGTGAGTCTTCTCTTGACATATCATTATCTCCACTGTCTCTAAACCGAGAATTATACTTCAACTAAACACTAAGATTATATAGGTAGTGCTCGTAGATATACTCAGCAAGTGGATGTTCACAACACTATCTTATGATAACACGAAGTCGCATGTCATTAGACACCTTGTATGATAGTGGCAAAACACCCTTCCAACGTTGGGTTCGTCTCACCCTATTTGATTCACCAAATATAACTATTAAATGATGTATAAAATAGAACACGTTATTCTAAAGTTCTAAATAAAATTATTTTCGTACTGTTTAGGGAGAACCTCCACAGCTAAAGACCACCGTTCTATTCCCCTATTACCCTCGCTCGACCCAGCTACACTCTTATTACCTAAAAGGAATTATGAAGCAAAAAGGGTGAGCACAACTAGCCCAGTAAAGAATATCATGACTAAAGATAATTAAATTATCAATAGCCTTCATTAGTAATAAATCAGAGATATAGAACATTTGGTAGATAATAAAACTTTTCAACCATAGTTGCAGCGGAACGAGCAATCCATTAGAAGAGTCAAATAGACCATAAGGTCTATTATCTTCTCAATGTTAAAAGTCCATCAATAGTGTTACATCCCTGTAACATCAATCAACAATTCCTGTCCACAATCATGTGAATAACTCATAATCATAATTGTGATTCTAAATTCCTCTTCGCACCTAGGATGAAGATAATTTTCATCACCGGTATTTACCTGAAACATCAAAAATGATGGTTATACCCAATCACAATTCTTGTTCATAATCCTACTAATAAATTCATCTTTGCACTACAGGCCAAAGACATACAACTATGTTTTAGAAGAGTCAAGTAGAGCATGATTTCTACTATCTTTTACGAATTAAAAGTGTATAATTAATATTTTATCGCTAAGACTCGGCTTAATAAATAATTCACATCATCGAATCATCCCTGCACTACGGTCAAGGATATTCATTAGTATTATGACCACGAATTATCCATGCACTGCGGGCCAAGTATATTCATATTTTCAACAATGGTCATGATTATACCGAATTATCCCTGGTTATAATCATACCAATAACTGTCCATCAATGCACTACGGGTTAATGAGGACTTTTACCACATCATTTATAACATTACGGGTCATGATTATACCAAATGATCCCTGGTCATAATCATACCAATCAACAGTTCATCTATGCACATAAGCCAAAGATATACAACTGTAAAACCAATAATCAACAGTCCATCTTTCTCCGTAAGCCAAAGATATACAACTGTAAAAACAATAATCAATAGTCCATCTTTGCACGTAAGCCAAAGATATGCAACTGTAAAACCAATAATCAACAGTCCATCTTTGCACGTAAGCCAAAGATGACTTTCAACACAATATAAATATGAGAATGATGACAATGATATAAAGATTCAATCAAGTGAGATTAATGATAAATATTAAAGACTTTAAATTTATTCAGAGTTTAAAAATATCCAAATTGTCAACATGATACTGCTTTGTGGAAACTGCAAATGGATTTTCACCCGTCATACGCTACGTAATCCGCGTAGACAGGTTATTCTGACATATTAAATGATGAATACGAAAAAATTGTATTCCTTAAGAATACGAAAAAAATAATACCCCTTCCGAATACAACAAATAATATCCCTCACCAAACGAAAATAGCATCCCTTACGAATACAACAAATAATATCCCTTACGAATACAACAAATAATATCCCTTACCTTTGTAGAAAGCTGTATATTGCAATAGTGAAGTAGCAGAATACTCTTCTTTCTTGCTCTCTATAGTTTCTCTCTCTATAGTGTCTCTTGTGAATCTCAGTTAATTGGTGAGAATGAAAGAAGAATTAAGCTTCTATTTATAGGAGAAATGACTAAATAGTAACTAATTCACGAACAGTCCAGATTGATTTACTATTAGAACGGACGGTCCATATTAATTACTATTAGAACCACAACCGATGGTCCAGATTGATTACTTTTAAAACCACCATCAATGGTCCAAATTGATTTACTATTAAAACCACCATCAACAATCCAGATTGATTTACTATTAAAACCACCACCGACAGTCCAGATTGATTTACTATTAAAACCACCATCAATGGTCTACATTGATTTACTATTAAAACCACCCCCAATGGTCCAGATTGATTTACTATTAAAACCACCACCGACGGTCCAGATTGATTTACTATTAAAACCACCATCAATGGTCCAGATTGATTTACTATTAAAACCACCACTAATGGTCCTGATTGATTTAACTTATTACACTTTGGTACCCCTAAAGTTTTCCAAGTTTGTATTATTCCCCTCTAACTTCTGTAATTCACTTATCTTCAATAAACACATTCTTAATACTTCAACAATTACTCATCACTAATATTATAACTCACAATATTTAACAACCAGGTCGTTCCCAGTAAAGAGGGGGCTTTCTGATAAGGATTTCTCCTTATTGGCGCGCAATTAGGTGACCAAACCTCTCCTTGACAAAACTTCTAGACATTGTCAATATTGCAAATAATAACATGAATAACTTTGTCGTTTCAATTATTGATTTAATAATATAAAATATTATGCAGATGATACTATGATAATAATTGAATCAAATATCGTGAGATACTATGAAACAATTACTGTAGCAATAATTGAGTAAACTGAGTGGATTCTTACATAAACATCAATAATCAATACCGTGTACTACTATGCAACCACGCCAGACATCAGATATTTACCACGTGTATTTTTCAGCAGTTCTGGGTAGAAAACTTTCGCCGTTATTTTTATAAAAAGATATTTCTGTCGTTTTCTAACTTCGATAATTATTCCATTATGGGGTCCACTAATGATGGTGTCGTCGTACATATATTCCCTGACAAAAAGAATATTCCCCGACACAACGAATATTTTATATCAACTTGATTACTTTGCAAAATTTTCAAATATCACCCTTAACTTTAACCTTTTAACAATTTAACCATTTACTAAATAGAATAACAATTATCAGAAAATTGAATACTTTCATTTCGTAAACTTCAGGGTTTTACAATCTCCCCTCATTATGAAATTTTGCCCTCGAAATTTACGTACCTGGTAGTTCAAAGAGATGAGAATACCTTGCTTTCTTTTCGGATTGTACCTTTCCGGTTATTTTCTTTGTATCATGATTTTCCCATTGCTCATCTCCTGTATTTCAGATATCATTCTAGAATATATCTTCAAAACAAAGGTTCATTGACATATCACAATTTGTCAACTTATCAAGTAAAAATTTCAGCTTAGGTAAGTCACACACTAGCGAAGTATATTACTCGTCTCTCCCCTCCTAGTTCTAGACTCATATCTCCCTCAACGACCATATCCTTAAGCTCTGATACCATTTGTGACACCCCCAAAATAGGTCCACATGACCCATTCTGAGTCTCCAAATATCATACTATAAAAATTAAATACAACTTCATTTATACAACTGTTGAACTGTCGTGTAGAGTACGACAACGTATAAGCTTTGAGTTTTAATACAAATATATACAACTCTCATGGTGCCTCGACCACAACACCTTACAATGGTACCTTACATAAAGGTACAATCAATAACTATTTTATAAATTAAAATCTTCGAAAAGTGCTCAAGGAAACCTTCGTATATGGGAGGCCATGCGTCTAGGTTATGATAGATATCATATATTCACAAAATTATCCTTGGTTGACCCAATAGACCCCAAAGAAAAACGAGAAGATTACTATCACATTCTTTCCAATGGTGAGTCTTCTCTTGACATATCACTATCTGCACTATCTCTAATCAAGAATTATACTTCAACCAAACACTAAGATTATATAGGTAGTGCTCGTAGATATACTCAGTAAGTGGATGTGCACAACACTGTCTTATGATAACACGAAGTCGCATGTCATTTGACGCCTTGTATGATAGTGGCAAAACACCCTTCCAACTACACTCTTATTACCTAAAATGAATTATGAAGCAAAAAGGGTGAGCACAACTAGCCTAGTAAAGAATATCATGACTAAAGATAATTAAATTATCAGTAGCCTTCATTAGTAATAAATCAGAGATTTAGAACATGTGGTAGATGATAAAACTTTTCAACCATAGTAGCAGCGGAACGAGCAATCCATTAGAAGAGTCAAATAGACCATAAGGTCTATTATCTTCACCATGTTAAAATTCCATCAACAGTGTTTTAAACTTGTAACATCAATCAACAATTCTTGTCCACAATCACGTGAATAACTCATAATCATAATTGTGATTCTAAATTCCTCTTCGCACCCAGGACGAAGATAATTTTCTTCACCTGTCTTTACCTGAAACATCAAAAATCATGGTTATACCCAATCCCAATTCTTGTTCATAATCCTACTGATAAATTTATCTTTGCACTATGGCCAAAGATATTCATTAACAATTCATCTTTTCACTACGGCCAAAGATATTATTTAACAATTCATCTTTACACTATAGGCCAAAGACATACAACTGTATTTTAGAAGAGTCAAGTAGAACATGATATCTAATTTCTTCTACGAATTAAAAGTGTATAATCAATTTTTTATCGTTGAGACTCAAATTAATAAATAATTCACATCATCGAATCATCCCTGCACCACGGTCAAGGATATTCATTAGTATTATGACCACGAATTATCCATGCACTACGGGCCAAGGATATTCGTATTTTCAACAATGGTCATGATTATACCGAATAATCCCTGGTTATAATCATGCCAATAAATGTCCATCAACGCACTACGGGCCAATGAGGACTTTTACCACATCATTTGTAACATTACTGGACATGATTATACCGAATGATCCCTGGTCATAATCATACAAATCAACAGTTCATCTATGCACATAAGCCAAAGATATACAACTGTAAAACTAATAATCAATAGTCCATCTTTGCCCGTAAGCCAAAAATATACAAATGTAAAACCAATAATCAACAGTCCATCTTTGCATGTAAGACAAAGATGACTTTCAACACAATATAAATATGAGAATGATGACAATGATATAAAGATTCAATCAAGTGAGAATAATGATAAATATTAAAGACTTTAAATTTATTCAGAGTTTAAAAATATCCAAATTGTCAACATGATACTGATTTGTGGAGTAAAATTCAAGAATAATATAAATGTATCAAAAAAATTTGGACAGAAAAGAAATAAATTTTTCGGGTGAATAGTACCATGTGAATAGTAACCTCGGCATGAAAATATTTATCACGAGGGCCTAGAATGGTATTATGAAAGGTGATGGATGGGATGGGATGGGATGCATTTATGGAACACTTGAAAGAAAGTTCACAGACACCCCAAACTAAACCCGAAAGAATAAAAATATGCACCTAAATTTCCTCTTGATATAGAGGGTTTGAGAAAATCCCTTGAACCGAATTTTGGGTTGGGCGGTCAATTATATTTTTGCATTTATAAACTACTTATATTTTCTATATATACTTAACAACTTGTGATTTTAATTTCTACACCAATATACTTTTGTTATTTAATCTCCATCTGCATTATTATTTTATAGCAGATATCCTGACGAAGAAGCATGTCAGATTCCTATGGCTTATGTATTAGTGACAAGTCTTCGCAACAATATCTACCAATGTACATTTTAAAGAAGGTAAACTACTGTTAGTAGTACGTATACTTTAATCATTTCTTGCGAATATTTTTGCTATTGAATAATTTTATCCAATCTCCACAGTTCACCTCCGTCTTATCATAGAATTCCGTACCAAAATAATTTGGTTCAGGAAAATTTTCAAAAACGCTTAGAATTTTCATAAAAGTTGGTCTAGCCTAATCGAATAGCTTCGACTCATATCAATAATCAAATTAAAATGAAATACGAATGTGTGCAGCCAACACGCCGTTGGCAAATTAAAAGTTTGAAAATTGTTTGAAAATGACGTCATGATGTCGTACTGTATTAACAACCCGCTTGAGGATGCCGTCATCGAGTGACTTTGTCATAACACATCATACAATAGTGGAATAACAATTTTAGATCAAATCCAACACTAAGTATTCCTGTATTTACAACTCCATCAACTTTTTATCATCTCTGCACCAGGTTACATTGTACATAACTGATAAATAAAAATATATTTTGATATTTCAAATCATTATCGTCTAGCCGAAACAAATAGCATAGACTATACTTTAAACCGTTCAAAAATCATTACAAAACTGTTTTATTATCTCAACAGGTAACGATGTGTCGGTGGCCCGAAGTCCACTCATACACAATGGTCCCCAAGAGTTGAAAATAAAAATTCATTTTTAAAAGCACATAGTGCACATTTAGCTTGATGTCAAAAATTTTGAAGTTTATCATTGCTAGAAGATTTGGAAAAAACCTATGTCTTCACTAATGATTAGTTGCATAATCATTCTATCTATTCTTATTATCCTCAATTCTCCATTCACTCATAACTATTCCCAGTTCGTCAAACCACACTCATGAGTTCAGGAACTTTCCACAATCATATGAGTTTAAGAACTTGTCCTAGACAGACCTTTGGCGTCCATTCACTGAGGGGTTCAAAAATGTTTCATATAATTATGAGTCACAAACGTATCATAAGTATGAGTTTAAAAAACTCGTACTTAACCTTATATTCTTTAACTATAACCTATCTATCTATTATACACATGAGAAAGGAATCACCCTCTCAACATGCATATAGCAAATAACACGACACATACATTTCAATAATTATCCTACTCCCTTCTCAATACGAATTTCATTTAATCCGTATTTATAATCCTTTCCTGAATTTGTACCAATTCATAGTACAACTGACACACAACATTCTTTCCATAAACTTTTCAATCATTCACTTGATCCTTCTCCATACTATAACCTTATCAGATCACGGGGTGATCTCATCGTATATTTTACGATTCATTTCTATACTATGATCGTTTTGTTTTACGATCACCTGTCCCGGTACCTTTAGTCTTTTAGACTCTATCCATTTATCACTACTATTCACCTTTATTATCAGAGTTAGGGAACTCTGTATCTTATACCCCCACCGAGATTCATCTTTGAATCTTACCGACACACTAACTCTATGTGAGTTAGATCTTATCTTAATCACTGTGGTTATTAGCCTAAGGTCTCCCTACCCTAGGTTTATAACCAACAACTTTGATACCAACTATAATAGCCCCAAATTCGGGTCCCAAATCACCGTGAATCTGGTACAATCAATTCTAACATATAACATTATTATCATAATATACTATTACAATTTAGCTGCACATATTATCCCAAGCTAAACTTGGCTTATCCTTTCCTGTATCCGAACATATTCGCTTTATCTGCAATGTTTATCATGATATAGCAAGGGTGAGCAATAAATTTGCCCAACAAGTTTAAGTTCAATAAATTAAGGATATATCATGATTGAAAGAATTGAACAAAAGCTGGCTACAGTTCTACAATATAATTGCGAACTAGCATGAACAAATTTTACATAGCTGAACGAACATTGAACATGAACATATCAATTATATCTGGACCGAATGGTAATGAAGGTGATCAACCTTTCATACTTGATGAATACATGCAATATGCACTGAGTACGATTCAACAATTCATAAACATGATAATCAGCAATGATTAACCACAAGTATATTTGAATGAAACAACTCGAGGTCGAGTTAAGAAAAACTTGCCTGAACCATGGATTACCGCTATACAATTTAATAAGCTTTGTCTGAAGACCTAATATTAATAATATTTATTTCTAAGTTAGAATAATATTATCACAATATTTAAAATAACCTAAACACATTTTCACATAATCTTATCAGTCTATAAAACACGTAAAACCTAACCTCAAGTCAAACTTTTACAGTATGAGTCGAGTTCGGTATAATTCTGACATCCCGACGGTCTAGTCAGAAAATATCGAGTTTAAGTTCAATTAAACTTTGCCTAAACACTTAACAATTATCTTAGATAATTTTATTATCAATTAAAATAATTTTACAAGTCTCATAATAATTTTGTAAATAATTATTATCATTTATCATTATTTTTCAATCATTAAACTCGTATTTAAATGATTTAAATACAACTTAATTCCATTATCATTAATATTTATTTAATATTAAATATTTATGAAATACATGTCATGATATTATAATTTATTTATAATATATCAAAGTATTTTTAATACCTTAAATCATATTTATATGATTTTTAACCTTTAAATTCATTATCCGATAATTTCCATTAATATTATATATTAATGTTTTTCATGACAAAATATCAAAAGTTATATTTTATAACTTAAAATATTCTTATAACACTTAAACCAATTTTTATAATTTTTAAGGCATTAATTCTATTTTTTCATAATTTATTTAATATATTAAATAAATTAATTAATCTCATTAATAATAATTTATTAATAAAATTCATCACAAAATATTAAAAGTCATTAAAAATAACTTAAAATATTTTCTTATACCATATTAAATAAATTAAATACCATTATTATTCCAAAAATATTATATATTTATGAAATTTATTAAGAATAATTAAAAACTAATTTTTAGGCTTTAAAGTAATTTTTAGGAATTTATTTTGTATTTTTAATAATTAAAAACCATTTTTTCTATTTAATAAATAAAAATAATTGATTTTAGAAATAAACTGTCGCTAAGTATTCTATAGCTACGTAATCGTCCGCTTATAGTGTTCTTGAGCCTACCTGAACATTCATGCCGCTTATCAAGAGTCTTTAGGTTTGACCAGTTATAATTCATGGATCCTAAGGTATCTAGGTTCGATTAGGTGTTAAGGTTATAGTATTGATGCAATACTACAACCCTAAACAAACATCATGACCATTATATATCAATTCAGAGAGATCTGGGCCTCCAAACATACTGTCAGACATCATCTGGGTTTTCTAGGTAACCCAAAAACCCAGACAGTTGCGAGGTACCACTTTGTGGTTCAATTAACTTAGTGTTCTAGTAATCGAATCAGTGTTCTTAAGGTTCAAATCTATAGTACTCATGTCAAGGAACATTTACATGTCATGATCTCAGTTCAACAACAACACATTCGCTAGATTGAGCTCGGTCAAACCTTGTCAGAAAACTAGTTCAACCAGTTTCTGGGTTTTCCAGAAACGCTAGTAGTGATCGAATGGTCTATTTTGACCGTCCACCACATTCGATCAGTTAATGTTTTAAAGGATCAAAAGAAATGGATCTAGAGTCCATATTACAGGCTACAAATAGGTTACAAGAACATCAACAAAACACATAATACTTGACATATCAAGGCGTTACAAAAGCTTGTCAGACGCAGGAAAAATGATTTCTGGGTTACCCAGAAATCATCCGGTCATGCTCGGTCAACAGGTTTTGACCATGAATAACTTACAATCTGGACATGGAATGGCTGTGATTCCACTTTCAGATCAAAGGCCTCATGATAAACTACAGATTTACAACTTAAAACAACAAAAAGCATAAACAGAGAAAGATATGTGGCTCCTGACATTTGCTTGTCAAACTATCTTTAGTGTTCTTGAGCAGTTTTTGAAACTTTACTTTTAATGCACTATGATGCTATAGATCTATGATAGATCATCATAGATCATCATGAAACATCTTCTAGCACCTAAATAAACATATAAACACGGATTCTCTCTTAGCATACAAGATCAAAGGTGTGTTTAGATTTATACCTTTCTAGTCCAATCTTTAATCCTTGATCCCTTCTACAGATTTTGATGATCTAGGGGCTTGGTTAGTGACTAAAACACTTAGCAATTTCGAAAGTTTGGGGAGAGAGAGAGAGAGAGAGTAGGTTGAGTGTAATATAGCAAATGGACCAAAAATGTGAACTTTCTCTCTCATTCTCTCTTAGATTTAGATACAATGCATGTAAGTAATGCAAGGTATCATATAGATCAGATCATGGTTGAGATATGAGTCAAATGGCTGGTCAAAAGTTGGTGAACAACTACAAATATAGCAAGATTTGCAAGCTACCTATTAAAAAAATGCATCAAGGGTATTTTAGTCATTTGCATTATAATTTTAATGGCATACTTGACAATTGTCCAAACCCTTAGGGTTTAACCTTAAGGTTCTAACCCTTAGATTTTTCAACTCTAATTTCTTGTATTTCCAATTTAGGTTTTAAAATAGAAAATTATAGTTTCTAATTTATAATTAGGGTTTTCTAAATAATTTGACTTGATAATTAGGATTAAGGTTTCCTAATTTAGGAATTAGGGTTCCTAATTTAGCAATTATGGTTTCTAATTCAAAATTAGGGTTTCTAATATTTAGTTTTTCTAATTATTAGGGTTTCAAGTAATTCATTATGGTTTTCCCTAATTAGATTATTATTAATAACGTTTAAACCTTATCCTAGCATTTGAATTCCCAAATTAGGGTTTTGAACTTCGAATTAGAGTTTTGGATTCCCAGAACTAAAATTAGGGTTTCCAGAACCAATTTTATGGTTTCTTATAAATCGTAAGAATTTTCTAATTGAACGTTGACGTTCGAAAATATATTAGGGTTTGACACTGATATAACTTATCTGGTCAACCCTTGACCTTTATCCACATACTGTACACATATACCATATACACAGAACATATACACTTATATATACTTAATCCTTAATAATTCACCACAAAAATTTTAAATTCACAAAATTCCTTACTAGAAATCTCAAATCCATTCACTTATTTTCTGTCTAGGTTTATTATTCACCCTTTAATCCATCATTTAAGATTTAAATAATTTTTTAAATTTTCGGGTTGTCACATTCACCCCTTCTTCTAAAAAATGTGTCCCCCAAAATTTACCTTACACCTTATACCTTTCATACACAGCATCACCTGCTACCCAAAACATCTCTCACAAGAGTAAAAATTTGGAAATTGTGCTGAGGAGTTATATAGACCATGAACTACTGAGGTTTTCAGGTATTAATACACTTGACCTATTTCAATTAAGAAAAAGGTACTCTCCCCTTACAAAGGTTAACAGTATGTTTACAATCACAAAGAAGGTAAACTACCGTTACTAGTACGTATACTTTATCATTTCTCACGAATAATCTTGCTATTGAATAATTTTATCCAATCTGCACAGTTCACTTCAGTGTTATCACTGAATTCCGTACCAAAACAATTTGGTTCGGGAAAATTTTCAAAGAACACTTAGAATTTTCATAAACGTTGGTCTAACTGAATCGAATAGCTTAGACTCATATCAATAATCAACTTCAATCAAAATACGAATGTGTGTAGCCAAAACCCCGTTGGCAAATTAAAATTTTGAAAATTGTTTGAAAATAACATCATGATGTCGTACTGTATTAACAGCCCCTTTGAGGATGTCGTCATCGAGTGACTTTGTCATAACACATCATACAATATTAGAATAACAATTTTAGTTCAATTTCAACACTAAGTATTCTTGTATTTACAACTCCATCATCTTTTTTTTCATCTCTGCACCAGGTTATAAGGTACATAAGTGATAAATAAAAATATATTTTTATATTTCAAATCATTATCGTCTAGTCGAAACAAATAGCATAGACTATAATTTAAACAGTTCAAAAATTATTACAAATATGTTTTATTATCTCAACAGGTAACGATGTGTCGGTGGCCCGTAGTCCACTCATACACAATGGTCACCAAGAGTTGAAAATAAAAATTCTTTTTTAAAAGCACATAGTGCGCATTTATCTTGATGTCAAAAATTTTAAAGTCTATCATTGCTAGAAGATTTGGAAAAAACCTATGTCTTCACTAATGATTAGTTGCTTAATCAGTCTATCTATTCCTTTTATCCTAAATTCTCCATTCACACATAACTATTCCCAGTTCGTCAAACCACACTCATGAGTTCAGGAACTTTCCACAATCATATGAGTTTAAGAACTTGTCCTAGATGACCTTTTTAGCGCCCATTATTTCAAGGGTTTAAAAACGTTTCATATAATTATAAGTCACGAACGTACCATAAGTATGAGTTTTAAGAACTCGTACTTAACCTTATAGACTCTAACTATAACCTATCTATCTGTTATACACATGAGAAAGGAATCACCCTCTCAACATGCATATAGCAAATAGCGTGACATAGACATTTTAATAATTATCATACTTCCTTCTCAATACGAATTTCATTTAATCCGTATTCATAATCCTTTCCTGAATCTGTACCAATTCATAGTATAACTGACACACAACATTCTTGCCATAAACGTTTCAATCATTCACTTGATCCTTCTCCATACTATAACCTGATCAGATCACGGGGTGATCTCATCGTATATTTTACGATTCATTTCTATACTATGATAGTTTTGTTTTACGATCTCCTGTCCTGGTACCTTTAGTCTTTTAGACTCTATCCATTTATCACTACTATTCACCTTTATTATTAGAGTTAAGGAACTCTGTACCTTATACCCCGCCGAGATTCATCTTTGAATCTTACCGACACACTAACTATATGTGAGTTAGATCTTATCCTAATCACTGCGATTATTAGCCTAAGGTATCCCTACCCTAGGTTTATAACCAACAACTTTGATACCAACTGTAGTAGCCCCAAATCTGGGTCCCAAATCACCGCGGATCCGGTACAATTAATTCTACAACTATTACTATTTGTAGCCGATATAAACATAAATTGTTTATACAATAAACTTTACACACTATTCTCCAAGGTCGAGTAACCTTAACTTATACATAATTCATAACATGTCTAACATATAACATTATTATCGTACTATACAATTACAATTTAGCTACACATATTATCCCAAGCTGAACTTGGCTTATCCTTTCCTGTATCCGAACGTATTCGCCTTATCTGCAATGTTTATCATGATATAGCAAGGGTGAACAATAAGTTTTTCCAGCAAGTTTAAGTTCAATAAATTAAGGATATACCATGATTTAAAGAATTGAACAAAAGCTGGCTACAATTCTACAATATAATTGCGAACTAGCATGAACAAATTTTACATAGCTGAACGAACATTGAACATGAGCATATCAATTATATCTGGATTGAATGGTAATGAAGGTGATCAACCTTTCATACTTGATGAATACATACAATATGCACTGAGTAAGATTCAACAATTCATAGACATGACAATCAACAATGATTAACCACAAGTATATTTGAATGAAACAACTCGAGGTCGAGTTAAGAAAAACTTGCATGAACCGTTGATTACCGCTATGTAATTTAATAAGCTCATAATAATTAAAATATTTTGTCGAGTTTATAACTTAAAATATTCTTATAACAATTAAACCATTTTTATATAATTTTTTAAGCATTAATTCTATTTTTTCATAATTTATTTAATATATTAAATAAATTAATTAATCACCGTCAATAATAATTTATTAATGAAATTCATCACAAAATATTAAAAGTGATGAAAAATAACTTAAAATATTTTCTTATACCATAATATAATTTTTCATGATTTTCAAGTATAAAAATCATTTTAAATAATTTATTTAATATTATAATTAAATAAATTAATTACCATTATTATTCCAAAAATATTAAATATTTATGAAATATATTCTTAATAATTACAAACTAATTTTCAGGCTTTAAAATAATTTTTAGGAATTTATTTTGTATTTTTAATAATTAAAAACCATTTTTTTTCTATTTAATAAATAAAATAATTGATTTTAAAAATAAAGCTGTCATTAAAGTATTCTATATAGATGTGTAACTGTCATGCTATAGGTGTTCTTGAGCCTGCCCAGAACATTCATGTCAGTTAGCAAGGTGCAAGGTTTGACCAGCTATAATTCATGGATCTTGAGGTATCTGGATTCGATTAGGGGTTAAGGTTAGTATTGATGCAATACCACAACCCTAAACAAACATCATGACCATTATATATCAATTTAGAGAGATCTGGGCCTCCAAACATACTGTCAGACATCATCTGGGTTTTCTGGGTAACCTAGAAACCTAGACAGTTGCGAGGTACCACTTTGTGGTTCAATTAACTTAGTGTTCTGGTCATCAAATCAGTGTTCTTAAGGTTCAAATCTATAGTACCCGTGTCAAGGAACATTTACATGTCATGATCTCAGTTCAACAACAACACATTCGCCAGATTGAGCTCGGTCAAACCCTATCAGAATATTAGTTCAACTAGTTTTTGGGTTTTCTATAAACGCTAACAGTGATCGAATGGTCTAGTTTGACCATCCACCACATTCGATCAGTTGATGTTTTAAACGATCAAAATCAATGGATCTAGAGTCCGTATTATAGGCTACAAATAGGTTACAAGAACATCAACAAAACACATAATACCTGACAGATCAAGGAGTTACAAAAGCTTGTCAGACGCTGGAATATGATTTCTGGGTTACCCAGA
This sequence comes from Panax ginseng, assembly GCA_020205605.1. Classification (NCBI taxonomy): domain Eukaryota; kingdom Viridiplantae; phylum Streptophyta; class Magnoliopsida; order Apiales; family Araliaceae; genus Panax; species Panax ginseng. The sequence continues at coordinate 66,724,248 of CM035138.1, forward strand.
AATCATACGGTCATGCTCGGTCAACGAGTTTTGACCGTGAATAACTTACAATCAAGACATAGAATGGCTGTGATTCCACTTCCAGATCAAAGACCTCATGACAAACTACATATTTACAACTTAAAACAACAAAAAGCATAAACAGAGAAAGATATGTGGCTCATGACATTTTCTTGTCAGACCATCTTTAGTGTTCTTGAGTAGTTTTTGAAACTTTAATTTTAATGCACTTTGATGCTATAGATCTATGATAGATCATCATAGATCATCATGAAACATCTTCTAGCACCTAAATAAACACATAAATACGAATTCTTTCTTAGTATACAAGATCAAAGGTATGAGTTTAAGTTTATATCTTTCTAGTCCAATCGATCTTTGATTCTTGATCCCTTCTACTGATTTTGATGATCTAGGGGCTTGGTTAGTGACTGAAATACTTAGCAATTTCGGATGTTTGGAGAGAGAGAGAGAGTATGTTGAGTGTAAGATAGCAAATGGACCAAAAATGTGAACTTTCTCTCTTTTTATCGCTTAGATTTAGATACAATGCATGTAAGTAATGCAAGGTGTCATATACATAAGATCATGGCTGAGATATGAGTTAATTGGCTGGTCAAAAGTTGGTGAACAACTACAAATATAACAAGATTTGCAAGCTACCTATTAAAGAAATGCAACAAGGGCATTTTAGTTATTTGCATTATAATTTTAATGGCATACTTGACAATTGTCTAAACCCTTAGGGTTTAACCCTAAGGTTCTAACCCTTAGGTTTTACAACTCTATTTTCTAGTATTTCCAATTTAGGTTTTAAAATAGAAAAGTATGATTTCTAATTTATAATTAGGGTTTCCTAATTAGATTAGGGTTTCCTAATTACTTTGACTTGGTCATTAGGATTAAGGTTTCCTAATTTAGTAATTAGGGTTTTTAATTCAAAATTAGGGTTTCTAATAATAAGGTTTTCTAATTATTAGGGTTTCAAGTAATTCATTAGGGTTTTCCCTAATTAGATTATAATTAATAACGTTTAAACCTTATACTAGCATTTGAATTCCCAAATTAGGGTTTTCAACTTCCAAATTAGGGTTTCGAATTCCCAGAACTGATATTAGAATTTCCAGAACAGGTTTTAAGGTTTTTTATAAATCGTAAGAATTTTCTAACTAAACGTTGATGATTGAAAATAATATTAGGGTTTGACACTAATATAGCTTATCTGGTCAACCCTTTACCTTTATCCACATAATGTACACATATATCATATACACAGAACATATACACTTATATATACTTAATCCTGAATAATTCACCACATAAATTTTAAATTCGCAAAATTCTTTACCGGAAATCTCAAATCCATTCACTTATTTTCTGTCTAGGTTTATTATTCACCCTTTAATCCATCATTTAAGATTTAAATAATTTTCTAAATTCTCGGGTTGTCACAGTCCTTCCAGCTTCAATCAAAGTTCTATTCTTCCTTTTAGCTACTCCGTTTTGCTGTGGAGTTCATGGAGCTGAGAAGTTGTGACTGATGCCTTTGTCTGCGCAAAACTGATCCATCTCAGAGAAGTCGAACTCTCTTCCATGATAACTCCTTATAGCCTTGATCTTCTCTCCTTTTTCGTTCATCGCCAGCTTGAACATATTGATGAGTTGAGAGCTTGTTTCATCTTTAGAATTTAGAAAGAACACAAATATGAATCTGGTGTAGTCATCCACTATGACTAATAAGTATCTCTTCCCTCCAATGCTTACAATTTGAATTGGCCCAAAAAGATCCATGTGAAGTAACTGTAGGGGCTTATCAATTGAGTTAACTTCTTTGCCTTTGAATGAGCTCCTAGTTTGTTTTCCAAGTTGACAAGTGTTGCATGGCATTTCTTTGACGAAGCTGAGCTTGGGTAAACCTCCTAATAGATCTTTGGAAGCCAGTTTTGACATACTCTTGAAGTTGAGATGAGACAACCTTCTATGCCATAGCCAACTCATTTCTTCAGAGGCTTTAGCAAGAAAGCATATTGTCTCATCAGAACTCAGTTGAGCAAGATTAACAGTGTAGACGTTCCCTTCTCTTGTTCTGGTCAGCTTTATAGAAGAGGTCTTCAGATCTCTGACTTGACACTGATTGTTGAGGAAGGTGACTTGATGACTCTTGTCGTAGAGTTGGCTGATGCTCAGAAGATTATGCTTTAGTCCTTCGACATAAACTACTTTGCTGAAAGACACTGTACCATTCCCAACTGAGCCATATCCTCTTGTCTTGTGAGAGCTGTTGTCTCCAAAGATGAGCCATATCCAATTCCAAATCAAAATAAACTTCTTTATTTTTCATTTAGAATTACTAAAAAAACATTTAATTTAATTTTAATTAAAATAAACCTTTTATCTTAATAAAAATCAAAATAAAATAATATTTTTTTGTTTCTAAAGGGTGGCGTTCTTGTAATGTTAGTGAACTAGCATCGGTATTGCATACACATCATCAAGATTAAAACACTGAGCTTATATTTTGCAATGCCACAAAAGAATCGGCTTCAGTAATCTGCAATGCGCCCACATCAAGATTTCAAAAAACGGAGGCGGTAAAATAAATACTATGATTATCTTCTTGCAATCAAAGCGTCATGGCGCTTAATCTCCGTAATCTATTTTTTCAGTTCTCGAATTGTGCATTATTTCTCCAAAAACATGATTCTATACCAATAATTATGCCCAAAAAATTTGTTCTAAACACATATCAACATAAATATCGAATCTAAATAATTAATAATTCACATAAAGATTTGGCTTTGATACCACTGTTAGGTTTATAATATTTCGTGAACGCAATCAAATTGCACAAAGTAAGCGGAAAAGTGATAAAATAGTTTTAAAATTTTACAAACCATATACACGGGTCATCATTTATGCACAATTATTAATTAAGCGAAACGATGAAGAACATGAATTATACCCTTGAAGATTCGAGTTTCCTCAGGTACAAGTTCACCTCCAAATCCTTTCGCGTTCAACTTGAATCCACCGGGTTTGATTCCTTCCTTTAAATTGATCAACATTAGCCACCCAAGTGTTTGGCCTCTAGAGGTGATCCACCAAGGAAGAAGACAGATTCAAGAAGATGAGTGTTTGGCAAAACCCTATTTTTTCTCTCTCATAGAAACATGTGTACTCTCCCAACTCTTGAAATTACGTATTCACGTATGTTGTAAAAGCATCAATCCTCACCCATACTAAAACTCCTCTTATTTATAGATGTAGGCAACCCTCCTTAACAATTAAGGAGTTGAGTTTTATTTTAATTAATTAAACTCCTTTAATTAATTAGGCTCCCAATCTTATTAGGAATAATTAATTAAACTCTTTTAATTAATTAGCCTCCTAATCATATTAGGAATATATGAGAGTACTTTTATTAATTAATTCTAAAACTCCTTTAGGAATTAAATAATAATAATAATAATAATAATAATAATAATAATAACTCCTCTTATTAATTTATATTTAATATTTTCAAAATATTATATAATAAATATTAATCTATTTAATTTATTCTATCACCATAAATTAAATTAAATACACTTAATTAATTTATTATTACGATTATGTCATTTTCTTCTTAAATAAATATTCTTCCTTTTGCGGTGTGACCCTTTAGGTTCTCCATATTAAATCGGTTGTGAACAAATTAATTAGAATAATTCTAATCTTATTTAAATAAATAAATTAAACTATTAATTTATTTAAATAAATAATATTTATTCTATAATAGGGATAAGCCTCCCTAGCGATTAATGACTTTCCAGATAATATAGATTTCAACATTAATCATAAAAGAACCTTTGAGTAAATAGTTAACGTACAATTCAATTCGTCCACCATACAATGTTCCAATTAAAGATAAGTCATGGAATTACTGTCAAGTCTTATTTTATTTAATTATATGTATTTCGATTCTTAAATGCACAACTCCAAATAATGCAAATTAGAAACTCGTTTCTAATTTCATTATGCTTAGACCAATGACTATTGGGTTGTCATTTATTGAATTACGTACATAGGACATTTCTCTTCTTTTACTAGAAGTGGTAGATTCTTTATTGATCATTCATTATCTCTATATATAACTTATTATACCCAAGTATACATTGATATACCCTAAGGGTCTTAAGGAATAAATCAAAGTATAATTCATTATACACAAGATACTATGATGATCTCAAGTCCAAGGATCACTTGTACTACTATCACTACAAGAATTCTTATTGACAGGAAAGTAAAACTCTATTAGGTATTTCTTAGCGAGCCACATTCAGTGTACATATTCCCCAATAAGCACATACATACTTGCTTTAGTGTCTCCACACAAATGATGATTAGATCAATCATCCTCATCCAATGAGCAAGCAACGTATGTACAAATCTATCCGGATTCACTAATCCCCTTTTTAGTAATCCATCGATTGGGAACATTTTAGTTTTTAAGCTATCTAAGAATTTAGATCTCATTAGCATGATCTCATCATGATTCTAAAAGCATCTCTTAAAACTATGGGTATCACATATTATAAAAATAGCACCATGTAGATAAATTAAAGCCTTTAATATTAATAAATGAATAAGATTGTTACAACGTATATGCTTTATCGTCAACATGGTTGGCTTGTGTGCATACTACTTTCAATAAGTCGAGTATCGTCCCATAGAGAAAATAAAATGTATTCTATTCTAAAAAGCAACAGTTTTTTATTATCTCAGTTTCTTTAAACAGATGATCAATGTTCTGAAATTTGTAAAATTAACTAATTAATTAAATCTAAACTAATTACTACAAGATTAATTCAGATATTAAAGACTTAAGACTACAATTTCACTTATTGCTTCACTTAGATAAACACACTTCCTGCTAAACCAAATTAATTATTTCAGATTGTTAATCAAGAACACATCATGATCTATGACCATCTCTTGATGCACCATAAACGAATCCACTTAAATCCACAGATGATAGAATTAAGAAGACAATCCTAATTAACTAATCCACTATATCTCTTTGTGAATCATAATTAAAGAGGATTTTAAGCACAAGTTCTTTATTAGATTACATGCGATGAATATGTATATCTCTTTCCTAAACATAAATCACAAATTCTGTAAGACCCCAACTTATTATTAATGAAATTTAATTTTCTCTATTTATTATTTTGAAATAGTAAGGGTTGATTTGATTAATGTGGATAGTTATGGGTAAAATACGTAAATATTTCAAAATAAACAAGTGGTTATAAAATATTCATTGTTGTCGGGGAGTATTCGTTTGGTCGTGGAATATTCGTACGACGGCGCAGCCATGTGTGGGCCCCATAACGGAAAGCGATTGGATGAAGAAAACGACAAATATAAGTTATTTAAAAATAACGGCGTAGTTGTATTCACAGATTATCTTGTTAAAATACTTGGTGGTTAAAACACGAGTATTACCAGATTGCACCAATTATTGAGTCTTACGTAAGAAGGCACTACTTAATAATGGTTACAGTAATTACTGTTCACTATTTTATTTTATTGATTTAATAATTGTTGCGTTGATATTTTATATTGCTGTTGTTTCAATAATTGTCATTACATAGTATTTTTCATTATCGAGCAATAATTCATATTATCTCAATAATATTATTAGATAACATTATTGGCAATGTCTCAGAAAGTTCGCGTCTAAGGAGAAGTTTGGTCACCTAATTCTTGGCGCCAAGAAGGAGAAATTCTTATTGGAAAGCCCTCTTTCCCGGAGGAACCAGTTGTCAATATTGTGATTCTGTAATATTATTTGTGAATAATTAATTATTGATTCATATGATGAGGAAAATATTGATTTTATGTGGATATAGATGGAGAAAATTTTAATGTGACAATTGTTGAAAATTGAAATTTTATCTTTTTTGATAAAATAATTCATTTAAATATATTATTATATTTTAATAATATAATAATGATGATATTTTTACGATGAATGTGGGATATATGAGTATATATGGAGGAGGAGTATTTTTGTTACCAAAAATATTTAAAGCATGTTTTGTATTAAATTGGACCCCATTTCTTGACTGAAATTTGATTATAGCTTGTAAAATTGCCCGTTTGAGGATTTTGGTCAATTTTTGTTTGAAATTTGGAAAAACTTTCTTCTATAAAGTTGTAGAGAATTGAATTTCCTATAAAAAGTTGTGAGTTTCGAATTTTTTGACAAAAGGGCTATTTATTGTGAATTATTGAAGTTCAAGTCAAAATAATTGATTTTGGAAGTTTAAAATATTTTAAATAACAAAAACGCTTTTTTCATTATGGTGTGTTACACATGTGTGTTGAATGAGCTGAATTTCAGTTGAAGGAAGGTTGGCGTAGGAAAATTTAATTTATATATTAATATTATATTAAATTTTACGCTTTGGTGTTCTAAGTATTTTCCTATAAATAGGGTGCTTAGGTTAGAATTGAAAATTACACCGTAAATCAAGTTTTCTCTCTATATTATCGTTTATTCTTGTGAGTATTTTGAGTATATTTTGAGTATTGCTATACGGTGCAAGTTCAAGTTCAATCAGCCTATATATCAGGTGTTTCAAATTTAGAAATACCGATCTTTCGAGGTGAGGATATTATTTTTTCGTAATGATATTATTTCTTCAATATCATTATCTTTGAAATATTGATCCAAGTTTTTTTTTTTTTTATCAAATTTGGAACTTTTGGTGTTCTGAGTTACTATTCACGATACTAAGACTATTCACGATAATATCATACACTATTCACCGAATCACGACATTATTCATCGAAAAATAAAAATTTTCCTTTTCGTCTAAAATATCTATTGTGGATACTAGCTTTGATTGTATCCATGTTTTGATCATTCTTGAATTTTACACCACTATGATTATTTTTGAGGTATTTTTGGACATGGATAAAACAAAGTACGAATCCTTAATCCTTAATCCTTGTCATTTTGTTTCCTTTGGATTCGTTTCTTTAAAAATATTTTCATCATCCTCATCTTAAATGATGATATTATTGAATATCTTTGGTCCAGAGTAAAGATGAATGATTTGATGAATATCTTTGGCCCGTAGTGCAAAGATGAAGCAGTGTTTAGATGAACATGACCAATCGATGAATATCTTTGGCTGTACTACAAAAGATGAATATTTGATTCGTATATATATTGATTGATATTACAGGATAAAAGATAGACGATGAACTTTTAAATTCATATGTAGAAGATAGTAGTTTGCATTCTCTACTTAACTCTTCTAATGAATTATTATTTCACTAATAATCTTGATTTAAAACTTGTTGTCTATTGTATTCTATTAGATTTTTCCTTGTTGAGGACTAACGATAATTTGTTGTATATTATCTTAGTCATAATATTCTTTTACCGGGCTAGTTGAGCTCATCCTTTTCCTTTTGTTCCATTTTTTCTTCTCGTGAGGCTAGAATATAAGTATGCAGTCTGGGTATGGAATGAAGGTTCTAGAGAGAGTTGTTTAGTAGTCCTCACCATTTTTCTAAAATAATGTATCAATAAATGTGATGAGGATTTATTTGAGTATAGATATTGTCTAGAAGATAATATTTGTATTCAAACTCACAATTTTACTTATGTAATAATAATGTTGTAGTTGTTTCTGTACCATGTATTGACAACTCAGGATGGGTGATGTATACCTATTTTGGGGGTGTCACAGTTGGTATCAGAGCTTAGGGATATGATCTCTGGCGGAGATCGGGGAATAGAACTAGGAGGGGAGAGACGAGTAAATCCTTCGCTAGTGTGTCCTACCTAAGCTTGTTTGTTAGTTGGTCAGTATATAGGGATATTATGTGATATATTGATTTCCTTAATTAACCCTTGTTTTATGACAGTATTTGAGAATGTCGACTGAGAATATTAATAGTGGAAATGAGACCATGGAGACGCCTGTACTCACCAACGAGGAGAACGTGCAACAGGCTGGCAATGTTCCTCTTGTGAACAACACCACTGAGCAAATGATGAACGAGGGGATGTTTAGAAGCTTTTGCAGTTCATGCAAAATCGCAACGAGGAGACTCGTGTTCAAAATACTGAGGAGGAAATTATAGCAATTCACGGGTTGTCACAACCAAGCAGTTCAAAGAGTTGGGACCACCAGAATTTAAGGGAAAGCCAGATCCGATCATGGCGAAACATGGGTCAAGCAAATTACCAAGATATTTGATGTCTTGGGATGCACGGGGAAACGAAGGTTCCATTCGCCACCTTTATGTTCCGTGGCGGAAAGACATTCATTGGTGGGAGTCTGTGAAGCGTACTCCATCCAACCACACTCAAAGATGTCTTGGGAGACGTTTGTAAACTATTTAATGACAAATATTTTCCACGAAAGTGTTCATCATATGAAGGAAGTGGAGTTCATCGATTAGAACAAAACAACATGACGGTGTCTCGAAGACAGGGCAAAGTTTGCAGAGTTATCCGTGTTTGCACCTCATTTGGTGGAGAATGAGGAACGATGACGCGGATGTTTTCGAGAGGTTTGAAACCCAAGATACGACAATATCTCATTTCTCATAAATTTTCTCTCTATTCAGATGTTGTAAATAAGGCTCAATTATTAGAGCGAGATAACGAGTAATACTGGCCAACCGAGGGACCACAATCGAGGATCATCTGGGAGATAGCAAATCAATAAAACAACGATAACGGTAAGCGGAGAAAGAAAAAAGCGGACAAAAATGGTAACCACTCGGTGGTAATCATTGCCATGAAAATAGAAGAAGCGAGTCGGAGGAGATTTTAAAAGAGGAGATTTAACAACGATCATGTGAAGACAACAATGGTTAAAAGAATCGGTTCTAAGGGAGGAGAAACGACCACCGGTCATATGCTATAAATGCGGGAAAGAGGGACATATCAGTCTAAACTGCCCACAACAGTTCAAGGTATGCTATAATTATAGAAAGGAATGACATATCACTCGAGATTGTACGGTAGCAAAACCTAGTTCAGCGGGGACGGTGACTCAAAAGACTGTCCCAGAAAAGTCAAAGTCAACGGTTCTTGGAAGAGCGTTTGTTGTGACTGGTCAAAATGCGAGAAACCCAAACGAGGGGATCACGGGTAAGCTATTTATAAATTCTTGCGTAGTTTATACCTTACTTGATACCGGTGCTACCCATTCATTTATCTCTTCTGCTTGTGCTCAACGTTTAAACTTGACTTCGCAGAAATTAGACTTTGACCTATCTGTGGAAACTCCGTTAGGAGAAACTTTCATCACATCCATCGCTTATAAATCTTGTTTGATTCAAGTTGGCACCATCACCTTACCGCTGACCTTATCTCTTTAAAGATACTTGCTTTTGATGTGATTTTAGGGATTGATTGGTTAACTATTCATCATGCCAAAATTGATTGTTTTCGTAAGGTTGTTAGCTTTCATATTCCTAAACAACTTTGTTATTTAATTCAAGCAACTAAACCATTAAAATCAATCAACATCTATATCTAATCATAAAGCTATTCATTTATTGAAAAACGGATGTCAAGCTTTCTTAGCCCATGTTATGGATTTGAATAAAGACACGCCAAATTTGAATAATATTCTGCGTTGTTATTGACTTTTCCGACTTATTTCTAAAGAACTTCCCGGCCTACCCTTTAACGTGAAGTTGAATTCTTTATTGATCTTGAACACTGGTACAAAGCCCATTTCTAAAATCCCATATCGAATGGCTCCTATTGAACTTGAGGAGTTAAAGGTCCAACTATGGGAGTTGTTGGACATCGCTTTTCATTCGTCCCTAGTACATCTCCTTGGGGTGCTCCTATTTTATTCGTAAAGAAGAAAGACAGGAGTATGCGACTTTGTATTGACTATCGGGAATTGAACCATGTCACCATCAAGAATAGGTATCCTCTACCTCGTATTGATGAATTGTTAGAAATAGGTTTTATTCGTCCTAGTACATCTCCTTGGGGTGCTCCTATTTTATTCGTAGAAGAAGAAAGACGGGAGTATGCGACTTTGTATTGACTATGAGAATTAAATCATGTCACCATCAAGAATAGGTATCCGCTACCTTGCATTGATGACTGTTCGACCCGATTGCAAGGAGCACAATTCTTTTCAAAGATCGATCTTTCGCTCGGATATCATCAATTTGAAGATTAAACCGAGGATATTCCAAAGACCGCCTTCTAAACTCTAATACGGGCATTATGAATTCTTAGTCATGTCTTTCAGATTGACTAATGCTCTTGCGGCTTACATGGATATGATGAACCGAGTATTCAAGGAATATTTGGATCAGTTCGTTGTTGTTTTTATTGATGACATCCTCATATATTCCAAAAGTCGTGAAGATCATGAGCACCATTTGAAGCTAGTACTCCAAAGGCTTCGTGAAAACAAACTATATGCCAAATTGAAAAAATGCGAGTTCTGGCTTGAGGAAGTAGCATTCCTTGGGCACATGGTGTCGAAACATGGAGTATCTGTTGATCCGGCGAAGATTGAAGCAATACAAAGTTGGGAGCAACCGAAGTCGGTGACTGAAGTACGTAGTTTTTTGGGCTTAGCTGGTTATTATCGGAGATTCGTGGAAGGGTTTTCTCGAATCGCTACTCCATTAACCCAGCTAACTCGGAAGGATACAAAATTGTTTGGAGCGAAGAATGCGCGAGAAGAGTTTCCAAGAGCTTAAGAGGAGACTTATTTCTAAGACTGTTCTAACAATACCATCTGGTTCGGATGGATTTGTTATCTACAAACGATGCTTCGGGGGGAAAAGGGTTAGGATGTGTTCTCATGCAACGTGGGAAAGTCATAGCCTATGCCTCATGACAACTTAAAGAATATGAGAGGAGTTATCCTACTCATGATCTAGAGTTGGCAGCAGTCATTTTCGCGCTAAAGATATGGAGGCACTATCTATATAGGGAGAAAGTGGAGATATATTAGAGACCATAAAAGCCTTAAATATTTCTTCACTCAAAAAGAACTCAACATCTTGGAAATGACGTTGGCTCGAGCTATTGAAAGACTACGACCACACTATTCAATACCATCCTGGAAAAGCGAATGTGGTAGCTGACGCGTTGAGTAGAAGATCATATGCAGGAATGAGTGCGATGATGTCAAGTATACGCATAGAGCCAACTTTAATAGAAAAAGTTAAGGTTGCTCAAGCCACCAACCCGGAGCTGATGCGTATGAAGAAGAAAGTACAAGAAGGTGCTATTCCGGAAGCGAGAATTGATGAAGAAGGAATACTTCGAGTCCACTCCAGACTTTGTGTCCCTAACGACTCTGATTTGAAGTAAAAGATTATGATGGAGGCACACAATACACCATTTGCAATCCATACTGGAAGTACCAAAATGTATCGTGATCTTCGACATACATTTTGGTGGAACAATATGAAGAGAGAGATTGCAAAGTTTATCTCAACGTGTTTAACTTGTCAACGTGTAAAGGCGGAGCATCTAGTACCTAAGGGTCCGTTGCAACCACTTAAGATTCCAAAATGGAAGTGGGAACACATTACCATGGATTTTGTTACGGGTCTTCCTACGGTTTCTCAAGGCATCAATGCTATTTGGGTTATTGTTGATAGATTAACCAAGTCTGCTCATTTCTTGCCGATACGGGAGACTTATTCCCTTGAACGTCTTGCTAGTATATTTGTAAATGAGATTGTGAGGTTGAATGGCATGCCAGTATCCATAGTTTCGGATCGTGACCCAAGATTCACTTCAAGATTTTGGGTTAGCTTGCAAAAAGCTATGGGCACGGATTTACGAATCAGTTCGGCATAACATCCTCAAACGGACGGACAATCAGAGAGGACTATTCAAACTCTTGAAGATTTATTAAGACTTTGTGTCCTAGACTTCAAGGGCAGTTGGGATAAGTATTTACCATTGGGATAAGTATTTACCATTACCGTTAATACTGTTAAAATACTCGGTGCTTAAAACACAGTAGCACACGGTATTGCACCAATTATTGATTCTTACGTAAGAAGGCACTACTCAATAATGTTTTGAGAATTATCGCTCAAAGATTTTATTTTATTGATTTAATAATTGCTGCGTTGATATTTTATATTGTTGTTGTTTCAATAATTGTCATTACACAGTATTTTTTATTATCGAAGCAATAATTCATATTATCTGAATAATATTATTAGATAACATTATTGGAAATGTCTAAAAGTTCATCTAAGGAGAGGTTTGGTCACCTAATTGCTACCAGCAGAAGGAGAAATTCTTATTGGAAAGCCCCTCTTTCCGAACCCACTGGTTGTCAATATTGTGATTACGTAATATTATTTGTGAATAATTAATTATTGATTCATATGATGAGGAAAATATTGATTTTATGTGGATATAGATGGAGAAAATTTTTAATGTGACAATTGTTGAAAATTGAAATTTTATCTTTTTCTGATAAAATAATTTATTTAAATATATTATTATATTTTAATAATATAATAATGATGATATTTTTACGATGAATGTGGGATATATGAGTATATGTGGAGGAGGAGTATTTTTGTTACCAAAAATATTTAAAGCATGTTTTATGTGTTAAATTGGACCCCATTTCTTATTTGAAATTTGATTATACATGTAAAATCGCCCATTTGTGGATTTCAAATCAAATTTTGTTTGGAATTTAAAAAAACTTTCTTTTGTAAAGTTGTAGAGAATTGAATTTCCTATAAAAAGTTGCGAGTTTTGAATTTTCTGACAAAAGGGCTATTTATTGTGAATTATTGAAGTTCCGAAGCTCCGAAATAATTGATTTTTGGAAGTTTAAAATATTTTAAATAACAAAAACGTTTTTTTCATTATGGTGTGTTACATGTGTGTTGAATGAGCTTAATTCAGTTCTTGAAGGTTGGGCGTGAGGAAAATTTAATTTATATATTAATATTATATTAAATTTTCTACTTTGGTGTTCTAAGCATTTTCCTATAAATAGGGTGCTTAGGTTAGAATTGAAAATTACACCAGAAACTAAAGTTTTCTCTCTCTATATTATCGAGCGTATTCTTGTGAGTATTTTGAGTATTGATATACGGTGCAAGTTCAAGTCATAGCCTATATCCGGTGTTTCAACTAGAAGTATTGATCTTTCGAGGTAAGGGATATTTTTTTTTTCGTAATGATATTATTTCTTCAATATCATTATGTTGAAATATTGATATGAAGTTTTTTTTATCAAATTTGGAACTTTTGGTGTCGGAGTTACTATTCACGTATACGACAGTATTCACGAATACGACATTATTCATCGAAAAATGAAAATTTTCCCTTTTCGTCTAAAATATCTACTGTGGATACTAGCTTTGATTGTATCCATGTTTTGATCATTCTTGAATTTTACACCACTATGATTATTTTTAAGGTATTTTTGGACATGGATAAAACAAAGTACGAATCCTTAATCCTTAATCCTTGTCATTTTGTTTCACTGGATTCGTTTCTTTAAAAATATTGTTCATTATCCTCAGTCTTAAATGATGATATTATTGAATATCTTTGGCCTGTAGTGTAAAGATGAATGATTTCTGATGAATATCTTTGGCCCGTAGTGCAAAGATGAGCAGGTGTTTAGATGAACATGACCAACTGATGAATATCTTTGGCATGTAGTGAAAAGATGAATATTTGATTCCAGATATATATTGATTGATGTTACAGGGATAAAAGATAGACGATGAACTTTTAAATTCATATATAGAAGATAGTAGTTTGCATTCTCTACTTAACTCTTCTAATGAGTTAATATTTCCGCTGCAAATACTGATTTAAAACTTGTTGTCTATTGTATTCTATTAGATTTTTCCCTGTTGAGGACTAAGAATAATTTGTTGTATATTATCTTAGTCATAATATTCTTTACTGGGCTAGTTGAGCTCACCCTTTTCCTTTTTGTTCCATTTTTCTTCTCGGAGGCGAGAATATAGCGAGTACGAGTCGGGGTATGGAATGAAGGTTCTAGAGAGAGTTGTTTAGTAGTCCTCACCATTTTTGTAAAATAATGTCTCAATAAATGTGATGAGGATTTATTTGAGTATAGATATTGTCTAGAAGATAATATTTGTATTCAAACTCATAGTTTTACTGTTGTAATAATAAAGTTATAGTTGTTTCTGTACCATGTATTGACAACTCAGGATGGGTGATGTATACCTATTTTGGGGGTGTCACAAATTCCAACTACATACAGAAAACATAATCACATGTAATTATGATCAAGTCTAAAACTATAATCCATCTCTCGAGTTCATATAGATTACTACGGTAATTACTGGCCAGACAATTAATATTTAATCACGAATCATAATAGACAATCCCATAATAATTCTTAATAACCTAATAAGGAAGCATGCCAATCATGGTTAGACAATAAGATCCATTGTAGTCCTAAATAGAAAATTAGTTCAACATCATTGAATTAAACTCCAAAATCCACAAGTGATAAAGCATTCTGAGTACAAGAGTAAGAGATAGAGAAAGAGAATCAAAACTATAGAGCAATCCTTCTTCCCTTCACTGCTCCTGCATTGAATCTTTTTTACTTACTCCCTCTCTTCAATTCTCCAAACACTTTCTTCAATCTAGGGTTTATCATCCTCTTCTTCTATCTCTCCACGTGCCTTTAATATCTTTGACATTCCCTTCCAAAAATTATCCCTCAGAATCATTTCCAGAATCAAATTCTCAAAATAAGGTAACTGTCTTTTCCCAACCAATCCGCCCTGGCGGATTAAAAGTTTTGAGGAACTCACCCCGACGGATACAACAGATGAATTCACCCCAGCACATTAGATGAATTAGGGAGTCTATGATAAGTAGGTTTTATACCTACTTATTGGATATTATCTTACCATAACTGTTATTTAATCTTAGTCATTTTAGTTACTTTTCATGTATTTCTTCTCCTTTTGTATGTTTCACGTTTGAAAACTCGCTTAGTGGCATTGTAGTTAAAAAGGAGGACAAATTGGCATGGCATACATGGAACATGGTTCATGGGAGCAAAAGAAGTCTAAACATAATGGAAAAGGGAACAATAGCCAGCTTTAGATGCAAGAAGTCAAGCTGCAGCAGCAGAACAACAGAATTGTAGACTGCCAACAAGCGTAGTTGTGCCCAACTTGTAAAGGAAGGGCGCAGCTACGCCCAAGCCCAACTTCCACCGCCTTGCCAGTCGTACGTGCCTCAACAAGATAAAGCGGTAGCAATGCTGCTGATCTACGATGCGAAGTATGCTAACTTTTCACTTATTGCACCACTCGAAATCTTTCTTAAAGGAGGGGTCATCTGAAGTTACGGTATTGATATAGATCATTTTTATTACCTCTTTTGGTTATAGAGAAGCATAGAGAGAACCTAAGGCACATTCATCTCTTATTTTACACATTTATCTCTCATTTTGCATCTCTTTTGCTTTCTATTCCATTTTTCTAGATTAGGTTAGATTAGGGCTAAATTTATGAGCATTGAAGCTTTGATTCAATATTGAAAGCTCATATTAGAGAGGCAAACCAGATTTCAATCTCTCACTCATTAGTTTCTTTTTCTTTTCATTTTGGCTTTCAATGTATGTACAATCTTTAATGATGGATTTCGATTTATCTATGAACCAATTCCCATTATGGGGTTATAATGAATCTTAATGTTTAGTTCAGATTTCTGTACTTCTTTGTGTGTTTTGATTGATTATTTATGTGGATTGTCTAATGTAGTTTCCTTTATAGTATAATTGCTTGATCACAAATTACCAAAATAGCTTGTATGAAATTGATAAATGGAGTATGAGTTTAGATTTGACCACATTGGCTTGAGTTCATGAATTCTATATGGTGATGGAATTCATGATTCGTGCCTAAGATAGAAATATACCGAAGCACCGCAAGTAGTCTATTGAGAACTTGAGCTTCAACCCGCTTTGATTGTAATTCACATAGATATATAGTGCGTTAGTCAATTTGGGTGTTTGCATTTATTCTATCTATTTATGGATAGAATGTGATATGGTTATGGTACATCCAGAGATGGCCATATCTTACCTTCGTGTTCTCGACTAGCAGTTCAAAATAATTAATTGAGCTTACAGGAAGTGTAGTAATTTGGATAACACATTAAGTGAAGTAATAACCCCATATCTCCGTTATTTGACTATTTTAATTGATTAATTAGTTGTCTTATTACACTTAGCATGTTTAGATAAAATACAAATTGTTCGTCTGCTTAAGTAGACCAAGATAATTACAAAATTGATGCATGTTAGTTGAAATACAATTCATATTCTATGTGGGATCGATACTCTACTTTCATTGTATTATTTATTGACCACGTGCACTTGCGTGTGTGTGTTGCTTGATAAGTAGGTTTTATACCTACTTATCTAAAGAAACACACACATGCAAGTTATGTTATTTTGTACCTACTTATCCGGTATCTATTACTTGAATTCGTTGCTTAAACCTATGTTTTGTAGTTACTTTGCATGCATGGTGTGTGCATTTCATACATGTTATGTTATTTTGTAGGCTATGACACGACATTGGCATGAAGAAGCAAGGAAAACCAATTCAGACATCCTTTGGACTAAAATATGCAAGCAAATGCAAGAAGGGAAGATTGCAAGGCTTTTAACACCACGTTGGATGCATGTTCTTGGTATGGAACTTGAGATTTATTGTAGATCTACTTCTTAGCTTTCCGGAACATCTTTAATCGTCCCAATCGGAGTTTGGATGCGAGAGTTATGGCCTTTTTATCAACAAAGATCAAAGTTAAGAATTATCATGCTTGCCATTTACATAACATCTACTTCAAGCTCGATTTCTGCCATGATATGGATGGAATCTGTTCATCCTAAAAGAATGAAAGTTATAGATCTCGTCGATATCTTTGATATGATAGGTGGCAGGCCACGTAAATCCTAGCGGATCAAAGGTTATGCCAGTTTTACCAAAGGACGTCTTAGCAGAAAAAGAGTAGCGCGGGCCGCACTAGGAACAGTGTGGGGCGCGCCGTGCCACCAGAATCTCTACTACAGTAGCACGGGGCACGCCCAAAATGGCCTAGGAACAGTGTGGGGTGCGCCGATCGGCGGAAATAGAGTTAAATTGGGTTATTTGATGTCCAAATTGAGCTAGAATAGGATTCTTAGTTGCCTAAATTGCTAGGGTGTCCATTAGAACTATAAATACTTTAGTTTAACTTGGATTGGGAGGCTGGTTTTGGAGGATTCCATTAGATTAGATTAGAGTAGATTAGGAGCAAAACCCTAGTTCTTATGAGAGTTGGAGATTGAAGCAACTTGGAGACCATTGAAGATCAAGAGCGGGAGCTTGAAGAAGATGGAGATTTGCTTACAACAGATTTATTCTTAAGTCTACTCTTATTTTTATCTTTTAATGTGTATTCAAGTGTGGATTCTTAGTTTTGATTCAATGAACTAATTATTTGTTTGATATTATAATGGATCTGATTGTGTAGGTTATTTTAACATGCTTCATTATCAATTGTTATGTTCTATTGTGAGGATTGCCTATTGTGATTTGGACTTAATTGCTTAATTGCCTAGCTATCAATTACCGTGATAGTCTATATGAACTCGAGAGATGAAGTATAGATTTAGATTTGACCATGATAGCATGTGTTTGTGATTTCTACATAGATGAAATTCATGATTCATGTTTAGGATAGAGATATGCCTTTACGCCATATGTAATCTTATAGAGAACTTGTGCTTTAAATCCTTTATAATTGTAATTCACATTGAGATATAGTGGATTAGTTAATTAGGGTGTCTTGCTTAATTCTATCATTTGTGGATTTAAGTGAGTATGAGTATTATTCATCGAGAGGTGGTTTTATCTACTTTAGTGTTCTTGATTAACAATTCAGGATAAAGAATAATTGATAAGAAGTGTGTTAACTTAAATGAAGCAATAAGTGAAGTTATGATCTTAAATTTCCGTAATCTTAATTTAACTAGTGGTAATTAGAATTAGTTTACTTATATATTCAAATTCATTCGTTTAAATAAGATTGAGTTGGTTACGGGTTAGTACTTGGTGATTTTTATTAAATAATTCCTCGTGGGAACGATACTCTACTTTCACTTTATTACTTGTTGACCAAGTATACTTGCGTGTTGTGCGTAATTAAATTTTACCCAACATTGCTTTGATTAATACCCAAACAAGCCAACAAGTTTTTTGGCGTCGTTGCCGAGGAATATTGATTGTTTTTTTATCACTTTCGTCATCAGTGTAAATTAGATTGGTCTTAGTTAAACAAAAATTTCTTATCTTATTATTTTTTATTTTTTCTTTTGTTTCAGGTACTCTCGAATAGTGTATGCAAACTCGGTCTAAGAAGCCTACTTTGTTGCCTATCATGGACAACATTAATGGAAGGGTTCGGCAATTGAGTTAGGGGACTACTGACATTTAAAAGGTCACTAAAACACCGGTAGTTATGGCAAAAGAAGAGCATAACGCATTGAGAGACTATGCAATGCCGCGTATAAATGAATTGCAATCTAGTATCACGAGGCCAGTAATAGCCGCTAATTCATTCGAAATCAAACCAGACCCTCCTCTCATCTATCAGAGATAATTGGTGGTACTAGTCTTGCAACCATTGGTCTTCCTCCATTTGAGCATCTATCAACACTCTTAATGACTCCATTTCTACCTCTATGGGGAGCATTTCCTCCATGCCATAGACCAATGAGTAGGGGGTGGCCCTAGTAGAAGTGTGCATTGACGTTCTAAAGGCTAGCAAAGTCAAAGGCAATAAGTCAGGCCATCCTTTGTGATTGGTGCATATCTTTTGCATGATCTTCTTGATGTTCTTATTAGCTAATTAAACAGCACCATTCATCTTTGGACGATAAATGACGGAGTTGAGATGTTTGACGTGGAATTTGCTGCATAATTCCTCCATCATTTAGTTGTTTAAATTTTTGGCATTATCCAATACGATGAACTTTAATTGTCCATATCTACATATGACATTGTGTTTGATGAAACCAATGATTACCGCTTTGGTGACTTTGAGAAAAGTGGCCGCTTCTACATACTTGGTGAAGTAGTCGATCATGGTGAAGATAAACCGTTGACCATTGCTGGCTTTGGGCTAGATTGGCCCGATCACGTCCATTCCCCACATTGAAAAGGGTCATGGTGAACTCATATTGTGGAGTTCACTTGGAGGAGCGTGGATGGTATTTCCATGAATTTGTCATTGATAACATCTCCTGACGTGATCATCACAGTCAACTTTGAGAGAGATCCAATAATGCCCCATTCTTAATATCTTCTTGGCAAGTAAAGGACCGCTCATGTGTGGACCACATACTCCATCATGGATTTCATCCATGAGTCTTTGGGCTTGGTCTTTGTTTAAACATCTTTGAAGGCCTATTCCCACATCCCTTTTGTAAAGTGCGTCTCCGCTTAGATAGAATTTTATAGCCATTTTATGGATCCGCTTTCTTTCAGCTTGACTTGCCCCAGTGGGCGTAGATCCATCTCGCAGATACTCTTTGATGGAATGGTACCAAGGGTGTTGGATGGGAAGCAGTTCATCCAATACTTCTCTAATGAAATTTTCATAAGTTGGTGCCTTCTGGCTTGTAAGTTTGATATTTGGAATGCCTCCCCTTTCAGATATATTGATCAAGGAGGCCAGGGTTGCTAGTGCATCCACGAAATCATGTATATTCCGAGGAATGTGGATGAAGGATATTTCTTCAAACTTCGTAGCCATCTTGATAACTTGTCGATGGTAAGGCATCAAATGCAATTCTTTGGTGTGATATGCCCTAATGGTTTGTTTGATGACCAGCTCAGAATCTCCAAAGATAGTTAACCGTTTGACACCCATGGATTGGGCCAGTTTCAACTGCATTATGCAGTCTTCATACTCAAATGTGTTGTTGGTGTTGACAAACTACAATTTAATAGTAATGGGATACTGTTCTCCCAAAATAGATACCAGAACTGCCCCTGCACCGGCACCTTCCATGTTTACAGCTCCATCAAAATATAATTTCCAGGATCAAACTGTATTCTCCTGATGGCTTTGATGAATTGTCATTACTCCATTATCCGGGGAATACGTTTCCAAGGGTTCGAAATTCCCTGATGGTGGTGCGGCCAATTGATTCGCAAGTCCTTGACCTTTGATGGAATTTTGAGTCACGTAGATGATGTCGAATTGTTGGAGCATCAACTGCCATTTGGACAGTCAGAAATTCAAATGGGTTTGTTGAAGACATATTTCAAAGGATCCATGCAGGATATGAGACGGGTTATGTGACCATGGAGTTAATGTTGTAATCTCATGGCAGCCCATGCTAATGAACAACAAGTATTTTCAATCAAAGTGTACTTTTGATCACCGCTGTTGAATCTTTTGCGGAGGTAATAGATAACTTTTTCCTTGCCTCTATCGTCTTTTTGTCCCAGTATGCAGCCCATGTCATTGTCATTGACTGATAGGTACATAAACATGGCAACATTGTCCCTTGGAGGTACCAAGACGAGAGCATTGACCAATTACTTTTTGATGGAAAGAAAGGCTTTTTGACACTCTTAATTCCAATTCATGGAGGAGTTTTTCCTTAACAGCTTGAAGATGGACGCACACGTTGCTATGAGTTATGAGATGAATCTGCTGATGAAATTGATTCTCCCCAGAAATCCCTGTATTTCCCTCTCTGTTCGGGGCATGAGCATCTTAGTGATGGCCTTAATTTTGGCAGGATCCAGTTCAATGCCACGGTGGCTTAAGAGAAATCCCAGTAACTTGCTTGACTTGACACCGAAGGCACACTTGGTCGGATTTAGCTTCAAATTATGTTTGCGTAATCGATTAAAATTCTTTTTGAGATGGCTTATAGGGTCTTTTTCCCTCGAGGATTTGTTAATGATGTCAACCACATAGACCTCTATTTCTTTGTGCATTAAATCATTGAAAAGAGCCATCATGGCTCGCTGATAGGTAGCACCGACATTGATAAGGCCGAATGATAAACGCCTATAATAGAAGGTTCCCCAGGGAGTGATGAAGGCTATTTTCTCACGGTCCTCTTCATCAACCATGATCTGATGGTACCCAGCGAAGCAGTCAACAAAAGAATACATGTCATACTGAGTCGTGTTGTCTATTAGTATGTGGATAAAAGGTACTGGGAAATTATCATGAGACAATCTTTGTTCAAATCTCTGTAATCCACACATACTCGTACCTTCCCTCCAAGCTTAGGCACATGAACGATGTTGGATAGCTACTCAAGGTAGGTTGATACCATGATGATGCCGGCTTTGTGATGCCCCTCAAATTCAGACTCTCATATCTCAAATTTGGTTCATCACGTGCTAACCCTAATATCATACAAAATCATCACAATGGAATAATATAATAAATTACACTGTTATAACATAATTATTCTCGTCCCAAGGTCTCACAACCGTTACTAATACATGACAACTTAAATTAAACATAGCTTAATATATCATAGTAAATAAGTTCTTCTACAACATAATAATAGTACATTCTTAGTAATATGAAACAAAACTACTCCAAAGTTTTCTCTTTACCCTTGTCCTTTCCAGAGGGTTCACCACGTTCTGCCTTAACCTAAAGTTTTAAGGAAGCAAGGACGTGCAACAATTTTTCCCAGCAAGTAATATCACAATAAGGAAAAATCATATATAGAGTTCAATCTTCAAGGGTATGACAGTGATTAATAATTCAATAATTATCAACGATTCACAATAAAGGTCGCTATGGACTGAAAGATAACAATAAGATTCAATGTTTATTCAATTCAAGATTTCAAAGCAATGAATATTGAACAGTCACTAAGGACTACGAACTTCTACTAGAATTAACATTAATAAACTGATAATCTAACAAAACGAGTACAACATGTGATCAGCCTCAAGTACCTTATTTCATGCATAACATTTAATCATACTCATTTGTGCACGTCGGTCTCCCGACAAATATATATTTCCCCTTCCAAAAGGGTTGTTCATCTCAGTTATTAATAATTCAGTCCGCACCAAGTTAATTTGGTTTGGATAGATTTCGTTCAAATACCAATATTCTAGCCGAATCGATGACTTAGACATTTTTCTTTTAAAGTATATAAATGAGCAATTGTCATCCGAAATCAAGGTTTGAAAACTGTAAGAAATGTCATTTCTAAACTACAAAGTATAAGTCATGAGATATGAATCACACTTTCAAGGATTTACTTGTAAGAGCAATAATAGCATAAGCTTGAATAATACTTCATAAAAATATGGTTAGGAACTTACGTCAACGATATAATGTTTAGATACTTGCACAATATTCAAAGTTTTGTAAGTTAGGAAACTTGCCTTTCATGTCGATTACCAACTTATAGCTTATTACCACTCCAATGAACTATAATATCCTATTCATGTACAAACACATTAGCTATACAAGTTCAACATGTACATCTACTATCTTAATTTGCTATAATACACAATTGTAATTCATCGATACTAAACATATATTGTTAGTCTTCTCTTAGTGGCATGATCTCATACGTATGTTATCACACAACACGAAAAATTAGTGTCTAATACACTATGACATTAAAGAACATAGTTTATTATCATCTTTTGACTTAAGGTTATAAACACTTATTCAACATAGGATTCATTCATTAACATGCCTATTAACACATGAATACTGCACTGGGCATGTATTACAGATTAAAGTAATAATATAGGCATGCATAAACCCTCAAATTTTTAACTGAAAATAGATTTCACTGCAGGGTGGTGCGGTCGCGCTGGATTTGAACTAAGGAGTGGCTCGGCCGCACTGTTCCTTGTTCACACCAGAATTGCTAAACTGAAGCTTGGCCAAACTTGCACACTCAAACACATTTAGGATGACACTTGCAGAATCATACATGTTATGATGTTCATCATTAAGTTTGGTCTCTTCTATATCTTGTCCTTTACATGATTCCTTATTAAATCCCACAAAATCAAGACTTTACGTGTTGATTTAACAAAATCTTTCATGTTTAGTCGTTATATTCATATAACAAGATCAATAAGTCTCAATTAAACATGCTTTCATTAGATTAGTCATGTATTTCAAGTTGTAAAGTTCTACTTCATTTGTGCTTGTTCTAAACCACACTTAACTAGTTTACGATGCATATGACTAGCTAGCATGCATGTCAATCATGTCTATATGCATATTCATATCTTAACATGATAGTCAAAATCTCAGAATACGTGCAAGGTTGTCATCAACCAAATTAGTTTCCCAAACTCTTAAGTTTCTTTAGGAACACATATAAACCAAGCTATGCAAACTATTATATGCAAGGAAACTTTAAACCACGCTTCATACTCATTTGTGCACATACTCAAGTCATGTACATAGGCTAGAAAAATTAGAACTTAAAGGCACAAGATTCATTATGCTTTGTTTTTCAAAACTTCAAGTTTTCCTTTAGAAAATCATTAAAACTAAGCTAGTAAAACTTATTATACACGAAGTAAGCTTATACCTTATGTTATACTCATGTATGTAAATATCTAGATTATTTACGCATGCTCACGAGATCAGAATGCAAGTAAGGTTGTTTGAAATCATGGTTTGTTTCCCAAACTTATAAGTGTTCTTTGAAAAACTCAAACTTAAAACAAGTTAAAATAACTTACTATGTCCAAAACAACATCTAACCATATGATAGGGTCATTTACATGCATAATCTAACTAACATAACATGCTCAGAATAAGACAAAATAACCAAAATCAGTATCCCTGATTAGCAAAGAAGCGCCACGGCATGATGCTATAGAAGTGTAAGCGGCCGCGCCACTCGAAAGGTAACAAAATTTTGCCTCTATCACAGAGCCTTAACACAATATTACCAACTTCTTTCTGCTGCAACTCAGACTAGCTCTAATGCTTCTAAATATGCATACAAACATGGATAACACAATGGCATGTTAATTCATGCTAATTGACAGAGAATTTAGTAAATTCAAAAAATTTGACAAAACTCAAAATTAAGAACAAAAACAGCATTTATACCTCTTGAAGCTTAAATGGATCCCTCAATGCACTAATTATACTCCCTCACTGCTCAACAGCTCTCACACTTATCAGACAATTTTTCTAGCAACTGAATTTGAGAAAAAGAGAGTTTTATATATAGAGAATTCATTACCCATACAAAACCATTGCCTAAGAAATAAAACCATGGGATGGAAGAAAAATTTGTTGGATTGAGAGAGTTTGGTGAAAAGAGATCACCAACTCACTCTGTGACGCCCCCAAATCCGGGTTACCTGACCTCCAAGTCTGGTGCTCACGATCCAACTTATAAATAACATCTAACTACCCATTCATTGATGAATAGCAATACACATCACATTAACATATATAGTTAATACATTGTCCCAGGTTATCTAACCACGACTTTACAAACATACCTCTTAGATATGCAAAAGGGTTTACAAATACAACATAATAAGTAATGTTTATTACAGCTAATCACGCAAAACACCTTTGCCCTTGATTCTTCTCTGCCCCTCTGGCTTCTTCGTTCCTAGCTGAAATATTTTATTTAGCAATGGTGAGCAACAAATTTGCCCCACAAGTTAAGATATACAATGAATGTATAAGAATCAGAACAACAGACTATCTATTTGGATAGAATGACACCAAAGTTCGGGGAACTTTGAAATAACTAAACAATTTATTCTTCTCTAACCAATCTTCTCGCAACCTATGCAACACAATAATGAAAGAATACAATGCTTTCAAAGTTTCTACGACATTCTATTGAATAACAATTTAGAAATATTCTCCAGAGTTTATATTGAATGATCTTAAATGGTCTTGAAATTCTATTCTCGAGTAATTATCAAAGATTTACTTTGATATACCTAAATAACAAGATGGAAATATTTTCCAGAATTTATGCTGAGTGATCACAAATGATCTAGAACTTCTCTTCTCGAGTAACTATCAAAGATTTACTTTGATATACCTAGGTGTATCAGTTAACCATAAAGATTAAATCATACCCCTATATTATGCATAATACTCAAAATGCGCGCAATAGCCGAATATACGACCAAAAGGTTTCCTTTTATATAAAATGGTTGTTCTTCTCAGTCTTACAAACAGAAGTTGCATTAACAACAAAATATAATGATTTCAATATCTAATCACTTCTCTTCTCTTCTCTTCTCAAACCTATCAAGTTTTCTTTTTCGATCTAGTTGAAACAATTGGCATCGATCTATCAATAATAATTAAATTCTCTTCTCTTCTCTTCTTGAACCTATCAAGTTCTAACAAATGTTCGTCTAACCAGAATAATTAGCTAAGACATATCTCAACACGATTCAACAATAGACAGGAATTATATGTACTATTAATAATAGCTTATGTGACATCCCCAAATCCGGGTACTTCAATTGCACAGAATTTGGTGCTCACTATCAAAATATTTACTTCTAACTACCCATAATAAATGATAAAACATTAAATAACTTTAATCAATAATCTTTCCCATTAAAGGGTTACATCATCTCATAAACAATCCCAGGTAATCTAACCTTAAATTAGTACATCAGTTTGCGGAATACATTATAAAATAAAACAAGTCTTATAACTTCATGCATTTAAATAAACTTTAACTAATTCTTCAACACTTGGACATATTGCCCTTTCCCTTGCTAGTAGATGGCTCATCACCTCTTGCGACTTTAGCTGCATTATTTAATTACAAGAGTGAGCAAACAATTGCTCACTAATATACAGATAGTATAATAACAACATCAGAGTGAACAACGAATACTGAACAATAAAGAACTTGTTCTACGAATCAAAATAGAAAACAAGTTTGAACTTTAATTATTTGAGGGTCTTAAGACCACGAACTATGTCTTCGGTATTTAGGTATTATTACCTCAACCTTAACAGTCATTTAGACAATACATACTCTTCTTAACGTACTTAGGGGGATCAGCCCTTTGTACCATGTATTGTGCACAAACATCTAAACGTCACACGTACAAAATCCCCTATGTTATGGTTGTTCGTCTCAGTTTGAATTTAGAATTTCCGCACTAAAGAAAGTTTAGGTTGGAACTAGCTTATCAGTGTTTCTAGAATTTTAGAACACTTATTCAATTTCCATCAATAAAGGTTTAATACAAGAGTGTATAACTGAACAAGGCTATCAAAGTCAAAGATCGGATATTAACAATATATAACTGAATAAACATGATACACATGCAGAGTACTATGCTCAAAAGAGTTAGAACAATCTTATTTGAATCGATGTATTAGAACAATATATGCTTTGTATAATAATTAGAAAAGTGAAACTTGCTCGATGTAACGAATTAGGTTACAAGAGCTTAATAAATCGTATATAAGAATAGAATCAATAATATTGCTCAATAGAATTTAGGAACTTGCATTCATTAATAAAAGAATGAAGTTAGAAAGCTTGCTCAATGTAAAGAGTTAAAGTTTAGAAACTAGCACAATTATGAAAGTAGAGTTAGAGAACTTGCCTTGTTTGTAAGCTACACAAATGTACTATAATCTTCAATTACCCAACATACATCATTAAAATCGCAACAACAATTAGTTGTATGAACATTAGCTTTAGGGGTTTAAACCATCATTTAGGTCATAACCCTATCCTAGCACCAAACCACGTTGGTTAACACCTTAACGATTCTGAAATCACACTATAAACCTTATCATTTATATTTAACTTTTGAAAACATCACATTTGGTTCATTATATAACTTATTCAAGTAATCACTTAAATTATTTTACACTGTATATAACAACACATGACAATATGTTATTGTAGTTTATATTGTGCCTTAACATTATTAACATGCATGCTAAACTAATATAAGTCCATTACACATGACCTGCAATTAAGCGAGACTTCTTGCTCAGGATTTGGCTACTCTGCACGCATCGCGCTTAAATATCATGGCATACGCGAGAATCACAGCGCACCATGATGCCTCAATTCCATTTTTTGCATAAGCTTGAAATCAAACTCTGCTTTGGCCAAAAATTCCAATTCTATAGAAAATCTCCCAACTTCAACATGTAACACTTTGTCATATTATAGTTATACATGCTAAACACCATTCTATATACAAAAACATTACATAAACATCATTTTGAAGAATCAAAACTATATTTTTCCCAAATTTCCTTATTTTTATACTTTTAACGAATTCGATCACCACGAATTCGTTTCTTAATCATTTCACACGATTCAAACTACGCCGCTTTCGTTTCTTAACATATTAACATAATCCAATAACAAATTATAGACTACAACACATATAAAGCATGGAATTTGTACTATCTAAAGCCATTTTCAAATATGAACACTATTAGTTATATATCCTACTTATAGTTCAATTTCACGTGTTTGATTGCTACCCCTTTTATATATACACGCCAATAACAGACTCTACAATACTATCACACACCCATAACCCATCTTACAATCAACACTTAACAAAAACCCAATTCCAGATAATGAAAATTACAAAACTGAGAGTTAGAATTAGAGGTAGATTATACCTTAAATCCTTGATCGAATGCTAGCACAAGATAGCGAATCTCTCCTTCTATTGGCAACTCACATAGATAACTCTCTCAATTTCTCACTCTCAATATTATGTAATTCCTTCTTCTCTGAACTAGCCATAGAAAAAAAAATTAAGACGCGTAACCCATATATCTCGACTCCCACGTTAAATCTAAGAAAAAACACAAAAGGCTCACAGCGTCGGTTATTAAGATTTAAAGGCCACAAGGCCATGTTTGGCTAACCAAAACTCCCAAACTAGATTATTATTATATTATTTATATTATATAATTTTACTTGTCACACATGCAACATATTAAATAGCTTATAATAATAATAAAAAAAATCTTATTATCATTATACTTATACACACATCACTTTATTTAATTTATTTATTTTCTTTAAATTAAACAATACATTTAATTTAATTATTTTCTTAAATATTAAGAAATTGATTTAATTTAATTATTTTCTTAAATTAAATCCTTCAAATAAAATTATCATTATTCAAGTCAATTAATTAATTTAGTTAATAAATTAATTCATCACAATCTATCAATTATTTATTTTCTCAATAAATAAATTATTTAAAATATTTATTTAATTCCATAAATATTTAAATTAAATTACAAATTTCTCGATCGTTACATCTTCTACGAATATAAGTATCCAACAACAGTTATTCTCAGAATTCATTAATTCAATTTGAATTAATAAACATGCACTAACTGTGAATACTCAACAATAAATTCTTGGATGTGGTCTAATCTACAATAATTAACCACCATAGTATTTAAACAGATATAACTCAAGGTTGAGTTAGGAAACTTGCCTGATTCGTTGACTACTGCTACGTAATTTAAGTTAACTTCTTTTGTAAGACCTATCATTAATAAGATTGGTCTTTCAATCTTCATATCATACTTTGTATCATAATCCAAATACTTTATCAATCAATTATCTAACACTTAATCACATTATTAAATATTAGATAACACCTTACAACATTAGCATTATTATCATCCTTTGATAATTCTTTAATCATTATATCATATACATTATGATTTAACACTTAATTTTTCATTTCATAAGTTATTCTTTAACATCTAATAAATCAAATACTAATCCAGCAACCTGGATTCTAAATCCAGCAACCAAAGTGCCAATCCAGTAGACTGGATTCCAAATCCAGTATCTAGATAGCCAATCCAGCAAACCAAACTGCAATCCAGTAAATTGGATTCTGAATCTAGCAACAAGATTGCAATCCAGCAAGCTGGATTCAACATATTTTCAATTCAGTAAACTTCTTTTCAATCCAGCAAGCTGGATTCATCATATTTCTCAATCCAGCAAACTAGATTCATTATCCTTCAATCCAGCAAGCTGGATTCCATATCCTTTTCACGAAAACACAAAATCAACTTATTATTTTTATATCCTTTTTCCAAACATATATACATATATTTCATACACAAAAAGTATTTTTCCATAATTTTCCAACTTCCTTTAGTATTTTCCAAAAAATCATTTTTAGTTCGTAGCTTAAGAAATTAGCCCTATCATGCTCAACTCCAGAAATTCCCATCTCTTGACACAATCGTACACGTGTTAACGTGAGCCTCCGTTTTAAATTTTGTGGCTATCGGAGTTATAGAACTCCGATTATAGCCGTTTTCGTCGGAATATCAAAAAAATTGAAATGGTCATAACTTGAGAATTTTAAGCTGAAATGAGCTCATTTTTGGACAGGAGATACTTAATACCATATTTTTTCATGTCCCCAAAGTCCGGAACTTTTCTCACAAATTCATTGGCCGA
The DNA here is from genome assembly GCA_020205605.1 of Panax ginseng. NCBI lineage: Eukaryota > Viridiplantae > Streptophyta > Magnoliopsida > Apiales > Araliaceae > Panax > Panax ginseng. The sequence goes on from CM035138.1 coordinate 66,753,803, forward strand.
AATAGCACTTGCAAAAGCTTGGGTAGTAGCTATTTTAGAAAAACAAGATTTTCGTACTTTGCTAAAAATAATGCATATGGAAATCTATAACTCTTTTTTCAGTGATTCCACTTAGAGATGTTAGAAACCTTATCATAGTATCCTCCCAAATATTTCCAAAATTTTTGAATGTCAAAAAATGACAAAACTGCCCCTACCTTTGACAGTCCAAAACAGTCTGTCTTTCCTTAAAAGACACAAAACTAGTTTTGCTAAATCAGTCACTACGGACTGTGTACTAAACATTTTTGAGTGCTACCACTTGGCTTTAATAGATAACTTACATATCTAACACCTCTCTTTGATGGATCACAAAAATAAGGTGTAGATAAAAAATGGTAGAAATCTAAAGTACATACAAATTTTATGGCTTATAAACTAGAAAAATCACTTTTCTTTATTTTTGATTTCCAAACAAAACAACACCCAATATGGGTATATCTAAACATGAAACACTTATTAACAAGTATATTCATGGTTTTTAAGTTTACAAACATAGTTTCAAGATTTGATTTACAATAATTAAAAATTACATAAACAAAAGGGGTTTATACCTTTGCCTGACTTTCTTTCTCCTTCAAAAATATGAGATGGATTTTGGGTGTATGAAGATCAAAGTTTTCTCTTCTCCTTCTCCTCTTGGAGCTTCCGAATGATAGATCTCTCTCTCTCTCTCTCTCTCTCTCTTTCTTTCTTAGTTCATTTAGTTTATGCTAGATAATAAAATGAAAAGAACAAGATAAGACTTAGTCGTTTTCTTGTTTATTGGAAAAGTTAGTATAGATATATTTGGTATATCTATCCTTAATCTACCAACATCTCTAGCTCTTCTCTCTCCCACTCAATTACCAAGTGGTTGCCTGCAAGCTTAGTTAAAGTGTTGGTGAAATAAAGAAATGACACATGGGAGGAGTTGTTCACCAACTAAAGTAAGCAATCATCATATTCATCCCCCTTTTTATTCCTTCTCTAATGCCCAGCCACTTAGCCTTATTATTCTCCTAATTTTGCATTCTTTTTATCTCTTAATTATTATACAAAAGGTCCAAAATACCCCCTATCAATTGGGCTAAAAGTTGGGCCACTCATTTAATTCTTCTGGGCTTTCAAATTTAATTTCTTGGGCCAAAACAAATAACATCTTCCAACACTTCTAATATTATCATTCCCTAATTATATAATTAGGGTTTTCATTTCCTCAATTATAACATAAATCCTTACTCATGCACATTTATTTCCTTAACCAAATTAGACTTGCTATTGTGACACCCCCAAATCCAGGTACTTTATTCCCACAAGATTCGATGTGCGCTTGATAAAACATTCATATATACTACCCAGATATAATAAAATTAAATCATAAATCTTCCTTTTAAAAAGGGTTACATTATTAATCAAAAAGTCTACCCAGGTTGTCTAACCTTAAAACATCAATCAAGTGCGAAAATAAAATAATTATATAACATAATTAAGTATAAAGTCTATCATCATGACAATAAATGAAATTACAAGTCTTCGTCACTTGTACATTTTTCCTTTTCCTTTTCCTTTGTTTGTAGTAGGTTCATCGATCTTCTCAATCTTCGCTGCAATAATTATATTTATGCAAGAGTGAGCAAAACAAATTCTCACTAGATCTAGCAATGAATCAACAAAAGAATAGTAATTGCCAATGAATAGGCTAATCAAACTGAATACTCTATCAATGATAACCAAAAACTGGGATCAAAATAGGAAATATATCTGAGGGTCATAAGACCACGAACTATGTCTACAGTTACAAGTAATACCTTGGTTTTCCGTGCCAGTATTACCTTGGTTTTCGGCGCGCCCGCGCGTGACCCCAGTACCAGTTTTGCAGAACCGAGTTTCTACTCTATTCTAAGCCAACTAACATGAATTTCATCCACACAACAGTAGAATTAACATATACAATTGGTATAAAACTAACACAAACATGTTTCCTCACATATTCATCAACTTAGAACAATTAAACAACAATTTCAACTAATTTAATTCCTTAAATTTCATGTTTTTATACAAAAACTCCATTTTGACATTCTTCATAGAAATCATCACTGTGATCACAATTCTTGTCCAAATTACTTCGTTCAAACTACGTTCTCTTCGATTCTTAATGGACTAGCATAATCAAGACTCAATTTACATATTAACATACAAATTAACCACTAACTTTTGTACTTTCATAGCCATATGAAAAATATTCACTGTAAATACTTTTCTTCATTTTTAAACCATAATTAACATAACATTTCATGTCTAAACACTAGTTCTAACATCACAAATACATACAATCACCATAATTTAGTTGTATAACAATAATTCAAAAAAAATGGAATTCACAAAATATAAAAATTTTGCCATGAAACATATATATATATATATATATATATATATATATATATATATAATATTAAAGTTATGTAAAAATACCTTTTTATGCTTGAACAATCCTTGCTAACACAACAGAATTTTGCTTGAAAATCTCAAGAATTCTCTCTCAACTCCCTCTCAATTCTCTGCAACTTTCTTCCTCAATGTAGCAAATAACAAAACTGATAACCTAAGTATACGTAAAATAAAAGAAACCGATATGGCCTTAATACGCATACTAAATATATCCGTTATAATATAATAAACATATAGATTATAAATATATTTTATTTATTGTATTTATTTTAATTATTATAATAAAATTCAAAAATTCAAAAATCCAAAAGCCATAAGGCTTTGTTTGGCAAAAACTCTTTAAAATTTAAAGACTTAATATCCTTAAGCCTTGTTTGGCAAAACTAATTTAAACTCTTTTAATTTTAATAAACAATTTAGTTTATAATTTATAATCACATATTATTTATTTGGATTTCCATATCCAACATTAATCAAATAAATTAATTACACATACTATATTTTAAATAATTTTCCACTTAAACAATTATCACCAAAATTATAATCTCATTATAATTTTAGTTAATAATTTAGCATACCATTTTAAATTACTAAATTAAAACAACAGTATAACATCTCATGTTATCTTACAGCTCTTTAAATTATCAGTACTATTAATAATAGCTTCTACGGATGTAAGTATCCAACAACAGTTATTCTCAAAATTCACTAATTCAATTTGAATTAATAAACATGCACTAACAGCGAATAATCAACAATAAATTCTTGGACGTGGTCTAATCAACAATAATTAACTATTATAGAATTTAAACAGATATAACTCAAGGTTGAGTTAGGAAACTTCCTTGATTCGTTGACTATTGCTACGCAATTTAAGTTAACTTCTTTTGTAAGACATATCATTAATAAGATTGGTCTTTCAATCAGCATATCATACTTTGTATCATAATACAACTACTTTATCAATCAATTATCTAACACTTAATCACATAATTAAATATTAGATAACACATTACAACATTAGCATTATTATCATCCTTTGATAATTCCTTAATCACTATATCATATACATTATGATTTAACAATTACTTTTTTATTTCATAAGTTATTCTTTAACATCTAATAAATCAAATAATAATCCAGCAACCTGGATTCTAAATCCAACAACTAAAGTGCCAATTCAGCAGACTGGATTCCAAATCCAGTATCTAAATAGCCAATCCAGCAAACCAAACTGCAATCTAGTAAACTGGATTCCGAATCCAGCAACTAGATTACAATCCAGCAAGCTGAATTCAACATATTTTCAATTCAATAAACTTCTTTTCAATCCAGCAAGCTGGATTCTTTAGATTTCTCAATCCAGCAAACTTGATTCATTATCCTTCAATCCAGCAAGCTGGATTCCATATCCTTTTCACGAAAACACAAACTCAACTTATTATTTTTATATTCTTTGTCCAAACATATATACATATATTTCATGCACAAAAAGTATTTTTCTATAATTTTGCAACTTCCTTTAGTATTTTCCAAAAAATCATTTTTAGTTCGTATCTTAAGAAATTATCCCTATCATACTCAACTCCAGAAATTCTCATCTCTTGACACAATTTTATACGTGTTCACTTGAGCCTCCATTTTAAATTTCGTGGCCATCGGAGTTAGAACTCCGATTTTAACCGTTTTCGTCAAAAAATCACAAAAATTGAAATTGTCATAACGTTGTCATTTTAAGTCGGAATGAGCTCATTTTTGGACATGACGTACTTAATACCATAAATTTTTTTTTCCCAAAAGGCTGGAACGTTTCTCACAAATTCAGTGGCCGAAACAGCCCTTGCAAAATCTTTGGCTGTAGCTATTTTAGAAAAACAAGATTTTCGTACTTTGCTAAAAATAATCCATACGGAAATATACAACTGCTTTTTCAGGGATTCCACTTGGAGATTTTATAAAACTTATCATAGTATGCTCCCAAATATTTCCAAAATTTTTGAATGTCAAATAAAGGACGAAATTGCCCCTACCTTTGACTGTCCAAAACTGTCTATTTTTCCTTAAAAGACACAAAACTGTTTTTCCTAAATCAGTCACTACGGACTGTGTACTCAATATTTTTTAGTCCTACCACTTGGGTTTAATAGATAACTTTCATATCTAACACCTCTCTTCGACGGATCGCAAAAAGAAGGTGTAGATCAAAAACGGTGGAAATCCAAATTACATAAAATTTTATGGCTTATAAACTAGAAAAATCACTTTTCTTTATTTTTAATTTCCAACCAAAACAACACCCAATATGTGTATATCTAAACATGAAACACTTATTAATAAGTATATTCATGGTTTTTATGTTTAGAAACATAGTTTCAAGATTTGATTTACAATAATAAAAAATTACATAAACAAAAGAGGTTTATACATTTGCTTGATTTTCTTTCTCCTTGAAAAATATGAGATGGATTTTGGGTGTATGAAGATCAAAGTTTTCTCTTCTCCTTCTCCTCTTGGAGCTTCCGAATGATAGATCTCTCTCTCACTCTCTCTCTTTCTTTCTTTCTTAGTTCATTTAGTTTATGCTAGATAATAAAATTAAAAGAACAAGACAAGACTTAGATTTTTTCTTGTTTGTTGGAAAAGTAAGTATAGATATATTTGGTATAACTATCCCTAATCTACCAACATCTCTAGCTCTTCTCTCTCCCACTCAATTACCAAGTTGTTTCTTTCAAGCTTAGTTAAAGTGTTGGTGAAATAAAGAAATGACACATGGGAGGAGTTGTTCACCAACTAAAGTAAGCAATCATCATATTCATCCAACTCCTTATTCCTTCTCTAATGCCTGGCCACTTGGCCTTATCATTCTCCCAATTTTACTTTCTTTTTATCTCTTAATTAGTATACAAAAGGTCCAAAATAACCCCTCTTAATTGGGCTAAAAGTTAGGGCACACATTTAATTCTTTTGGGCTTTCAAATTTAGTTTCTTGGGCCAAAACAAATAATTTCTTCCAACATTCTAATATTACCATTCCCTAATTATTTAATTAGAGTTTTCATTTCCTCAATTATAACATAAATCATTACTTATACACATTTATGTCATTAACCCAATTAGACTTGCTATTGTGATACCCCCAAATTCAGGTACTTCATTCCCACAAGATTCGGTGTTCACTTGATAAAACATTCATATATACTAGCCAAATATAATAAAATTAAATCATAAATCCTCCCTTTAAAAAGGGTTACATCATTAATCAAAAAGTCTCCCCAGGTTGTCTAACCTTAAAACATCAATCAAGTGTAGAAATAAAATAATTACATAACATCATTAAGTATAAAGTCTATCATCATGACAATAAATGAAATTACAAGTCTTCGTCACTTGTATATTTTTCCTTTTCCTTTGTTTGTAGTAGGTTCATCGACCTTCTCAACCTTCGCTACAATAATTATATTTATGCAAGACTGATCAAAATAAATGCTCACTAGATATAGCAATGAATCAACAAAAGAATAGTAATTGCCAATGAATAGGCTCATCAAACTGAATACTCTATCAATGATAACCAAAAACTGGTATCAAAACAGGAAATATATCTGAGGGTCATAAGACCACGAACTATATCCATGGTTACGAGTAATCTTTTAACTTTAACCTAAACAGTTATACTGTAGGGACTTCACATACTTAGGGGGATCAACCCTTCGTACCATGTATTGTGAACAAACATCTAAACGCATTGTGTATCCCCTATAATAGAGTTGTTCTTCTCAGTTTTAGAGTACAAGTCTGCACCAAAAAAAATTTGGTTTGGATAAGCTTCAAGAGTAATTTAGAGTTTAACGATCATCAACTAGAGGACTAGTCGAATCAATAAGGTTTGATAACACAATAGTTGATCAATAATAACATAATATGGAACAATGAATAATCATAAGCGAACTAACTATATATTAAACTCATGCTTAGAAACAACTACAAAACATAAGTATTGAATAACAATAAACCTTGCTTGAATAATATTAAGCTAAGGCTATGATCTTATTAAACAAGATATAGAATTATTGAATATATATTAAATAATAGCAAGTTGAAAGTAAAACTTGCTCCATATAAGAATAACTTGTGCCAAGTAATTGAAATAAGAAAATTCGACATTAGGAATTGGAATTCAAGAAATTGCATTCACAATACAAGAATGACATTAAAGAAACTTGTCTAACAACAAACAAGTTAGAGTAAATCAATAACTATTGGAATTCAAAACTTGTTCGAATAAAGTTAAAATTATAGCTTGCTCAAATAATGATTAGGAATACAAGAATTTGCTTAATTAAAGTTTAGAGTAAGAAATTTGCTCAATGTAAAAGATAAGGTTTAGAAACTTGTCTCATGCGTAAGTTATAATATTAAAACTAACGTTCACCTATACATAGTATTAGAATCACAATATCTATTAGATATACTAACATTCACTTATCAAATTAACACTCGTGCGTGACCCCAATACCTTGGTTTTAAGTGCATGGCCTTTTCTAGCTTCAAGCGATCAAGGCGCCTCGCATTGACCTCAATACCAGTTTTTGCGAGGCCCGAGTTTCTACTCATTTAACTTGTTTATACGCAAATAGAGTTAAGTTAATGTTTGAGCACTATGTTGGTCACTTAATATGGGACACGACTTTAAATTTTAGCAACTTAGTTTGTTTTCTTGGAATTCCAAAATGTGATTTTAATGTGTTAATGTTATTACATAATGGAAAGTTAGGGATTATTTAGGTACCCACGTCATATAATCCATGTACATTAGTCTAGTCCAATTAATATTTATAACATATATATACTCTATTTAGTTGGTCACTAATAATTTAATATCTCCTTAAAACTTTATTATTCCAATTAGACTCGCTTATTGAAATAATTTGTAAATCTTTGATATAATGCATCTTTAATGTACCCGCACATACTTGTTGTCACATAAGTATTATTTATGTAACTTATAATTCATTCCATTTTACTATATAGTTTTATATATTATATAGTCACATTAAAGTGTCACACTACACTTTCTTTTTAATGTAGGTACTATACATTATCACATATCTTGCACACATCAATTAAATGGATAAATATACTCTATTTATGTAAATTACTTTACTCATTAGTATAATATTATTCATAATAACAATTTATTAATAATATAATATTAATTAATTAATTATTCACTTCATAATTTATTAATTCCTTAATTAAATTAAACCACTTAAATTTCCATTCTCATGCCACACAAGGATTTTCACAAATCTCATCACAAAATCCACATTTTTCTCAATTCTTATAAATTCAATTTGAATTAATTGAATTACGCATTTCACGACACATCAATATTTATATTCAAATAAATATTCACATTCTTATTAATATTATTATTAATATTTATTCGTAAAATTCACAGTTCTTACAGGCTTTGAATTGTTTAATAATTTCTTCTTTGAATTTCCAACTCCACTCAGGTTTCAATCACATGAGCTTTTGTTTGACTGGCTTGAATCCTTCTTTGATGGGCAGAAGATGAATTAAAATATTAGTAGACAAACCGATCATGTCCTCATATGGCCATGCAAACACATCTTGCAACTGGGTCAGTAGAGCAACCAGGTCTTTCCTTTGGCTTTGGGTAAGGTTCATGCCAATCTAGATTTCTTTAGCGTTTTTTGAGGTTCTGATATTGACAGAGGTGGTTTGATCAATGTTTGGTTTGGGTTTATCTTCGATCCATTCTTTGATCTCCTCAGGCACCTCATAGTCATTTTTCTCTTCTTGCTCAATCCCCATCAAGTCAAAGTCCAACTCTACATTAAAGTTGTAGTCATTGGGGAGATTTGGCATTCCATCAGTAAGGCTAGACAAACCAAACTCTGGAGTCCTAAAACAAAATGCTTTCACTGAATATATGAGAATGTTTGATCATACAAAGTGTTAGCAAAAGCATAACAAAAGTAACTGCAAGTAATGTGTAACAAAAGTAAGCAGTTAATAATATCTACATAATAGGGCAGATGGATTTTCTGCCCTTTTTACCCTTTTCGACAAATCTAAGGAGTGCTTCTCCGATTGCCTAGGGTCAAGTCATGGTGGACAGCTGTGATGAAGCGGTGGTTGTCATCCTCCTCTTTGATAATGACCATGACTGAGTTCATATTAGGGTTTATTTTTTCTTTTGACAGGTTCTCCTTAGCGCTATTGATGCGAGGGGTCAGGATCTGATCTTCTGAGAAGTCATCATCTGGGATATCCTCGTTCATGCCATCAGTATGCACTAAAAAGTACATCTTTGATAACTGGCTTTTCACTTCTTGTTTGAGTCTCTGATCATTTTCCTTGACTTCTGGGTCTGGAATTAAGACTTCTTTCCCACTAGCCGGCTTGGTCCTAGGAATCATCATACCCACCACAGAAAGATGAATTTTCCTCCAAATCTTTATAATTCGTGGGTTTGTAAGATTAGGTGGCAGAATTAAAGAGGAAGGAACCGATGGATGCTTGTGCGGGTTCCGATGATTTGATCAAGAGGAATGGCGTAATCCAGCTTTCCCAGTTTAACTGGGAATTTGAATTGGACTTTTGATTCCTTGATGATTTTTCCCTAACCCTTGGCCAGGATGGAAACCCAAGGATATCATTACTTGACTAGTCGACATTACTTCGGTGGAAACTCTGGGCTTTAGAGTTGGGGCCCCGATAGGTTGATAGTGAGTGTTGCTCACCTCGAGGGCTTAAAAACTAAAAGGCTCGACTCCTTCAGTTAGACTAATTAGAGGCATAACACAATGGATATGGATAAGATATTCTGGTTTAACATTGACAGTGGCCAGATTACCATTAATAATGTATTTGACCTGTTGATGAAGAGTAGATGGAATGACTTCTGCCATATGGATGCATGGCCTTCCCAACAGCAAATTATATCACGTGGTGATGTTGAGAACTTGAAAGGATATGTAAAAGGTATGTTGACTGATCTCCATTGGCAATTCAATTTCTCCTACAACATTTCGTCGAGACCCATCGAAAGCTCTTATGACTATATGGCTGCTTCGGATCCGGTTGGGATTGATCTTTATTCTCGGCAAAGTGGTATATGGGCAAATATTCAAGGAAGATCCTCCATCTATTAATACACCTCTGACCACATCTCCTGAAGACATCATGGCTATGTGCAATGGCTTGCAATGTCCTGTCCCTTTGGGTGGTATGTCATCATCAGTAAGAGATATCACATTACGGTTGAAAATGTGATATACCAAATGATTAAACTTTTCAGTGTCCACTATCTTTGGCAGGTGAGCTTCTTCCACTACTTTCATTAAGACATTGTGATGATCTTCAGAAGAGAATACCAAGTCCAAAATGGATATCTATTGAGGTGCTTCTTTCAAGCTTTGCACCACCTTGGTTTCATTATGCCCCATCTAGCGGAGGAATTCTTCAATTTTCTCCTCGGGCATTCTCCCCTTGGATTTGATGACTGGCTTCATTACTCTCTAAGGTAGATACATCGGGATTTCTTTTGATACCGCATCAGTTTAATTTAAAGTTGATCCCTTAACCTCTCCATAATTCTATGGGACTTTTTTTAGGATAATGATAGGATACTGCGGCCTGAATGGAAATACCAATGGTTTTGGTGCAGCCACCTTCAAAGAGTTTTTCACTCCATTGAGCTTGATTCCTTGGATTATAAGAGGTGTTGCAGATAAGTCTCTTTCAGAGGATATAACTGCTATAACTTTCCTCCATCTATGTGTTCCTGGAGGAAATATTTTCCCTTCCTCAGGCAATGCGGTATCATTATCTGTCATTTGCAGGTCATCGTTGTCAATCATATTTTGGATTAGATGACGAAGTTCCCATCATCTTTCAGTGTTATGACCATGAGTATTGGAGTGGTATTGACAGACCCCGGTAGTATCAAATCTCTTTGAACGTGGATTGATTTGGGGTAGCAGTGATGTGATCTTCCCTTCATTGATCAACATCTGCAAGATTTCTTCCATTGGTTGACCCAAAGGGGTGAACTCCCTTTAGTTTGCATAATCCCGACGATCCTGGGATCTTGCTTTTCTTGTAAGTTTTTCTTCCAAGGTTTCATTCTCTTGGGCTTGTTGTTAATTCTTTTGAATAAAGGAGAGGAGACTTGTATGCTCCTGACCGAGCAGCTGTCGTGTTACTTGGTGCTGATGTATCACCAGTTCTGCCAGTTGATTAACCCGTTCATTGATATACTTCATTTCTCATTCCATCATAAACAAAAATTCTGAATAATCCCACTTATCGGAATTATCTTTGCTGGTTTAGAGAGAGCCACCCACATATCTGAGGTAATTAGAACTTTCTCCACTCCCTCTATTGATCATGTTGACATTCTCTTCCTTGTGTTAATGGAGAGGGTTATCTTGCACATGTGGATATCCTGGCTTTGTTACCACAATCTCACCACTATCTATCAGATCCTGAATTTTGTGTTTGAGGGACCAGTAATCTTGGGTGTCATGCCCCAGAGCTCCAGAATGATAAGCACATTTCTTGCTTGTATTAAAATTCTTTCCATTTAGATTGGCAAATGGAAGGAGCTAGACAATTTTCTTCTGTGATGTCAGAAGCTTGAGTATATTTTCCAATGAGTCCCCTAAGGGTGTTAACACTCTTGGACATCTGACCTCTCCAACTTTTTACAATGGAGGGTTTAAGGATTATACTTGAAAAGGAGAACAATTTTTCCTTTGAAGGGACAAGTTTTGATTGACGCTCTAAGTTTGTCCTTACAGCACCAATGATACATCTTCTTCTTTCTTTTTATGAACCGTACGGGGGTTATTCCCATAATTTCCAACTTGAATGTGCTCGGCCCTAGCTTCTAAAGCAGTGAGGTCTTTAATCTTCCTAGATTTAACCCCATCTCAGTCATTTCTCCGTGTTTGATCATTTATGAGAATAGTTTTCTTATGCCTGCTTGGACCCTCTCATAAAATGAAGCTTCTTGTATGTCAATGAAGGTCATTACCATCTCAGTTTCTGACTTTGGTGATTTGATATCTATCTGGAGCCATTTGTGTTTGAAAATTTTATTGGTTCAGAAAAGCATGGGCTAGTTCTTCCCAACTATGGATTTTGGAATTTGTCCAACCTGGCATACCATGCTTTGGCTTCTCTAGTTAAACTCTTTTGAAATTACTGTATTCTCAGTTTTTCATCATCGGTATAGGATCTGAGTTCTCCAATGAACACTTTTAAATGAGTGTAAAGATCTCCCAATCCGTCATATTTTTCAAAATCAGGAGTTTTAAACTTGTCTGGATAATGAACCCCAGGAAATATGCAAAGGTATGAGTAAGTAACGCTTCCATGCGCTCCAGTCCCTTTGATTGACCAGATGGTTTCTTCCATGTGTTGGACTTTCTTCCAAATATCATCAGTTTCTTTATCTTCTTTGAGATGGGTGATTTCAGGGGTTTTGTTGGATTTTTTAGTTTGAGGCTCATGTATCATTACCCTAGATTCCTCCTTTTGCAGAGGATTCTGTTTGATTGGGTATTTGTTGACCTTGAGTTTGTTTGTTTTGTTCTTTCAGAAAGACAACCAATTTTGTTATCTGATTTCTTAGTCCCTTGAACTACTCTCAGAAATCAGGAATAGGTTCAGGTTGGGCACTTGTAGCCATGTCTGAATGTGGGCCTAGTGCCTTTTTAGACTTTGAATGGGTAACGAGACAAATTGTTTCCCTACATGCTATGCAATGTGTCTATTTTAGGAGTTTTTTAATGTTCTCCTGCAAAACAGATGTCAGTTATTTTGATGACAGGTTTTGATAGGGAAAGGAATTCATATTTACATCTTCCTTTATATTTTACATGGATTTGGGATTTACATGGAATGGAATTTACATGGAATTGAAAGGGAAAGGCATGACGAGACTTCCCTTCCCGTTTGGTTTATTAGAGGCTGACCTATCTTTGGCTACTCTCGTGGCTTTTCGGCATGAAGGTTCCCATATCATCGCAATTTATTAGATGGGAAGTTAATCCGATCTTTCAATTGGAGCGGATCTGGGTGGTGCTTTTCCTGAGCCTCGCGGGATTAGTCTCCCTTGAGTCTAGTAATCAAACACCGACGGGTTTGCCTCCTGGTGGAGGAATCACACAACATACATTCACATACATCGTGTCACACTATATGAAATGAGGACATTGTACGAAGCTCTAATACCACATGCAGATATTGTGCGAGGCACTAAAGTACGGTAAATAAAGCATTCATTCACATCCATTCAATGTAAATGTAGCATTCACACACAAGTAGTTAAGAACGGTTTTTGAAAAGTTGAAAATCGACTTAAGCCCTCTACTGTCCCCAGCAGAGTCGCCAACTTTCGAAGTTGGGAAAAATTTACTCTTTTCTTTTCTTACCCTTTATGTTCTCTATTTTGTTGGGTTTTGTTTGAAAAGGTGAGTTTGAAAAGAGTTCGACATAAAAATGTCGACGATTTAAAAATCAGAGTCGCCAGTTGGTAGATTTGAAATGGTTGTACCAACACAACCGAATTTGAAAAAGTTTACACAAAGGCCAAATGGTTGGACTTTGTTTAACCGGCCTTGGAAACCGAGATTCATAGATTTCGAGGGCTTGATTAAGCGGGGGGAAGGTATTATGCACCCTCCGACTTCCGTGAAAACACAGTTACCGCAACTTTTCAATTCCATATTTAATCTGAATGTGTGTGTGTGTGTTTTTAGGCGTATATGAAATTATTTAAAAGTAGTGCTACGCCTCGTTTGCACATATATACGAAGGGTTTTATTTGTATAAAAGTTCAATTTTAAGCAAGATATATCAATGATGTTTTAAAAATAGGTTTTCAAAACCCTTATGCTCAATAGTAATTGAGGTTCCCATATCATCGCAATTTACTAGATTGGAAGTTAATCCGATCTTTCAATTGGAGCGGATCTCGATGGTACTTTTCCTGAGCCTCGGGGGATTAGTCTCCGTTGAGTCCAGTAATCAAACACCGACGGGTTTGCCTCCTGGTGGAGGAATCACACAACATACATTCACATACATCGTGTCACACTATATGAAATGAGGACATTGTGCGAAGCTCTAATACCACATGCAGATATTGTGCGAGGCACTAAAGTACGGTAAATAAAGCATTTATTCACATCCATTCAATGTAAATGTAGCATTCACACACAAGTAGTTAAGACCGGTTTTTGAAAAGTTGAAAATCGACTTAAGCCCTCTACTGTCCCCAGCAGAGTCGCCAGCATTCGAAGTTGGGAAAAATTTACTCTTTTCTTTTCTTACCCTTTATGTTCTCTATTTTGTTGGGTTTTGTTTGAAAAGGTGAGTTTGAAAAGAGTCCGACATAAAAATGTCGATTTATTTAAAATCAAGAGTCGCCATTGGTAGATTTGAAATGGTTGTACCAACACAAATCGAATTTGAAAAGTTTAAACAAAGGCCAAATGGTTGGACTTTGTTTAATCGGCCTTGGAAACCGAGATTCATAGATTTCGAGGGCTTGATTAAGCGGGGAGGTATTATGCACCTCTCGACTCCGCAAGTGAAACACAGATTACTGCAACTTTTCAATTCCATATTTAATGAATTTGTGTGTGTGTGTGTTTTTAGGCGTATATGAAATTATTTAAAAGTAGTGCTACGCCTCGTTTGCACATATATACGAAGGGTTTTATTTGTATAAAAGTTCAATTTTAAGCAAGATATATCAATGATGTTTTAAAAATAGGTTTTCAAAACCCTTATGCTCAATAGTAATTGAGGTTCCCATATCATCGCAATTTACTAGATGGGAAGTTAATCCGATCTTTCAATTGGAGCGGATCTCGGTGGTGCTTTTCCTGAGCCTCAGGGGATTAGTCTCCGTTGAGTCCAGTAATCAAACACCGACGGGTTTGCCTCTTGGTGGAGGAATCACACAACATACATTCACATACACCGTGTCTCACTATATGAAATGAGGACATTGTGCAAAGCTCTAATACTTCCATTTTATGTCGTATTCAGCTTCGTTTTATTTTATTTTCGAGATGCGAAACATCTTTGAGAAAAAAAGATACTGTAAGAACCCGAATTTTCAGAAAAATATTAAAATAAGAATTTATAGAATAAAATTCTTGAGTGTGAAATGGGTTCGAATAAAAACATTTATGTGATACGAGGTATGTAGGAATGTGTTACATAGGGTAATATGAACTATGTAATATGTGATTTTGTGAATTATAAATATATTATTATTATATATTGTTATTGATCGCAGAGATAATTCAGTTGAGATAAAAGAAGTGGATAAAACTTCCTATCGATATTAAATAGTTTATAGGATTATTTTATCATAGTAAGTGGATGACATTAATGTATAATTGTCATTTCCTTGTGTATGCGTACAAATAACTGGTATGATTATAATATAAGTTATTGATAGTACGTAAGTTATCTGCGAATGAGTTTGGATAGTGAAACATAAGTTAGTTGAGAGAATTAACTAATAAGAATAAATATTGCTTAATTGATAGTTGAGAGTTATGTTATGGAATAATATAATGTGTATGTTAAACCTTAAATAACTATGGTAATATAGTACAAGGTTTAATTTACTTAAGTAAATGAATGAATTAATATGTGTGTTGAATATGTGATACTTTATATATGTTACTCAGAATGGTAATATTTGAGAAGTCTAATGTTCGAATAACATTAAATATATATACGTTATTAAAGGGAGAAATAAATCATTATATCTTTAAATGGATATTTAATATTTGAAGAAATTATTTTGGGAATAATGTATAGAGGAGAGAGAAATAATAATTATATATTTCTAATAGAGGATATTAAAATAATTTCTAATATTGAGTTATTTTAATAAAAGGAGGAAATGTTATTTTGAATAATAATATTACCTTATATATTTTTGTATGAGGTATGATTAATAATATATTAAATATATTAAAATGTATTTGCTATATGTAAATAAATTGATGGAAACAATTTATTATAATAGAAAATAAACTTATTATCTATTTTCTATATATAATATATGTAAATGTGTAAATATATATAGTTAATTGATATTATATTAAGAATAATATCTTGAGACAATAAGCAAATTAATTTTAATTATAAATGTCCTTATTCTAGGAGAAAACATAATAATTATGTTATGACAAAATACATAATTTCTAATGTATTTTCAAGGGAGTTAATTAATGATAGAAAACTAAGTTATTTTAATATATTAAATAACTTAAGTTATTATTTTATCGTGGATACTATCATTTAAATAACTAATGGAGTATATATTAATTAATATAAGCGTAAAAGTTATAGTTATAATTAATTAAGGTAGTTTAACATTTAAATGCTTGAGTCACACAAATATTATATTGAAACTTAAGATTGAACTTGTGAAATATGCCTTGTGTGGCACAGTGATGAGATATATTGTCCTATAATATTAATTATTGTTATGGACAATATACTAGTATCTAGTAATTATTTGATGGATTGAGAATATCCAACTAATTTATATTTAGCCCAATTAAAATATTATGTGGACTAATGTACATGGAGTATATGATATGAGTACATAAATAATCCATAATTTTACTTGGTGTAATAGCATTAACACATTAAAATTTCATTTTGGGAATTAAAAGGAACTAGACTAAGCTTCAGTTGCTGAGTTATAAGCCTTGTCCCAATTTCACAGTCATTTCTCCTTACTCACGTGACTAAGCCATTGTCCTAGTCTATTTCTCCATGCTCAAAACTCAGAGAAATCGAAAGCTAGAAGGTAGGGATGATGGCTACGGGAATGGTGGGGAGGGAGTGGTTAGCCACTTTCCACCAACTCCTTCTTATCTAATGGATTCTTCTTTCTCCCACTAGTTTGATTTCTAGGGCAAAGATCAAAGTTGAACAATGGTTGGACTATATATATATATAGAAAGCTTCCCTTCCCAATTTCAATTGGCTAGATTTCTGTTAGTTTAATATATGGAGTGAAATTGCTGGATAGGGAGAGAGCTAGTGAGTTAAGAAGAATTCTAAGAAAGCTCTTGCATTTTGGATTACTGTAAAAGGGAGTAATACTCTGTAATTGAGGGAAATCATCAAAGGTACTCAATTATAACTCCTTTATATTTATTTACACTTAAATCAATGATGGAATTGTGACAACATGATTGTGTGATTATAATTTATATACACATATGTTCTTCATTTCAAGTTTTGAGTTTCTTAGAAAAATGTCATGAAAAACTAGCTTTTGAGTCACAAAATTGATGCCTAAGGATTGTTATAATCCATGAATTGTTGGTAGATGTTGTTAATATAGTTCAATGCGAAATCAACGGAAGTTAAACGAACTAATTTGGTTGAGAAACGAATTCGTAGTGAACGAATTCGCTAAATTTTCAAAACATGAACAATTTGCATGAACATGAGTTATAGATTCATATTTGGGTTAGTTAATGTTTATGTTAGTTGATGGGTATTATAGTATGTTGTAGTTCTATGAATTAGGAATCCATAGAATCGAGAACGGAATAATTTGGACATATATAACTCATATTATGAAGGCTAGAAAATAGTTTTGCTCGTTATTTTGTAGCAGAACATGAAACCGAGCACTTACAGTAGCTAGGCCCACCTCGGCGGGCTATTTATAGGGAAAGAGCCCCACCTTGGTGGGGGTGGTCTGACTACAAATGATTTAGGAAATCTGACAGAACATGCTTTACTAAAATGGGCATAACGTTTTCATACGAACTTCGATTGAGGTGATTCGAGATGATCCGGAAAGAGAACGAATAGACCTACAATGTTTGTTCTTTAAGGTTTCCAATTTGAGGTAATTAGGAAGGGTCAAAATAGTCATATTTGTGACTGTTACGTAATCGAAGGCCATCGGAGGGCGTCAAGCGATCACATACGCAAGTATAGTGCTCCCGACGATGGAATACGTTATTCTAAGTGATGTAACATGAAAATGCATGATATTAGACATGACATATAAGATTACCTTACTTATAGTGGAATGCTTTATCATGACTTAGTATGTGTTTTCAAAAGAAACTTAAAGATTTTAGAAAACAAACATTGACGAACCTTGAGTCTTTGAAATTATAATATTTTAAGACATACATCTTGTTGAGTTATGACTATACTTAAGAATGAGAAGTGATTTAAAGTTGCTTTACTTATTATCAACTTACAATAGCTTAGTTGAAAATGATTTCCAAAGAAAACTTGAAACTTTAAGAACGAACTTAAAGTAATTTGTGTACATAAGGTTCTAAACATGATAACATATATTCATGGATTAGTTATCTATGAAATGAGATTAAAAGTTTCACCTAGTTGCTTTACCTTGTCCTAAAATAACTTTTAAAAGTGAACTTGAACTCCTTATGCCCCTAGACATGACGATTATGTTCATCTTTTAGATAAGCATGAATTGGATGTTTTAAGTGTGGTTTAAAATACGTTTTCAAATAATGAACTATGCTATGTCTATGTGAAGAATACTAGTAGAGGCTTATTAGTACCAATATATGGTTTAAAAGCTTATAACATAGAATCTTGTTAAAGAAAGTTGTTAGTCTTTATTGATTGAAATAAATCATTATGAAACTAAGTAGTTTGAATATGAACGACGTAGATCACGTATCTATAAACTTTAAATATGTGTCGAACACATAGCGAGTCAAGTGAGTGATAAATGTATATGAAGTTGATGTCAAGTACAGATGGTTAAGGGATACCTATACATACATAACAATTCTAAAAGTACGATGAGAAAGTGAAATGAAGGTTTTATAAACCTAGTTAAGAAACGATGTAATATTTATTGTTATATTAAGAACGTATGAAATGTATGACTAATGAATATGAATCCATGATTATATAACTGTGTAGGAATACACGTAGTGCAGATAAGCTTTAAGTAGTTAAGTCGTAGTTGATAAACTACGAATTAGGCAAGTCTTTCAGTTCCTATTTGATATATGAATTCTATAACTATTAGTGAATTATATTATGCTATGAGAACGTTGATGAATATATATGAAATGCATATGAGATATGTATGAATGTTGAAAGTTGATCTTTGATGATATGCTTGTGGAGTAAATCTTTATGTCTATTATATGAGAAATAACATGCAAAGTAATTGTTAATTGATTATAAATGCATGAACTGAATATGCTATTATATGTTATGTGCTACATGAAAACTGTTAGAATTGCTGGGTTGTCGAGCTCACCCTTGCAAATAACCACTTTTGAAGGTTAAGGACTCACGATAAAGAATTCGTGCTTCTTGGTTGATAAAGTAGATAGTTTCGCAACGAAGGATACTATTTAGATTATTAGTTGAACCATGTTTAAGTTCTAGGAATGTACTTGATATATACTTACAATGTTTAATACTTGTTGTATTGTAAGGATGTATTAGTTAATACATAGAGGATATCAAATCAAGTTGTAAAATGTTATAGAGTAATTCCAATAGACTGAACCATATTATATAGTTGATTCAAGAATTGTAATTGGTTCAAAGTTATGAAATCAATAAAAGATTTTATTTAAGAGATTGAAAAAGTTTAAATTATTCCGTGTTTTTTTTATAATATCGAATGTGATGTAATACAGGAATAGTAAATGACCCAGATTAGAAACATATAAAAGTTTGGGGTCATTGTGCAGATCCTGGAAATGGAATGAATTTATATTCTAAATTGTAATAAGTAAACTTTTATTCATTAAGTTATGAATGAAAAATATAAATAGTTTGACGATAGTAGTATCGTGGCAGATCGAATTCGAGGTTTGAAGGAACCTGGATTTGGAGGTGTCACAGGTTGGTATAAAATTATTCCGCATATTTTTATAACATTGAATATGATGTAATACATGAATAGTAAATGACCAAGATTAGAAACTTATAAAAGTTTGGGGTCATTATACAGATCTTGGAAATGGAGAGAATTTATATTCTAAATTGTAATAAGCAAAGTTATATTCATTAAGTTATGAATAATATATATAAATAGTTTGACGATAGTAGTATCGTGGTGGACCGGATTCAAGGTTCGAAGGGACCTGGATTTGGGGGCGTCACAAGTTGGTATCAAAGTTGTAGGTTATAAACTTAGGTAAGTGTACCTTACGCTATAACCTAAGAGAGAGAGAGAAAGATAAAGATTAAAATATATAAGTGAAGATTCAAAGAAGAATCTTGAAGTATCTAAGAGAATGATAATTCAGGAGTTTCCTAACTCCGGTAATAAAAATGATAAGATGATGTCTATAAGATAAATATGACGAAGATAATAAGAATGAACTCGAGTGGAGTTTTGTTGATAATAGGGAAAGAACCCTAAGGTAAATTGATGATCACGACGTGATCATATTAAGCTATAAAGTGATAAATAGTGTATAACGACTAAGTGTGTATAGCTTGATGCTATAAGAGATTGTACTATTAAATGGTACGATATGAACTCATGAGGAGTTGTATGTGGTGAGATACGAAGAATTCGTATCGAGCAAAGAGCAAGTTAAGAGTGAGATAAAGCTAAGTTAGATTTCAGTTGAGGACTCGTGTAAGAGCTGAGTTGTACAAACCTTTGTGTGGGCAGAGGCTTTGTGCTCACGCTCGGTTCCTCACAATGATAATCAATGGAATGCCGGTGTCGCGATATCGATATGCTTATGGTGAGAAGGTGATTCTTTTCTCATATCATATTTGATAGATAAAGACTATTAAGATTAAGATAGAAAATATTAAGATTAGGCGCGAGTTCTTAAAACTCATGCACATGGTATGTTCGTGACTCATAATTATGTGAAATGTTTTTGAACCCCTCAGCGAATGGACGCCTATGGTCTGACTAGGATAAGTTCTTAAACTCATATGATTATGGCAAATTCCTGGATTTCCAAAGTGTGGTAAGTTTGATGAACTATATCAGGTATATGTATGTTGTGAAGTTAGAAATTTTAGTATGGTAAGCATTGATGGTGTTAGAGATTGATAGAGTGAAGCAATAGAGTAAAAATTGAAGATGATGGAGAAACATGGATTTTCTAAATCTTCTAGCTCTGCTAGATTTTCAAAATTTATTGACTTCGTGCTGATGTTATTACTTTTATTTTCTTGAAAAACATTGGATCATGTGATTGAACCAATGATGTTTTAAAAATAATACCGTTATCCATATGTCTATGCTAATTGCTTCGGCTAAGATAAAAATGATTTAAAAATTTTCAAAAAGGTATTTCTAACCATGTGCATCATTTGATATGGTGTCAAAATTGTAAACGATGGAGTCATCAATGCAGTCGAACCTAGTGTTGGTTGTGATTGAAAGATCGTCAGCCCACTAAGGTATGATGTAATATGACAAAGTCACATAATGGAGGAATCCTCAACGTACTACTAATCTGGTACGGCATCATGACGTTATAAAAGAATTTTTGGTTTTCTTTTAGATTATGAAGAAGGTCAATTAAGTTGGCTAAATTAATTCGATTGATATTCGAGTTGTTGATAAAATTCTAAGCTATTTTATTCGGCTAGACGAATGTTGAAAAAAATATTTGTGAAATTCAAGCATTCTTAAGTATTTATGTCGAACCAGATTGTTCTGGTGCGGATTCAGATGTGAAAAAGCTTAGGTGAACAACCCTATAAGGGGACATGTTTTTGGGGACAATGGTTTTGAGCGTAACGCATATAGTCGTTACAAAACACTACGTTACGGCCCAACGTAGTGGTGCAATAGGCTGGCCACCTAATGTACGCTTGGAGGGTGTTTTCAGTCTTTGTGATTGATAAACACTTTGGTTTGTAGTGTGAAGGATTTTGTTGAAGCATTTGTAAACCTAGAGAAGAGTTCACGGTCTTGTGACCCATTAGCATAATTTGGAATCTAAGATTATTCATACTACTTCCCGATTATTAAAAAATCGCGGAAGATTCTTATTCTTCTGAAGGATGAATGTAGTAAGTAGAATGTTCTTTAGAAAGGAGAATGTGGTAGAATGCAAGTGAGCAAGTTATAATAAACCTTCCGAAAAGAGAATGAATAAAATTATGCAAAAGAATATGTAATATTGAGAATAGCAAGAGAAGTAGAGGAGGTTTCGGTGATTCCGAGGACTGAATCCTTATAAGGGGGAGAGGATGTAAGAACCCGGATTTTCAGAAAAATATTAAAATAAGAATTTAATGAATAAAATTCTTAAGTGTGAAATGGGTTCGAATAAAAACGTTAATGTGATACGAGGTATGTAGGAATGTGTTACATAGGGTAATATGAACTATGTAATATGTGATTTTTTGAATTATAAATATATTATTATTATATATTGTTATTGATCGCAGAGATAATTCAGTTGAGATAAAAGAAGTGGATAAAACTTCCTATCGATATTAAATAGTTTATAGGATTATTTTATCATAGTAAGTGGATGACATTAATGTGTAATTGTCATTTCCTTGTGTATGCGTACAAATAACTGGTATGATTATAATATAAGTTATTGATAGTACGTAAGTTATCTGCGAATGAGTTTGGATAGTGAAACATGAGTTAGTTGAGAGAATTAACTAATAAGAATAAATATTGCTTAATTGATAGTTGAGAGTTATGTTATGGAATAATATAATGTGTATGTTAAACCTTAAATAACTATAGTAATATAGTACAAGGTTTAATTTACTTAAGTAAATGAATGAATTAATATGTGTGTTGAATATGTGATACTTTATATATGTTACTCAGAATGGTAATATTTGAGAAGTCTAATGTTCGAATAACGTTAAATATATATACGTTATTAAAGGGATAAATAAATTATTATATCTTTAAATGGATATTTAATATTTGAAGAAATTGTTTTGGGAACAATTTATAGAGGGAGAGAGAAATAATAATTATATATTTCTAATAGATGATATTAAAATAATTTCTAATATTGAGTTATTTTAATAAAAGGAGGAAATGTTATTTTTGAATAATAATATTACCTTATATGTGACGCCCCCAAAATAGGTATACATCACCCATCTTGAGTCGCCAAATACATGGTACAAAATTCAAATACAACTTAATTATACAACAGTTGTGTAAAATACGACAAAACATATGCTATGAGTTTGAATACAAATATTGTCATCTAGAGAGTATACAAACTCAATGGAGTCCTCATTACAATTATTATCACACTATTTCACAGAATATTGAGGACTACTAATGCACCATCTAGGACCATCACTCCAGATTCCTCGACTAGTCCCACTTACGTTCTCATTTCCTAAAGAGAACAAAGTGAAAGAAAGGGTGAGCTCAACTAGCCCAAAGAAGAAATATTATGACTAAGATAATGCGAGAATAATTTATCGTTAGTCTTCAACAATGTTAAACTGATAAAATATAATAAATATCAACTTTAATCTGCAATGAACAAGCAATCCATTAAAAGAGTCAAGTAGAGAATAAAATCTACTATCTTTTATGATTTAAAAGGTTTTTCATCACTTTTATCGCTGGGACTCAGCTTAATAAATAATCCACATCATCGAATCACCCTTGCACTACGGCCAATGATATTCTTTAGTATCACGACCACAATTATCCATGCACTACGGGCCAAGAATATTTGTGTATTCATTAATGGTCATGATCATGCCAACAACTATCCATCAATGCACTACGGGCCAATGAGGACTTTTACCACATCATTTATAACATTACGGTCATGATTATACCGAATAGTCCCTGGTCATAATTATACAAAGTCCATCTATGCACTACAGGCCACAGATGACTTTCAACATAATATAAACATGAGGATGAGGACAATGATATAAGAATTCAATAAAACAAGTTCAAGAATTAATTTATCTAGGACCTAATAACGTCCAAATTGTCAACATGATACTGCTTTGTAGAGTAAAATTCAAGAATGCTCAGAAGAATATTTCCATGAAAAGATACTGGATGAAGCGCAAATATCAAGGATATTCCACTAATTTCATGGAGTATAGAAGTCAAAACTTTAACCAACTGAGTATAATAACGAATGGAATAATAAAAGAAATCACCATGCATGCAGTATTTCGCATAGACAGGTTCTTCCAACAGATTAATAAGTAACGGAACCAGGTTAGACAAAATTTAACCAAGCAGGATGTTCCAACAGAATAATCTGAGGCGGAACTAGGTCCCACAGTAAAACACATAAACGAGGATAATCCAGAATAATACTAAAAAGGCGGAATCGAGTCCCACGTGAAAGCGCATGTGAGCAGGATATTCCAACAGAATAATAATAAAGACGGAATCAGGTCCGGCGTAAAACGCACAGATAATAATAATAATAAAGATGAAATAATAGAAGAATGTCACCAAGTATAGGGTAGTCGCGATATCTTTTGGTTATTCAATGAGAATAATAAAGAATGGAATAATGAAGTTCTCTTCATGAATACAAAAGAAATAATACCCCTTACCGTAAAAGAAACTGAATATAAGAGTAGGGAAGTAGCAGAATACTTTTCTATAGTTTCTCTAAAATTTCTCTCTCTAGAGTTTCAGTGAATTCGTAAGCAATAATGAAGGAATGAGCTTCTATTTATAGGAGAATGGAAAGTCATTGTGTATGGATATTCACGGACGTAATAGTAATTATTCGAACGAAGTTCACGGTTCCATTGTATCCATATTTTCTTTAATTTTCAAGGTGCTAACCAATGAGACGCATGAACACATGCCACTAAATTAACCTTGACCAATTAGAATGCACCCTGCCTTGACCAAGCTATCAATAATACTGCATGATTAAAAAGTTTGGCCAATAATGACCAAGCTTGAAAAATCATTCCAAAACCTGCCAAAATCCACCAGGACCACCATCATCCACCCACATTTTTATACCCATATATATATATATATATATATATATATATATATATATATATATATATATATATATATATATATATATTATACCCACCATTAACTCCACCACCACATAATACACCACTACCACTCACTTTCATGCACACACATTATACTCCTTCCACCACACGCCACTAACATAAATATATATATATATATATATATAGGGTCAGGATCAGATAAGGGATCCCTTACTTTCTTAAAATGAGGGACTTTTTTTTTTTGCTTTTTTTTTAAAACAACTAAAAAAAAAGTTTAATATTTTATGGAATCGAAATTTTTCATAATACAATGTTTTTGGGTGTGATTTGGGTGCATTATAACAAAACATGTATATACATGCAGTGCAGATTTGTACCACCACTTTTGGTATAGGTATTCAAAAGGCGCCCAAAACATTGTATTATGAAAAATTTCGGCCCATAAAATATTAAACTTTTTTAGTTGTTTTAAAAAAAAGCAAAAAAAAAAAAAAAAGTCCTCATTTTAATAAAGTAAGGATCCCTACTTGATCATTTCGTATATATATATATATTATCCTATATGCATATATATATATATATATATATATATATATATATATATATATATATATATATATATATATATATATATATATATATATATATAAGAAAATTGAGATAACTTCCTCCCAAGCGATTTTGAAAAATGAGAAAGTGGTGGTCCAAATAATATGCCCAAATTTATAACAAATACTTTATAAAAAAAATCCCTCAATATTTTTAACAACTTTTATTATCATTATTATAATTCACAATATTAATCGACAAGGTCGTTCCCAGGAAAGAGGAGGCTTTCCAATAAGGATTTCATCCTATTGGCGCACAATTAGGTGACCAAACCTCTCCTTGACAGAACTTCTAGATATCGTTAATAATGCAAATAATAATATTAATAACTTTGTCATCTCAATTATTGATTTAATAATATAGAAAAAAATATCGACAATAGTTGAATCAAATAACGTGAGATACTATGCAACAATTACTATAGCAATAATTAAACAAAACTGAGTGACTTCTCACGTAAGCATCAATAATCAATACAGGTGTATAACTACATTGCAACTACGCGTATTCATTGTATTTTTAACCTTTGGGTGTTTCAGCAGTTAACGGTAAAACTTCCACCGTTATTTTCATATAAAGTATTTTTTGCGTTTTCTCAATCCGACAATAATTCCGTTGTGGGTCCACCAATGATTGTGGTTGTACGAATATTCTCGTTAAAAGCGAATATTCCCGACCAATCGAATATTATATAACAACTCATGTACTTTGCAAAATTTATAAATATTACCCACAACTATAACATTATATCAAATTTACTCCATAATATTCAAAAATGATATTTATAAAAAATTCATCTTTATTTATAAAAGTTGGGGTGTTACATTATATATTTTTGTATGAGGTATGATTAATAATATATGAAATATATTAAAATGTATTTGTTATATGTAAATAAATTGATGGAAACAATTTATTATAATAGAAAATAAACTTATGAAATTTCGCCCTCGAAATTAGGGTACGTACCTGGTATGTCGAAGAGGTAAGGATACTTTGATTTCATTTCAGATTCTAACTCCCAAGTCATTTCCTCAACATCGTGGTTTCTCCACAAAACTTTGACTTGAGGTATAACCTTGGAGCGTAGAATATGTTCCTTCTTATCCAAGATTTGAATAGGAACCTCTTCATACGTCAAATCTTCCGTTATTTCGTCCGGTTCTAACTCAATAATGTGGTTCGGGTCTTCCACATATTTACATAACATGGATATATGAAAAACGTTATGAACACGAGACATACTTGGCGGTAAAGCGAGTCTATAGGCCACAGGTCCTACTCGATCGAGGATTAAAAATGGGCCGATGAATCGAGGATTGAGCTTTCCTCTCTTTCCAAATCTCGTAACTCCTTTCCACAGAGCAACTCGTAATAACACATGATATCCTATATCAAATTCCATGTCCTTTCGATGAAGATCAACATAACTCTTTTGTCGATCTGGTGAGGTTTTTATACGTTGTCGGATCGTTTGAATCATTTTCGTAGTCATACGTACCAACTCCGGTCCCAACAACATTGCTTTACCCACCTCATCCCAGCATACTGGAGAACGACACTTTCTTCCATACAACGCTTCGAATGGAGCCATGCCAATACTTGCTTGATAACTGTTGTTGTAGGAAAACTCCACCAATGGTAAGAACTTGTCCCAACTTCCCTTGAAATCAAGGACACAGAGTCTTAATAGATCTTTAAGAGTTTGAATAGTCCTCTCCATTGTCTGCAAGCGTCGAGGATGATATGTCAAACTAAATCGTAAGTCTGTGCCCGTAGCTTTTTGCAAACTAACCCAAAATCGTGAAGTGAATCTTAGGTCTCGATCAGAAACTATGGATATCGGCATACCATGTAATCTTACAATCTCGTTTATGTACATACGAGCAAGACGTTCAAGTGTATAAGTTTCTCGTATCGGTAAGAAATGAGCAGACTTGGTCAATCTATCAACAATGACTCAAATCGCACCTATGCCTTGAGAAACCTTACGAAGAATAGTAACGAAATCCATGGAAATGTGCTTTGACTTTCCCATGTTGCATGAGAACACATCCCAACCCTTTGCCCGAAGCATCACTGTAGATGACAAATCCCTCCGAGCCAGATGGTATTGTCAGAACAGGTTCTGAAATGAGTCTCCTCTTGAGTTCTTGAAAACTCTTCTCACAGTCTTCGCTCCAACCGAACTTTGTATCTTTCCGAGTCAGTTGAGTTAATGGAGTAGCGATTCGAGAAAATCCTTCCACGAATCTCAGATAATAACTAGCTAAACCGAGAAAGCTACACACTTCGGTCACTGATTTAGGTTGCTCCCAGCTTTAAATAGCTTCAATCTTTGCTGGGTTAATAGATATTCCATGACTTGATACCACGTGCCCAAGGAATGCTACTTCCTCAAGCCAGAACTCGCATTTCTTTAACTTGGCATAAAGCTTATATTCACGAAGCTTTTAGAGTGTCAGCCTCAAGTGTTGCTCATGATTTTCATGGCTTTTGGAATAAATAAGGATGTCATCAATAAAGACAACCACAAAGTGATCCAAATATTCCTTGAATACTCGGTTCATCATGTCCATGAAGGCAGCAGAAGCATTAGTCAATCCAAAGGACATAACTAGGAATTCATAATGCCTGTATCGAGTTCTGAAAGTCATCTTTGGAATGTCATCGGTTCTAATCTTCAATTGGTGATATCCGGAACGAAGATCAATCTTTGAAAAGAATTTGGCTCCTTGCAACTGGTCAAACAGGTCATCAATACGTGGTAATGGGTACCTATTTTTGATGGTGACATGATTCAACTCCCGATAATCAATTCAAAGTCGCATACTCCCATCTTTCTTCTTCACGAATAGAACAGGAGCACCCCAAGGAGAAGTAATAGGACGAATAAAGCCAATGTCTAACAATTCCTGCAGTTGGGTCTTTAACTCCTAAAGTTCAATAGGAGCCATTCTATATGGGACTTTGGAAATAGGTTTTGTACCAGGTTCAAGGTCGATACAAAATTCAATTTCACGCTCTGGAGGTAGGCTAGGAAGTTCTTCAGGGAATACTTCAGGAAATTCATTAACAATAGAAATATCATTCAAAACTGATGTATTTTTATTTAGATCCGTGACATGAGCTAGGAAAGCTTGACATCAATTTTTCAATAAACGAATAGCTTTATGGCTTGAGATGACCGTGATTGACTTTAATGGTTTTGTCACTTGAATTCGCATAATAGGTTGATTGGGAATATGAAAGCTAACAACCTTACGAAAACAATCAACTTTTGCATGATAAGTAGTTAACCAATCAATCCCTAGAATCACGTCAAATGCAAGTATTTTCAATGAAATAAGATCCACAAGTAATATGAGGTTACCAATTTGAACCAAATAAGACTTATAAACAGTGGATGTAATGAAGGTTTCTCCCAATGGAGTTTCCACAGATAAGTCAAAGTCTAATTTCTCCAGAGTCAAATTTAATCGTTGAGCGCAAGTAGGAGAAATAAAAGAATGGGTAGAACCGGTATCAAATAAAGTATAGACTTCGCTAGAGTTTATGATAAGCTTACCCGTGAAAACCTCATTCGGGTTCCTTGCTTTCTGGGAGGTCACAACAAACGCTCTCCCTTGCACTACCGGCTTTGACTTTTCTGGGATGGCCTTTGGTGCCTCCATCCTGGATGAACTTGTCTTCGGTGAATGACAAAATCGGGCTAAGTGACCTTCTATTCCATAATTATAATATGCTTTTGACGGCATCGCCCAGTTTGGACTGATGTGTCCCTCCCCTCCGCATTTGAAACATATGATAGGTGATCGTTCTCCTTCTTTAACAACGGGTGCTGGTGCTGACGTCTTTCCATCATTGTTGAATCTCCTCTTCTTGAAATGTCCATTCTTATTGTTTTGGCCCTAATTACCACCAAGTGGTTACCATTTATATTTTATTGATTCCCTCCACGCTTGTTGTCACCGCTTGATGGACCGCTTCTCCTTTGGTTTTATCATTTTAAATTTGCTCTCTTTTTGGTTGCGTTGACTCGTTATCGTGCTCCACTAACTGAGCCCTATTTACAACATCTGAATACAAACACAGTTTATGAGAAATAAGATGTTGATGTATCTCCGGCTTCAAACCTGTTAAAAACATTCGCGTCATTCTCGTTTAATTATCCACCAAGTGGGATGTAAACCGGGACAACTCGGCAAACTTGGCTTCGTACTGCGACACGATCATATTATTTTGCTCCAACTTGATGAATTCTACCTCTTTTATATGATAATTACTTTCGGGAAAGTACTTGTCGTTGAATATTTCTTGGAACTTTTCCCAAGACATCTTCAGTGCGGCAGGTTGAATATGCTTTACCGATTCCCACTAGTAATCTGCCTCTCCTCGCAACATAAAGGCTGCAAAGGGAACCTTTTTCTCCTCGAAGCATCCCAAGACATCAAATATCTTGGTGATCTACTTTATCCATGCTTCCGCCTTAAGTGGTTTTGGCTCTCCAATAAACTCCGGTGGTCCCAGCTCCTTGAATTGTTTAGCGGTGACCGTCCGAGAGTTTCCAGTGTTTCCACAAACATTTTGGACAGGAGCCACTCTCGCCTGCTGTTGCATGCCATCATTCATCATTTGGTCAGTGTTGTTGTTTGCATGAGGATTATCGCCTTCCTGATGCACATTATCCTGATTATTGATATGTGGTGAATCAACGGTCGCCTGTACTCCATTGCTATTCTTAAAATTCTCGGATGTCATTTTCAGATACTGCCACAAAACAAAAGGTTAATTGACATGTAACATATTATCCCTATATTACGGCCACCACCAATTAAATACCAAAAAAAACTTAGGTAGGTCATATTATCGGAAGGAATTTCTCTCCCTCCTAGTTCTATTCTCACATCTTAGCGAGGATCATATCCTAAGCTCGAAAACCAATGTGACGCCCCCAAAATAGGTATACATCACCCATCTTGAGTCGCCAAATACATGGTACAAAATTCAAATACAACTTAATTATACAACAGTTGTGTAAAATACGACAAAACATATGCTATGAGTTTGAATACAAATATTATCATCTAGAGAGTATACAAACTCAATGGAGTCCTCATTACAATTATTATCACACTATTTCACAGAATATTGAGGACTACTAATGCACCATCTAGGACCATCACTCCGTTCCCTGACTAGTCCCAGCTACGTTCTCATTTCCTAAAGAGAACAGTGAAAGAAAGGGTGAGCTCAACTAGCCCAGTAAGAAATATTATGACTAAGATAATGCAGAATAATTTATCGTTAGTCTTCAACAATGTTAAACTGATAAAATATAATAAATATCAACTTTAACTGCAGCGGAACAAGCAATCCATTAAAAGAGTCAAGTAGAGAATAAAATCTACTATCTTTTATGATTTAAAAGGTTTTTCATCACTTTTATCGCTGGGACTCAGCTTAATAAATAATCCACATCATCGAATCACCCTTGCACTACGGCCAAGGATATTCTTTAGTATCACGACCACAATTATCCGTGAACTACGGGCCAAGAATATTTGTGTATTCATTAATGGTCATGATCATGCCAACAACTGTCCATCAATGCACTACGGGCCAATGAGGACTTTTACCACATCATTTGTAACATTACGGTCATGATTATACCGAATAGTCCCTGGTCATAATCATACCAAGTCCATCTATGCACTACAGGCCACAGATGACTTTCAACATAATATAAACATGAGGATGATGACAATGATATAAGAATTCAATAAAATAAGTTCAAGAATT
Organism: Panax ginseng; assembly: GCA_020205605.1. NCBI lineage: Eukaryota > Viridiplantae > Streptophyta > Magnoliopsida > Apiales > Araliaceae > Panax > Panax ginseng. The sequence continues at coordinate 66,784,727 of CM035138.1, forward strand.
AATTTATTGAGGAACTAATAACGTCCAAATTGTCAACATTATACTGCTTTGTAGAGTAAAATTCAAGAATGCTCAGAAGAATATTTTCATGAAAGGATACTGGATGAAGCGCAAATATCAAGGATATTCCACTAATTTCATGGAGTATAGAAGTCAAAACTTTAACCAACTGAGTATAATAACGAATGGAATAACAAAAGAAATCACCACGCATGCGGTACTGCCGCATAAAAGTTATTCAACAGATTAATAAATGCGGAACCGGTCGGTAAATTCACACGCGGCTGGATGTTCCAAATGAGAATAATACAGATGGAACCAGGTTCGGCGTAAAACGCACAAACAGGATATTCCAACAGAATAATAATAAAGACGAAACCAGGTCCGACGTAAAACGCGCAGACAGGATATTCCAACAGAATAATAATAAAGACGAAATAATAGAAGAATGTCACCAAGTATATGGTAGTCCGCGTATAATGGTTATTCCAGCAGAATAATAAAGAATGGAATAACAAAAGTTCTCTTCATGAATACAAAAGAAATAATACCCCTTACCGTAAAAGAAACTGAATATAAAAGTATGGAAGTAGCAGAATACTTTTCTATAGTTTCTCTAAAATTTCTCTCTCTAGAGTTTCAGTGAATTCGTAAGAAATAATGAAGGAATGAGCTTCTATTTATAGGAGAATGGAAAGGCACTGTGTAAGGATATTCACGGACGCAACAGTAATTATTCAGACGAAGTTCACTGTTCCATTGTATCCATATTTTCTTTAATTTTCAAGGTGCTAACCAATGAGAAGCATGAACACATGTCACTAAATTAACCTTGACCAATTAGAATGCACCCTGCCTTGACCAAGCTATCAATAATACTGCATGATTAAAAAGTTTGGCCAATAAGGACCAAGCTTGAAAAATCATTCCAAAACCTGCCAAAATCCACCAGGACCACCATCATCCACCCACATTTTTATACCCATATATATATATATATTATATTTATGTTAGTGGCGTGTGGTGGAAGGAGTATAATGTGTTTGCAGATGAAAGTGAGTGGTAGGTGGTGGATTATGTGGTGGTGGAGTTAATGGTGGGTATATATATATATATATATATATATATATAAGAAAATTGAGATAACTTCCTCCCGACGGTTTTGAAAAATGAGAAAGTGGGGGTCCAAATAATACACCCAAATTTATAACAAATACTTTATAAAAAAAATTCCTCAATATTTTTAACAACTTTTATTATCATTATTATAATTCACAATATTAATCGACCAGTCGTTCCCAGAAAGAGGGGCTTTCAATAAGGATTTCTCCCTATTGGTGGCAATTAATTAGGTGACTAAACCTCTCCTCGATGTAACTTCTAGATCGTTAATATTGCAAATAATAATATTAATAACTTTGTCGTCTCAATTATTGATTTAATAATATATAAAAAATATCGACAATAATTGAATCAAATAACGTGAGATATTATACAACAATTACTATAGCAATAATTGAACAAAACTGAGTGACTTCTCACGTAAGCATCAATAATCAATACCGTATTACTCTTTATGTAACCACAGCGTAGACATCGTACTTTTTAACAAGGGTGTTTCAACGAGTTAACGGTAAAACTTCCACCATTATTTTCATAAAGTATTTTGTCGTTTTCTCAATCAAACAATAATTCCATTAATAGGGTCCACCAATGATTGTTGTGTTGATTTCGAATATTCCCTGTTAAAACGAATATTCCCAGACCAATCGAATATTATATAACAACTTGCGTACTTTTGCAAATTTTATAAATATTACCCACAACTATAACATTATATCAAATTTACTCCATATTATTCAAAAATGATATTTATAGAAAATTCATCTTTATTTATAAAAGTTGGGGTCTTACATTATATATTTTTGTATGAGGTATGATTAATAATATATGAAATATATTAAAATGTATTTGCTATATGTAAAATAAATTGATGGAAACAATTTATTATAATAGAAAATATAAACTTATTATCTATTTTCTATATATAATATATGTAAATGTGTCGTACATATAGTTAATTGATATTATATTAAGAATAATATCTTGAGACAAGAAGCAAATTAATTTTTAATTGTAAATGTCCTTATTAGGAGAAAACATAATAATTATGTTATGACAAAATACATAATTTCTAATGTATTTTCAAGGAGTTAATTAATGAGAGAAAACTAAGTTATTTTAATATATTAAATAACTTAAGTTGTTATTTTATCGTGGATGCTATCATTTAAATAACTAATGGAGTATATATTAATTATTATAAGCGTAAAAGTTATAAATATAATTAATTAAGGTAGTTTAGCATTTAAATTCTTGAGTCACACAAATATTATATTGAAAGAATAATAAGTGTGGAGAATGAAATAAGGTTAAGATTGAACTTGTGAAATATGCCTTGTGTGGCACAGTGATGAGATATATTGTCTTATAATATTAATTATTGTTATGGACAATATACTAGTATCTAGTAATTTTTTGATGGATTGAGAATATCCAACTAATTTATATTTAGCCCAATTAAAATATTATGTGGACTAATGTATATGGAGTATATGGTATGAGTAAATAAATAATCCATAATTTTACTTGGTGTAATAGCATTAACACATTAAAATTTCATTTTGGGAATTAAAAGGAACTAGACTAAGCTTCAGTTGCTGAGTTATAAGCCTTATCCCAATTTCACAATCATTTCTCCTTACTCACGTGACTAAAACATTGTCCTAGTCTATTTCTCCATGCTCAAAACGCAGTGAAATCAAAAGCTAGAAGGTAGGGATGATGGCTACGGGAATAGTCAGGAGGGAGTGGTTAGCCACTTTCCACCAACCCCTTCTTATCTAATGGACTCTTCTTTCTCCCACTAGTTTGATTTCTAGGGCAAAGATCAAAGTTGAACAATGGTTGGGCTATATATATAGAGAGAGAGCTTCCCTTCCCAATTTCAATTGGCTAGATTTCTGTTAGTTTAATATATGGAGTGAAATTGCTAGATAGGGAGAGAGCTAGTGAGTTAAGAAGAATTCTAAGAAAGCTCCTGCATTTTGGATTACCGTAAAAGGGAGTAATACTCTGTAATTGAGGGAAATCATCAAAGGTATTGAATTATAACTCCTTTATATTTCTTTACACTTAAATCAGTGATGGAATGGTGACAACATGATCATGTGATTATAATTTATATACACATGTTCTTCATTTCAAGTTTTGAGTTTCTTAGAAAAATGTCATGAAAAACTAGCTTTTAAGTTACAAAATTGATGCCTAAGGATTGTTATAATCCATGAATTGTTGGTAGATGTTGTTAATATAGTTCAATGCGAAATCAACGGAAGTTAAACGAACTAATTTAGTTGAGAAACGAATTCGTAGTGAACGAATTCGCTAAATTGTCAAAACATGAACAATTTGCATATACATGAGTTATAGATTCATATTTGGGTTAGTTAATGTTTTATGTTAGTTGATGGGTATTATAGTATGTTGTAGTTCTATGAATTATGAATCCATAGAATCGAAAACGGACTAATTTGGACATGTATAACTCAAATTATGAAGGTTAGAAAGTAGTTTGGCTTGTTATTTTGTAGTTTGGCTTGTTATTTTGTAGCAGAGCATGAAATCGTGCACTTACAGTAGCTAGGCCCGCCCCGACGGACTATTTATAGGGCAAGACCCCCGGCCCGATGGGGGTGGTCTGACTACAAATGTTTTAGAAAATCTGACAGAACATGCTTTACTAAAATGGGCATAACGTTTTCATACGAACTCCGATTGAGGTGATTCAAGATGATCAGGAAAGAGAACGAATAGACCTACAACTTTTTTGCTTTACATTTTTCAATTTGAGGTAATTACGAAGGGTTAAAATAGTAATCTTTGTGAATGTTATGTAATCGAAGGCCATCAGAGGGCGTCGAGAGAGCATATACGCAAGTATAGTGCTCCCGACGATGGAATATGTTATTCTAAGTGATGTAACATGAAAATGCATGATATTATACATGACATATATGATTACCTTACTTATAGTGGAATGCTTTATCATGACTTAGTATGTGTTTTCAAAAGAAACTTAAAGATTTTAGAAAACAAACATTGACGAACCTTGAGTCTTTGAAATTATGATATTTTAACACATGCATTTTGTTAAGTTATGAGTATACTTAAGAATGAGAAGTGATTTAAAGTTGCTTTACTTATTATCAACTTACAATAGCTTTGTTGAAAATGATTTCAAAGAAAACTTAAAACTTTAAGAACGAACTTAAAGTAATTTGTGTACTTAAGGTTCTAAACATGATAACATATATTCATGGATTAGTTAGCTATGGAATGAGATTAAAATTTGCACCTAGTTGCTTTACCTTGTCCTAGAATAACTTTTAAAAGTGAACTTGAACACCTTGTGCCCCTAGACATGACGATTATGTTCATCTTTTAGCTAAGCATGAATTGGACATTTCAAGTGTGGTTTAAAATACGTTTTCAAATAATGAACTATGCTATGTCTATGTGAAGCATATTAGTAGCGGCTTATTAGTACCAATATATGGTTTAAAAGCTTATAACATAGAATCTTGTTAAAGAAAGTTGTTAATCTTTATTGATTGAAATAAATCATTATGAAACTAAGTAATTTGAATATGAACGACGTAGATCACGTATCTATAAACTTTAAATATGTGTCGAACACATAGCGAGTCAAGTGACTGAGAAATGTATATGAAGTTGATGTCAAGTACGGATGGTTAAGTAATACCTATACATACAAAACAATTCTAAAAGTACGATGAGAAAGTGAAATGAAGGTTTTACAAACCTAGTTAAGAAACGATGTAATATTTATTGTTATATTAAGAACGTATGAAATGTATGACTAATGGATATGAATCCATGATTATATAACTGTGTAGGAATACACGCAGTACAGATAAGCTTTAAGCAGTTAAGTCATAGTTGATAAACTACGAATCAGGCAAGTCTTTCAGTTCCTATTTGATATATGAATTCTATAACTGTTAGTGAGTTATATTATGCTATGAGAACGTTGATGAATATATATGAAATGCATAAGAGATATGTATGAATGTTGAAAGTTGATCTTTGATGATATGCTTATAGAGTAAATCTTTATGCCTGTTATGTGAGAAATAACTTGCGTAGTAAATGTTAATTGATTATGAATGCATGAACTGAATATGCTATTATATGTTATGTGCTGCATGAAAACTGTTAGAATTGCTGGGCTGTCGAGCTCACCCTTGCAAATAACCACTTTTGAAGGTTAAGGACTCACGGTAAAGATTTCGTACTTCTTGGTTAACAAAGTAGATAGTTTCGCAACGAAGGATACTATTTAGATTATTACTTGAACCATGTTTAGGTTCTAGGAGTGTACTTGATATATACTTACGATGTTTAATACTTGTTGTATTGTAAGGATGTATTAGTTAATATAGAGGATATAAAATCAAGATGTAAAATCTTATAGAGTAATTCTAATAAAATGGATCATATTATATAGTTGATTCAAGAATTGTAATTGGTTCAAAGTTATGAAATAAATAAAAGATTTTATTCAAGAGATTGAAAAAGTTTAAATTATTCTGTGTTTTTTTTATAATATCGAATGTGATGTAATACAGGAATAGTAAATGACCCGGATTAGAAACTTATAAAAGTCTGGGGTCATTGTGCAGATCTTGGAAATGGAATGAATTTATATTCTAAATTGTAATAAGTAAACTTTTATTCATTAAGTTATGAATGAAAAATATAAATAGTTTGACGATAGTAGTATCGCATGAATCAATCCGAGGTTTGAAGGAACCGGATTTGGGGCCATGTGTTGGTATAAATTTATTGACATATATTTTATAATAACATGAATATGATGTAATCTGAGGGAATAGTAAATGACCAAGATTAGAAACTTATAAAAGTTTGGGGTAATTATACAGATCTTGGAAATGGAGAGAATTTATATTCTAAATTGTAATAAGCAAAATTATATTCATTAAGTTATGAATAATATATATAAATAGTTTGATGATAGTAGTATCGTGGCGGACCGGATCCGAGGTTCGAAGGGACCCGGATTTGGGGGCGTCACAGATACATAGTATTGTCGGGCTTCTTATGGCATGGAAGCCATCCAAGGATGTCCAGACACTATAAATAATTTACAAGCTGGCGGCACAGCTTAAAAGTGTCTATTATGGGAACCAAATCTAGATCTGTTAGCTAAATCTTAGACCTCATGGCTTCTAGTCTCACATGATTGATAAATATTTATAAAACTAGAAAGAAAACTAGATTTAAATAAATCTTAGCCATTCTAGCTCAACGGTTCCAGTTTAGCAACTTTTAAACCAGATAGATGGCTAGATTTATATAAATCTAGTCAACAAACTGGAATATTAAAGATTTACATTGCAAAAGCAGTTAAAGTAGATATTTAAAAGCAGTAAGCAATTAATATATATATATATATATATGAATTTGAAATCCAGGAAGGACTTTGGAATATATATATATATATATATATATATATATACACTTATATATCGAGGTTAAGTGTGTGTGTGTGTGTGTATATATATCAAAGCAGTAGAAAGCTTAAAATCTAAAAAAAAAAATCTTACAATGGGCTGCTAAGAAGACTTCAGATCGCTTTTGGAGCTTGAAAACTCGGTTTCCACTTGTTAAATTTTGATATGTTGTAGAATATGTGACTACAAGTGTTTAGAAAGAACAACATAAAAGTTTGGAGCACTCAAGAAGAGGTTAAGTGCTAAAATGGACAGATTTTTCTCTCTTTTTCTTCTTCTTTTTTTCCAATGCGCTGGTGGGGGATCTATTTATAGACCAAGATGGTCGTAGGTCTACCTGCGACTCCCAGGGTTGCCCTGGGCCCCATGGGTCCTGTTGTCTCAAAGTACGTGCACTCAGGCCAACGCGTTATCCGCTCGATCCTTTATAACTTTCAATCTGGGAATCCGATGGAGGCGTGTTATACCTTTTCGAAAAGCCCTTGACGAGAGCTACACAATGACATGGGATTAGACATTTTCCAAATCCTAGAAGATGGGTCCATGACCAGATCTCCAGGTCTTCGCAGTCTATCCGTTGAGTTGTCTTATGTTTTTTTCATTTGAGATTGATGTTATGGTTCTGTAGGACTTCTTTCGCAGTGATTTGAGATGATGTGATGTTAAATTGGAAAAAATGACTATTTTACCCCTTCGGGGTTAATTCCGGTCTTGATGCAGTTTTAGCTTTTTTTTCTTAGTGTTGTCTCCGAGATTGGACTGCTGTTGAATCTGACAGTCATCAGGGTTGTCTCTAAGGTTTGTTTGACCTTAACTTCTGACATTCCTCAGGGTTGTCTCTAAGCCTGGTTTGATTTTCTCGGGGTTGACTCTGGGTTTTGAACTTGATCACTCAGAGTTGTCTACGGTGTTTAGATTTTGATTTCTCGGGGTTACCTCCGGGACTTGACTTAATCTCCTGGGGTTGTCGCCGAGATTGAACTTTGATCTCCCGGGGTTGTCTCCGTGGCTGGAGTTGATCTCCCGAGGTTGTCGTTGGGGATTGAGTTGATGAACCGGGGTTGTCTCTGGGGCTTGAGTTTGATCTCCCGGGGTTGTCGCCGAGACTAGAGTTTGATGTCCCGGGTTATCTCCGGGGTTTGAGTTGATGTCCTGGGGTTTTCTTTGGGGCTGGATTTGATCTTTTCACTATCAGGGTTGTCTCTGGCATACGAAAGTCAATTATACCCTCTTGTATGGTTAGTAACATGAATGTAAAATTAGAGCGTCTATAATGGTTATTAAATAAATGAATTATTAAAGGGTAAACCATTAAAATAATTTTTTATTGGTTTAATAAATGATTAAATAATTATTAAGATATTAATAATATTAGAATAAGATCTTTTGAATAACTAAGAATATTTAGATTAAAATTGGATTTAAAATATTATTAAATGATTAATAATATTATATTAAAGCATTAATAAGTGATTAAAATATTACTAAAGGACTAAAAATATTAGATTAAATTATAATTAATGTAAGTAATAATGTTAAATTAAAAGATTATTAAAAGATTAATAATATTATATTGGGGTATCATTAGATGATTAAAATATTATTAAATAATTAGTAATATTCGAAATTGAATGAAATATTATTAAATGAATAATAATATTAGTAATTGATTAAAATACTATTAAAAGGTTAATAATATTAGTAAAGTAATAAATATTATTAAATGATTAATAATATTAGTTAAGGATTAAAATATTATTAAGGGATTAACAATATTAGTAAAGCGATTAAAGTATTATTAGTCGATTAATAATAATAATAAGTTAATAAAATATTATTAAGGGTAATAATATTTAATGATTTTAAGATAAGGTTTGCGTGATAGTAATGTTAAAAGGGGTGATAATATTACTCAAGAAATAATGTAATGACTAAATGTTCGATATTTTATATTAGAGTGATGATATTATATGATTTACTAATTGGAAGATCAATTATAGGTCTTTCAACGGAAGATAGTTAAATTGCTTAAGCAGATAGATTTAATTTCGTAGCAGTAGACCGTAGACGAGGCAAGTTTCCTAATTCAAACTCGAGTTATTCTTTTCAAAGCATGTTAGTGGATAATTATTGTTGATTATTCCACATCCTTAATGATTATTATTAATCGCACTTTGTGCAATTGAATTCTTGTTCTACTATTATTGAACAATGAATTAATTAAAGTTTTTTTATTCTTGAACTGTTTATGAGATAGATCTATGTTAGTTGTATCAGCTAGATCAAGCATGTTTAAAGTTGTTAAATCAAATACGTTTTAAAAGTTGTTCTTAATCAATTGATTTGGTAAGAACTCTTGATTGAGAAAAAGAATAATTTTATTAAAACATGATATTAGAAAACAATTGTTGCTCGATTATTAAGTGTTTATGCATAATTCACAAGGTATGAAAGGTTGATCCCCTTGATTACCAAAACTTATTAAAAGGACCAGTTTAAATACTGACAACCTTAGTATATGTTCATGGTTATTTCAAACCTCTCAGTAGCTATTATTCAATTATTCGAATATTCAATTATTGAAAATTAATTCAAGTTCTTTCAAAATCGATATCTATCGTGCAACATTGAAAGATAAATTCCCTTTTAATCATGATATATCCCATTTGTATTTAAACTTGTTAAGAAAATTAGTTGCTTACTATTGCTATATCATAAAGATTATTTCAATTAAGCCAGAGATGTCCAAGAAGGACAAGGGCAAGGGAAAAATTCAAGAATAGTTAATGAAAATGTTTAAGTATTATTTTACTTTGATGTAATTTGGTTATGTAAACCTTTTATATTAAAGGTATGTTTAAGTTAAGGTTAAGAGGACCTTGGGATTATGTTGTAAGACCTTATTATGATGAACAATATATGTTTATTATTCTACAATAGTTATATAATATGTATGCATTGGATCCGAGGTTAGAGAACTCAGATTTGGGGGTGTCACAGGTTGGTATCAAAGTTGTAGGTTATAAACATTAGGAATGTGAAACCTAAGTTATAACCTTATAAGAAAACTCTTATAGAGTATGTTAGGAGATGGATTGAGGAAATGCATCGAGTTTTGGTTGTACTTAATAAAATATAAATTCATTTTATCAATGAATATATTTTATTGTGGTACTGATGTTGGTTATTGTTTGTGGTGATTATAGGATGTCGGAAGACATTCAAGGTAGCTATAATGTCCAGCAGGGACTAGTAGAGCATGAGATACTGGAAGATACCCTACAGGATACTTTGATAGGGATCTACTGATGAGGAACAATCAGATGGAAGGAAAAATAGGGCATTTAGAGGTGGAGAACCACACACTGTAGTTCACGGAGCAAAAATTCAAGGATGTGGCTTACCAGACCCAGATGGATATGGTCGAGTTGAAGGAAAAGTTAGAGTATTCAGAGATGCAGCTGGAAATACTAAGGGCGGAGCATCAGGCGATGCTTGCTGAGTTAGAGCTGGAGAAGGTTGAGAGGGTCAAAATTTGGAATGCATGGTTCAATGCATCTCAGAGGGTTGACCAGTTAGAGATTGAGATACAGGCTAAGGAAGTCAGGATTGAGACTTTGGGGCTGGCACTAGATTCAGCTTATGAGGGTCAGCGATGAGGTACCAGGAGGCCTCACATAGAGATAGGGGAGTCAATCCGATTTGTTCAATGTCGAGTCATGGAGGAAGTGTTTCCCCAAGAATATGTGCATATGACCCAACAAGGCCACTAGTGAGGTTATGAGATGGACCAATTGTTATGTAGATAGATGCATTAGTACCTCTTTATTTATTAGGGTTTTATATTAATATAAACCTCAGCAGGTATGAGGTAGTATGTAGGTATGTGGTATCCCCATTTGTGTATGTAGGGGAGTATCATTTTGAGTAGATCCCTTCTTTTGTGGTTTAAAATGGAATAATAGCATTGATAGTAATATGCCAGGTATGAAAGTGTAAGACTCAAAGATTTGGTATATGAATATAAATGCAGTATTATGTTATGTGTTTTGAGAATTAAGATAATAATTTGTCTATCTGATAATATGTTTAATTCAGTAAACGGAATTGGTAATTTAGCAAACTCAATCTAAGTTGAATTAAAAAGTCCAGTAAACTAAATTTGTCACATCATGAGTATGTGATTGTTTGAGTTTAAATTATGTGTTACATGTTAAACACTAATAAGATGTGATATAAGATATAAAATAAGAAAGAATAACTTTAGGTTTTGCTTAATCAGACAATGTTGCCAAGTAGAGAAACCTGAATCCGAAGGGTAGAAGAATTTGTTAATAATGCACGAGGTCAATAAGAAAACTCGATGCAAGATTTTGTGGACATGTTAGTGTGTTTATGCCCTAGAGGCCAATTATTTGATATGATTGCTTAACGTTTTGATATTATATTTGATTTAATAAATTAATGATTTTATTATGGTTTTATTTACTACGTTATATAAATGTTAACATAATAAAAGTCCTTAGAATAGTGATACAAATTATATAGTTTTAAGTATATGACTTGAACATGAGATTATATAATTACAATTTGTATCATTGTTCTTAAATGTCCCTAGTCGAGTATCTTTGTTGATGGGACAACAATGATGCAATAAGACTAGTATATGGATTGACTGATGACCAAATCTCATTAGTCATCAATATATGAGATATTAAGTCAATACATATGTACATGTTAGAGAACGATGTACTGGACAGACCCACCGTGAGAATTCTATGAGGAGCATTATACGAAGTGTCATTAGCAATTCTCATAGTGACAATGATGTAATGGTCCTCCGACCTGAAATCACTATATTTCTACACGGGAATTTATGTACTTTGATATCATCAAATGTCACCTTTAATAGGGTGGACTATAAAGGTGATTATTGGGTACATCATGAATCGTGTGAGGAATATGAGTGATCTAGATGTAATTTAACCATCCTATATATTAGGGGTGATATCCATAGGCCTCTTGATTGAGTAGGACTATGAAATGCATGGCCATGCTCAATTAGTGATTTGTTTCATATAGTCTACTCATTGATCAAGAAAAACTCAGATTAAATTATGAAGAATATGACACATTCCATGACTCGAGTTTAATCTAGGATATTAAGGTTAAAAGGATTAAATTACATTGAAACATTGGTCACAAAAAGGTTGTATCAAATCATCGATTTTATTATTACTTGAGTAGAAGTGATTCATTACTAGATGCCGCTCACTATTTATAATTTTATAATATGATTTTAAAATTATAGTTAACGTAGTAATTAAGTAATTAAAAGGGTTACACACATTGAACGTAATTAAAAGGGAATTAATTTAAATTGTAAAGATTTAAATATGTCAATATGATTGATAGTATTTAAATTACAATTTTAAATTAATAGGATAATTTATATACATAGGTATATTAATTAAGTAAGACTTAATTAAGATATATATATATATATATATATATATATATAAATTTGGATTTAATAATATTAGGTTTTGATTAATTCCTCCTAACTGCTATATATATGATATATATCATTCATTTTAGGGATTACGTCAAAATACAAAACCCTAGCCGCTCTTAGAGAGAGACTAGAGAAAACAGTTTCAAAAATCCTCATCCTTGGTGGCTAGTACCGCGGTTCCTTCTTCTGCAGATCATAGGACGATTCGCAGAGCGTTCGTGTGGATACCGTAGAGACGCAGTTCGTTTGGATTGCATTGGAGATTCGATCGCATCAATTCCTGCTTCATAATCGGTATAATCTTTTACACACTGAATTAATTTCTATTTCGCATGGATCCTGTTTGGGTTTCAAATTGTTTTGTTCAATTTATTTTTCGTTGTGCATTGCTTTGATGTGCCGAAAACCCTACAGTTAGCACTAGCGATGCAGAATAGATGACCAGCAGCAAGGAATAGGCCAGATAATGGATTGGCAAGTTTTAAAGACTTTAAGGAAGTGGGACCGCCATAGTTTAAGGGAACCACTAACCCTATTGAAGCCCAAACTTGGGTGAAGGAGATGGGGAAATCATTTTTCATTGCGAGAGTTACAGAGGAGCAGAAGACAGTGTTTGCCACTTACTTAATGAAAGGTGAAGCTAATTACTGGCGGGAGTCAAATCAGGCTATAGCCGAAGCAGGAGTTATGACATTGGAAAGGTTAAAAATCCTATTTTTCAAAAACTATTTCTCGACAAGTATGCAAGAAAGAATGGATATTAAATTTCTAGAGTTAAAGCAAGAGAATATGTCTGTGTCAGAATACGTTTCCAAATTTAATGAGTTGGCCAGATTCGCTCCACATCAGGTGGACACTACGGTAAGGAAAGTAAGGAGGTTTGAGAATGGGTTAAAACCATGGATTTTTAGTAAAGTAACAGTATTGCAAATCAATTCATTTTCAACTCTGTTGGAGAAAGATCTCATTTACAAAAGGTGGGAGTGAAGTAGTTTTAAAGTACAATCAAAGTAAGAATAAGAAGAAGGTCGAATGAGGAAATCTGAATGCTAGATGTGGTGGTAGTAACAGTAAGAAACACAAGTGGAACATCAGTGGAAATAATTCGAAAAGTCAATTAGGAATTGTACAACAAAAGAAGCAGGCATGTATAAATTGTGGAAATAGTCATTCGAGAGTGTATGAAGGGAAAGAATGCATGTTACAATTGTGGGCAAGAAGGGCATATTTCTCCAAATTGTCCTAAGCCAAAGAAAGGAGGTTGTTTTTCATGTGGAGGAACAGTGCATCGATTCAAGGATTGTCCACTGAAGAAGAACACTGATGGGGGAAGCGACATTAGGGGCAGTAACACTAAGTTAACCATGGGAGGACCAGCTCAGCCCAGCAAGCCGACAACTAGAACCTTCAACATAAATGTGCAAGATGCAGTGGCATCTAGGGAGGTGGTATCAGTTATAATTCTGATCAATAATATAAATGCATATGTGTTATTTGATTCGGGAGATACCTATTTTTTGTGTTTGGTGAATTTGATAAAAGGTTAGATTTACCTCGTGAGAAGTTAGAAAACCCAATGAATATAGAAGTAGCAAACAAAGAAGTGATCCATGTGGAATTTATCCATAAAAATAGTTGTGTGGAAATAAGGGGACATATATTAAGTGTGAATTTAATTCTGATACGCTTAGGAGAATTTGATGTGATATGAGGAATGGATTGGTTGTTTAACCATGAGCAAGTTATTGATTGTCAGAAGAAAAGAATACGCCTTAAGACACCGAAGAAGTCTAGGGTTGTATTTTATGGTAGCAAGTTGCCAAGATAAACGAGTTGTCCTGACGATGATGCATGCCAGAAGAATGTTGAAGAAAGGATGAGAAGGTTATTTTGCTCATGTTATGGATACACTGATGGTGAATTCTGACATGGGGCAGATACCTATAGTTATGTTTGGGGATGTCTTTATAAAGGAATTGTTGGGACTTCCACCAGACAGAGAAATAGAATTTGTGATTGATTTAGTACCGGGGACAACGCCAATATCGAAAGCACCGTGTAGGATGGCTTCGATAGAAATGAAAGAGTTAATGGTCAAGATGCAGGATTTGTTGGACAAGAAGTACATCCAACCTAGTGTATCTTTGTGGGGAGAACCTGTGTTGTTTGTAAAGAAGAAGGATGGATCGATGAGATTGTGTATGGATTATAAAGACTTGAATAAGGTGACAATCAAGAACAAGTGTCTGTTACCGAGAATAGACAACATGTTTGATTAACTTTAAGGAACAAGATGTTTTTCAAAGATTGATTTAAGAATTGGTTATCATTAGTTGAAGGTGAGGACAAAGGAAGTACCAAAGACATTATTTAGGACTCGTTACGGCCATTATGAGTTCTTAGTGATGTCGTTAGAGCTGACAAATGCGCTAGCTGCTTTTATGGACTTAATGAAAAGAGTGTTCAAGCAATACTTGGACAAGTTTGTGGTTGTGTGAGGGCCCTGAATTTTAAACAATTCTAATTTTTACGAATAAATTTTTTTATTTAATATCAGTATCGATTATCAATATTATGTTGAGTATTTGTGTTATGAGCAAAGAAGGTTTGTCAAACTATTTATTGACTAGGTAATATGAATGAAGTTATGTTAAATATTTGATGAAAACCCTAACCCTAATTACAGATAGGGATTTGATAGTTAATAGAATTATTATAATTGTATCTATGATTATGTGTTTGTATAGTATGATATTAACGATCAAATGTTGATTAGATAAGGTATAACCTTAGTAAACCCTAATGCTAGATTAGAAACCCTAATATGTAGTTAGGAAACCCTAACGATCGATTAGGAACCCTAATTGTATTTTTGGAAACCCTAAGGTTTTTGTACCCCTCGACATCCGTGTTTCCACGGTGACCGCCACTTTTCAATTAAACTGTTATATGAATGTGTATGTGTGAGGATCAATATGCAATTATCTGGAAGTAATATTATGCCTCGTTCGCACCTATATACAAAGGATTTGAAATTCTGTATAAAAATTCAGTTTTAACAAGATATAGCAATGATGTTTTGTGAAAAGAGGTTTTTCAAACCCTTATGCCCAATATTAATTGAGGCCTTTGATACTTCCATTTTATAATGTGTTCGGCTTGATTGCTTTTATTTTTTTGAGATGCGAAGCATCTTCAAGAAAATAAGATAAAAAGAAGTGTTGAATTCCTTGTGGGCATGAAAGTCGACTAAGGACATTCAAACATTGTGAATAACTTACAAGCCGTGTACAGCTGAAAATGTCCATCACGGGAACCGAATCTAGATTCAGTAGACTGAATCTGTGATCACATGATTCCTAGGCTCATATGATGTAGCAGTTTGTATGAAGCTTTAAACAGTTATATATATAAGCGATAAATATATATATAGAAAATAAACCACCACGAAGCACCTCCATGGGGGATTGAGAAAATGTAAATAAAAGCTGTAAAAGCGATCAACCGCCACAAAGTAAGCTCCAAGCGGGACGAAAAGTAAATAAAGCAATAAAACCCAATCAACCACCACGAAGCACCTCCATGGGGGATTGAGAAAATATAAATAAAGTTGTAAAAGCGATCAACTGCCACGAAGGAAACTCCTTGCGGGAAGAAATGTAAATAAAGCAATAAAAGGCCACAAAGTAAACTCCATGCGGTGCAAGAAATATATATATATATATATATATATATATATATATATATATATATATATATATATATAGGGAATCCATCCATGGCCGGTTGCCATGGACAATTATTATAACAATCCACTTTTATGTTGGTTGATCAACTTATTAGAAGGCTTAGATTGAATGCCATAATTGCCCGGTCGGCACAAGCTTTAGGCTTTTATTTTAATATATTACCTTTGTATGGTTAATTGTTGTCATTTAATAATTTTAAAACATTTTTTAATATTAAAATACTCATTGCACAACTTTATGCAAATAGGGTAATTCTTTTTTTAAAGCATTTTCTATTATATGGGATGATTTCGGCACATTAAAGTTGCATTAAAAAATAAAAAATAATTAAATAAAGTACAAATTATAATGGTGAGAGATGAGAATGAACTTTTTTATATATTTTTGACATATATTGTTTTGGAATTTTATTCTTGTTATAACAATATATTGTTTTGTTTTGACAATATATTGTTTTGACTAAATAACAATATATTGTTTTGACTAATTAACAATAAAAAATATATATCAAAACAATATATTTTAACTAATTAACAATAAAAATATATGTCAAAATAATATATTTTAACTAATTAACAATAAAAAAATATATGTCAAAACAATATATTTTAACTAATTAACAATAAAAAAATATGTCAAAAACAATATATTTTAACTAATTAACAATAAAAAAATATGTCAAAACAATATATTTTTAACTAATTAACAATAAAAAAAATACATGTTAAAACAATATATGTCAAGGATTTTTTATTGTTAATTAGTTAAAAATATATTGTTTTGACATATATTTTTTAACAATATATTGTTTTGACATATATTGTTTTTAACAATATATTGTTTTTTATTGTTATTTTTTATTGTTAATTAGTTAAAAATATATTATTTTTTTATTGTTAATTAGTTAAAATATATTGTTTTGACATATTTTTTTATTGTTAATTAGTTAAAAATATATTATTTTGACATATATTTTTTTATTGTTAATTAGTCAAAACAATATATTGTTATTTAGTCAAAACAATATATTGTCAAAACAAAACAATATATTGTTAACAAAGAATGTGATCCAAAACAATATATGTCAAAAATATATAATAAAGTTCATTCTCATCTCTCAGCCGGTACAATTTGTACCGGTCGAATTATTTTTTATTTTTTTAATGCAACTTTAATGTGCTGAGTCATCCCATATAATAGAGAAATGCTTTAAAAAAAAAACCCGACCGGTACAAGTTGTGCCGGTTGGAGTATTTTAATATTAAAAAAATTGTTTTAAAATTATTAAAATGACAAAAGTTGACCATACAGTGAAATATATTAAAATAAAAGCCGGTAAAACTTGTTCTAGCTGGGAAATTATGGCATTCAATCTAAGCCTTCTAATAAGTTGATCAACGATCCAAAAGTGGGTTGCTATAACAGTATCTATGGCAACCGGTTGCCATGGATGGATTCCTATATATATATATATATATATATATATATATTGTATACAAAAAGAAATAAAAGCCACGGATCGAAGTCTGGGCATACACATGCAACACGACTCTCAACGTGAAGAACTATGTAAGAAGGCTTACAGTGAACTGCCAAAGAAGACATCAATAGCTTTAAAAGGATGAACACACGGCTCCCGCCGGTAAAAATATAGCAATATAGAAGTTCACAAGTGTTTAAAATGAGAAAGTACTCAGTTTATAGTGTACATAGCAAATTCGACAAGGCTTCCTTGCCTTTTCTCTTTTCAAAATGGCTGCCCTAAGCCCTCTCTTTATAGAGGCGAGCCTTGAGTGTACCTACTGGCGACAGCAGATGCACTCTTGTTGCCGAGTGGTGCCTGAGCTCCACGGGTCTTGCCATCTGGAAGTACGTGCACACATGCAACGTGATGTCGGCTTGAACTTTCAAAACTTCAATTCAGGCATCCGATTGAGGTGTATAAAACCTTTTTTGGCATGCTATTGTCGAGAACTACACAATGATATAGGATTAGAGGTTGTACAAAATCAGGAAGATTGGACCATGACCTTGGTCTTCAGGCTTCAAATTCTATCTGGTGTGTTGTCTTATGTAGTAGTCACTCGGGATTGGAGCTCTTTGGTTCTTGTAGAACATTTCTTTTTAGAGTATATGTATGAATGTTAAGACGGTGCAATGTGGGATCGAGATGGTAAAATGATGATTATGCCCCTCAACGGGGTTATCTCTGGTTTGAGCTATTTTAGCAGTCGTTGCTCAGGGTTATCTCTGAGATTGGACTGCTGCAAGTGTTGACCATCCTCAGGGTTTTCTCTGAGGTGTTCCTGACCTCCCGGGATTATCTTCGGGCTTGGGGAATGAGTGCCTTAAGGTTATCACCGAGTGTTGAAGCTGACTGCTAGAAGCAGAAAAGAGCATTTTCGGGGTTATCTCCGGAACTGCAACTGCATTACTCAGGGTTATCTCCGAGGTTGGATTGACAATCCCAGGGTTGTCTCCGAGATTGGGACTGAATATCTCAGTGTTATCTTTGAGATGGCAAACTCCTCCGGTGTTATCTACGGAACTGGAACCGTATTCCTCGGGGTTGTCTCCGAGGTTGAAATAGAAGATCCCGGGGTTGTCTCTGAGACTGTGATGATTTAGCTTCCAGGGTTATCTCCGGAAGAAGATTTTTCCCACTTGCAAGGTTATAGATGCCCATCTTTATCATATTCATGCAATGTAATGGCATGAATAGGATAAAGAATACTAGACACTTGAAATATGACAAGATATTCATGATATAATGTATTGAAGCATGATGCAAACGTATAATGCATGTGGTTTGTTGGACCATTTTCCACCGGGATATGATGACCGTTACCCCCATAACTTGTGATGGGGACTGGAGTTATCACGAATAACTTTGACAAACTGCTTGGACGTGTGTTCCAAAGCTCTCAAGAATTTTAAGGATGTAGACGTTGGGGTTATCACCGAAGTCCTTGTTCCTTGGTACAAATTTCTCGCCATAGATGTTCCTCTTATATGCAAGAGATTTTGTGGGAATGTACTTTTCCTTTTGAGGATGTGTATAACATATTCCATCATCGGTCCTTCCCAATGAGGATGTTTTTCCTTAGTTTGTATTACTAAGTCCTCCCAGTATTCTGTTGGAGTTACTATCAATAGTTTGTGTTTGTCAGGATTGCCTGACCCTCGCTAAAATGTACATCAATAGCTGCAATCCCTGTGGGGGATAATGTCAAGGCGGCTTGACCATTGTTCACGTGTGCATCAACAACTGAAATCATCAGATAGTTTTCGATGCTTCGATGGGTTTACTTACCATCGGCTGAGTGTTGCCAAGGTTTCTTGACCTTCGTTGACATGTGCATCGACGACTGAAATGTATGTAATTTCTGCTGGGGGAAAGTGCTTTGGAGTTACGACCCCAAACTGACGGCATCGGACCTTCGTTAGGTATTACCGAATGTAGTTTGCAATAATTGCGATCATTGATATAGTAAACATGTGTTTGGGCGAATACCAATGAGTGACATGTAGACTCGCAATTTGTTCCATGAAAACTAGGATTTCAGGCTAATCCACTCAATCGCGGAGCATATTTTTCCTTATTTTGCATTTTCAGCTTGTGAGAACTCCTTTGCAACTAGAATTGGACCGAGTCAGAGGGGTGGACCCCACCTTGGGGAGCCGCAGGTACACCTACGGCCAACCATGGGTTGCCTTTAAGGCAGCTGTGGCTTTCATAAGTCACTTTCAAGTTGCGCCACACAGGAAATCCGAGAGCTCTTCTTCAGATCTGCTGAGTTCAGGCGTCTTTATGCAAATTTTGTCATCGTACAAGTGTTCTACACTGCCCTAGTAACGTATGCATGTCTTCTTTTCCAGTTTCTATCCGTTGGAAAATGACTTTTTATGAAATGTGTCTAAACATATAGTAGTGAATATGCATGCTCATATGTCTTGATAAAAAATATTCAACATAGTAAATGTTAGTCTTTAACCCTGCTAAACACAATGATGTGAAAAAAATTTGACTTTTGAAATAATCAAATTGATACCTTTTTTCTATTATTTCTTATCCTATTTGAGGACAAATGAGCAAAGGTAATAAAGTAAAGCAATCCTAGTATTTAATCTACCGTCATGGATTATGACTTTGATATTTTCATGCATTATAGGATATGTATGACTATGGGTAGGTGTGCTACTGAATGCCCACCTAGTCATGCCTATGTGCATGTGAATAGTCCCTTTTATAAAGGAGACTCTGGCAAAAAATTTCCAAAAGTCTAGGCATTGTGTAGACATGCATTTTTAACTCTACTGTAGGCGTATGTTAAAGTAATGCATATAGTCATAAAATGAATAAAAAATGCCCCAGGTTAGAATTTACCACACCCTTTTTGAGGTTATTTGAAGACTTGTGTCCAGATAATATGGATCCGGATCAGCTGAGTAGTTATCGCAGGACCACTTCAGGTGTATGGAGGAGGGCTTCTGAAGTACCTCGACCTCGTTCAGTTAGACAGCCTCGTCGTCTGGCGAAGGAGGTGATACGTCCTATCCGGGTTGATGTACCAAATGTTGAGGACGAGGAGGAGGATGTACCAGTAGTGGCTCCAGTTCTTGTTGCTTATGCTCCCCACAGGGATCTTCCAAGCACTCAGGTGGCTATTCCAGATCTTCTAGGTGATTTGAGTCGCCACCCCTCAGTTTACTTGCATGAAAACGAGGTAAAAGGTGGGCTTAATCTTCCTTTTTCCTATTGAGGAGGAGCAATGATTTTGACATTGATTTGCATCTGATGTAGGTTCTCGGCTTTACACAGCCTCGAAGGAAATGGTTTAACATACACTCCCTGTATCAGGCTTTGCATCCAGATTACCGAGGTATTGTGAATGGTTTGGGATATGGGGCGTTCTTTTCCATTCTTCCCCGTCGTTGTCCTTGGGGTTACCTCAGGGAATTGTCTGAGCGCTGGTTTCACCAGACTCAGTCTCTCCATTTGTTGGATTGTGAGGTGATGATGACACCGATAGATTAACGGTTTAATACCTGTATGGAGTTTGGAGGGGCACCAGTGCCATGTACGGTGAATATTACCCCGACCGTCGTTAGATCCTTGTTAGGAGTTCCGGCTGAGGCGCTCAAGGGAAGGACCATTCGTACAGGTCCTTTGAGCGTAGATGCTATGAGTGGGCTGTTGACTAAGCCCATGCCTGCTGATGTTAGAGTCAGGCATCGCATTCTTCGGCGATTTTTCCTTATTATTTTTCGGGGTTGCTTCATAACAGATAACTCTTCTACGGTGTAATTCGCTTTGATTAGCGCCACTCGGGAGGTGGACCATATTGGAGAGTATGATTGGGTCTCCTACACCTTTGCCTATTTCCTCAGGGGAATGCGCATGCGTTCGTAGGGCTTGACATAGGCTTGGCTAGGATTTTATCCATTTCTGCTGGTGAGTATTTCTCTTTTGATTTCCCATATACAGGTTAAGAGTGTTCACAGATAGCAGATGTTTGCCTTTGTATTGGCAGTTTTGGGCCTATGAGAGGCTTCCATGTTTGTGTTATATGAGTGTGTTAGGTTTAGATACCTATCCACGAGGATAACGATGGCATCACTCCATACTAGCGGAGGTCCCTTTAGCTGAGGGTTTCACCCATTGTCGCTTATAGTTGGAGCTATTGACAGTTGATGTCATCACTTGGGTTCCCTACTCTGGGGAACATTTGACCATTAGATTTGAGGATGAATTCCTGACTGGTGTCAAGCACGTGATAACCACCCGTATGATTCCTCTCTTCACAGATGGAGGATGGGAGCTCTATTTAGGGGAACGTTCTATTAAGAGCATCACACGAGAGATTCGTGTACCAATCTTACTTCTTATCAAGCGTTATTAGCCTGTGTTGCAATCACCCATCGATGACATCCCATTAATGGATATGGACAGATGTACTTTGTCAGAGGGTTCACATACCCATGATACATTCCATCACTGGTGGTCCCCTCGTACCATTGGAGCCCAGACCCGCGCCACTAAGTTTATAGGGGATATGGTTCTTGGATCCGTGATGATGATGGATTAGTTGACCTGTGTCCGAGATTTGACTTATTTGACACAAATTGATAGTTTGACCCGATAGTTGGACTGGGCACATTTTTTCATCTGGCACTTGGACAGAGATCCTTCAGAGGCAGATGCTTTTGATACTTCCAGCTCAGGCGCTGGCCCCTCAGGTGACCCATATGGCTTTATCAGGGCAGATCCTCCTTTGTATAGGTCTGATATCCCTCTTGATAGAGATCTAGTGACTCAGGAGGAGTTACATGAGGTGGACAGGATTAATGATGTAGATATTGACACCATTTTCTTCTTCTGATGTTTATTCTCATTATCTCTTTTGATAGGCCTCTGTTAGATATTAGGTGGCTATACCCCATTCTCGCTATATCTTTTGAAAGGCCTCTGTTAGTAGTAGGGCGTATGTGCCCCATTTCCCTATATTTGTAGTTGTACATAGATGATGTATGTAGATGATGATGTACTTAGGAATGTATGTATTGTTTTCCATTCCCTACATCATATTGTCATCTATTATTTGTCATGCATGTATCATATTATGCATATGTATGTATGTCCAGAGATATTCAGCATTGACCCCTGGATGGTCTTATGATACGGCCTATACAGATGTCTTCTTCGACAGTCAGCCACATAGATCACACCCTACCAGTGTTGATAGCCTCTCGTCTGAGGTCGTGGTATGATAGCGTGTCACCTCCAGATAGGGTGACCGTTGATAAGTTATTGCAGCATTCTATGACCCTCTTGATGTTTCAAGTTCCCGCAGGCTTTGTAGAGGGTATGCTGGAGCATTGGGTACCGGAGAGGCAGGTTTTCTGGTTTGGTACCCAGGAGTTGACTACTACATTAGAGGAGTATGAACGGTTGACAACTTTGCCTTTAAACAGACCTTGCGCTCGTATGGCTGTTAGAGATATGCGTCAGCAGTTCATGACCTTCACTAGGTTACGGCGTAGAGTAGTAGAGGATGAGATTACATCCGACCATGTATTGTCCCAGAGTTTCTTGATATATAGATTCGGCTCATTGAACAGCTACGCGCGGTATTCTGGGGATTTTACCAGACCAGAGGATCAGTGGCATGTGTCCAGAGTGGATGTATTCGTGATGTGCATAGTGGCGTATGTGTACATGCCACGGTATATGGATGAGCTAGACATCGGTGTTATCATGGCAGTGAGTGCTCTCAGGGAGGGTCATATCATCATTCCGATGATTGTGGCAGAGACATTGAGGTCGGCCATGTTTTGCTGCACCTACCCTGCAAGGGTATTTACAGGCATCTCTATCATGTTTTATGTGTGGTTTATGTCACACTTGAGACCGATTGGTACTTTCCGCTGACACGGGTACTACTTTACCCATGATATAGCTATGTCATACTCTTTTCAGCCATCGGAGTGTACATACACTATGTCTTGGTCAATATTCTTGGGGGGGGGGGATCGGAGATCCATTTGGAATTATGTCGTGTACAAGGCTCAGTTCACCCTATAGCTTCATTACTCATGCTACTGGCATGGATTATCTCCTCTGGCTAATTTGAGGGGCATGACTACTTACCACCCACTGGCTGTGATGTAACAATATGACCAGTTCCAGGACTTCCATCCTTTTGTGGGGGCGTTAAGTCAACGTGTGGCTTCTCACCATTTATCAGTAGAGGACCGATCCTGGGTGTATGCCTATTGGGATCAACGTAAGAGTGCTGTATTTTATGTTAGCCATCCAGGCTGTTCGACAGAGAATTCTGCGTGGAGACTTCATCGGCTGCGGTAGTATCCACAGTGCCTTGGATTGATTCAGACGCTGGAAAGCCCATGGAGGGCATTGATTCTCCCAGTACGAGTGCCACTGTGATCCAACATTCAACACAGTATTTTGAGTAGAGTCTTCATCTGATGACCTTCGAGAGAGATCAGGCTAGGGCATTGATGTTGACAGCTCTTGATGGTAGAGATTTTGCTCTATTAGAGAGAGATGAGGTATTAGTTTGTGTAGATACCGCTATTGTTGAGCGGGATGAGGCCATATCAGCCAGAGATGCAGCGATAGTTGAGAGGGAGAGCGCCATATCTGCCCGGGATATAGTCGTTATAGACAATACCACAGTGAGGTCCCTTACTACTGGCATCATTGCAGAGATGAGTACGTATATTGATGAGCACAGTGTCACTATGCAGATGGCTGTAGATTTGTTATCTCGCATAGAGATCCTTATACAGGAGACCACAACTCTACCTTCTTCTTCTGAGAGGGATGCCATGTTAGGCTTGATAGCTCGCATATACACTGACTTGTAGATGGCCTTGTATTTTCCTGCACAGACTAGCTTAGCCATTTTGTTATGTACAGTTCATATTGTATATATCAAACAACATTATATATAACAAGGAAAATATATTTTTGATCACATCCCTTTTAGTTATGCCTTATTGCTTGCTTGATATTTGTATGTTTCTCCAGGTCATGTGGTCTCAATGTATTTTGAACTCCTCGTTGATGGATGGACATTGAGACGTCTCTAGATATTTCAGAATGGATCGTTGATCTGTGTGTATTCCCTACCATCTTTGGTGTTTTGGGACTGGTTTCTATATGTAGATGTGGAGAGGAAGGTGGATTTCCTCTGTGAGGTTGACCGTACCACAGATGGTCGCCAGTACTCCTTTGTATGGTGGGCCCAGTTAGTTCCATCTCTTATGGATTGGTGTTTCTCTTTGTGGAGTCAACCGCAGCTTAGATGGTCGCTGATTCTACCATTTACATGGGGAGGCCAGGTAGTTCCATCCCTTTGGTCTTAAGTCGATGAAATGTGGTGGATTGAAGTTTGATCCCAGTACCGTTGAGAAGTTTTTGTGTTTTGGTAGGGGTATGACCGAACCATGAATGGCTGCATATGTACTCCTATTGAAGAGGAGATCAGGTATGTGTAGTTCGAACTTAGTGTGGAGGCTCAACGTTGTATGTGAAAAGGGTGTAGAGATGTTTTTGTTGTTTTTGTTTTTGTAATGAAAAGGGTGTAGAAATGTTTTTTTTTGTTTTTGTTTTATTACGACCGGACCATATAAAATATGGCTGCCTATGTACTCCCATGTATTAAGGAGATCAGGTCGGTGTAGTTCGCCCCATGTTCAGGACGGTTTGTAGCTAATGAAAAGTTTGATCCCATGTTCAGGACAAACTACGGGGGAGAAAGTTTAATCACATATACAGGACAAACTGCATGTGTGAAAAGTTTTATCCCTAGTGGGGTAAACCTGCGTGTGTGAAAGGTTCAATCCCTAGTGGGATAACCAGAGTTGAGTAAGGGTTCAAAACTAAATGGAGAGAAAAGGATCTGGCGATCTAAAACCAGGTTGCTTGTTAGAAAAATGTGTTTGTCCCTGATGGGGCAGATGAGTATGAAGAGAAGTTATATGTAATGAAGGGTTAGAAAACCTGAAATCACTGGGGATCTGATGATCCAAAACCAAGATGTTTTCTTGATGGTGACCTCAGACATAGTACCGTTTCACGGTGTCCGAGTTGATAAGCTGTGGAAATTCATCGTCGTCCATTTCATGTAATCGGAGAGCACCTCCTGTCAATACCTCCTTGACAATAAACGGGCCTTCCCAGTTTGGGGTGAATTTTCCCATAGCCTGATCTTGTTTGTCAATGATCTTCTTCAAAACCAAGTCATGTTGTTTGAACTGCCGTAGCCGGACTTTTCTGTTGTAGGACCTAGCGATCCTTTATTGATATAATTGACCATGGAAGATAGAAGCGGCTCGCCTTTCGTCTATTAGAGACAATTGGTGATACTTATCTTGTACCCATTGGTCTTCATCCAGCTGAGCGTCTATCAACACCCTGAGGGATTCTATTTCAACTTCTATGGGGAGCACTGTTTCCATCCCATAGGTTAATGTGTAGGGGGTTGCCCCAGTGGAAGTGCGCATTTATGTTCTATAGGCTAACATAGTCAGAGGTAACAAGTCAAGCCATCCTTTGTGGTTGGCGGACATCTTTTGCATGATCTTCTTAATGTTTTTGTTAGCTGCTTTAACATCACCATTCATCTTTGGATGGTAGATGACAGAGTTGAGATGCTTGATGTGGAATTTACTGCACAAATCCTCCATCATTTTGTTATTGAGGTTCTTAGCATTGTCATATACAATTATCTTTGGTTGTCCATATCGACAAATGACATTGTTTCTAATGAAAACAATGATAACTTCTTTGGTAACCCTGGGGAAGGAAGCTGTTTCTACCTACTTAGTGAAGTAATCGATCATGGTGAAGATAAACCGATGCCTATTACTAGCCTTGGGCTTGATTGGCCTGATCACGCCCATTCCCCACATTGATAAGGGCCAAGACGAACTCATATTATGGAGTTCCCATGGAGGGGCGTGGATAACATTCCCATGAATTTGGTATTGATAACATCTCTTGACGTGATCATCATAGTCAGCTTTGAGAGAGAGCCAATAATGCCATGTTCTGAGGATCTTTTTAACAAGTAGAGGGCAGCTCATATGTGGGCCACATACTCCACCATGGATCTCATCTATGAGCCTATGAGTTTGGTCATTGTCTTGACATCTAAGGAGACCTAATCCTGCAACTCTTTTGTAGAGAACATCTCCGCTCAGGTAGAATTTCATAGCCAATCGATGAATCCGCCTTCTTTCGGTCAGGCTTGCCTCAACGGGTATAGATCCATCTTGTATATGCTAATACCAATGGTGTTGGATGGGAGCTAGATCATCCGATACTTCTCCAACGTAATTCCCATAGGCTGGAGCCTTTTGTTGGGCAAATGCTAGGGTTGGCATGTCTTCCTTGTTAGGTATATTGATCAAGGAGGCCAAGGTTGCTAGTTCATCTGTAAAATCATTCATATTCTAAGGAATGTGGAGGAAGAAGATTTCTTCAAACTCCGAAGCCATCTGTAGAACCTGTCGATGGTAAGACCACAAGTGTAGACCTCTAGTGTGATAGATTCCGGTTTGTCTGATTACCAACTCAGAATCCCCAAAGACAGTTAACAGTCTAATGCCCATTAATTGGGCAAGTTTTAGCCCCATGATACAACCTTCATACTCAGCTGTGTTGTTGGTGTTGGCAAACTGCAATTTGATGGCAACGAGATGCTACTCCCCCGTAACGGACACTAGAACCGTTGCCGCCCCAGAACTTTCCATATTTACAGCTCCATCAAAATACATCTTCTATGTTTGGTGTGCATCGTACTGATGGTGTTGCTGAATTTACATTACCCCTTCATCGGGGAAGTATGTTTCCAAGGGTTTGAAGTCCCCTGAAGGTGCAGCGGCCAGTTGATCCGTAATTCCTTGACCCTTAATAGACTTTTGCGTCACGTAGACGATGTCAAACTACTGTAGGATCAACTGACATCTGGACAATCAACAATTTAACATGGGTTTACTGACCATGTACTTGAGAGGATCCACGCGGGATATGAGATGGGTTGTGTAACCATGGAGGTAATGATGTAACCTCATTGAAGCCCATGCTAAAGCACAACAAGTCTTCTTAATCAGAGTGTACTTGTGTTCACTGCTACTGAATCTTTTGTTAAGGTAGTAGATAACTCGCTCTTGGCCTCTATCGTCTTTCTATCCCAGCATGTAGCCCATGTCATTGTCATTGATGGACAGGTACATGAATATGGGAACATCATCCCTTGGAGGTACCAGAACAGGAGCGTTAACTAGGTGTTCTTTGATTGTAAGAAAGGCATTCTGGCACTCATCATTCCATTTCATGGAGGAGTTCTTCCTTAACAACTTGAAAATAGGCTCACATGTTGCTCTGAGTTAGGAAATGAATCTTCTAATGAAGTTGATTCTTCCTAAAAATCCCTGTATTTCCTTCTCTGTCTAAGAAATGGTCATTTTCACGATGGCCTGGATTTTGGTGGGATCCAGCTCAATCCCCATGTGGCTAACTAGGAATCCTAGTAACTTGCCTGATTAAACGCCAAAGGCGCACTTGGTTGGATTCAACTTCAAGTTGTACTTACGCAACCTGTTAAAGAGCTTTCTAAGATGGTCTAGGTGGTCTTCCTCCCTTCGGGATTTGATAATTATATCATCCACGTAGATCTCTATCTCCTTTTGCATTAAATCATGGAAAAGAGCCATCATGGTTCGCTGGTAGGTAGCTCCGGAATTGATGAGGCCGAATGACAACCATCTGTAGCAAAAATTTCCCCAAGGAGAGATGAATGCAGTTTTCTCACGATCCTCTTCAGCAACCATGATTTGATGGTACCCTGCGAAATAATCTGCAAAGGAGTACATGTCGTATTGAGCAGTATTGCCAATGAGAATGTGGATAAATGACACGGGAAAGCTATCTTTAAGGCAAGATTTATTCAGATCCTGGTAATCCATGCAAACTCGCACCTCTCCTCCTGGTTTAGGCACGGGGACTATGTTTGATAGCCATTTAGGGTATGTGGACACCATGATGATGCTAGCTTGAAATTGTTTCACAATTTCTTCTTTAACTTTTAAACTCCACTCAGGTTTTAATCGCCTGAGCTTCTGCCTAACTGGCTTGAATCCCTCTTTGATGGGGAGGCAATGAATGACAATGTCAGTGGACAAACCCACCATGTCTTCATGAGACCATGCAAATACATCCTGGAATTGGGTTAATATTTTAACCATGTCATTCCTTTGGTTTGGGGTAAGGTCTGTACCAATCTGGATTAGTTTAGGGCTTTCTAAGGTTCCGAGATTGAATGAAGTGGTTTGATCAAGGTTGGGTTTAGGTTTATCTTCGACCCATTCTTTGATCTCTTGAGGTATCTCAATATCCTCTTGTATTTCCATCAAGTCTGAGTCCAACTTTTCATCAAAGTTACAATCCTTGTGGAGAAAAGGCACCTCATCAACAAGTAGAGGCACATCTAAATTCAGAGTCTTGAAACAAAATATGCTTTCACTTAATATATGAAAATTTTCAATCATACACATAGTTAGCATGTACTGACAAAATAATTGCTAATACTGTACAGAAAAGTAAGCAGTTATTGTTATCTACAGGGTAGAGGGATTATTTGCCCGTTTTACCCTTATCGACCAATGAAAGGAGTGTTGCTCCAATTGTCAAGGGTGAAGCCCTGATGGACCGCAATGATGGAGGGGCTATCATCATCCTCCTTTTTCCCGAATGATGACCATTACGTCTGGACAATCATCGTCTGGAGTGTATCTATTTGTGTGATCATAATGAACAATGATGCGTACGTTTGCCATCATCCTGGCGATGTCTTGTTTACGTCTTCGTTCCTCTTCTTCCACTTCGGGATTTGGAACCAGGACTTCTTTCCCCTTTACCCATATCGGTTTAGGAAATAACATGGCCATTACATGGGCAGACACCTTTATTAAAGACCTTACATGTTCAGGAATTGTAGGTGGATATAATCGACGTGTGGCTAAAGCTGAAGGAATTTGTTTGTGCTTATGAGGATTCCTGCGAATGGAATTGGTAGTATAGCCTAGTCCGGCTATTCCTGTTTGATTGGGAACTTGAATTGGACGCTTAATGCCTTGATGATCTTTGCCCAACCCTTGTCCAGGTTGATAACCCAATGTCATCATTTCTTGAGTAACCGACATTACTTCGGCAGAAATTTGGGGTATAAGAGGTGGCGCCCCAACAGGATGGTAGTGAGTGTTGCTCACCTCCAGGGCATGAAAACTGACTGGCTCAACTTCTGAATTGAAGCTGATGAGTGGTATGTCACCTTGTTCAGGACATTCCGGCTCAGCATCGACAGTGACTAGGCTATTGTTGATAATGTATTTAAGTTACTGGTGAAGGGTGGAGGGGATGGCCCAGGCCATATAAATCCATGGTCTTCCTAAGATCAGGTTGTATCATGTATCTATTTTGAGCACGTGAAAAGTTATGCAGAATGTATGTGGACCAATCTCCACTTGAAGTTCAATTTCTCCGACAGTGTTTCGGTGGGATCCGTTAAAAGCTTTGATAATCATATGGCTTCTTCGAATTCTGTTGAGATTAATATTCATCTTCACCAACGTGGCATAAGGACAGATATTCAAAGATGACCCTCCATCTATCAAAACTCCTCCCACCATGTATCTGGAAGACAAAACTGCTATGTGCAACGGCTTATAACGAGCGGTCCCTTCGGGAGGTATATCATCGTCAGTGAAAGATATCACATTATTGTTGAAAATGTGATATACCAGATGCTGGAATTTCTCAATATCTATTGACTTAGGCAGTTGGGCTTCTTCCAAAACCCTGAGCAATACCTTCATGTGATCTTCGAAAGATAAAACCAAGTCCAGTATGGAAATTTTATGTGGAGCTTCTCTTAAGCTTAAAACCACCTTAGCTTTATTATGGCCCATAATACGGAGAAATTCTTCCACTTTTTCCATTGGAATCTTCCCCTTTATCTTGATGGTAGGTTTCATCACCCATTGGGGAAGATACAGTGGAGTATCCTTCGACACTGCATCAATTATGTGAGATGTGGATCCTTCAGCCCCTCCATAATTCCATGGAACTTTCTGTTGGCTGACAACAAGATATTGTGGCCTTAATGGCAAGATAATTGCCTCTGGCGCAGTCACTTTTAAAGGATTGTCAACACCTTTGAGTTGAATTGGCTGGATTGTATGTGAGGGGTAGCTGAGTCTGTCTCAGAAGATATAACCGCTATAAATTCCTTCCATTTTCGCAGGAAACGCATCCCCACTCTCTAGTACTACAACATTATCGTTTGCCATTTGCAGGACACCACTGTCAATTAAATTCTAAATAAGGTGGCGAAGTACCCAGCATTCTTCTGTGTTGTGACCGCGAGAGTGGGAGTGATACTGACACACTCCATTGACATCAAACCGTCTTGACCGCGGGCTTATTGGAGGTAGCAAATTTGTGATTCTTCCTTCATTTATCAACATCTGCAGTATTTCTTCCATCGGTTGGCTTAGGTACGTAAATTCCCTTTTATTGGCAAAATCCCGATGGGCTTTGACATTTGATCTTTTTGCAATTTTATCCTCCAGTGTTTCATTTTCTGGAGTACGCGGTGGAGTTTTTGTAACAAGAGGAAGGAGGCTAGCATGCTCATGGCTGAATAATTGGCGTGTGACTTGGTGTTGATGGACCACCGGTTCTGCCAATTGGTTAACTTGCTCACTCAGAGCCTTCAATTTTCGTTCCACCATAAACTAGAATTGTGCATAATTCAACTTATCAGCATCATCCTCACTGAGTTGGGAGGATTTAACATTGGAGTGGGAAGTCTGTCCACTACTCCAATTAATCATATTAACCTCCTCTTCTTTGTGTTGAGGAAGAGGGTTATCTTGTATATGGGGTTGGTCGGGTTTAGCTACCACGATCTCACCATTATCAATCAAATCCTGGATCTTGTGTTTCAAGGCCCAACAATCTTGAGTATCATGTCCTGGAGCTCCAACATGATAAGCACATTTCTGACTAGCATTTAAACCTTTCCCATTTGGGTTGGCTGGTGGAAGAAGATGAGTAATTTTCTTCTGAGTGGTCAGAAGATTAAGAATGTTCTCGAGTAAGTCCCCTAAGGGTGTGAACACTCAAGTGCATCTGACTTATCCACCCTTTGGCAACGAAGGGTTTGAAGACTGTGCTTGAAAGGGGAAGTAATTTATCTTCTGGATAGGCATATTCTGACTACCTTTCTGACCTTGTAATATCAAGGAAACATCCTCCTCTTTCTTTTTATGGACCCTCTGGGGGTTGTTTCAATAATTTCCGGACTGGATGTGTTCAGCATAAGCTTTAAGGGCAGCTAGGTCTTGAATATTTCCTGACTTCAATCTCATCTCAGCCATCTCCCCATGTTTAATAATTTCAGAGAATGATTTCCCAATACCAGCTAAGACTCTATCATAGAAAGGAGCTTCTTGTATGTCTATGAAGGTCATCACCATCTCTGACTCATTCATAGAGGGAACAACTTGAGCAACAAGGCGCCTCCACCTTTGAGCATACTCTCTAAAAGATTCATTGGTTTGTTTCCTGACTTTAGTAATTTGGTACCACTCAGGGGCTATCTGAGACTGGAAGATGTACTAAGTAAGGAAGGCATGAGCTATTTCCTCCCAACTATGGATCTTGGAGTTGTCTAATCTGGTATACCACGATCGGGCTTCTCCAATTAAACTTTTCTAGAACAGCAGCAACCTTAGCTTCTCATCCTCGGCATAAGATCCGAGTTCTCCAATGAATACCTTCAAATGCGTGTAAGGGTCTCCTAATCCATCGTACTTTTCAAAGTTAGGAGTCTTGAACTTCTCTAGATAATGCACACCAGGGAATATATAAAGGTCAGCATATGAAACACTCCCATGTGCTCCAATCCCTTTGATAGAACGGATGGTCTCTTCTATCTGTAGGACTTTCTTTCTGATATCACCGGTGTCTAGATCTTCTTCGTGGGTCCCGTTGTCTCAAAGTACGTGCACGCATGCAACGTGATGTCCACTTGAACTTTTAGAACTTCCATCGGGGCATCCGATCGAAGTGTATAAGATATTTTTCGGCATGCTATTGTCGAGAGCTACACAATGACATAGGATTAGAGGTTGTATGAAATCAAGAAGATAGGACCATGCCCTTAGTCTTCAGGCTTCAAATTCTATCTGGTGTGTTATCTTGTGTAGTAGTCACTCGGGATTTGAGCTCTTTTGTTCTTGTAGAACATTTATGTGTAGAATGTATGTATGAATGCTGAGACGGCGTAATGTGGGATCGAGATGGAAAAATGATGATTCTGCCCCGTACCGGGGTTATCTTTGGTTTGAGCTGTTTTAGCGGTCGTTGCTCAGGGTTATCTCTAAGATTGGACTGCTGCAAGTGTTGACCATCCTCAGGGTTGTCTCTGAGGTGTGCCTGACCTCCCGGGGTTATCTCCAGGCTTGGGGAATGAGTGTCTTGGGGTTATCACCGAGTGTTGAAGCTTACTGCTGGAAGCGAAAAAGAGCATTTCTGGGGTTATCTCCGGAACTGGAACTGCATTCTTCGGGGTTGTCTTCGGGATTAGGACTGAATATCTCGGGATTGTCTCTGAGATGGCAAACTCCTCCAGTTTAATCTACGGAACTGGAACCGTATTCCTCGGGGTTGTCTCTGAGGTTGAACAGAAGATCCCGGGGTTGTCCCCGGGACTGTGACAACATATCTCGGGGTTGTCTCCGAGATGGCAAACTGAGTATCCCATGGTTGTCTCCGGGACTGTGACGATTTGGCTTCCAGGGTTATCTCTGGAAGACGATTTTGTCCTCATGCAAGGTTAGTAACAGGAATGCAAAATTTTGAGTGTCTACACTACCCTTAAAATTATGTGAAAAATTACCAAAATACCATTTTGGAGGCAAAATTACTAAAATACCCTTTTATGTAAACTTGTAAGTTAAATGATTTTCCAAATCTAGTGACTCACTACTTTGGATATCACATGTGCTTGAACTCAACATGAATCATCCATTTAGTGCCACCTAACAACTTTTGTAACGTCCCAAAATCTGGTCTATCTTCACACCTGGCTTCTGTACGTCACGAGTACCTCATTCATCCAACATACATCATTATATACTGAAATATAATAACATACATTCTCAAATCCCAAGTTCTAAAAACCTTATAACCTCTTTCATTACAAATAATGATAAATACATTATTCATTTCATCTTACAAGAGTGACTTTTATCCGCCACCAAGGATACATAACAGTTCGTTAAACTAGTCTATAGTTCAATTTCATCCTACATTACAAGTCTTCACTTGATCTTCTCGCTCATTTACATTCTGAATGGCACTTCATCTGGATACCGTCAGCTTGATCTTTACGGGATCCTTACATTTTTCTAACATCGTTCGCTGAAAATATTTTTCATTTAAAGCAAGTGTGAGCATTAATTTGCCAGAAAGTCATAATAGTTGAACAAACAACTTCAGAATTCAAACATTCCTTAAGAACTTCGATAACCGAACAAAGGTTATGAAGCAGCTTGAATAATAGGAATAATCTCGATTCCTATCATTTTAAAACAATATTCACTTTCACTTTGAAATACTTTCATTCTTCTACCTTTTTCATACACATTTTGTCTGGCTAGAATCATTAGTACAGACTTAACAATAATGGATAATGTATAAACAGATCATTCTCTTATTGAACAATTTAATCACCGAACAGTTCATCTCATAGAAACACCGAAGTGTTCACATTGTGGCACAAGGCCTCATACGTTCTACCACCTTGTACAAATATCACACATTCGCACATAGATAGAACTTCTCAAGTTCAACATCTGAGAAGTTTAAGAAACTAGCATTCATTTAGAATATGAATGAAGTTAGGAAACTTGCCTTACTTGATGACAAACTACATATTTTAGCGCTAATTCTAATTCCAATTCCTATTAGCACATCAGGAAATAACACATACGCTAATTAGTCATGTATATTTGACTTACGCCTTGGTTTACTTAATTTTACTTCTTAGGGTTCGCGTTCTTGCAATATAAATTTACGCGACTAACTTTCATTACCGGTTTATGGCTTCACTGTGACACCCCCAAATCCCGGTACTTCATTACCTCAAGATTTGGTTTCACGTAATCAAAACAATTATATCTAACTACTCAATCATAATAAAATTAAATAATAAAAATCTGCCCATACAGGATTATACTTAAATAAAAATCTCCCAGGTTATCTAACCTTTAATTACAATCATTCAAATGCGGAAATTAAATTATTACATCACATCATTATAAAAAGTCTATTATCATAACGATAAAATAAAATTATAAGTCTTCATCACTTGTCCATTTTTCCCTTTCCTTTGCTAGTTGTAGGTTCATTTACCGTGTCAACCTTAGCTGCAATAAGTATATAAATAAGCAAGAGTGAGCAAAAAAAGCTCACTTGAAATAAGAATGAATAACTTTAAAACATTACAACATTTGCCAACAATAGGCTCAATAGAACTGAATGATATGTTCTATTAACATTCTGAAACATACTACTGAGGGTCTAATGACCACGAACCATGTCTACAGTTATAAGTAATCTTTCAATTTTAACTTTAACAGTCATATGACTATAAGGACTCCACGTACTTAGGGGGATCCACCCTTCGTACAATGTATTGTGCACAACCATTTCAACGCTAAGCGTAAACCTCTAATAAAGAGTTGTTCATCTCAGTATTTAGAATACAAGTCCGTACCAAAGTAGGTTTGGTTTGGATACATTACAAGGTAATTTAGAATTCAACGGTCATCAACTAAGGATTAGTTGAGTATAAAAGAACTAACTGTATACTATGGAATAGTCATAACTGAATCGATATTTGTAAATTAATATCATGTTTTAGGAATAATCTAATAGCATAAACATTGAATAATCATAACATAGTTGCTTGAACAATATTAATTCAAAATTATTGAGAATTGGATACCATGCATGCATAGTGAATAGTAATTTGAACGATAAAGTTGTTCAACCCTAGAATATTAAAATATAGCGACTCATATGCTAAATAACAAGTTACATATTAAAGAAACTTGCTCAATATTAAAATATAAGATTTAGAATACTTGCATCCTCATGAACAACTAGATACAAGAACTTACTCAATAATAGAGAATCTAGCTCTATGAAAGTGTAGAGTTAGCAACTTGCGTAATTGTAATTGAATTAAAAGTAATATAGTACTCAACAAAATTAAACTTGCACAACGAAGTTTTAGGATTAGAGAACTTACCTTGAGCACAAGCTAAACCTTACAACTCGAATCTTAATACCCAATATATATGTAATCATGACATAATTAGTCACCACCAAAATTCTATATAAACAAGTATATACCTCATGTAGGTTTGATTTTCAATTCACATAATCGAATTACGTTAATATTAATACTAGTTAACCCTTGAGAACATGCTCATTCTTAGTTTAGTATTATTGAAAGCATAATTTAACAGTCCTATTATTAACACATAACATTTGTTTTCAAACTTTGTGTAAATAAATAAAACTGTTAGACCATTCATTAACTTCGTATGCATGGCCACGATTTATACTTTGGGTCATTACAAGAATGTGCAAGAAGACTCGAGTTAGCGATTGGTGGCTAAGATGGTAGTGCAAGGCGATGACACGAGAATACTACTCATCGGGTCGCTGTTGTGGCTAAACTCCGGACTTCTACGTGGCCTTCTAAGCATAAAGATGAACAAAAAGCCAATTTGGCCTACAAGCTCCTTTCTAACAAACTAATTAACATGTAATACAAATATAGACTTCATATAAACAAAATTTTAATACTCTTAACATGTTTTTACTCATATGATAACATAACCATCATACAACACCCAATTTCACTATTTTTGATAAAAACTCCATTTTTGACATTTTTAGTGAAACTTATCACTATAACTTTATTTTTCAACCAAAACCATTAATTCAAACTATCATGTTTATGTTTATTCATCTACTTTCAAAATCAATAGTCAATATATATATATATATATATATATATATATTAACAACTAATCAAACCTTAATTTTATTTTAAACTACGCCATATTCATATATTTTCGCATAAACACACTGTAATATAGTTTTCTTCACAAATTACATACATACATGAATTAATTGATTATATCCATACATAACCTATGAAAAACAGTTTTACAACAAACAGTTAGCATATAAACTATAAACCACACACAATTTATCCTTCACAAAGCTTTTACATAGAATTTTGGAAGAAGAAGACAACTAAACTTTGAAGAATTTTAAAAAGGGTTTAGATGATACCTTGTATGCTATAAGATGATAACTTTCTTCCTTTGTTCAACAAAACTTCTTTTCCCCAAATTCTTTTTACAACACTCTCTAGGATTCTCTCAATTTTTTCTATGTATTTTCTTCTTCTTCTCCTCTTTCTTCTTCTGAGTCTTTCTCCTAACTCTATAAAATATATAAAATATATAAAATTTCTGAGTCTTTCTCCTAACGTATAATAATAATAATATATGTATTAAGTATAAAATTTTAACTGACATCAGTTATAAATTATTTGAAAATTAAAAGCCATAAGGCTTGTTTGGCTAGCTAACTAAAAATAACTCATTAACTCTTACACCTTGCTTGGTAAACCTAATTAAAATAAATTAATTAATCCCTATACCTTATTTGGTAAAACACCATTATATTAAAGACTTAATATGCATTAAGACTTGTTTGGCCAAAACTAAATTAAACTCCTTTAATTTATTTTAATAACACCTTTATATTAAGGTTATTTGTCACCCTTTTATTTACTTAAATTTTAATAATCAATTTAATTAATTCTAATACTAATTTATTAAATTACTTTAACACATAAATCAATACCACATAATTATAATTTTATTTAACCAACTAACACCTTATTTTAATTACAAATTCAAATTAAAATATTATAATTCATTTAATCATTATAAGCTCTCTAATTTAATTATTAAATTAAATTAGTATATAATCTCATCACAATTTATTTTCTTAACTCCTTAATTATTTACTTAACAAATAATTAACTAAATCAAATCAAATCAAATTGAACAATTATTTCATCAATAATAAACATATCCATTAATTACTTATACACTTCAATAAATATTTAATATTACAATTTAAAATTCTGAAATGTTACATCATTCCCTCCTTAAAAGGATTCTATGTAACGCTCCCAAATCCGGGTCTCTTTCAACCCGACATATGGTGCTCCACAGTGCTACAGTTCACACAAACATTCAATTGAAATGCCTCAAAAGAACGAATATGTCTTATATATATTCCAAAACAATACTACCATTCCCCAGGTTCTTTATAACCGTTACATTTGTTCTTGTCATAATATCAAATATTATCATTACAAACCTATACTATTACATAGGCAATCTACACGTTCACTTTAGCCTTCTCTTTATCCTTGTAGAATCCTTCAATCCATTTGGATTCTAAGCTTCGCATTCATATGGTTCAAGCAAGAGTGAGCATAACAAGCTCAAAGTAAGTACAACAATTTCATTTTAAAATCATGCTTGAAAAACATAGGAATTGTATATCTTCAATAACCGGATGATAGTTACTAAGTACTATCAATAATTAAAATAGCTTTCCTTTTTCCTTCAAAACATTTTACAACAACAATATTCATCAATTCATCAATTCTGGTTCAAGACGTGAACGTCTTATAGTTTCTGTGAAAAGGACAACCCGGCACGAAGTCTGTAAGTCCGGCATATCTTACGAGTACATCTAGGTGATCAGCCTATAGTACCCTATGTTGATCAACACTACATCCATTAAATGTGTGTACGTTTAAGTTGTGGCAACCTCACGTGCCCATCGAATACTCGATGAAAATATATTTGTTTATACATATTCAGGCTTACCTTGAATCCGTACCAAAGAGTTGGCATAGGATAGCGTAAGCAATTCTATATTGAAAGACTTATAAAGAAATTAGTCAATCTATCAAGATTAGTCTAGTCGAGTTAAAACTGGCTTCGACCTTTTCTTTGAAATCATACATGCATCTCATAACGTGAATCATTTTGAAAACCTGGCTAACATAAAGGTTAGACAAGTGTTTAAGAAAAACTTGTCTTCAGCGTCTGCTACCGAATAATTACGTTTCCTTTGAGTCTTTACAATCTCTACAATACATAATCACATAATATACCACATTAGGTCATGAATGAACATACATAGTTCCTAAAGAATCTTACCCTACTTCTCAATCTAATCCCGTATTAGATTTGTTATTATTGGTTCCGGCTTTTCATTATTCTTTACATCATTCTTACCGACTTCTGTCTCTTTCATAACTTAAGTGAAGTTATTTCATTAGTACAACTTGGTTCAAGTTAATTATCCATCCTCACAGCTTACTAATGTCCTTACGTTATCATCCGAAACTCGATCGTCATTAATTAAGTACGTTTATTGCATACCGTTTGCGGTCATCTTCAATTGACTTTCTTTAACCCTAAGTGATCATACTTGGGGTTTAATTATAACTTAACAATGTTACTTCATGTTCATTAAGTTTGTATCACTTCATTGCCTTTCTTTTTATCTTCATAACCAATCCTCTCTATGCAAACCCTAGAAATTTTCATAGGCATTGGCCTGGCTTTTTCTTCTTTTGTCATATTGCTATGTGTCGCCATTAGGGCTTTGAGATCGGACTCGGCGTGACATGCGCATGAGTCCCTTTGTTAACAATCACGCCTACATGACGAGTTTGTAGTGTCCGGAGCTCACTTTGCTTGCTGGTACGGTCATTTAAGCTTGAGTCGCGTCATGGCCACGACTACGAGCCATGAGATAGTTTTGATGATTTTTAACTTTCATGAGATTCCCGTACTCGTAACTTCTTCGTTATAAGTCCGAATTGGCTCATTCAAGAGCCTACGGTTCACAAATCACGTACTCTACGTGTTCATGCAAGAATTTTATCTATTCAACTTCGTTTTCTAAAATTTCACCTATTAGTCCATTTTTAACGAAAACGATAAACGTTCGTGAACGTTTAACGCTCGTTTCTTCGTTCTAAGTCGGAATCCGGCCATTTTTGAGTCTGCAACTCTATAATGACAAATACGACTTGTCTCCATTGAAAACCAATGTTTCCAAGCTTAATATCAAAACTTGACTTCCATTTTGAGAATTTCACGAATTCGACGATCGTCGTCTAATCGTGTGAATTCCGGCGAAACCTCGTTACTTGAG
This sequence comes from Panax ginseng, assembly GCA_020205605.1. NCBI lineage: Eukaryota > Viridiplantae > Streptophyta > Magnoliopsida > Apiales > Araliaceae > Panax > Panax ginseng. The sequence goes on from CM035138.1 coordinate 66,824,543, forward strand.
ATTTTTAGACCATTTCACTTGGATTCAATCCATTATACCAACATCTTGACATACATGCTTTATTAACTTATAACCATGATAAGTTATTACTAGTTCATTGTGAATTTGTAACTTATGAAAATATAAACTACTTATATTTCCATTTAACTTATGTCTTCTTTTCATATGACTTATTAATGAGTTAAGTCCTTAAATACTTATTCTTACATCTTATTAATCATGCTAACTTTATTAATGTAAACATGTTATAAGTTATAACAAGTTCTTATACTTCCATTATAAGTTCATAACTTATTTATGAATGAATTACTTATCCATGACTTATTCGGCTTATTAAGACTTAAGTCCTTTGGTTTATCATTCCAACTTCTTCTTAGCATGCTATTCTACCAATACCCCCTACTCTACAAAAGGAAGAGAAAGAAATCATGGTTTAAGTTCTTACCCTTTGATGATCACTTGACTAATCCTCAATCTTCTTCTTGCTTCTTGCTTAATAAGAACTCTAGCTTTTTCTCTCAAGCCATTAAGCTATAAGTTGTTGTGGAAAATCTAATAATAGAAGTCTAGCTTTTATGTGCTTATTCTCTCAAGTAAATAAGCTCTCAACTTATTATGTATAAGGTGTTGGAGGAAAAGAACAACCAACAAAATGAATTAAGAGCTTCTTATTTATAGGAAATCCTAGATGAGGGCTCAATGGTCATTAAACCATCCACCTCCTTACTATTCATTACCTAGCTCTTAAGTTAACTTGCCCTCCACAACTTTTACTTGGCCATCACAACACTTGCTCACCACTTATCTTAGCCATTAAGTTATCTTTGTCATTAAGTCTACTTGTTCATCACTTAAGCACTTTGTGTGCTCACCACACTTACTTAGCCTCTAAGTTTGCTTGTTCATCACCTTAGATCATCCATGGGTTGCTCCATGGATCTTACCCATTGGATACTTACTTGGGCTTAGGTTTAATTAGCTGACTTAATTATTTGGGCTTCTAGCATAATTCGCTTAACTAACTTAACTTATACATTGGGCTTGCAATTAAACAAACACTTGGGCTTGCATTAATAAACTCACATTGGACTTAACCATCCAATACTTGGGCTCACATAATACTTAACCATTCCTACCAAATCCTTTCTTTTGGCTTAAAGCCTTATAACATATATTATACGTATTAATCTCGTATTTTAACTCGTATACTATTCATCATATACGATATACTATCATTCATACACATTCATATAATACTTCGTATCATACTCTTATTCATTACTTCGTATAATACCTAAGTATTATACGATCATTGTTTTAATTCATTACTCGTCGTACATTTTTTTCTCATAGAGTCACTTTCCCTAAGCATTAGGTTTTAAGTCCACAGGCAAAATATTACATTTTCCATAACTGAAATATTATTGGATATTCCATCTCACATCGATATTCTATCGTTACGTATTTCTCGGAAGTTCAAAAATAATTCCCGAGCAGAAATGCATGAATAGTGTTTTTTGGAAAATTTCTCGGAAAGCTTTTATTTTCGTCTTGAAAATTCAAACACTTTAATTCTACCATATAGCCAAAATACTACAACGTTCTGACATTTCTAGGTCATAGAACGACCTTCGATTAGGTTGCTCCATAAATAATCAATTAAATTCATTTAATAAAAATTAAAATTTAATTCTCAAAAATCCGATTTTCTCGGGGCGTTACACTCTTCCCTCCTTATAAGGATTCTGTCCCCAGAATCTCGCTAATAATACCTACACCGCAGAGGATATTTTTTTTCCTTTATTTTAACCTCGAGTTCCCACAATGTTTTTTTAACATTGGGGTTCTTTTATTTCACTTTCATCGAAGGTATTATCTTTTCAAACATGACTTATCACTTCCGGTTAACAATTTGAGTTGGAAGTTAACACTTACTAACATATTACGCGATCTTTCTTTTATTAATTCTTCTTTTAACTCGTACTTATCTGGAACTTAAATTCCTCCCTCAAAATAAGACTATACTTAGTCTTCTACTTATCCTGCATCATCTTCTTCATTCACTTGCATCCCTCGTTACTTAGTCGTACTTACTTAACTCATTCCATTATCGTGGATTGAGTCTATGTTTTGAATAACAATTCTACCCCTTCATTCCTTAATTTAACTTCTAACTCTGATCTTACCATTTCCGTTATTAACTCATTTCGAGTCGTTAGCATCGATAGCTTTCCCTACCCTCCTACTTAATGCTATCTCGGCCACAACGTTTACCTTCTCGAATGATATAAGATATCACAGCCTCTCTCTACTACATATTCAACTCTTCCGTGTGGAGATATATTTCTGAGACTCTTAGAGTCCTTGTATATCTCACGCTTCTCTCCATATAAATACTATCTTCATATTTTTAATTCAAAACTCTATCACGCTAATTATAGATAATAAGTAGGATAGACCTCCTCATAACCCTTTAACTCGGCATGATGCATACACAATGACATTGCCATGCTATAAGAGCACATAATCATAACATCTATGCAAACATCGAGATACACTACAAAACTTCCTCATATCATCTGATAAAGATAATACAGGTGCCTTAATCAACCTTTCTTTTAAATCCTGTGATGCTAATGGTACCTTCAACCATAGCATCCCACAAGGGTAACTATCAAATTGGCCACCGACTTGATTGGCGCCCCTTACGGAAAAACCTACTTCCGCACATTAGTAAACCTAAATGACATAACCAGAAACTTGTCATAACCATAACGAATTCTGAACGTCATCTTAGGTACCTCCTCCTTCTTCCTTACTTCCAACCGACTATACCCTATACATACATCTATCTTTATAAAAATTCTTTGCCCCTCTCAACCGACCAAATAGATCATCGATCCTGGGCCATGGGTATTTATCCTTAATCGCTATTTTACTCCTATTACGATAGTCGATATGTAACCGTAACAACTCATCCTCTTCCTTAACACCAACCTTACTTGAGTCATAGTTCAACAACAATAATGTCGCGATATTTTATTACCGTAAATTACTACATTATATTTTTTGAGAAAACTAAAGGTTCACACTTTACTTATAACTATTTGTTATAGCTCTATGGTTAATCAACCCATTCATACCGAGAATTTCCTCCAATTCTCTCAACATGAAACAAGATTTATTTATCTCCGATACCTACTTACTTCTATTATCCATGAAATAATTTTCACGAATATAATTTAACGAAAGTTATTTCCTCCTTCTCTACCTTCATATTTTAAAGGTATTTATAATCCCTTTCAGAAAGACTCCTAGATGAGTCTTTCCACATGTCTTACACACCTCGATCCTTCACTTAGGATCCCCTTGTCCCACTTCAGTATTCTCGGAGTTAAAAATTTGTGTCTCTTTGGCATACTGCCACTACCATTCTCTACCTTGGTTCCTCCCTCTCTCTTGCTCTCATCTTTTACCTCTTTGTGGTATTGAGTCTACAACTCACTATCACCTTATGCTATAATCACCTTCTCCAGAATGATCCCATAGGAAACACTCTAGATCACCAAAATCTCACTATAGAGCTAGGGTCTTAGGCCCTGCTCCAACCTACGAGCCTTCACCTCCTCCGTGTCCACTTGATGTGAAACAAACCTTGCCAATTCATTTGAATTTGGTCGCGTACTGGGGAAATATCATATCCCCTTGCTTAAGTTCTAAGAATTCAATCTCTATCCTCCCTCACATGTCTTATAGGGAAAATAATTCTCGAAGAAAACCTTCTTGAATTGTTCCCACGTTACTACCTCTATTCCAGACCCACCCTGTTGAGCCTCCCACCAAAAGTTGGCTTTACTCTTCCTTAGGTAAGTCACAAAAGAAAACTTATGTGGCTCACCTACGTTTGTAATAACAAAACGCCTTCTCTATTACTTTTACCCATGTCTGGGACTCTATTAGGTCCGTCGTTCCTTTGAACTCCGGCAGACCTACGCTTTTAAATTATTTATAGGTAATCGTTCTAGCTACCCTAGGTTCCGCAGGTATTCTACCCCTGGTTCGGTTAATATAGCCGTTAATAAATTAGCGAACTCTTGTATAGGGTTGTGTTGACCCCATTAATTATCATTATGTGATTCCGCTTCCTGATTACGTTATCTTTTCCTTAGCGGCATTTCCTGATTAAATAAATAAAATTTCATTATTATCTATTTACTTACTTCGTTATTAATCGCCACATACCAACAACTCGCACTGTAACAAATCATCTCAATGAAAACTTATTTATATTCATATGCTCTTTCATAGTTTGAAACTATTTACAACTTGTTCTGTATAGCCAAAAGCTATTACATTTTCTATCCCACAATTGAACTTCACAAAAGTTGGGATTTACAAAAGGCTACCCTTTAAAAGAGGTTTTTACGTCATTACTCACATATTTATAACTTTAGATTTCTAATAATGCATAACAGTATCCTCGTGTTTCTCATTTGCAATCATTGCTACAGTATCCCGACTAATCATAAGACGGGTTTGTCCTTACTCAATGGAATAACAAGCAACCTTCAGCTTGAAATCCTTATGTGCACTCTCATGGATGTAAGACATCCGTGATATCTTCCGGTCCTTCTCCCACAGTTCTCTACAAAGCTCATCGACGGCCTCGCCTTTATAATTCCTAGCCTTATTCGCCATAAGCACACCTTATCGTGCTTCTAACTCAAAATCGCTTCACAGACATCTTAGCTTCATGGAGATAACTAATCTCTTCATTCTCGATTCTCGCATAACTGCACTCCAGATTGCACATTCTGTCAAGTTACCGCCAGATACAATGCTTCCATTGCATCTGGAGGTGATGAATCCAATGTAGGTACCACCGTAGTAACCGATGTTACCTCTCTTTCTTCCTCGACATCGTTCATCATACTAAGGTATGACGATATATCCATCTCTCCCTCAGAGTAGTCTTCCTCAGAAAAGTACTCCTCCCGCCTCCAACTCTCTCTAGAATCACTATTGGTACCTCCGCCACCCAGATAGGCATGTGCTCTACTTGGTTCACAAGCTCTTCGCTCATCAGCGTGTATATCTCTATACATCAAGCTATCGATCGACATCCTACAATAACACATATGTTGATTAGTACATAACACAGAATCGTATAAGCACAAATCACATTTAATTTATTTAGGGTTACTTTCCATCTTTTAAATCTTTTGATACTGAGTTTCCTCAATACCTTATTGACTCATTCAACTCAAGTAAAGCTCAAGTTTTATTTTCTTCCTTTGAACTTCTCTTCCTTAACGAGGTTATGAGCCTAAGGTTCTTCCCCCCTTAAGTTTTATAACCTAATGCTTTGATAGCAACCTGTGACGCCCCCAAATTTGGGTCTCTTTCAACCCGACATATGGTGCTCCACGGTGCTACAGTTCACACAAACATTCAATTGAAATGCCTCAAAAGAACGAATATGTCTTATATATATATTGCAAAACAATACTACCATTCCCCAGGTTCTTTATAACCGTTACATTTGTTCTTATCATAATATCAAATATTATCATTACAAACCTATACTATTACATAGGCAATCTACACGTTCACTTTAGCCTTCTCTTTATCCTTGTAGAATCCTTCGGTCCATTCGATCTATGCTGCATTCATATGGTTCAAACAAGAGTGAGCATAACAAGCTCAGCAAGTACAACAATTTCATTTTAAAAGCATGCTTGAAACATAGGAATCGTATATCTTCAATAACTGGATGATAGTTACGAAGTACTATCAATAATTAAAAATAGCTTTCCTTTTTCCTTCAAAACATTTTACAACAACAATATTCATCAATTCTGGTTCAAGACGTGAACGTCTTATAGTTTCTTTGAAAAGGACAACCGGCACGAAGTCCGTAAGTCCGACATATCTTACGAGTACATCTAGGTGATCAGCCTATAGTACCCTATGTTGATCAACACTACATCCATTAAACGTGTGTACGTTTAAGTTGTGGCAACCTCACGTGCCCATCGAATACTCGATGAAAATACATTTGTTTATACATATTCAGGCTTACCTTGAATCCGTACCAAAGAGTTGGCATAGGATAGCTTTAGCAATTCTATATTGAAAGACTTATAAAGAAATTAGTTAATCTATCAAGATTAGTCTAGTCGAGTTAAAACTGGCTTCGACCCTTTCTTTGAAATCATACATGCATCTTATAACGTGAATCATTTTGAAAACCTGGCTAACATAAAGGTTAGACAAGCGTTTAAGAAAAACTTGTCTTCAGCGTCTGCTACCGAATAATTACGTTTCCTTTGAGTCTTTACAATCTCTACAATACATAATCACATAATATACCACATTAGGTCATGAATGAACATACATAGTTCCTAAAGAATCTTACCCTACTTCTCAATCTAATCCCGTATTAGATTTGCTATTATTGGTTCCGGCTTTTCGTTATTCTTTACATCATTCTTACCGACTTCTGTCTCTTCCATAACTTAAGTGAAGTTATTTCATTAGTAAAACTCGGTTCAAGTTAATTATCCCTCCTCACAGCTTACTAATGTCCTTACGTTATCATCCGAAACTCGATCGTCATTAATTAAGTACGTTTATTGCATACCATTTGCGGTCATCTTCAATTGACTTTCTTTAACCCTAAGTGATCATATTTGGGGTTTAATTATAACTTAACAATGTTACATTCATGTTCATTAAGTTTGTATCACTTCATTGCCTTTCTTTTTATCTTCATAACCAATCCTCTCTATGCAAACCCTAAAATTTGTGCCATTGCAAATTTTCTTCTTTTGTTTGTCACCGCAGCATGGTCGCTTCATTGGGCTTAGAGACCAGGACTCGGCGGCCATGAGAGTCCCTTTGTTAACTATCGCACTGTAGCGCGAGTTTACAATGTCTGGAGCTCACTTTGGCGTTGCGGCGCCGATCATTTAAGCTTGGAGTTGCGCAGCGACGCGGACTCTGAGCCACAGATAGTTTTGACAGATTTTTAACTTTGCGAGATTCCCGGACTCGTAACTTCTTCGTTATAAGTCCGAATTGGCTCATTCAAGAGCCTTCGGTTTACAAATCACGTACTCTACGTGTTCATTCAAGAATTTTATCTATTCGACTTCGTTTGCTAAAATTTCACCTATTAGTCCATTTTTAACGAAAACAATAAACGTTCGTGAACGTTCAACGCTCGTTTCTTCGTTCTAAGTCGGAATCCGGCCATTTTCGAGTCCACAACTCTATAATGACAAATACGACTTGTCTCCATTGAAAACCAATGTTTCCAAGCTTAATATCAAAATTTGACTTTCATTCCGGGAATTTCACGAATTCGACGATCGTCGTCTAATCGTGTGAATTCCGGAGAAACCTCGTTACTTGAGATTTTTAGACCATTTCACTTGGATTCAATCCATTATACCAACATCTTGACATACATGCTTTGTTAACTTATAACCATGATAAGTTATTACTAGTTCATTGTGAATTTTTTAACTTATGAAAATATAAACTACTTATATTTCCATTTAACTTATGTCTTCTTTTCATATGACTTATTAATGAGTTAAGTCCTTAAATACTTATTCTTACATCTTATTAATCATGCTAACTTTATTAATGTAAACATGTTATAAGTTCTAACAAGTTCTTATACTTCCATTATAAGTTCATAACTTATTTATGAATGAATTACTTATTCATGACTTATCCGGCTTATTAAGACTTAAGTCCTTTGGTTTATCATTCCAACTTCTTCTTAGCATGCTATTCTACCAATACCCCCTTCTCTATAAAAGGAAGAGAAAGAAATCATGGTTTAAGTTCTTACCCTTTGATGATCACTTGACTAATCCTCAATCTTCTTCTTGCTTCTTGCTTAATAAGAACTCTAGCTTTTTCTCTCAAGCCATTAAGTTATAAGTTGTTGTGGAAAATCTAATAATAGAAGTCTAGCTTTTATGTGCTTATTCTCTTAAGTAAATAAGCTCTCAACTTATTATGTATAAGGTGTTGGAGGAAAAGAACAACCAACAAAATGAATTAAAAGCTTCCTATTTATAGGAAATCCTAGATGAGGGCTCAATGGTCATTAAACCATCCACCTCCTTACTATTCATTACCTAGCTCTTAAGTTAACTTGCCCTCCACAACTTTTACTTGGCCATCACAACACTTGCTCGCCACTTATCTTAGCCATTAAGTTATCTTTGTCATTAAGTCTACTTGTTCATCACTTAAGCACTTTGTGTGCTCACCACACTTACTTAGCCTCTAAGTTTGCTTGTTCATCACCTTGGATCATCCATGGGTTTCTCCATGGTTCTTACCCATTGGATACTTACTTGGGCTTAGGTTTAATTAGCTTACTTAATTATTTGGGCTTCTAGCATAATTCGCTTAACTAACTTAACTTATACATTGGGCTTGCAATTAAACAAACACTTGGGCTTGCATTAATAAACTCACATTGGACTTAACCATCCAATACTTGGGCTGACATAATACTTAACCATTCCTACCAAATCCTTTCTTTTGGCTTAAAGCCTTATAACATATATTATACGTATTAATCTCGTATTTTAAGTCATATAATATTCATCATATACGATATACTATCATTCATACACATTCGTATAATACTTCGTATCATACTCGTATTCATTACTTCGTATAATACCTAAGTATTATACGATCATTGTTTTAATTCATTACTCGTCGTACATTTTCTTCTCATAGAGTCACTTTCCCTAAGCGTTAGGTTTTAAGTCCACGGGCGAAATATTACGTTTTCCATAACTGAAATATTATTAGATATTCCATCTCACATCGAAATTCTATCGTTATGTATTTCTCGGAAGTTCAAAAATAATTCCCGAGCAGAAATGCGTGAATAGTGTTTTTCGGAAAATTTCTCGAAAAGCTTTTATTTTTGTCTTGAAAATTCAAACACTTTAATTCTACCATGTAGCCAAAATACTACAACGTTCTGACATTTCTAGGTCATAAAACGACCTTCGATTAGCTTGCTCCATAAATAATCAATTAAATTCATTTAATAAAAATAAAAATAAAAATTTAATTCTCAAAAATCCGATTTTCTCAGGGCGTTACATTTTATCCTCAGAATCACAACTCAAACAATACATTCGTTACATTCTTCCCTTCTTATAAAAATTCTGTCCCCAGAATCGAAGACACAAATTAAACAAATAACTCAGGATAATATTTCATCATTTTATCCACGAGTTCCCACGTAGCTTCTTCAGCATTCTGGTTCCTCCATATCACCTTCACAGAAGGTATAACTTTATTCATGAGCACCTGTTCTTTCTGTCAACTATCTGAATAGGAATCTCTTCATAGGACAACTCTTTATCAAACTACAACGGTTCGTACTCAATCACGTGTTTGTAATCGGGTTTATACGGTCGTAACACAGAAATGTGAAAAACATTGTGAATGTTTTCCAAATCTAGAGGGAGAGTGTTGATCGATTTCACAATCAATGAATACGTGCAAGTATACACGGTCAACAAGTAATAAAGTGAAAGTAGAGTATCGTTCCCACGAGGAATTATTTAATAAAAATCACCAAGTACTAATTCTTAACCAAACTAATTTTATTTAAACAATCTCAAATCATTATTTTTCTAATTAAGAAAACTAAATTAAACAATTAAAAGAGATTAGTCTAAAAGAAAGCAAATAAACAAAACTAAGATTTGATTGAATTCAGGTAAATAAGGATTAAGACTCCAATATCCCCAATTATGAACTATAAATCAATTATCCAATTATCCCAATTATTATGTCTACTGAATTGTTAACAGGAATTCTCAAATGCCAAAAGCCCTTTTCCAAGTGATCAATTGTCTTCTATTTAATCCAGATTAATTTTGCTATATTCCTATGTAAAACAATTGAATTAAACTCGTTACTATCGATTCAATTATATGTGTTACATGCAATGAAAAGATATTTCCATTCTATTCACAAACCTAATTATTCTTTGTGCAAATAACTAAGTCACATGATATCATGCCCATTCTAACCCTAGAATTCCTCTTCCAATTCCTTCTAGAGTAACAAAGTAATTCTTGATCAAATAATTAAGCAATAAGCACAAGACAAGATAAACAACTCACTTTAACATAAATAATTAGAATATAATGAATAACTAATTCATAGCCATAAAAAGTTCAATTGAAATCTCAAAAATAGTTAGTTCATAATTAATGAATTAAAACCAAGAATCCACAACTGAATAGACATCAAAAGATAAAAGTAAGATGAGAGAAGAGAATAGAATCTGTTGTCAGCAAATCTGATGCTCCCCTCTTGCTCTTGCTTTTGATCTTCAATGGTCTCCAAGTTGCTTCAATCTCCAAAACTAATAAGAACTAGGGTTATTTTCTAATCTAAAGGAGTGTTTAATCTAGGCTAAGCTATGTAATCTCCCTTTATTTTATGCCTTACATCATGTATTTATAGGTTACAAGTCCAATTTTAGCTTAGGAACAAACCCAATCCTATTTGGAGTCAAAAAAGGTGTCAAAATTCGCCCAAAAGCGTCAGGCCATCACCAAGCCCTTCCCTCAGCTTTGGCTCAAATCAAACGCTCAAACTCGCTTCCCCGCCGCCCTTTGAAACGGGCATAGGCCTAAAATGGGCGCCTGACGCTGGCCCAAAATCCGACATTTTCTGCTCTCAGGCGTCCTTTGGGAAAATGGCCATAACTTCTTCGTCCGAACTCCGATTTTGATGATTCAAGATGTTCCGGAAAGAGGAGAAGTAGATCTACAACTTTCATTCTTTGAGTGTTTCGAAATAATGTCAGGAGCTATAGTCAAATCGGCTCTGAAGTGACTGCTGTGTAAATGGCAAGCCGAAAACGCGAATCTAGCCACCCCAAACATCGATCCATGTAACTTTTGCCCCAATTCCTATAAAATAACATAAAACATGCATGAATAGACATAAACACATAAAAATATCCTAAAAGACTTAAGAACAACAATAAATTAAGCCCGAATGTATCCAATTCATGGGTATAAAACTCACTCATCAAATACCCCCAAACTTAAATCTTTGCTTGTCCTCAAGTAAAAACACAAAAATGTTATGCAATGCAATGTAATGTAATGAAACTAATCTATATGCCTCACTGAATCCAACAGTAATGGCGAAACAAGTCTATTCAACATAGCCTTAATCGAAATCAAGTAAACATGATAATACATCATATTAAAACAAATCGGTAATTTCCCAATCAATCATCAAATCTTAGATCATTATCAGCGATATAGTGCGTGTGTGCTCCACAACAATGTTAAGCGATATAAAATCAAATTTAAGACATAATAGATATCTTTGAAGGCATCATACGATTGCAAATTCACAAAATTCACGAACAAGCTATATCCAACTAAAGTCAAACATCCACCAAGTTCAAGAGTCAAATCTTATGCATCCAAACTTGTTTAGTAAAATCTAGTTACACACAGCACGCAAGTATACGTGGTCAACAAGTAATAAAGTGATAAGTTGAGTATCGTTCCCCTGGAATTCTAATTAATAAATTTCAACTACTAATACTATATCAATTCAATTTTATTCAAACAACGAGAAATTGTGATTTTACGAATTATTAACTCAAAATTAAACACTTAAAGATCTTTGTACTAAGATAAACAATTAACTAAGCTATTACTTGAGTGAATGACTTCCGGTAGGTAAATATTAAGACTTCAATATCCCCAATTATGAATTATAAATCAGTTATCTAATCATCACAATTACTATGTCTCATGGATTGTTAACAGGAATTCTCAAATGCCAAAAGCCCTCTTCCAAGTGGTCAATTGACTTCTATTTAACCCAGATTAACCTTGCTATATTCCTATGCAAAACAATTGGATTAAACTCTTCCCAGTCCCAATTCCTTATATGTTACATGCGGTGAACCGATATTTCCATTCAATTCACAAACCTAATTATTTACCGTGTAAATAATTGAGTCACATGTCATCATGTCTAGTTCTAACCCTAGAATTCCTCTCCCAATTCCTTCTAGGGTAACACGCTAATTATTGGCCAAATAATTAATCACTAAAATCAAAACATGATAAACAATCCACTTCAACATAAATAATTATAATGACAGAATAACTAAGTTATAATCATAAAAGGTTCAATTGAAATCTTAATTAAAGAATTAGTTCATCACGGAAATAAGAATCATTATTTGTTGATAAATCATCCTTAAAGAATTACAAATAAAAATTAAGGAGAAAAAGAAGAAACTCTGTAGCCAATCTTGAAGCTCCAAGTAATCTCCTGCAAAAGCTCCTTCAATCCTCTCTGCCAAATAAATCCCGTCCCTCTTCTAATTCAGCAATTAGTTTCTTTTTTTATAGTCCCCCACAATCCTCCTACAATTAGGTTTTATTATTAACCCTTAATAGGCAAACGTAAGTCAAACGCTTAATCGGTCAGCGCGCCGCTGAGGGTCGGCGCCCCGTATTGAGGATAGTGCAATTTCAGTACCCATTGGACTTCATCGAAATTACGCTTTTTCCATTCAATGCTTGAAATTCCCATAATTGCCCTTCCTTCCAAATCCCAAACCGCAAATAGGATATAAACACAATAAAAATGCTACTAAATAACTTAAGAATGCAATAATTTAAGTCTAAATATATCCGAATTATGGGTATGCTACCCATTCATCAAACACCCCCAAACTTAAATCGTTGCGTGTCCTCATGCGACAAAGCCTAAGATCACCAAACAAAACTAAACATCATGCACATGCAAACTATTTATATTTATATATATTTTTATTATAGATGGTTGGTGAGTGCGTTTTATGCTCCATCTCACGCTTGTGTTTATGGGGAGTGGTTCCCCTCAACCCACCACAAGACTCAACATATTTTTTTTTTTTTTTTTTTTTTATATATTCCAAATGTTTCCCCCCAAACTCGAGTTTATGCATGAATTCAGTCTTATCTAGTTATTCAAATTGTTCTTCCATATCACTAGCAATCTCCCTTTAGAACTCTATTCTTTAACCATTTAAACTATCATAGCTAACATGGTCGTTTTATTTCCAAGTGCCTTCTTATAATATCAATGTCAAACAGATAAAGATCCAATTCAAGTCACGAAAATCATATCACTGAATCAACAATCCTTACTAGACGTGTTCATGCAATTCTACTTTCCTCATTGGCCCCAGATATACGCACTCTCAAAAACTGGAATTAACATACAATCCTAAATGCAACTTTACTAATAATCAATCCACAAACTAATAATAAACTACAACTGGTGAAAATAAAACGTAACCACCCCAAACTAAGCTTAGAGCAATGTCCTCATGCGAAAAAAATAAGTCAAAATAAACAGAGGACTTCCACGGCGGAATTTTGCTTCGGGGGGAGCATCGTCGTCGTCTTTCAACTCTTGATCGGACGGGGAAATCTTGGCAAGAAGCAGGAGCCGTAGGGAAATGGCTAAGTGGAATGCCCGGATGGGTCTGGATAGTAAGTGCATTCTGTGCAGCAAATTGGTCGACTAAATACTTGTAAATCACATCTTGACGTTGGATAAGCGCAGATTACGGGACTCAATATTGTAAAACCGGTGCCTATCTCCATTTGGGCGACCGGGGACCACACCTCGATGAGCGCCGTCGGGGTCATGAGGGGGAGCACGAGGTGGAAGGGCTCGTGGAGGCGTAACGTGGGGATAATGAAACCCGGTCCCCTTGGGTGATTAAGCATGCAACGGACCACACTTTATAACGACGGATCAAGTTGTGGTCCAACAACGGCATAGGAGTTTGAATCATCTTATGCGATTTCCATTTGACCCCAAACTTAGCACATAAGGCGCAGATCGAGGACGGATGTGGTAGCCCTCCTGTGGTCCCCGCCGCGAGATGCGCGTGAGCATCGATTCTTTGAATAAGATGGCCGACATCGATTCGTAGGCCTTGTATGATGGAGTATAAGAACACGACCCTTTCTTTGGTGGCGTGACTCACATGTGCGGGGCATCAATTTCGGCAGATATGAAGGCATACCATGCCTTTCCATATGATCGAGGTGAGACAATGGGAAGGTCATCTTTGCCACTTTCATGGATGGACCAAGTAGTGCCCGGTTGACACGGCTCCGAATAATCTTTTCATAGTCAGGCCCATCACTCCTTTGGCGAGCATACTCATCATGAAGGCCCTCTAAGGGTAGTTGATAGCACCCATTGATATCCTCCTCGCCAAATTCCACGGTCTTACCTCGACAAACACACCCCATAATGGTCATGCTCCGGCAAGTTGGCATAAAATTCTTTGACCACTGCAATCATCTTTGCTATGTCAGTATTCGGTGAGGACGAACCGAGCTTACGCTCGACAATCATCAACGCTATGTCTCCATCCTTGTTTTGATCGGGACGGAGACCGGATTCGAGGACTAGTGAGAGGTGGCCACGCTACGGTATGGCGTTCTTGAGCATGACACTAACAAAGCGCCGCTATCAAATTTTGGCGGGGAAGTTGAAAGCGCCCCGGACCACGAGTGCGATGGCGTTTGGATGCCATGTCGAGAATTCTCGCAAATAAAACATAGTCATAGTTTAGCTTTAAAAATTGAGTCGAGGCAATTTGTCAAACACCTAGATAAGACTTGAGAACTTGTTCAATCCATTATCAATTTCACTGTACATTCATGCCATGCATGTAGCGTGCATGAATCTCGTGTGTGTAGGAGTACGTCACACATCAATGCGTTATCTATATGCTCCATTAGATTTCCGGATAACAAGAATAACGAATGAAGAGCATCTTAATTGCAAGAATTGAAAACACATCAAATCATACCTTTGTTACTTCTAAATAAGTTGGAGGAGTAGAATTCGGCACACAAGATGCGACGACCAATATGAAAGGAAGGGAGTGATGCGTGGTGGATGAGTGGAAGACAATTATCCAAGTTTTCTTGACTTTTGTGCTATGAAGAAGAGGAAGAGGGTGGTGACACCTTTGCTTGGCTTGGAGAGAATGTGGAATAGAAAGGCGCAATGAGGTTTTAAAATACTAAGGCTAACTGATCCCGGTAGCCACGGGCTGGTTATACTCGTAAGGAGCGCCGGTAATTAGGCGTGAAATCGTTTGGTATGCCCAAAGACCGGCGCTGGTTTGAAGCTGGAAGACAGTGCCAAGGTACTGGGACCTATTTTTCGCCGAAGCCTAGCGGCAAGGCGTCTGTAATTATCTTAGAATCGGTATTTGAAGGCTGGGACTTATCTGCACTATACGAGCCTTAGCAAGGCTGTATTTGTAATCCTCAGTGATATGGGCGCCGAGGCGACTGAGGAAGTGACACTGTGTGCGTGCATACGGACCGATTGTAGGAATTAGTTTAATAAACGTGGAGTTTTCTCTACTACAGAATAACAGTGAAAATAAGAAAAGATTAACTCTAAGAGGCATAAAATCAACTAAAATGAAAAAAATTATGGAACTGCATGGGTTGCCTCCCAAGAAGCGCTTGGTTTATAGTCATCAGCCCGACTTTGCGGTGTTGGTCAGTTGGCCACTGGGTCTGAGAGGTACTGGACCGTAGCTTGGCGTTCGATTGGTCCGCTCCAATAGTGTTTTAGATGTTGACCGTTGACCTTGAATGTACGCTTTGAATTCGGTTCCTCAACCTCAATGTTTCCGTGTGGAGTGACAGATATGACTACAAATGGTCCAGACCACCTGGATTTCAATTTTCCTGGAAATAGACGCAAGCGTGAGTTGAACAGTAGTACTTGATGGCCCGGTGCGAATGTTCTATCGAGAATTTTCTTATCGTGCCAAGATTTGACTTTTTCCTTGTATAGCTTAGCGTTTTCGTAGGCGTTGAACCTGAATTCATCCATCTCGTTCAACTGCAGTAACCGTTTTCCACCTGCTGCTTCTAGATCAAAGTTTAATTTCCGAATGGCCCAGTGTGCCTTTGTGTTCTAACTCGTAGGAAGATGACACGCCTTTCCAAAGACCATTCATGCGGGGACATGCCGATCGGGTTTTTATCTGTTTGTTCGATAAGCCCATAGGGCGTCGTCAAGACGCAACACCCAATCTTTTCGTGACGGATTGACTACTTTTTCCAGGATCCTCTTAATTTCCCGATTCGACACCTCTGCTTGACCATTGGTTTGTGGGTGATATGCAACTGCAATTTTGTGACGAACTCCATATTTGACAAGCAATTTAGTGAACTGCTTGTTACAAAAGTGCGTTCCCTCATCACTTATTATAGCCCTTGGTGTCCCAAATCTGGTAAAAATGTTTTTCTTTAAGAATCGGGTGACAACGTTGGCATCATTCGTGGGTAACGCTGCGACTTCTACCCCACACGTCGAATAGTTCCACCTCTAAAATTGTGTTAAGTGGCATTTCATTGCGCTTGGAGATATTACCTACGCGTTGGCATCGATCGCATTTTAGCACAAAGAGATAAGCATCTTTGAATAAAGAGGGCCGAAGAATCCCGATTGTAATACTTTGGTCTGTTTGTCACGACGATCTTTGGAATAATGACCTCCGTAATCCGAGGAGTAGCGGTGGCGGCCTAATATACTATCCATTTCTTCGTGAGGTACACAATGTCTTATCATTTGATCCGCACATGCTTTAAATGAAATGGTTCATCCCAAAAGTATTGTTTTCGCATCGTGGAGAAACTTCTTCCGTTGTTGTGATGTCAAATCCGTGGTAGCACCTTAGCAACCACATAGTTGACATAGTCGACATACCAAAGGCGATATGGTAGTTACCGGAGCGGTTGCTCATCCGGAAATTCCTCATTAATCATCGAGTTGTCTTCTTTCATTCCTTCTAATTTTCCAACCGAGACGGATGATCCGCCACTTGATTTTACGTACCTTTTACATCCGGATCTCCGGATCAAATTCTTGTATAACAATTGATCCACCGTATTAATCATGGTTTAGCATCTTTCTTCTCAATCGGATATTTTAATATTTGAATGGTCGATGTGAACAATTACCTTAGTGCCGAGGAGATAAGCTCGAATTTGTCAAAAGCAAACACCACCGCAAGTAATTCCTTTTCGGTTGTTGTGTAGTTCAATTTGGGCATCCGTTAATGTCTTCTTTGGAGTAATAGATAGTATGAAAAATCTTATCATGACGTTGTCCCAATACGGCTCCACCAGCGTAAATCTTTGGCGTCGCACATCAATTCAAAAGGTAAAGACCAATGGGCGCTTACAATGGTAGTGGGTGAGAGACCAATTTCTTCTTTAATACCTCAAATGCCTCGATGCATGCATGATCCATCTTAAGCGGTACATCTTTCTCCAAGAGTGAGCATAGGGGTTTGAGATTTTGAAAAATCTTTAATAAAGCGTCTATAGAACCTGCGTATGTCCCAAGAAACTCGAATGCCTTTTTCTGAGATGAAGGAGGGCGTTTCTCAATTGTATCAATCTTCGCTCTATCTACCTCCAATCCGGATGCGAAAACCTTATGTCCCAGAATAACCCCTTCTTGTACCATAAAATGACATTTTTCCCAATTAAGTACCAGGTTAGTCTCCACACATCGTTTTAACACCAAGATCAGATTATTCAAACACGAGTCAAAACTATCGCCGAACACGGAGAAATCATCCATGAACACCTCTAAATTCTGCTCGACCATATCGGAAAAGATTGCCATCATACAACGTTGAAAGGTCGCCGGCGCATTACATAAACCAAAGGACATACGCTTTGAATGCAAGCGCATCGTATGGACATGTGAGCGTGGTCTTTTCTTGATCTTCCGGTCTTTATGGCAATTTGATTGTACCCGAATATCCATCTAACAGATAATAGAATTGATGTCCCATTAACTTTGTCCAACATCTCGATCAATGAGCGGCAAAGGAAAGTGATCCTTGCGTGTGGATTTATTCAACTTGCGGTAATCCATACATACTCTCCGACTATAACGTGATTCTTAGTCGGGATAAGCTCATGCGCTTCATTTTTTACCACAGTTATGCCCCCTTTTTTTCGGTACACATCGCATGGACTTACCCATGAAACCATGCGAGATTGGGTAGATAATCTGACATCCAACCATTTTATAACTTCCTTCTTCACCACCTCTTTCATAATGGGATTTAACCTTCGTTTGCATCTCAATGGTTGGTTTTGATCCTCTTCCATTAAAATCTTGTGCATCTGAAAGAGGGCTAATACCTCGAATGTCCGCTTATAGTCCACCCAATCATTTGTTTTGAACTCGCATGAGAACTCGTAGCAATTTTTCTTTTTGGGTGTCGATTAACGTTGTCGAAACAATAACCGGTAGAGTCGAGTCTTTCCCTAAGTAAGCATATTCAAGATGAGAGGGAGTGGCTTTAATTCCAACAGGTGCGTGGCGCTTTTTATCGAGGGTTTGCACTTCTTTTCTTCCGTTTTAGGCCTTTGAGGGTGTCGAATGGTTGATTATTTTTTAGGTAGAATGATGGTGTGTCTAGCCATTTGACACCTTTCGATTCTGCATCCGCACTATCGTTGTCTGTTTCTAACCATCATGGATTCTATCGGATCCTCACGAGTAATTGCTGACAAATCTTGTGATTCACCATCTCCTCCATTACATCCATGCAAACACTCACCTTTTTCCTTTGGATACGACATTGCTTTAAACACATTGAAAGTGACACATTGATCGTCAACTCTCATCGTTAATTCTCCTTTTTGCACGTCGATTAAAGTTCTCCCCTGTTGCTAAGAATGGTCGTCCGAGAATGATGGGCGATTCAGTATCGCTTCACAATCCAAGATAACGAAGTCTCTTTGGAAAGATGAATTTATCCACCCTTACTTAATACGTCTTCAACGATACCTCGTGGATATGTAATCGATCGGATTGCTAATGATGGCCCGATATTTGTCGGTTTAGGTGCTTGGAGTCCGAATATTGATTCAGTAGACCGATAATGGCATCAAATTATCATCGGCCCCAAATCACACACAACGCGCTTTCTAAAAACCGATTACCAATGTCGCATGGAATAGAAAAGCTACGGATCTTTCAACTTAGGAGGTAACATTACGAATAATTGCGCTACATTCTTGATTAAGCGCCACTATTTCAAAATCCCCCATTTCCTTTTCTTTGATAGCACATCCTTCATGAACTTAGCGTAACCTCGGCATGTGTTCTAAAGCTTCGGCGAATGGGATGTTGATATGCAATTTTTTAAAAATATCCAAAAATCTTAAAAACTACTTATCTAACTTGGATTTCTGAAATCTCTGCGGATATGGTATGGGTGGCATTGTTGTAGATGACCCCTGTGCATTTTCCTCTCCTATTTCCTCTTTATCTTTCCCGGTTTCCACAACCTCTTCTGTTTCGGTTGTTGCGTTATCCCCCTTGTCCTTATCCTTAACTGTTTGCAGCTCCTTTCCACTTCGTAAGATTACTGCTTTGCAGTGCTCATTTCTGCCCGAATTTATTTCTGTATCACTCGGAAGTGTTCCTAGTGAACGGGTATTCAATGCATGTGCTATTTGTCCCAATTGATTTTCCAGATTCTTTAACGATGCCCCATGGTTTTGCAACGTCATATCTACTTGATTCAATTTCTTGTCTTGTTCCTCGTTCTTTTTGTCGAGGCTCTAATAAACTTTTCAAGGTTGCTTCCCAACTTGATACCCTCTACGGTTGTTGAGGTTGATTTTGGAACCAGGAGGTGTGTTGTTGTCTAGGTGGTTGAAAGTGCTGACTTGATTGTTACTCCATGAGAACCTCTGGATGATTCTTCCAACCTGGATTATAGGCATTTTGGGTAGGATACGGTTGGGTTGAGCGATTATAATTTCCTCTTTTGTCTTTGATTCGAATTTATAGCACATTGATCCGTAGTATGACCCTGACACACAACTCACAAACCATCATTTTCTTTGTGTGGCTTGTGGATGCCATGTTTCTATATGCTTAGCTATTGCGATCACTTGTCTTTGTTAATCTTTGTTGGCACAGCGTCCACTTCATATTTTCACGATGCTTTTGGATGGTTGGTCCTCGTCATGGGCCCTTTGATAGTTGTTAGTGGCCATTGTTTCTAACAATTGATCGCCTCATCAAAATTTTTGGACATAATCGCCCCCATTGCTTTGCATCAATACTAGACCTCGTGGATGCGTGCAAACCATCACAAAATATCCTAATTGCATCCACTGCGGAATTCCATGATGAGGGCACTTACGGACATATCCTTAAACCTTTCCCACGCCTCATATAACGATTACGACTCAAGTTGTGCGAAAGTATGAATGTCGTTAAAAGTAGTTTTTCGAGCTTATTTGGTGGGAAGAACTTAGCTAAAACTTTTTGAGCTAAGTCATCCCATGTGGTGATTGAACCAGGAGGCAAGGAGTGTAGTAGCGACTTGCGTGCTTTGTCTTTTAAAGTAAGCGGAACATCCTCAACCTTATAGCGTCTTAGATACTTTGTTAAATTTGAAGGTATCACAAACTTCCAAGAAACTCAAGATATGTTCATTAGGATCGTCTATCGAATTACCCCCAAATGGCATGTGATTCTCAGTAGCATCTCGAATTGATCCCGGTTTTATCTCTCAAGCTATTCACATTGATTCTTAGGTCTCTTAATACTTATTTGTAAATCAGTAACATTTAAGGCGTAATCCCTAAGTGATTTGTTAGTTCTCCGCCATGTTCACGAGTAATTCTTGGGTTATCGGTTCTTCTTCCAAATGTATCACCTCACTATTAATTTGCCTTTATGCGGAACTCCTTCTCAAGGTTATGCTCAGATATCGTAAGAAGTTCCTTTCTAGCTTTTCGATCTAGTGTGCATACAATTCTGCCAATCAAGAAGAAAGATTAAGTAGTGTTCAAATTAAAATCGAATTGATTATAACTAATATGAAATTAATATTAAAAGAAATTTAAGACATGGCGCCAAAAACTTGTTTAGTAAAATCTAGTTACACACAAAGACGCATGTATACGTGGTCAACAAGTAATAAAGTGATAAGTTGAGTATCGTTCCCAGAGAATTCTAATTAATAAATTTCAACTACTAATACTATATCAATTCAATTTTATTCAAACAACGAGAAATTGTGATTTTACGAATTATTAACTCAAAATTAAACACTTAAAGAATCTTTGTACTAAGATAAACAATTAACTAAGCTATTACTTGAGTGAATGACTTAGGTAGGTAAATATTAAGACTTCAATATCCCCAATTATGAATTATAAATCGGTTATCTAATCATCACAATTACTATGTCTCATGGATTGTTAATGAGAATTCTCAAATGCCAAAAGCCCTCTTCCAAGTGGTCAATTGACTTTATTTAACCCAGATTAACCTTGCTATATTCCTATGCAAAACAATTGGATTAAACTCTTCCCAGTCCCAATTCCTTATATGTTACATGCGGTGAACCGATAGTTCCATTCAATTCACAAACCTAATTATTTACAGTGTAAATAATTGAGTCACATGTCATCATCATGTCTAGTTTAACCCTAGAATTCTCTCCCAATTCCTTCTAGGGTAACACGCTAATTATTGGCCAAATAATTAATCACTAAAATCAAAACATGATAAACAATCCACTTCAACATAAATAATTATAATGACAGAATAACTAAGTTATAATCATAAAAGGTTCAATTGAAATCTTAATTAAAGAATTAGTTCATCATGGAAATAAGAATCATTATTTGTTGATAAATCATTCTTAAAGAATTACAAATAAAAATTAAGGAGAAAAAGAAGAAACTCTGTAGCCAATCTTGAGGCTCCAAGTAATCTCTGCAAAAGCTCCTTCAATCCTCTCTGCCGAATAAATCCGTCCCTCTTCTAATTCAAAGAATTAGTTTCTTTTTATAGTCCCCACAATCCTCCTACAATTAGGTTTTATTATTAACCCTTAATAGGCAAATTGGAAGTCAAACGCTAATTAATCCGATCAACTTTCTTGAGGCTCGGCGCCCGGCCAACGAGGATAGTGCAATTTCAGTTTTGCCATTTGGACTTCATCGAAATTACAGTTTTGCCATTCAATGCTTGAAATTCCCATAATTGCCCTTCCAGCTTCCAAATCTGCCAAATAGGATATAAACACAATAAAAATGCTACTAAATAACTTAAGAATGCAATAATTTAAGTCTAAATATATCCGAATTATGGGTATGCTACCCATTCATCAGAGAGCTAACTCGTAAGCCACTTCTCCCACTTTTCGCAGCACTTCAAAGGGTCTAATAAACCTCAGGCTTAGCTTTCCCTTTTTACCAAAATGAATTTTCCCCTTCCAAGGAGAAACTTTTAGGAATACGAAAGTTCCTACGTCGAATGCTGCGATCTTATGCGTGTTGATCAACATACTTTTTACCATGCATCTTGAAATTCGCTACCAATCTTGTTTTGATGAGTTTCACAACCTCAGCAGTTTGTTGTGCTAGTTCTGGTCCTAACAACTGGCGTTCACCGACTTCATCCCATCACAGTGGAGTTCAGCACTTTCTATCGTACAATGCCTCGTAAGGTGGCATGCCGATGCTCGCATGGTAACTGTTGTTGTACTCGAATTCTACCAATGGTAAATGTTCGTCCCAACTTCCTTTGAAATCCATGACGCATGCTCTCAGCATATCTTCCAACGTTTGGATTGTTCGTTCGCGTTACCCGTCGGTTTGCGGATGGTATGATGTACTCATTCGCAACTGTGTTCCCATACATTCTTGTAGTCTCTTCCAGAAGTTTGATGTGAACCTTAGATCTCTATCTAACACAATTAACACTGGAACTCCATGTCTTGACACGATTTCTTTAACGTACAGTTTTGCTAGTTGATTAAGATCAAATCTAATCTTTATTGGCAAAAAGTGTGCAGATTTTGTCAATCTGTCCACTATTACCCATATCGCATCCTACCCCTTCTGAGTCGTTGGAAGACCTACTACAAAATCCATTATGATATTCTACCATTTCCATTCCGGTATTTCCAACGGTTGAAGTAAACCGCTTGGTTGATGTTCAGCTTTCACCTTCTGACACGTCAAGCATTTTGCAACATTTCTTTTCATATTTGACCAACAAAAATGTCGCCGCAAATCTTGATACATCTTTGTACTTCCTAGATGAACCAAATATCTTGTGTTGTGTCAACTAAATGTCATACCTCAGGATTCATTCTTTATCATCTAAGTCATACAGTCTTTTGTATACTCAGAGCGATCATTCAAATTAATCATTAACTCGGCTTCGTTACGTTAACATCATTAACTTTAATTCAGTTCTTTACCATTCATGGCTTAATTATTAATCTTCATTATCTTATGGTCAAACCATACACGGGGTATAGGTTCTACCAGTTTAATATTCACGTACACTCAACCCTCACGTTGGTTAAAGTGTTTAACGATTACCTTTCATTCTAACATTCTTTATTCGACTCCCATTCGGTTTTCAATAATCTTATTACCGTTTGTTACAGCTTTCTGGATACCATTAGTATCTTACTTAATACTTTCGTTATTCATTACATGAACCCTACGTTCATTACACATTTCTAATGTCGAAGTCATACCGTTCGTTGTATGCTAAGACTGCTTGCAACTGCGTTACGTTTCCGTTTATTATCTTCTTAATCTTTTAATCTCTTTTGATCATCTCATTCAACCTTTACTAAAGGTTTAAATTACTTGTTTAAGTGTTACATTTGATGAACTACACGTTCATTAGCTTTCGTTACACTTCCCCTAGGTTTTGAGCAGTTAAAAGCTCATTGTCGGGCTTTTTCCCTGCAGGCTACTCATGACGCCACTCTCTCTCTTTATCTCTCATGTGCGCGGCATAAGACTTCGAGATGCGACTCCCGAGTTAGGCTGCTTTGCACCACTCTACAAGGCATGGATATGGTATTGCAAGTGCAAGCCCTAACCATAGAATTTTTTTTTCTAAGTGTTAAATCCAATTTGAGACGCTTACTTCCTGATCTCATAACTCCTTCGTTATAACTTAGAACGAGGTTGTTCTAAATCCATCTTCTTCCTTATCTTACGTACTTCAATACCCCTCTAATAGAACTTCGTTCTGAATCCGTTAACATGCCATTCGATTGGCATGATCTTCACCTTTCGTTTATTTTTTTACATTTTTAACGTTCTTCGTTCGTTCGTCCGTAATTTGGTCATCCAAACTCGGAACTCGTTTGTTCTTGAATCCATTACTCACGTTTTCTATGTTCCCTTACTTTCTTATGAAACCCTACACATTCGGGTTCATTACTAACTTTCTAATTCTTGTTCGTCTTTTACGAACTATAACTTCGTTATAGCTTAGTTTTAATTCGTTATTCATGAACGTTTCTACCATTTCTAACCAAGCATTAACCATCTAACTTATACTCAATGGTTTTAAACTTTTCCATCTATAACAATTATCCTATGATGGTTTTAAATTTGTCCATCAACAACGTTCTTCGTGTTCTTCGCGTGTTCTTCATTCGTTCTTCATTTTTAATCGATATTTTGGATTATGATTTCACTTTTTCTTGGAATTTGATGTTATAGAACACTATTCCTTACTTATTTCACCTACTCATTGATAGAATCCACTCGAATCGTTCTAATTGATTACGAATCTTATATTTTCTTAAGAAATTTATAAAATAAACTTCTAATGCTTATTTCTTCTTTTCTCTGATTCCAACCATATGAAATCATTCTGAACATCATTTACTTCTTATTCTCATTAAGCTATGTTTTTGAACATAAACACTTAATAAAAATTATACGAGATAAGGTTTCGGATTACCTTTCTCCTTTAATCTCTTTCCGTCGGACAAAGGTTTGCTCACGAGCAAGCTTTTCCTCTTCCTCTTCCTCTTCCTCTTCTTTCTCCCATCCGAACTCTCTCTCTCTCTCTCTCTCTCTCTCTCTCAAAGTGTAGGATTTTCAAAATCCCAAAACAATGAAATAAGCTTCCTATTTATAGAAAACCAAGGTTAGGGGTATTTTTGTCATTTCGCCCGAACATCCTTACTACTCACACCTCCTCATTGCACCTCCTTACTATTCATGAAGATTCCCTTGGAAGTTTCATGGTTCCGTCTTTCGGGTTTCGTCCGACAGTTCAAAAACTACGATTCTCGGAATCCAAATATTTTTGGATATTTCGCCTTTCCTTTACCGATAAACTTTTACAAATTCTTCGGATTCATGAAATACTGAAAAACACTTTTTAGCGTTAAGCATTTTCCTTCACGTTTTCCCCTAATGTAGTTAAACGAGTGAAAAGTACATAGCAGTACTTTTCGTCGTTTTTATTTCGTCCAATTTCTACACGTTTTTTGAGAAAAACTTTTATCGACTTACTTAACTTTTCATGATATATTATCATCAAATCTTTCGACGGAATACCATTTTGACATACCAAACTCTCGGAAAGGCTTAGGTTATTCAAACCCTAACCCTTATGCTACGTTTGGATCGATGGAATAGGAGGGAGAATGGAATGAATCATTCCATTGGAATGATAAAAATATTGTTTCGTTTGTTTATTCCAACGGAATAATGTATTCCTCCTGGAATGATAGTTAACTTAAAATTTTAATTTTCATTCCTTGAGGGGTGGCCAGGAATAAATCATTCCATCCATTATTTTTAAGTAATTGACAAATATACCCCTAAATATATAATAGGGCTTTTTACATATTCATTCAATTCGATCGATCCGAAGGAGCAGCGAGAGAGAAAGTAGAGATTTGATAATTTCTTTGGAATTTCCATATTTTTATTTCTTCGTAATTTACCCCACTTACCCCACCCCACCCCTAACCCACCCACCCCACCCACCACCAACCTACCCCCACCCACCCCACCCCACCCCACTCCACCCCCACCCACCTACCCCACCCCACCCCACCCCACCCCACCCCACCCCACCCAAACCCATCCCACCCCCCCCACCCCACCCATCCACCCACCCCACCCCACCCACCCCACCCCACCCACACATCCACCCACCCACCCACCCACCCACCCCACCACACCCACCCACCCCCCCACCCACCCCACCCACCCACCCCACCCACCCACCCCACCCACCCCACTCCACCCCACCCAATCTCCCCACCCCACCCACCCACACCACCCACACCACCCACCCCCACCCCACCCACCCCAACCCACCCACCCCACCTACCCACCCAACCCACCCCACCCACCCCACCCACCCCCCCCCCCCACCCCACCCACCCCACCCCACCCCCCCCACCCCACCCACCCCACCCCACACCCCACACACCCACCCCACCCCCCACCCAGCCACCCCAACCCACCCACACTACCTACCAACCCACCCCACACCACCCCCCCCCCCCACCAACCTATCCCCACCCCCACCCACCCCAACCCACCAACCCTACCTACAAACCCACCCCCCCCACCCCACCCACCCCCCAACCCACCCCACCCACCCACCCAAACCCACTTACCTTACTTACCCACCCCAACCCTACCCCAACCACCCACCCCACCCACCCCACCTCACCCACCTACCCCACCCTACCCACCCCACCCACCCCACCCCCCTCCCTTTATTTCTAAGAATGAAATATGTGTTAAATTTTTAATATAAATTGAATTGAAGTTAAATTTGAACATTTGAGGGTATTTAGGTCACTTTCTAATTATTTATTTCATTCTTAGATGTATTCCTAACATCAACCAAACATATACATGGAATATTAAAAAATCATTTCATTCCCTTCCTTATTCCATTCCCTCATCTATTCCATTCCCTACTCTATTCCATTCCTTCAATCCAAACGTAGGATTAGGCTACGTTTGGATCAATGGAATAGGAGGGAGAATGGAATGAATCATTCCATTGGAATGATAAAAATGTTGTTTGGTTTGTTTATTCCAACGGAATAATGTATTCCTAATGGAATAGGTGTTAACTTAAAATTATAATTTTTATTCACGGAAGGGGGGTCAGAATAACTTATTCCATCTATTATTTTTAAGTAATTGACAAATATGCCCTTTAAAAATAAAATAGGGTTCCATGTTCTTTCATTCAATCAATCTATCGATCTGAAAAAAGGAGGAGCAAAGGCAAGCTAAAGAGAGCAGAGCCACCCCCCACCCCACCCCACCCCACCCACACCCACACCCCCATCCCCCACTGCCCCCACCCCACCCCCTCATCCCTACCCCACCCCCACCCACACCCACACCCAAAAAAATTATATTATGTGATTATGTATACACCCCACCCCACCCCCACCACACCCATCCTACCCCCACCCCACCACACTACACCCCACCCACCCCAACCCACCCCCACCACACCCACCCCAACCCACCCCACCCCACCCCAAAAAAATAATATTATGTGATTATATATACACCTCTTACCCCCACCCACCCCACCCCACCACCCACCCATACCCCCACCCCCACCCCCATAAAAAAAAAAATATTATGTTATTATGTATACACCCCACCCCACCAAAAAAAATAATATTATGTGATTATGTATACACCCCTTACCACCACCCCACCCACACCCAAAAAAAATTATATGAAAAAGTATAGTAAAAAAAGAAGAAGAATATAATTATAAAAAAAATCTAGAAAAATATGTGTTAATTTTTTAATATAAATTGAATTTAAGTTAAATTTAAACATTTGGGGTTATTTAGGTCACTTTCTAATTATTTATTTCATTCTTAGATGGATTCATAACATCAACCAAACATGTACATGGAATATTAAAAAATCATTCCATTCCCTTCCTTATTCCATTCCCTCATCTATTCCATTCCCTACTCTATTCCATTCCTTCAATCCAAACGTAGCATTAGGGTTTCGTCGGGGTGATTAGTGCATATTTCGTCTTTTTCCCCGAAAAATTTTTTGTTCCCAGAAATTATTTATTTTCGTCTTGAAAATTCTTACCCGTCCAGTCTAGCTCGTAGCTAGAATCCTCCCGTATTATAATCATCCTAGGTTCTAGAACGATTAATAAACACATAGCACATAATAGTATTAATAAAAATTCATTTTATTAGTAACTAATTCTTTAACTTAAATTCTGGACAATCCAGTTTTACTCGGGTTATCACAACATTCCCAACCACAAGATCAAAGTTTGAAAGATTAAAGAAAGAGAAATATCATACAAAGCTTTATGTTCATGAACCTAGCCAAGTCTCTCTCACTCTCAAGCCACGAAATTTAGAAAGATAATCAGTCCCTAGATAGGTCAAGAACACCCCAAGATCAGATTAGGAAGTAAGGATCAAAGGTTGTTCAAAGAAGGTATAAACCCTAACTAAGCTAGATCTTGTATGCTTAGATAAACTTTGTGTTTTTATGTTTATTTATGTGTTATAGGATGTTATATAGTGATCTATGATGATATATCATGGATCCATAACATCTAAGTGCTTGAAAATAAAGTTTTTAAAAACTGTCAAGAACCCTAGATTTATGGCCTGACAGTCAAATGTCAGATGCCATAGATCCAGATTTGTTAATTGTTAGACTTGATAGGTGTATCAGTGTTGTAGTATATTATGTGGAGAGTAAACTGGAAGTGGAATCATGTTCATATCATGTCCAGATTCCAAGTTATTAATGGTCAAACATGGTTGACCAGTCATGCTTATGAGTTTCTGGGTAACCCAGAAAGTGTCTGATAGCCTTTTGTTGGGCTTGGATCTTACATGTGTTATGTGTTTAGCTTGTGTAAGTATATCATTGTTATACTATGGTATATAGACTATAGAACCATGACATTAAAACACATAAACAATCAACAGAATCAAAGTTATTAGCAGTCAAAGTAGGTTGACCAAGCGCAAAGTAAGTTTTCTGGAAATTCCAGAAAACTAAAGAATATGTTTTCTGACAGGGTTTGACCAACCCAGTTCTTGCATATGTGATGTAGTTAAGCTACCTAAGTGTATTACTTTTGTTCTTTGACATGTTATCTATAAGAATGTGACACTCTAACACCCAAACAGTTTCTAGAAACCAAGTTATTCAAGCTCTAAAGTAGCTACTTACACGGACTGGGTTTCTAGGTAACCCAGAAAGCCCAGAACAGGCCTGACATCCACTTTGGATGCTTATATCTTCATGTTATGTAGTAGTTAGACCATGAAATTGGTTTGTACTTGTAGTATTACACTAGTACAACACCATTGATACACTAACATGCCTTGAATCATGACCAGTGAAGAATTAACCATGGTTGTTCTTCAGTGATTAAGAACACCAACTACGACAGTTTTCGCCGCTAAAGTCTATAGCTACAGTTAATAAAATTAATAAATTAATTTCCAATAAATAGAGAAAAATAGAAAAAAATTCATAAAAAAAATTCTAAAATGAGTTTTAAAAACTATTTTAAGTTATAACAATTAACTTTTGATAATTTGACATAAATTTCATTAATATTTTAATATTAATAATATTAAATTTATTTAATAATTATATTAAATAATTTAGTTAAAATGATTTTAATATTTCAAAATCCTTTTAAGTGATAATAAAGTGCTAAAAAATATTTGACGTTATAAAAGATGACTTTTAATATTTTGAGATAAATTTCATTAATAACTTAATATTAATAATAATAAATTTATTTAATAATTGTATTATATAAATGGTTTAAAAATAATTTTTATGATTTAAAAATGTTATAAAGGATTTAAAAATATTTTAAGTTATAATAAATGACTTTTAATATTTTGATGAGAAATACATTAATATTTGAATATTAATGTTAATTATTTAAAAATAATTTTAAATGTTTTAAAAATTATTTAAGGGTAATATTAGTGTTTTAAAAATATTTTGAGTTATTATAAATAACTTTAATATTTTGAGAAGGATTTCATTAATATTTTTAAATTATTTAAATATTAATTATAATGGGATTATTCTATATTTAAATTATTTAAAAATGATACTAGTGTTTGAAAAATTATTATAAAAGATAATAATTATTTTAAAATTATTATAAGCTTAGAAAAATATTATAAAGGATAATTTAATTATCTAAAATAATATTAAAGTTGTAGAATATAGTTTTATTGGAAATAAACTTGTTAATTATCTGATAAGGTAATAGAGACACTTTATTGACATCGAAGTCCAACCAGATTGAAATAGTTTGACCTAATAAGTGTTTATATAGTTTCTAAATACTGTTGTGACTACATGATTATGTGTCTAAGTTATATAATGACGTTAAATGATAGTATTATGTGACATGATGTGTTACGCTAATGGTGAAACCAATAGTATCGATGATCGGTCTTTCAACACAACTAAGTTAGATTGTGTAGCAGTAGTAAACGACCAAGGCAAGTTTCATTAACTCAAACTCGAGTTATTATTTTTCAAGCATAGTAGTGGGTAATTATTGCTGATTATTCCACATCTGAGAT
Source organism: Panax ginseng (assembly GCA_020205605.1). Lineage (NCBI taxonomy): Eukaryota > Viridiplantae > Streptophyta > Magnoliopsida > Apiales > Araliaceae > Panax > Panax ginseng. The sequence continues at coordinate 66,855,114 of CM035138.1, forward strand.
TATTATTGAGCATTCACAAATATTTCAAGTTCATTAACTTAAATTGAGTTTAAATTTCAAACGCATGATTGGTGAATAACTATTGTTGGTTATTCACATATATAATTATTATTGTTGGTTACACATAGTGTAGTTAATTTTTGTCTATTATTGAACAGTTTATGAACTATGTCTCAGCTAATTATTTTGACGAGACTAATATTTGTTAAAACATGATACGTTCTAATAATCAAACTAAGTTGTTATTAAAAGATCAGGGCAAATTATTTCAGCTAGATCAATATGGATATTATACGTTGAAATATTTAGCATTCCTATAATTCAATCCAAGTCATATTATCACACTACACCAAAAATGGCATCTAGTGAAGGACAAATCCTTCACTGGAGGCTCTATATCACTCAGATGTGATTTATTACGAAGAAATATTTCATTCACACGAGTGCTCGCATTAGACCTCCTCGCAATTGGGTATCATTCGCTAAGTAGTAACTAAATGTTTTTTGTGAAGGATATATTGTGAATAACTTTTTTATTCAAAAATTGTATTTAGTAATGGAATATTGTTATTTAGTGAAAGATTGATTTCTTTCACAGATAATATTTTAAGAAGGACTATTTGAAATTAGTGAATAACTTTATTCCCTCACAAATAATATATTGTGAAGAACAAATTCAAATTAGTGAGGGAAATAATCCTTCATTGATGACTAACTAATTAACTAAAAAAAATTTTAGTGAGGGAAATAATCCTTCATTACTGTCCATTTCTTCATTATAATATCTCATTAAAATATAAATAACAAAAAAATGCACATAAAATTTATATATACTAAATGAGAAACTAATTATTATATCATTTCAAAAGTATATAATGTATACAAAGCTATCATAGCCAATATACACACACTAAATTACAAGACTTGTTATCAAAAGCAAGTGTCATATCACCTACAATATGTATCCACATATATTACACAAGGAAGAAAATCTCTAGCTATAAGGCGTATAATTGTCAGCTCCTCATTATCCACATCTTCAAGCAAGAAGGTTGAGCCTTTAATTTCACTATGCAAGAAAAGTATCAAAACCTCTTCATACTGCAAGAAAAGTATCAAACCCCAATTTTACATTGTTAACCTTTGTAAGGGGTAGAGTACCTTTTTTGTTAATTGAAATAGGTCAAGGGTATTAATACCTGTAAACCTCAGTAGTTCATGGTCTATATGACTCCTCAGCACAATTTTAAAATTTTAACTCTTGTGAGAGATGTTTTGGGTAGCAGGTGATGCTGTGTATGAAAGGTATAAGGTGTAAGGTAAATTTCGGGGACGAAATTTTTAGAAGAATGGGTGAATGTGACAACCCGCTAATGGATGGATTAAAGGGTGGATAATAAACCTAGACAGAAAATAAGTTAATGGATTTGAGATTTTCGGTAAGGAATTTTGTGAATTTAAATTTCCTGTGGTGAATTATTCAGGATTAAGTATATAAAAGTGTATATGATATGTGTATATGGTATATGTGTACAGTATGTGGATAAAGGTCAAGGGTTGACCAGATAAGCTTTATCAGTGTCAAACCCTAATATTATTTTCGAACGTCAACCAACACCATGATCGCAACCCCAAAAGATGAAATCATCGAGCCTGAAGAAGAGATCGTAGAGAGAGCTACACTAGACGATGAACCTCTACAACAAGAGACAAAAGTTGATCTTGACGAATTCAGACAAGAAGGCACCAGAACAGATGTCCAACAGGGAACAGATGGGCAAGAGATCACACTCAAGACCTGATCATCAGAGATCTAAATGCAAGAGTTAAGACGAGATCTACCACCCAGAATGAGTGTTTATGTCTGAGCTTTCTGTCCCAAATAGAACCCAAGAAGATAGGAGAAGCTATGTAAGATTTGAGGTTGATAGAAGCTATGCAAGAGGAGCTGAATCAATTTGAAAGAAGCAAAGTTTGAAGATTAGTTCCTAGACCAAGAAGCTACCCAATTATTGACACCAAATGGGTCTTCAGAAACAAAATGGATGAAGATGGGGTGATCACAAGAAACAAGGTAAGACTAGTGGCCAAAGATTATTCCCAAGAAGAAGGCATCGACTACGATGAGACCTTCGCACTTGTTGCCAGACTAGAAGCTATCAAGATATTCCTTGCCTTTGTTACCCACATGAAGTTCATAGTTTTCCAGATGGATGTTAAGAGTGCATTTCTTAATGGTGAACTTCAAGAAGAAGTATATGTGGAGCAACCTCCAGATTTCATCAATCCAAATATCTCTAATTATGTCTATAGATTAGGCAAAGTCTTTTATGGACTTAAACAAGCACCTAGAGCATGGTATGAAACACTAACTAACTTTCTTATTGAAAAAGGATTCACTAGAGGAAGAGTAGATATCACATTATTTCTTAGGAACCACAAAGATACAGTTTTACTAGTTCAAATATATGTAGATGATATTATCTTTTGTTCTATTGATGAAAATTTGTTCAAGAGATTTGCCAAGCTTATGCAGAGCTAGTTCGAAATGAGCATGATGGGTGAGCTAACTGATGAAGGTATCTTCATTAACCAAGCCAAGTACATTAAAGAATTACTTAAGAAGTATGGCATGTAATCAGCCTCTCCCATGAAAACACCAATTTCTCCAACAACTAAGGTTGACAAAGATGAGAAAGGTAAATGTATTGACATTACTCAATACAGAGGTATGATAGGCTCTCTTCTGTATCTAACTGCAAGTAGACAAGATATAATATTTGCAACATGTATATATGCTAGATTTCAAGCTAAATCCTAAGGAATCACACTTAACTGCTCTAAAGAGAATTTCCAGGTATCTCAAAGGCAGACCTCACTTGGGACTTTGGTATCCCAAGGATTCCTCCTTTGAACTGACAGGATATTCATATGCTAATTTTGTAGGCTGCAAAATTGATAGAAAAAGTACCAGTGGCACTTGTCAACTGCTAGGAAATAGACTTGTGTCTTGGTTTAGCAAGAAGCAAAACTAAGTATCTATCTTAAGAGTAGAAGTTGAATACATTGTTGTAGGCAGCTGCTGTGCTCAAATCTTATGAATGAAGAACCAACTAGCAGACTATGGGTTTGACTTCAAGTGTATACCGGTTCATTGTGATAACACAAGTGCCATATCAATAACACATAATCCTATCATGCATTCTAGGACTAAGCATATACAAATAAGATATCATTTTATTAGGGATTTTGTACAAAATGGAACAATATCTTTACAATACATCCCTACTGAAAATCAACTTACTAATGTCTTTACAAAACCCTTAGATGAATCCAGATTTAATAAATTGATAAGTGATTTAGGTATGCTCAATCTACAACCATAAACTCTATGCTCTAGTTGGTGTTAACCAAGTAAATAAAAAAGGCTATGTTAAAATCGTAGAGATGACTAAGAGAAACCACAATCGTGGAGCAGTCACGACATGGAATAGAAGCCCATCGTGATGAAAACATTTCTATCAAGACTAAGCAGCCCTTCGGATAAGCGCCTTAGGGACATACCTGACCCTTAGACTAAGTGGTTGGCCCTTGTTGACCAACCTTAACCCAGAAGGGATGCTAATTCAGAGTGCATCACAAGAACCTAGAGAGGCAATGATCATGGTACAGGTTCAGCAGTGAACTCAACAATCGTAGAGCAACCTCAAAGATCGTAGTCGACCTAAAGGATCCACTAGCTCAGGGAGAACTAAGTGCAGATCAGTACTTTTCACACTACTTAAAATTGTGGAGCCCTACAGAACTCAACATGTGTCCCACTCTGCAGATCGTGAGGAGGGAAGTTACAAGTACATTTTTCAAAATATCTTTTGATGGTTCACCTTTGAATTTCAAAAGCTCATTCCTTTCTTTCTCTCTCAAAAGAAACCCTAGCTTTCAGAACGCTCAACTAATTTCTGTTTGGTTCAGGAAAATCAAAGCAATCAATGGCTGCTTCCAATGTTGTATCTAGTTACCAACTATGCTTCGACGAATTAAATATAGCTGACCCACAGTTCCACAAAGTTCTGACCCTTCTGAAGAAAGATGGTCTCGAAGAAGCTCTGAGCACCAGCACAAGGATTTACCCGAAGCTGGTGAAAGAATTCTACTACAATGGAGTCTTCAAAAATGATATCATCACTACAAAGGTCAAGGGGGAGCAGATTTGACTCAAAGATGAAGATATAAACCTAGCACTAGATTGCAAAGTGTGATCTCGAAAAAGGATAAAACAACTTCAGTTGTACTACCTGTGTCATTTCCTTCACGGTTGCAAAGTCAAAAATTGAAGAATTTGTTCGCAAAATTCATGGATAAGCTGCATATTAATATATTGTTCGCCGAAGCACTAGAGCAGATGCCAAGCTACGTTAAATTTATAAATGAAATATTATCTAGAAAACGCAAGATAGGTGAATTCGAAATTGTGGCGCTAATAGAAGAATGTAGTGCAGTTCTTCAGAAAAAGCTCCCTCCTAAGTTAAAACATCCGGGTAACTTCAACATGTAAAACCCCAACTTTTATGAATAAAGATTTAATTTTATCAAAATATTTTTTTGAATATTAAGGTGTGGATTTGATATAATGTTATAGTTGTATGTAATATTTATAAATTTAAATTAAAGTCTTTAATATTTATCCTTGATTTTTTAAATTAAATTCTTATATCATTGTCATCATCCTTATGCTTATATTATGATGAAAGTCATATTTGGCCCGTAGTGCATAGATGGACTATTGATTGGTATGATTATGACCAGGGATTATTCGGTATAATCATGACATGTAATGTTACAAATGATGTGGTAAAAGTCCTCATTGGCCCGTAGAGCATTCATGGACAGATGTTGGTATAATCATGACCATGGATTCTCTTTGGCCAAGGGTGAAAAGATGAATTGTTGTTTGACATGATCATGACCATTGGTGATAACACGAATATCCTTGGCCCGTAGTGCATGTATAATTTAGTGATGTGGATTATTTATTAAGCCGAGTCTCAGCGATAAAATTGATGATAAACTTTTAAATCATAGAAGATAGTAGATATCATGCTCTACTTGACTCTTCTAATGGATTTTTATTTCCGATGCAGTTGTTGATCTAAAACTTGTTGTCTATTGTATTCCATCAGTGGTTATATTGTTGAAGGCTAACGATAATTTATTATGCATTATCTTAGTCATAATATTCTTTACTGAGCTAGTTGAGCTCACTCTTTTCTTTCATTGTTCTCTTCAGGAAATGAGAATATAGCTGGGACTAGTCAGGGAATGGAGGATGGTCCAAGATTGTTGCTATAGTAGTCCTCACTATTCTATAAGAATAGTGTGATAATAATTGTAATGAGGACTTATTTTGAGTTTGGATATTGTCTAGGAGATAATATTTGTATTAAAACTCACAACTTATATTTTGTTGTATTCTACACGACACTTAACAGTTGTATAAATTAAGTTTGTATTTGAATTATGTACCATGTATTTGACGACTCAGAATGGGTGATGTATACATATTTTGGGGGCATCACAGTTGGTATCAAAGCTTAGGGATATGATCCCTGGCTGAGATGTGAGACTAGAACTAGGAGGGGATAAAAGGGTAAATCCTTCGCTAGTATGACCTACCTAAGCTTATTTGTTATTTAATTGGTCAGTCAGAGTATAGGGATAATATGTGGCATGTCAATTAACTCTTATTTTGTGATAGTAAAAGGACATCTAAAAATGTTGAAATAAGTAATGGAGCACATGAGACCGTTGAGTCGCTGCTGATCAATAACCAGGATAATGTGCATCAGGAAGGCAATAATCCTCCTATAAACAACAACACCGACCAAATGACGAACGATGGTATGTTTAAGAAATTTCTAGAATTCATGAAAAAGTAAACGAGAGAGATTCCTGTTCAAAATGCAAGTGGAAACACTAGCAACTCATGGCTGGTCACCTCTAAGAACTTCAAGGAGTTTTTGGGAAAGTCAGAACCACTTAAGGCAGAGACGTGGATAAAGCAGATCACCCAGATATTTGATGTCTTGGGATGCTCCGAGGAGCAAAAGGTTTCCTTTGCCACCTTTATGTTGCGTGAAGAAATAGATTACTAGTGGGAATATGTAACACGTACTCAACCTGCCGCACTAAAAATGTCTTGGGAGAAGTTCCAAGAATTGTTCAACGATAAGTACTATCTCGAAAGTATTCGTCACATGAAGGAGGTAGAATTCATAAAGCTGGAGCAAAAAAATATGACCGTGTCGTAATACGAGGCTAAGTTTTCCGAGTTGTCCCGAATTGCATCCCATTTGGTAGATAATGAGGAGCGAATGACGTGAATGTTTCTGCGAAGTTTGAAACCCAAAATACGTCAATACCTCATTTCTCACAAACTTTGTTTATATTCAGATGTTGTGAATAGGACTCAGTTATTGGAGTGCGATAATGAGTCAGCCCAACCAAAAGGCAATGACCAACAACACGATAATAATCTTACCGGTGGCAACGACCATTGGAACAATGATAACCATCGTGGGAGAAATTATCATGCCAAAAATGGTAACCACTTCGGTGGTAATCATGGCCAAGATAATAGGAAAGGTGAACTAAGTGAGAACAACTTCAAGAAGAGAAGGTTCAATAATGATGGAAAGATAGTAGCATCAGCACCCGTTTTCAAGGAAGGAGAACGACCACTTGACGTATGCTACATATGCAGAGAGGAGGGACACATTCGTTCAAACTGTACGCAACAACCCAAAGCGTGTTTCAATTGCAGAAGAGAAGGTCACCTAGCTCGATTTTTTCGTATAGTGAACTCAAGTCCATCTGGGATGGTGATGCTAAAGGATGTCCCAGAAAAGTCAAAGTCGGTAGTTTAAGTGAGAGCATTTGTCGAGGAACTCGAACAAAGTTATCACTGGTAAGTTAATCAAATTATCCATGCACTACGGGCCAAGGATATTCGTGTATTCATCAATGGTCATGATCATGCCAATAACTGTCCATCAATGCACTACGGCCAATGAGGATTTTTACCACATCATTTGTAAAATTACGGTCATAATTATACTAAATAACCCCTGGTTATAATCATACCAAGTTCATCTATTCACTACAGGCCATAGATGACTTTCAACATATTATAAACATGAGGATGATGACAATTCAATAAAACAAGTTCAAGAATAAATTATAAAGATTTATAAGTTAATTTATCCTGAACTCAATTACGTCCAAATTGTCAACATGATACTACTTTGTGGAGTAAAATTCAAGAATGTTCAGAAGAATATTTCCATGAAAAGATAATGGATGAAGCGCAAATATCAAGGATATTCCACTAATTTCATGGAGTATAGAAGCCAAAACTTTAACCAATTGAGTATAATAGAATATATGAAATCGCAAATGGATTTTTGCCGCCATGCGGTAATCCACGTAGACAGATTATTCCAACAGAATAATAAAGAATGGAATAACAGAAGAATTCACCAGGCATGCGTAATCCGCACAGACAGGTTATTCCAACAGAATAATAAAGAATGGAACTAGGTCATGCGTAACCCGCACAGACAGGATATTCCAACAAAATAATAATGAATGGAACCAGGTCATGTGTAATCCGCACAGATAGGATGTTCCAACAGAACAATAACGAATGGAACCAGGTCATGCGTATTCCGCACAGACAGGATGTTCCAACAGACTAATAAAAAATGAAACCAGGTCATGCGTAATCTACACAGACAGGATGGTCCAACATAATAATAAAGAATGGAATAACCACAGTATTCACCAGGCATGTGATAGACCGCACAGACAGGTTATTCCAACAGAATAATAAAGAATGGAATAACAGAAGAATTTTACCATGTATGCGGTACTTGCATGATAGGCGAGTTATTCAACATAATAATAAAGAATGGAATAACAACCCTTACGAGTATTGAAAGAAAATAACTCTCTTCATGAATACGAAAGAATAATACCCCTTACCTTAAAAAGAAGAGTATTCCGACGGTAGGGCGAGGATATTCTTGAAGAAAACTTATACTGTTTTCTACGTTCAAAGCTTCTTAAAACTCTAAAGAAATACGCTTAAGATTATAGAAGAAGAATTCTCTGAATTTCTGGTATAATTTTCTATTCTAACTAAGCATCCTATTTATAGAAGAATGGAAAGGATACTATGCTGCATTGTGCAATAAAATATAATATATTCTAATTATAATCAAATAAAGCAAAACTTTATAAAAAATATTCTGTTTTATATAAAAAGTTTTTACTATGCAAACAGTATGCAGACACTATGCAAACACTATGCATAATAAAATATAATAAAACAAATAACTTTATATAAGTATTCTCTTTTATATAAAAAGATCTTACTATAAAAACACTATCTATGAGACACTATGCAATCACTATGCATAATAAAATATAATATATTCTATTTAAAATCTAATAAAACAAATAACTTTATAAAAGTATTCTACATTTTATATAAAAAAGTTTTCATTTTATTACATTTATAATAATAATAAAATAAACTTTATCATCATTATTATAATTCACAATATTAATCGACCAGGTCGTTCCCAGGAAAGAGGGGGCTTTTCAATAAGGATTTCTCCCTATTGGCGTGCAATTAGGTGACCAAACCTCTCCTTGACAGAACATCTAGACATTGTTAATATTGAAAATAATAATATTAATAACTTTGTCATCTCAATTATTGATTTAATAATATATAAAATATTGACAATAATTGAATCAAATAACGCGAGATACTATGCATCAATTACTGTAGCAATAATTGAACAAAACTGAGTGACCTCTCACGTAAGCATCAATAATCAATACCAGAAGTGTGCTCTTATGCGACCACGCGTATTCATTATACTTTTAACAAGGGTGTTTCAGCAGTAACGGTAAAACTTCCGTTGTTATTTTCATAAAGTATTTTTGTCGTTTTCTCAATCCGACAATAATTCCGTTGTGGGGTCCACCAATGATCGTGTCGTTGTACGAATATTCCCTGCTAAAACGAATATTCCCTGACCAATCGAATATCATATAACAACTTGCGTACTTTGCAAAATTTAAATATTACCCACAACTATAACATTATATCAAATTCATTCCATAATATTCAAAAATGATATTTATAGAAAATTCATCTTTATTTATAAAAGTTGGGGTCTTACAACCTCCCATTCTTATGAAATTTTGCCCTCAAAATTAGGGTACGTACCTGGTATGTCGAAGAGGTAAGGATACCTTGATTTCATTTCAAATTCTAACTCCCAGGTCATTTCCTCAACATCATGGTTCCTCCACAAAACTTTGACTTGAGGTATAACCTTGGAGCGTAGAACATGTTCCTTCTTATCCAAGATTTTAACAGGAACCTCTTCATATGTTAAATCTTCCGCTATTTCGTCCGGTTCTAACTCAATAATGTGGTGCGGGTCTTTCACATATTTACGTAACATAGATATGTGAAAAACATTATGAACACGAGACATACTTGGCGGTAAAGCGAGTCTATAGGCCACAGTTCCTACTCGATCGAGGATTAAAAATGGGCCAATGAATCGAGGATTGAGCTTTCCTCTCTTTCCAAATCTCGTAACTCCTTTTCATGGAGCAACACGTAACAACACATGATCTCCAATATCGAATTCCACGTCCTTTCGATGAAGACCAGCATAACTCTTTTGTCGATCTTGTGAGGTTTTTATACGTTATCAGATTGTTTGAATATTTTCCATAGTCATACGTACCAACTCCGGTCCCAACAATTTGCTTCACCACCCTCATCCAAGCATCTTGGAAGCGACACTTTCTTCCATCTGGCGCCTCGAATGGAGCCATGCCAATACTTGCTTGATAACTGTTGTTGTAGGAAAATTCCACCAATGGTACGAACTTGTCCCAACTTCTCTTGAAGTCAAGGACACAGAGTCTTAATAGATCTTCAAGAGTTTAAATAGTCCTCTCCGACTGCCCGTCCGTTTGAGGATGATATGCCGAGCTAAATCATAAATATGTGCACATAGCTTTCTGCAAACTGACCCAAAATCGTGAAGTGAATCTTGGGTCTCGATCAGAAACTATGGATACTGGCATACCATGCAGTCTTACAATCTAATTTATGTACATACGAGCAAGACACTCAAGTGTATAAGTTTCTCGTATAGGTAAGAAATCAGCCGACTTGGTCAATCTATCAACAATGACCCATATCGCATCTATGCCTTGAGAAACCTTGGGAAGATCGATAACGAAATCCATGGTAATGTGCTCCCACTTCCATTCTGGAATTTCAAGTGATTGCAATGGACCTTTTGGTACTTGATGCTCTGCCTTGACTCGTTGACAAGTTAGACACCTTGAGATAAACAACGCTATCTCTTTCTTCATATTGCTCCACCAAAATGTATTACGAAGATCACGATACATTTTGGTACTCCCAGGATGGATTGCAAACGGTGTGTTGTGCGCCTCCATCATGATTTTATAATTTAAATTAGGGTCGTTAGGAACACAAAGTCTAGAGTTGACTCGAAGTATTCCTTCCTCATCGATTCTTGCTTCCGGCATAACACCTTCTTGCACTTTCTTCCTCATATGCATCAGTTCCAGGTCTGTAGCTTCAGCAGCTTTAACTTTATCGATTAAAGTCGGTTCTACTCGTATATTCGCCATCATCACGTTGGTCTCTGGAGTCTTTAACTCTATCTCCATCATTTGCAAGTCATATAAAATGGGCCTTTGCGTTGACAATATCGCACTCGTACCCGCATATGATCTTTTACTCAATGCGTCAGCTACTGCGTTCGCTTTACCAGGATGGTATTGAATGGTATGATCAAAATCTTTTAACAGTTCAAGCTAACGTCGTTGCCGCATTTTGAGTTCCTTTTGAGTGAAGAAATATTTGAGGCTTTTATGATTTGTAAATATCTCCACTTTCTCTCCATACAAGTAATCCCTCAAAATTTTAAGTGCGAAGACAACAGCTGCCAACTCTAGATCATAAGTATGATAATTCCTCTCATATTCTTTGAGTTGCCGAGAGGCATAGGCTATGACTTTCCCATGTTGCATGAGAACACATCCTAACCCTTTGTCGATGCATCACTGTAGATGAAAAATCCCTCCGAGCCAGATGGTATTGTCAGAACAGGTGCTGAAATGAGTCTCCTCTTGAGTTCTTGAAAACTCTTCTCACATTCCATGCTCCAACCTAATTTTATATATTTCTGAGTCAACTGAGTTAATGGAGTAGCGATTCGAGAAAACCCTTCCATGAATCTCCAATAATAACCAGCTAATCCGAGAAAGCTAAGTACTTCGGTCACTGATTTAGGTTGCTCCCAGCTTTGAATAGCTTCAATCTTTGCCGGGTCAACAGATATTCCATGACTTGATACTATGTGACCAAGGAATGCTACTTCCTCAAGCTAGAACTCGCATTTCTTCAACTTGGCATAAAGCTTGTTTTCACGAAGCTTTTGGAGTATAAGCCTTAAGTGTTGTTCATGATCTTCACAGCTTTTGGAATATATGAGGATGTCATCAATAAAGACGACCACAAAGTGATCCAAATACTCCTTGAATACTCAGTTCATCATATCCATGAAGGCAGCAGGAGCATTAGTCGATCAAAAGACATGACTAAGAATTCATAATGCCGTCTGCAGGAGTTCTAAAGGTAGTCTTTGGAATATCCTTAGTTCTAACCTTCAGCTGATGATATCCAGAACGAAGATCGATCTTTGAAAAGAATTGTGCTCCTTTCAACTGGTCAAACAGATCATCAATGCGAGGCAACGGGTACCTATTTTTGATGGTGACATGATTCAACTCCCGATAATCAATACAAAGTCGCATACTTCCATTTTTCTTCTTCACGAATAGAACAGTAGCACCCCAAGGAGGCGTACTAGGTCGAATGAAACTAGTGTCTAATAATTCCTGCAATTGGGTCTTTAACTCCTGAAGTTCAATAGGAGTTATTCGACATGGGGCTTTGGAAATGGGTTTTGTAACGGTTCAAGGTTGATACAAAATTCAATTTCATGCTCTGGGTTTAGGCCAGGAAGTTCTTCGGGGAATACATCAGGAAAATTATTAACAATAGAAATATCATTGAAATCTGACGTATTTTTGTTTAAATCTGTGATATGAGCTAAGAAAGCTTGACATCTATTTTTCAATAAACGAATAGCTTTATGGCTTGAGATGATCGTGACTGATTTTAATGGTTTGGTCGCTTGAATTCGTATAATAGGTTGATTAGGAATATGGAAGCTAACAACTTTACGAAAACAATCAATTTTAGCATGATGAGTAGTTAACTAATCAATCCCTAGAATCACATCAAATGCAAGTATTTTCAATGAAATAAGATCGACAGTGTAATGTGGGGTACCGATTTGAACCAAACAAGACTTATAAATAGTGGATGTAATAAAGGTATCTCCCAACGGAGTTTCCACAGATAAGTTAAAGTCTAATTTCTCTGGGGTCAAATTTAATCGTTGAGTGCAAGTAGGAGAAATAAAAGAATGGGTAGAACTGGTATCAAATAAGGTATAGACTTCGCTAGAGTTTATGATAAGCTTACCCGTGATGACCTCGTTCGGGTTCCTTGCTTTCTGGGAGGTCACAACAAACGCTCTCCCTTGTACTACTGGTTTTAACTTATCTGGGATGGTATTTTGTGTCACCATTCCAACTGGACTTGTCTTCGGTGCACGACAAAATCGGGCTAGGGGACCTTCTCTTCCATAATTATAACACGCTTTGGATGGCATCGCGTAGTTTGGACTGATATGTCCCTCCCCTCCGCATTTAAAGCATATGATATGTGGTCGTTCTCGTTCCTTAACAACGGGGTTTGGTGCTGACGTCTTTCCATCATTGTTGAATCTCCTCTTCTTGAAATGTCCATTCTTATTGTCTTGGCCCTTGATTACAACCGAAGTGGTTACCATTTCTGGCATGTTGATTCCCTCCACGTTTGTTGTCACCCCGCTGATGCTGCTACTTTGGTATTATTATTTTGCTTGGGTTGCTTTCTCTTGGTTGATTTGACTCATTATTGCATTCCAATAACTGAGCCCTATTAACAATATCTGAATACAAACACAGTTTGTGAGAAATTAAATATTGGCGTATCTCGGGTTTCAAACCTCTTAGAAACATCCAGCGTCATTCTCTCCTCATTATCAACCAAGTGAGGCCTAATTTGGGACATCTCGGCAAACTTAGCCCGTCTTTGCGACACGGTTATATTGTTTCTGCTCCAACTTGATGAACTCTACCTCTTTCATGTGTGAATACTTTCCGGGAAAGTACTTGTCGTTGAATAGTTCTTGGAACTTCTCCCAAAACATCTTTGGTCACGGCGGGTTGAGTAAGCTTCACCGATTCCCACCGATGTCGCCTCTCCTCGCAACATAAAGGTAGTAAAGGAACCTTTTGCTCCTCGGAGCATCCCAATACATCAAATATCTTGGTGATCTGCTTTATCACGCTTCGCCTTAAGTGGTTTTGGCTCTCCAATAAACTCCGGTGGTCTTAGCTCCTTGAAGCTATTTAGCGGTGGCCCAGTCAAGAGTTTCCAGTGTTTCCACCTACATTTTGGATGAGGATTCATTCTACTTTGATGTTGCATGAATTGCATAAAGTCTCTGAACATTCCATCATTCATCATTTAGTCGGTGTTGTTGTTTGCATGAGGATTGTCACCTTCACGATGCACATTATCACGATTATTGATATGTGGAGACTCAGCGGTCTCTGTGCTCCATTGCTATTCTCAACATTCTCGGATGTCATTTTGAGATCTACCACAAAACAAGGGTTAGTTATCATATCACATATTATCCTTATACTACGGTGAGCCAATTAAATACCAAATAAATTTAGGTAGGTCATACTAGCGAAGAATTCCCGTCTCTCCCCTCCTATTTCTTGTCTCACATCTCGGCCGGGGATCATATCCCTAAGCTTTGATACTAACTATGGCGCCCCAAAATAGGTATACATCACCTATTACGAGTCGCCAAATACATGGTAGTCTAGAATACAAATACAACCTTAAATATACAATATGAAATTTGTGAGTTTTAATACAAATATTGTCTTCTAGGCAGTATTCAAACTCAAAATAAGTCCTCAACACATTTATTATCACACTATTTCATAGAATAGTGAGGACTACTAATCTTATCATACGGATCGTCACTCCTTTCCCACGACTAGTCACCTTTCGTTCTCATTTCTGAAGAGAACAATGAAAGCAAAAGGTGAGCTCAACTAGCCCAGTAAGAAATATTATGACTAAGATAATGCAGAATAAATTATCATTAGCCTTCAACAGTGTTAAGCTGATAAAATATAACAAACATCAAGTTTAACGGCTGCAGCGAAACAAGCAATCCATTAGAAGAGTCAAGTAGAGAATAAAATCTACTATCTTCTATGATTTAAAAGGTTTTTCATTACTTTTATCATTTGAGACTCGACAATAAATAATCCACATCATCCCGGCACTACGGCCAAGGATATTCATTAGTATCACGACCACAAATTATCCATTCACTACGGGCCAAGGATATTTGTGTATTCATCAATTGTCATGATCATGCCAACAACTGTTCATCAATGCACTACGGCTAATGAGGATTTTTACCACATTATTTGTAACATTACGGTCATGATTATACCAAATAATCCCTGGTCATAATCATACCAAGTCCATCTATGCACTACAGGCCACAGATGACTTTCAACATATTATAAACATGAGGATGATGACAATTCAATAAAACAAGTTCAAGAATAAATTTTAAAGATTTATAAGTTAATTTATATTGAACTCAATAACGTCTAAATTGTCAACATAATACTGCTTTGTGGAGTAAAATCAAGAATGCTAAGAAGAATATTTCCATGAAAAGATACTGGATGAAGCGCAAATATCAAGGATATTCCACTAATTTCATGGAGTATAGAAGCCAAAACTTTAACCAACTGAGTGTAATAGAATATATGAAATTGCAAATGGATTTTTGCCGCCATGCGGTAATCCACGTAGACAGATTATTCCAACAGAATAATAGAGAATGGAATAACAGAAGAATTCACCAGGCGTGCGTAATCCGCAGGTTATTCCAACAGAATAATAAAGAATAGAACCAGGTCATGCGTAACCCGCACAGACAGGATATTCCAACAGAATAATAACGAATGGAACCAGGTCATTCATAATCCGCACAGACATGATGTTCCAACAAAACAATAACGAATGGAACCAGGTCATGCGTAATCTGCACAGATAAGATGTTCCAACAGAATAATAAAGAATGGAACCAGGCCATGCGTAATCCGTACAGACAGGATGTTCTAACATAATAATAAAGAATGGAATAACAATGAAATTCACGGGCATGTGATAGGCGCATGCAGACGGAGTTATTCAGCGAGAATAATAAAGAATGGAATAACAGAAGAATTTCACCATGTATGCGGTGCTTCGCATAGACAGGTTATTCCAACATAATAATAAAGAATGGAATAACAACCCTTATGAGTATTGAAAGAAAATAACTTTCTTCATGAATACGAAAGAATAATACCCCTTACCTTAAAATGAAGAGAAATCTGACGATAGGGCGAGGATATTCTTGAAGAAAACTTATACTGTTTTCTACGCTTAAAACTTCTTCAAACTCTAAAGAAATACGCTCAAGATTATAGAAGAAGAATTCTTTGAATTTCTGGTGTGATTTTCAATTCTAACTAAGCATCATATTTATAGAAGAATGGAAAGGATACTATCTTTTGCACTATATCTGATAAAATATAATATATTCTATTTATAATCAAATAAAACAAAACTTTATAAAATTATTACATTTTATATAAAAAGTTTTTACTATGCAAACATTATGCGAGGCACTATGCAAACACTACGCATAATAAAATATAATATATTCTATTTAAAATCTAATAAAACAAATAACTTTATAAAAGTATTCTATTTTATATAAAAAGATTTTACTATGCAAACACTATGCAGGCACTATGCAAACACTATGCATAATAAAATATAATATATTCTATTTAAAATCTAATAAAACAAATAACTTTATAAAAGTATTCTGTTTTATATAAAAAGTTTTCTGTTTTATTACATTTATAATAATAATAAAACAAACTTTATCATCATTATAAGGCTTAAATATGAATTTGTAGCCTAAACTATAGGCCATATTCCACTTCAGTGATCCACCTTTAAATTTTGTCAATTAGGTGATTAAACTATCAATTTTTTCCAATTACAACAAATTAAACACGCCACGTCAGAAATTGCTGACGTGGCTAATTGTGTGGGACCATTGGAAGCTTGTGGGGCAAAAAATATAGTTTTTTAATCCTAAATTAAACAAATATGATTTTATAAAGGGTAAATTGGTCAAACAATAATTAAAATAAAACAAACATTAAATTAAAATATATATCCTATATCAGATCATCGATCTAAACCGGCGGATTGGATCCAGCAGATGTCTTGGATGCCAAGCTTGGAATCATGATTGTCGAGGAAGGAGAGGTGATCTTTGTGCGTGGCGTGGCGAGGAGGCTGTAGGGTGAGGTGAAGCTTCACTAAAATCCTCTTCTTCCCATACCCATATTCCAAATTCAGTTCCCCGAAGCAAAGCCTAAATCCAGACACTTCAAAACCCTAACTCATCTCTATTTTCTCTCTTTTAAACCTCTCTATCTTGTTTTTAATTTGACATTTCAATGGAAACTTACTTCATAAATACTACCGAATCCCACTCTCCACCACCAGATCCAGTTATTTTTTAGCAAATCATTGGTGGATCTTCACTAAATTCACCTCATTTTCCAACTCCTGTAGAAATCCAAGAGGATCAGGGGAACCCATTGGTAGTTCCTGGGTTCGAGTTCTCTGGTTTTTATGGTTAAACTTAGTTCCTCTTCCAAAAAGAAGTCAAAAGTCAAAGAAAAAGTTGCTACCTAGTCTCGTCGGCGTCGGTGTCGACATCCATCTGTGCCAGTGGATGGATCTGTTCGGATCTGGTTATATGTGTTTCCTGGTCATCTTCGTCATCAAGCAGATCTTGATTTGATTTGGGTTTGCAGGTTTTGAACTTTATGGTGTCGATTCTTTTTGGCTGATGGATGGGGCACCTTTTGATTTATGTTTGTCTAGATCTGAGCTTCATATTATTTTAATGGTTTTTTTCATTCAAAGATTCAGATTATTTGATAAGTCAGAGACGTAAACCTCAACCAATTCTAAGAATATGATACTTTGATTCTCGCTTGGGCCTTGTTTGGAACATTGTCATCTACATCTAGGCCCTGTTTAAAATTGTTTAGCACTTTGATCAATTCTCAAATAAAAGATTTTTTATCAGATAAATTGATTCCAATAACTTCCTCCAGTTTCTGGCGAATGGTAGCCGTTGTGCAGTTTGATACCATTTTTTCTTCCAGCTGGTTCGTGCAGTTGGTACTGAGATGGTCTTGGTCGATCGATTGTAATGGTCTAAAAGCTGATATATGTTTGTTTTATATTAATTAGAAATGTTAATTTAGGTTTTGACTATTTTGCCCTTTGATTAATAAGAGTTGCTTATTTAATAATTAAAAAATATTTTTTTGTGCCACATAAGCTTCTGAAGGCCCCATATAATAAGCCACATCAGCAATTTCTGACGTGACATGTTCAATTTGGTTTAATTGGAAAAATTGATAGTTTAATCACCTAATTGACAAAATTGAAAGGTGAATCACCGAAGTGGAATATGGCGTATAGTTTAGGGTACTAATTCATATTTAAGCCTTATTATAATTCACAATATTAATCGACCAGGTCGTTCCCAAGAAAAAGGGGGCTTTCCAATAAGGATTTCTCCCTATTGGCGCGCAATTAGGTGACCAATCCTCTCCTTGACAGAACTTCTAGACATCGTTAATATTGCAAATAATAATATTAATAACTTTGTCATCTCAATTATTGATTTAATAATATATAAAATAATGACAATAATTGAATCAAATAACGTGAGATACTATGCATCAATTACTGTAGCAATAATTGAATAAACTAAGTGACCTCTCACGTAAGCATCAATAATCAATCTAGTAGTACTACTATGCAACCCGCGTGTATTATCAGTATTTTAACACGAGGTGTTTCAGCGAGTTAACGGTAAAACTTCCGTAGTTATTTTCATAAAGTATTTTTGTCATTTTCTAAATCCAGAGCAAAAATTCCGTTGTAAAGGTCTACCAATGATCGTCTTAGTTATGCACGAATATTCTCTGTTAAAACGAATATTCCCCGACCAATCGAATATTATATAACAACTTGTGTAGTTTGCAAAATTTATAAATATTACCCACAACTATAACATTATATCAAATTCATTCCATAATATTCAAAAATGATATTTATAGAAAATCCATCTTTATTTATAAAAGTTGGGGTCTTATAGTTTACCTAATCAACTCTATCATAATTAACATTATTCACATAACACAATTACAAAACAACTTTGTACTATAATTTGGGTTTCAAATTAGGGTTAAATAACTTAATATTAAAGTTTTCTAAATCTGCACTATAATTGACCAACCATTATCAATGCGTACATACAATACATATTTATAGCACTGAAAAATCAAAATATAATTAATATTATATTATTATTCTCATTTCATGATCAAAATCCAAAATTAGTGTTTGGATTCCATATCGATTTATCTTACATATTTAATATTATTAATTAAGTTAAAAATAATTAACTTAACTAATCGAAATAAATTCATAAAATAAAATAAATTTTATTATTATTCTATAATCATTTAATATATTATTTAAATAATAAATAATTATATTTTAATGGAAAATAAATAATAAAAATATTTCTACTATAAAATTAATTATTATAAGAATATAGTTTATAATGATCAACAATTCTAAAATAAAATTATTTGTAATTATCCATGTAATAAATATATTTTTATTTATCACATAAATACATACGTTTTGACTTAAACATTTTTCCCATATTAATTTTAATAAATAAATAAAAAATTATACACAAAATTTTTGATTTATTTTTATAGAAAATCTTGGGTTATTACATTCACCCTCCCTTATAAAGATTATGTCCCCGGAATCACTGTTTTAAAACTTATTGTTAGTTCCCAGAGGCACAATAGATCTAGAAGGGGGGGTTGAATAGATCCTTTTTATTTCAAATACTTTTCTGGTTTATATTCTATTATTCATAATTAACATATGATAAACATAAGAATCTTTTCAAGCACAATGGAATAAGTAAAGATCCCCTTCATTGATATATTCATAATCATACAAACATTGTTCGTAGAATAAGTTTAGTTGTAAGCAGTTAAAACATTCATAGCAGTTATAGCAATTATAGTGCATAATGTAAAAGACACAAGGGGTTTTAAGTGGTTCAGAGACTCAAGCTCCTAATCCACTCTTCTGCTTTCAACTAGAAGGATTTCCACAAGGAAGGCAAAGACACCTAAATCACTAAGATTCCTTTGAGGCCGTGACCTTGGAACTTCAGTTCACTAAGAACTCTTCAAGGCCAGCAGCCTTGGGACTCCTCTACTTTCCTAGGAACTCTTCAAGCCCAGCAGGCTTGGAACTTCGTTTAGTCCCTTCGGACAAGGACCCTTTTGGCCCTGCTTTGTTTAGTCCCTTCGGACAAGGACCCTTCAGGCCCTGACTTTGTTGAGTTATTTGTTTGTTGTTGTTGGAGTCGGTGATGAGCTGCTAAGATGTCTTCATGCTCTGAACATTTTCTATACTTAGCAGCTTGGCTTCATCATCCTTAAATAGTAGTTGAGTGTTTCATGATGCTCAGCTTATTCAGTTACTCAACCACTTTAGATGACCCCTTAATGAACTGCCTTGAAGATCATTCTCCTTAGTATTTAATGGCTGCACATGATAGGCTTCTAAGATGACTGTAAGTTCTTCTGTTAGGTACTTAGAAGTTTTCTCATGCTTGACACCAAGATGACATTTGTGATCTCCCTTCTTGCTACTTGATGCCTTCTCATGATGGACTTGCTAAGATGACTGTAGGCTCTTCTCTATTGTACTTAGAGTCTTCCCATGATGGACATTAAGATGACATAATGTTCTTCTTTCTCTTGGCAGTTTAGAACACTCTTCATATAGTAGAACTCTCACTTCTACATAGTAGAACTCACACTTCTACTTCTTTTTGTATCCGACTTCTGAGTGTTCTTGGAGGATCGTAGAGTGAGCCTTCGGACTCACTATTTCACATGGTTTAGATCAGTCCACCTTCTCTCCAAACTCGGTAACTCAGCCTCCTTTGGTCTTTGAAGCTCTTTCTCATTTATACTTCTTCCCAATCCTTCCGTTGGAAAGTAGCCGTTGAAGGCTATTC
This sequence comes from Panax ginseng, assembly GCA_020205605.1. Lineage (NCBI taxonomy): Eukaryota > Viridiplantae > Streptophyta > Magnoliopsida > Apiales > Araliaceae > Panax > Panax ginseng. The sequence continues at coordinate 66,875,669 of CM035138.1, forward strand.
AAATATCTTCACAGATCTCGAGTTGCTTGAGGTAGACTGCTTGATGTGACGGGTTAAATGCTTTCTAGGTCACTATATATTATAAATTGACTTACAAATGGGTCCATTGAACTTTTTTTCTTACGATTGACTCATTTGAACTTTAGTTTACTAACACTGCAGAATTACAAAAAGCATTAAGTCAAAGTTGACTTAACGGAAATGATGACGTGGCAGTGATGATGTGGATTTGAAAGAAAATTTTGATGAAAAAATGGAAAAAAATATTTTAAAGTATAATATAAATTATAAAAATTAGCAAAAAAAAACAAGAAAATAAATAAATAAATAAAATAATTATTTTTAATAAAAATTAAAAAGCAGTTTTTTTAAATTTTATTAAAAAAAATTAAACGCATATTTTTTAATAAAAATAATTGGTTTTTTAATTTTTCAAAAAATAATTAAAAGCATAACTTTTTTAAAAAACAAATATTTTTAATAAAAATAAAGATAATACTGCTTTTTTTAATTAAAAAAGTGATGTTTTTTAAAAAAAGTGTTTTTTAATAAAAGAAAATTTTAATAAAAACAACGTTTTAAAAAAAAAATTAAAAATAGCATTATTTTAATAAAAAAATAATAGCGTTTTAAAAAAAAGCATTATTTTAATAATAGCATTTTAAAAAACAAACATTATTTTAATAATAGCGTTTTAAAAAAAAAGCATTATTTTATTTTAATAAAAAAATAGCATTATTTTAAAAAAGCAGTTTAAAAAAAGCAGCGTTTTTTTAATAAAAAAAAACAACAGATTTATAAAAAGCGGTTTTTATAATAAAAATAAGCGCATTTTTATTTTAATAAAAAAGTAGCATTATTGTAAAAAAGAGTTTAAAAATAGCGTTTTTTTAATTAAAAAGCGCATTTTTTATTTAAAAAATGTATTTTTTATTTTATTAAAAAAGCGCATTTTATTAAAAAATTTGCATTTTTTTATTAAAATATTTATTTTTTTAAAAAAATTGCGTTTTAATTTTTTTTTTAAATAAAAAAACCAATTATTTTATTAAAAAAGAATGCGTTTTAAATTTTTTAATAAAATTAAAAAAACTACTTTTTTTAATTTTTATTAAAATAATTATTTTATTTATTTATTTTCTTGTTTTTTGCTAATTTTTATAATTTATATTATACTTTAAAATATTTTTTCCATTTTTTCATCAAAATTTTCCTCCAAATCCACATCATCACTACCACGTCGTATACTTACTACCACGTAGGCTTTTTTTAGACAAGTCAGCTGCCACGTCATCATTTTCGTTAAGTCAACTTTGACTTAACAGTTTTTATAATGGTGTGTTAGTACACTAAAGTTCATTGAGTTGACTGTAAGAAAAAAAAGTTCAGTGACCCACTTGTAAGTCGACCTATAATACAGTGACCTAGAAAGTATTTAACCCTTGATGTGACTTGTCATACTTTTTACGGCGATCACGATCTTCATTGTTTCACCTACCCATCGGATGTATCACTTTAATGTCTCAAGGTGTCGAAGACTTTATTACCTCTTTCGATTTCTCGATCGAGAGGTTGTCTATTGCATCGATGCTCTCTCAATAAGCACTTGTCGAATATTACCCTTTAGATTAAACCTTTGCAATGCTTGATCTTTAGCTATTCGAACTCTACGATTCGATGCACGTCTTCAAGGACCTGATCGTAGTGTCTTGTTGAGTGTTTCTCATTGCCTGGTAGAGTTAACACTACGATCTTGAAGAGTGTTGATTGGATCTTCAATGTAGAATGCCTCTTCCTTCTATTATGCGTGTGCTTGATGATTTCCATTTGATTCGACTGTTCTCAAAGACTGATGGCCTAAATCCTTGCTCTGGTCCCCTTCTGAATATCAAGACACTTCAGATTTGTGGCGCGTCCAGCTTGCTTTCTCCTTGTGATCTCCCGTTCACTTATCATCAATGAACTGACCCTGCACTTAATCACTTTAGCCTTTCTCTTCATAAGTTGACCAGTATCTCGGTTCACCTTCCATCAGCTCCTTCTTTGTTTGGCAAACACTACGATCTTGGTTGCTTCCAAGATCGTTGTCTTCTGTTCACTTGATAGCTACTGCATTAGCTGACTTTCCTTAGTCAGCTTCTAAAGTCTTCTTTGGATATCCTTGTGGAAGACTTAATCACGAATGGCCTTACAACTTAATCTTGATACTGATTGGGTTGGTGCTTAGATCTTCTGCTAGCCTGCATGCCATTCGTTGAGTGCTCTCTGGTTTCCTTGGATGTAGCTTGCAGCTTGAACCAGAGGCTTCGTTCCTTTGGATATTCTGGGAGTGCTCATTTGTTGAGAACCGTATATGCTCTACGATTCATCCTTGGCATTGTGAGCTCTTCTTCTTAGTTCGTAGTTCTGCACTCTAAGATTCAGCTTCGGCTTGTGTAGACATTACGATCCTGAGATCAGATCTTGACACTACGATTTCTACCTTGTGCTTGTTGTCTTCATCTGATCTTGCTTGACTACGATCTCTGCATGTAATCCATAGGCCCTACGAACTCAGAGTGTGATCTACGATCCTTGACTTGGTTTCGGCATCAGTAGACTCTACGACTCTGAGTGTAGTCTACGTTTTTGTCTTGACTTCGGCAGATGATCGGTCTTCTCGTAGGCAGTCTGTCTCTACAATTCTGAACATGACTTCCTCAGGACACTACGATCCCAAGGAAGCTCTACTCGATACACTACGATCCTTCTTCGTTTCCCTGGCGGTACTCACGAACTCAAGAGATCTACTATCTTTATATACTACTATTACGCCTCAATAGCTCTCGAGTTAACCTCGACTCACTGGCGGAGACTACGACTTTTCAGTGCGATGGTTTCGACGATCAGACAAGCCTATCTATTACATCATAAGATCAACCTAACAAGCTTGATCTTTCAATATTTATTGTCCTTGTACATCATTTCTTTTAAGGACTTTACAAAGCTGGTTTGCTTATGTAGGATCAACCTAACATATTTGATCAATTCATTCTAAGTCCTTGTACATATATTTCTATTATCTATCAAAGGACTTTACAGCTTTTATTAATGCAAGCATACTTGCATATTTATTCACATATATATCATAATCAAATCATATATTAAATAGGAATATCATTCACATGTTTATTCCTGACAATCTCCCCCTATTTGATTATATAAAAACATTAAGTGCATATGCATGTTATGAATGAATCTTATATATACGGTGGCAAATCAGTATTACTAAAATAGATCATCATGAATGTCATTTATATTGATATGGAAATTTATATAGTCAGACATTCTACATCCTGGATCCAGAACATACCTAACAGGTTAGAGATGTACCTCATTGGCTCCATGTATGCTTCCAAGATGTTTGTTGATCAGCTACTCATCTGATTTTTCTTCTTTTTCTTGTTCCCCCTGGGATGATGACCTTCTGTCTTTGCTTGGCTCCCTTTCAGCTTCTTTTTGATCATGCTCCCCCTCAGATGATGATTCTTTTTCTGCTGCAGCTGTTGTCTTCTTCTTTGACTTCTTTTCTCTTATCCCTCTGCTCTTCCTTGAGTGCCTCTTGCTCCTCTTCTTTCTATGCCTCTTTTTCTCCCCCTTTTTGTCATCAATCATTTGAGAGAGCTGCTCCATGTTGGACATAAGCTGCTCCATTAGGTAGGAGGAGTTGGCAACTTCAAACTTGAGTTCTTGCTGGCCCAGCTCAAGTTGCACTAAGAAAGACTGTTTCAGGTCGTCAATCTTGTCAGACAGGGCTTGGATCTGCTCTGCATTGGCCTTCTGAATTTGTAGAGCTTCTGCCTTCTGATCTTGTATGGCCTTCTAATAGATGTTATCTCTCTCTTAGAGTTTGAGCAATATCTCAGCCATAGTAGCTTGAAGCTTGTGCTGGAAGGAATTATCTCCTGCTACTGTCAGCTTCTGGGATTCTTTAGTGAGCAGAGATATTTTCTCTCTTAGATCATCAGAAATCTTCTGTAGTTCCTGCTCCACAGTAGTTTGATCCTTTTGTTGGACAGCAGCTGGTTGAGCATCAGTTTGGACTCCACGATTTTAATTCTTAGACAGATTTTCGAAAGTCTGAAGAATCTGAATGATCGTTGAGTTCCAATCACTGTGTGAGGATGAGGGAATGTCAGAAATTAGTGCTTGATCATAAGAAGGCTTCTGGTTTTGGGCTTGAACATCATCAGCAGTAGAGTGAACAGACTCTACGATCAGCTCCTTGGTCATGACTCTTCGTCCTTCAGAATCCACTCTACGATCGTAGGGGATGTAGAGGTTTCCAGCATGTCGATAGACCTTGAAGTGAGGCTGGTTTGTGATCATCTTTGTAGCATAACTTTTCACTCTTGGGAAGTTTTGAGCTACCAGCTCCAGACTTGGAAATTGCTTATAACACCAACTGAAGTAGCTTCCATCTTTTTCAGTGTGGGCCTTGAGCCATGGCATCCACTGGAAGAACCATCTCTCTGATGAAGCATCTGGTAGATCATTTGACACTTCCACTACGATCCTTCTACTAAATCTTGCAGGAGAGAGAACTAGATAATCTTCTTGTTCGTCTGCTTTCTTGATCATTTTCAGCAGACAAATCTTCTTGCTGCAGTTTATCTCTAGAACCCTCTTCAGCAGGATCTTCTTCAGATTCATCTTCTTCATTTCTGGTACTTTCTTCCGGAGTTACAGACTCATCATTACTCAATTCAATGATGGCATTTGATTGACCACTGCTCCTTTTGGAGGCAAACTTGGCTTGCAGTCTGTAACTTTTCCTTCTTCTTGGAGGTTCAGGTTTGGGAGAGTCAGGCTCTTCTTCTCCTTCAGACTCTGAATTCTCTGGTTCAGCAGACAGACTTCTTTGAGGTTCAGCACTGGCAAGGACAGACTCTTCTTCTTTTATCTCATTAACTTTTGATTCATCATGGGGGCTATCTGGATTGGAGGGGGCAAGTTCTTCTTCTTCAGATACAACATTACTTAACCTATCATCTTGGGTCATTGGGGAAGTTGCACTTAGAGATTGAGTTTGGTCATCTTGAACCTCTTCTTCATTCACAGAGTGACTGCTTTGAGGATTAGCCATGGGGCTTGAACATTCTTCTTTATCAGCAGATGCTGCAATCTCTTCCATCACATCAGCTTCATTTTCATTGCTGGATGTTGTTTATGGAGACTGAGCCTTAACATCTGTTTCCTTTTCTTCTGCTGACTCTACGTCCCTTTCTTCAGCAGATGTACTATTTTGGGAAGCTGAGGCTGGTTTGTCTTTCACCTTAGCTTTCTTGCTGATAGGCCCTTGAAGCAGCCTGTTGCTTCTCCTCTTTGTTGTTTCAACAGTTAGAGCTCTTTCTTCTTCAACTTTTTCTTTGATAGAGAGACTCCTTGGTGGCGCCTTGGCTTTCTTCACATCACCAGCTCTCTTCACACCTTTTGATTTCTTTCTGGCTGGTGTGATTTCTGCTGGTGCAGAGTCATCAAACTTAGAGCTCTCTGCCTCTTCTATCTTCCTCTTCTTTGTAGAGGCCCTACTGCTGCTCCCAGCTGTCAGTCTTTTGTTCTCCTTAGGGTACTTCTTCCAGTTCACAAACAATTGTGGCGACATCACTTTGTGCACATTCAAAGTTTCTCCCTCATCATCCTTGATTTTCCCTCCTAGCTTCTTCTTCAGTACAATACTTAGCAGCCTACCATGAAACACCTTGGTCAGGGGTTTTTCAGTGGACTTCTTCTTCTCAGCCTTTTCTACCCACTTGGAGATCTGATCGAACAAGATAGCTCCAAAGTCGATTTGTTTCTTCAGAACTATAGCTGACATTATTTCAACTGTTGGTCAATTATTGTATCATGTGCAGTGTTCTTGCACAGTATGCACTTTCAACTATTTCAGCAAGGAATTCATACTCTTCAGGAAACTCCTTCTTCATGTATTTAAAACTAGGGTTTCTTTGGTACCCCATAACCTCCTATGCTTGTTCAATACTGACATTATCAAGGTTCTTCAGCCCTTGGTTAGGAAAACCTAGGCATTGATTGAGGTCAGAAGATTTTAACTTCAGAGACTGACCTTTAACCTTGGTAATAAGGGTTTCCGAATTGATGGAGGCGTTTGAGTAGAATTCTTTAACCAGGTTGATGTAGACTCGAGTATTTGCCTCAAGGCATTCTGAGAATCCAGCTTTCTACAAGCTCGAGAATATCCCTGAACTTCTTTTCAGAATTCTCAAACGATTTGGTTCCAAGCTGAATGCTAGTGATTACTTGCCAGTTTTCCATTTTGAGTAGTTCGAAGAATTTGGGTATCTGATTTAGATATGTTTATAAGAGATGGCTGAGTATAATTTGGTAAGGCTCTGGAGGGTTAACTAATTTTGGCTCTTGAAAGGATTCTATGGTTTGAAAATGGGAGGGAGAAAGGTTCGATAGCTTTTGGTAACTGTCTGCAGATTTGAAATTATCTTTAAGGCAGTTCCTTCTAACTCTGCATAATCAGTGATGTGTCAATCGTCCATTGGTTGCACGTTTCCCAGTAATGAGCTGTAACTCCCCATAACTTTTCAGTTAGATGTTTCCTTTTAGAAGAGTAGTCGTTTAAATGACGTGGCTCTAACCGTTGACCTTTTGATTTGTAGAGTATCATGATAAAGCAGCTATGGAATCTATGATTCCCTTTGTTGACTCAACGATTAACTTTTGAGAGATGCTGCAGTGGATGGCTTTGTCTTTTATCCTTACCTTGATGCAGCATAGCTCAATCACTGATGTATTCGAACTTATCTCCTTAACTTGAATAGTTTAGCAACTTTCTCATTTTCCAAGCTCCTTGTGAACTGGAGTACCCTTTGGTAGGACTACGATCATCGAGTTGTATTCTACGTTCGCTGAGGTTGTACTACAATCGTTGAGGTAGAACTACAATCGTTGAGGTTGCATTGCGATCATTTAGTTCTTCTTCAAACTCGACTCTTTGATCGTTGACTGACTTGGTCCTTGAGATGAACTAGATCAAACATTCCTTCTGGGTCAAGGTAGCTCAGGAAGGGCCAACCTCTTAGAGTGAGCTAAGGGTTAGGTTTGTCCCTGAGGCGCTTTCCTGATGAAATACTATAGCAGTGATTTGCAATGACATCTCATTCGACCTTTTCTGATTGGGACGTCTTCTACCAGCTTTAGACAACTGCATTGCTAAAATCGTGGTGTCCTCCTGCTTCTTACACTACTATCATATGTTTGATCGTAGCCACTTCACGATTATGGGTTGGGTGGCTGAAGGGTTATCAGTAGTACATTTTGAGATGTTCCTACTGACTATAGATCTTCATTTGGTTCATCAGCCACAAAGTTTTGGGACTCTGTAGCTGGTATAACTTTTTACAGTATATCTCAGTGCTGTTGTTCCTTAACAGATCACTGCTTCCCCATTGTTGATGCTGTCTTCCCAGATAGATGTGATTCCCTCTTCTTCAAATTTATTTGAAGGCAACCTTGCATATCTCCTTCTGACTGGAATCTCCATCAATACTTAGATTTCCTTGTATCGTAGAGATGAGTGTTTTTAGGACTGATCACTCTACGATTATTTGATAGTACTACGAACGTAGTCTTCTTTGATAATTGTGTTTGTGAAGTTCTGCTCTAGCAATAAGTTCCTCTTGAATGATGCTCGATAATCTTCTGTTGTGAGCTTCCTTGAGGATTCTTCCCATATAGCATTCTTGACTGGCTTTTGAGCACATAAGACCCTTTCCTTCGTTGGTTGAATGGCTTGCTTCCACATACAAATTAGCAGCCATGTGAGCTCCATTCTGGTTAGCTCAGAGGGTCTTCAAGGACAGGCTTGGACAGATAGGAACCCTATCAGAATCATCTCTGAATTGTCCTTAGCCTTCTGTTGGTTGAGTCTTCTTGACTGAAGTCTTCTGCTTCATCATTCCTTAGTGTGGTCAAACTGACCAAGTACCTGCAGGTTTAAATATGTTTCTATTTTTGGTACCCATAATTAAATGGGTCCTGCTAGGTTAGTTTTCTAAACCCATGTTTCTCTTATTTGGATAATCATCATATTTATCACCAACAGACATATTCATGCATGCACCTATCTTATGATAATACATTTTGAGATGCATGATGGTTTCATCATTTATTGGATTATGTTCATAGTCTTTAAGTGTTCAGAGTAGGAATCAATGCTACAATTTATGAGTATCTAGTTGATTCATGGAGGTGATCAGTTTCTACAGATCAGCCAGATCCTCGTGTAGAACTTATCATAATCTGTGAGTTGTCAAACACTTAGAACATAGGCTTGTACATACATACTAACCCACCAGCAACGAATACTTCACATAAAGTTCATTAGGCTTGTGATGCTCTTATGGCCCATTTCAGATTTCCTTTGTGACACCATAGAATCCAAGGTACTTGATTCCACGGGATCCGTGTTCCTTTGTACAAATATCATCTATCTATCTACCCATAATAAATGCAAACCATGCAATAGATAAAATAAAAATCTTCCCCTTAAGGGTTACAACATCCAAATAATAATAATACAATCCCAGGTTAAACTAACCTTCAATATCTGTGCGGAATCATAAACAAATAAGTCTTAAATAAAATCATTAACTCAAGTCTTAAACATAAATACATCATCTAATAAAAATAACAAGTCTTCATCACTTGCTAACTTTGCCCTTGCCTTTACTAGTGGAAGGTTTATCGGTTCTTTTGTTCTTAACTGCAATGTTATTATTAAGCAAGAGTGAGCACTATTGCCCACAAGTATAATAATGAAATAACAAAGTATAATAACATGAGTAAATCAAAAACATCTGAATGAAAGCTCAACTTTTGAATCAAGAATAAATAACAAGAATCAAAAAAGAATTACGAGGGTCATAAGACCTTGAAGCGTGTCCTAGGTTATCAGGGTTATACTTAAAGCCTTTAATGGTCTATAAGACTATGGACCTTTCTTCTCGTACTTAGGGGATCACCCTTAGTACCATCACATGCACTAATATCTTAACGCTAACGATAAGTAAATCCCTTTGCGGTGGTTGTTCATCTCGGTTTGACATTCGAGTCGCACCAAAGGAAGTTTGGTTTGGATAATTTAATAAAGGTTCTGAAATTTAGAACGTTCATCAACTAAGGACTAGTTGAATCAATAAAGTTCACTAGTCTAATAAGGTTCAACAATAATGATATTCGATTTGAATAATAATCTCAAGAAGTATACAATAGAACAATTATTGTATAACTGAATCATGCTTTGAAAAGATAATAAATATTTAATATAACAATTGAACTTGAATAATAGTAACGATAATTTACTCGAGGTAACTAATAACTTGAATAATAATGACAAGTAGGGTTAGGAAACTTGCCTCTTGCGTAGGCTAAACGATTACTACTTCCATTCACCACAAATCCTACACACATACCATATGTATTCACGACATTCATTAGTTACATTTTCACTTAATTATTTAATATAAACTCCACTTTATTTAACAAATCATTACCCTTCTAATTTAATTACTTAATTAAATTAGAATATTTTCATTCTCTTACTATTATTACACTCGAATAAATTATTTCATAATAATTTCCATCGAATATTTATTTTATTCCATAAATATCTCAATTAAAATATTTAATTTATTTTGTAAATATTTTAATAATAATTTTCATCGAATATTTATTTTATTCCATAAATATCTCAATTAAAATATTTAATTTATTTTATAAATATTTTAATAATAATTTTCATAAAATATAAATTTTATTCCATAATATCTCAATTAAAATATTTAATTTATTTTATAAATATTTTAATAATAATTTTCATCAAATATTTATTATTTTTATTTTTTTATTTTATTTATTTATTATTATTTTTTTTTTTTTGATTGGTAAGGAGGTAATTTAGTTTAGTAACGTAGGAAATTCAAGTTACCAGAGCTCATTTTCTCTGCAGTCTGCATATTCATGAATATAACAAGGCCAAATTAGGCTAAAAATCAATCACATGTGTAAAATTATATATGAATATGGCCATAACTTCCAATTAGTTATTTTTACACGAATTTAGACTTACCCAATCATTGTAATACATATATAATCATTACTTAACCCATCTAGCATGATTTTTAACAAGTTACAACACATAATTTGCAAAATCAACACATTTACTTCCACTATTCTTGATGTTCTTGAAGGTTTTGAAAATAAAACATGAAAATTGTCACTACGAATTCGTTATAACACCGAATCCGTTTATTTAAACTTTGGTCTCTTCGTATCAACATGCATAACAACATACGAATTTAAAAATTTTGGGATAATATACGTTCAATACATGAAATATCACGTATAAGGCCATATGGCCAAAACCCAAACTCTGTAAATTTTTGAAATAGCAAGTCATCATTTAATGAAACTTATGATATGAAATCATATAAAATATATATAAAACATGTTATGCTACTCGAATTATTACATATATTCCTAACTCAATTTCCTAATTTACAGAAATTCCACAGAACTTGATTGAAAGCCATTTACATAAAAAACTAAATGACATAAAAGTAGAATTTGGGTTGGAGAGAATTACTCATAGATTAGTGTAGATAGGAGGGATTAAACTTTCTCAATCAATCAAACAACGCACAATTCTCTCAATTTCTTAATTCTCTCTCTCTCTGTGATAATTCTCTAGACTTAGCAATTATGGAATGAATGAAGAAGAAGGCGTCAGCATATAATAATTAAAGCGGCGTAGTTGTGGTCGATTAACCAATTAAGTGGTTAAGCGCCTCAACCACTACTAAGGCCTTGTTTGGCTATTCAATATAATTTATTCTCATTTAATTTGATAAACTTCTTATACTATAGTTTAATTAATGTCACACTCCTTATAAAATAACTTCAATATTTTATTTAATATATTTTAAATAAAATATAATAATTTCTCATAAATCCATTAAATCACATAAATAATTTTCTCATTAATAAATAATGTCAAATTATTAACTCTCTAATTAATAATTAAATTAATTAAATAACATCATACTTAATTAAATATTTCTTTTAATACAATAAGCTCACATGATTACATATTTGAATAATAATTATTCTCTACATTAATTTAATAAATGTAACACATATAATTAAATTAATCTACCACAATTGCATCAATTAATTATTTAATCTAATAATTAAATCATCGGAAAATATTTATTTAATTCAATAAATATTAAAAATTAATTTACAAAACCTCGTTCGTCACATCCTTCAAGATGTCATCTCAACCTAACACTTGGATGGAGAGAAAGTTTATAGTTATTTGAGTTTCCATCCTCAGGTTACTTTCTCTCTTCACCTTTTTAGGTAGATTATGACTCCTTGACAGAATACTATTATAGTTCATAAGAAGATGCTATTATGATGTACATTTGTAATGGTGAGGAACCGTACCTTTTTACTGTTAGTTACTAAACAGTCATTTAACTTAGATACACTGAGTTTAGGTATTGATGTTCATAGCTTTACTTTTGCTCCTGACAGCGTATTGCTCTTGTCGGCCTTTAATCAATCAGTGGTGGTCTTGAAGATATAGGTCAAGAGAATCTCAGCATCAAGATCTTTGACATCCTTTATCTGACAGAGTTTGCACCCAACTGTTGGTTGGCCACACATAAGTCTGAGAAGATCTTCTTTCTTCTCTCGATAAGCATTTCTTAGCATGTATGGCTTCTTCATCTTTCAGACTGGTGGGTGCTTGACTCTTTGTTATTGATGTCTCTTGAGTTCTCTCGTCTGGTTTTAGGACTACAAGATTGACTGCAGGCTAGGATTGATCTTGTTGATGTACCAATAGAGACCATAGACCAATCTGAGTAGCTTTAGGTGTATATACACATTTAACCAATACACAATATTTCCAACATGTGAGCTCATCTGCATATAACAAGTTACTTACTACTAAACTGAGTTTAGAACAATGTTACTGCCTAGGATCAGACTCAAAGCGATTAGCTTTTGAATATAACATGAGAACACCTTTGATACCAATTGTTAGTTCCCGAGAGGGCACAATAGATCTAGAAGGGGGGGGTTGAATAGATCCTTTTTATTTCAAATACTTTTACGGTTTATATTCTATTGTTCATAATTAACATATGACAAACATAAGAATCTTTTTCAAGCACAATGAATAAGTAAAAGATCCTTCAATTGATATATTCATAATCATACATAGATTGTTAAGTAGAGTAAGTTTAGTTGTAAAGCGATTAAAACATTCATAGCAATTATAGCAGTTATAGTACATAATTTAAATGACATAATGTAAAAGACACAAGGGGTTTTAAGTGGTTCAGAGACTCAAGCTCCTAATCCACTCTTCTACTTTCAACTAGCAGGATTTCCACTAAGGAATGGCAGCACCCTGAATCACTAAGATTCCTTAAAGGCCAGCAGCCATGGGACTTCAGTTCACTAAGAACTCTTCAAGGCCAGTAGCCTTGGGACTCCTCTAGTTCCCTAGGAACTCTTCAAGCCCAGTAGGCTTGGAACTTCGTTTAGTCCCTTCGGACAAGGACCCTTCTGGCCCTGCTTTGTTTAGCCCTTTCGGACAAGGACCCTTCAGGCCCTGGCTTTGTTGAGTTGTTTGTTTGTTGTTGTTGGAGTCGGTGCTGAGCTGCTAAGATGTCTTCATGCTCTGAACATCTTCTATACTTAGCAGCTTGGCTTGATCATCCTTAAATAGCAGTTGAGTGTTGCATGATGCTCAGCTTCTTCAGTTACTCAACCACTTTGGATGACCCCTTGATGAATTACCTTGAAGATCATTCTCCTTGGTACTTGATGGCTGCACATGATAGGCTTCTAAAATGACTGTAAGCTCTTCTGTTAGGTACTTAGAAGCTTTCTCATGCTTGACACCAAGATAACATTTGTGATCTCCCTTCTTACTACTTGATGCCTTCTAATGATGGACTTGCTAAGATGACTGTAGGCTCTTCTCTATTGTACTTAGAGTCTTCCCATGATGGACATCAAGATGACATAATGTTCTTCTTTCTCTTGGAAGTTCAGAACACTCTTCATGTAGTAGAACTCTCACTTCTACATAGTAGAACTCACACTTCTACTTCTTTCTGTATCTGACTTCTGAGTGTTCTTGGTGGATCGTAGAGTGAGCCTTCGGACTCACTGTTTCATATGGTTTAGATCAGCCCACCTTCTCTCCAAACTCAGCAACTCAGCCTCCTTTGGTCTTTGAAGCTCTTTCTCATTTATACTTCTTCCCAATCCTTCCGTTGGAAAGTAGTCGTTGAAGGCTATTCAAATATCTTCACAGATCTCGAGTTGCTTGAGGTAGACTGCTTGATGTGACTTGTCATACTTTTTCTGATGCTACAGTCTACTGTTTCACCTACCCTGTCAGATGTATCACTTTAATGTCTTGGGCAGGTCAAAGACATTATTACCTCTTTCTGATTTCTCGATCAGAGGTTGTCCTATTGCATCGATGCTCTCAATAAGCACTTGTCTGAATATTACCCTTTAGATTGAACCTTTGCCAATGCTTCAGTCTTCAGCTATTCGAACTCTACGATTCTGATGAACGTCTTCAAGGACCTGATAGTAGTGTCTTGTTGAGTGTTGCTCATTGACTGGTAGAGTTAACACCACGTTCTTAAAGAGTGTCGATTGGATCTTCAATGTAGAATTCCTTTTCCTTCTATTGTGCAGTGCTTCAGTACTTCTGTTTGCTTCGAATGTTCTTAGAGACTGATGGCCTAAATCCTTGCTCTGGTCCCCTTCTGAATATCAAGACACTTCAGATTTGTGGCACGTCTAGCTTGCTTTCTCCTTGTGATCTTCCGTTCACTTATCATCAATGAACTGACCCTGCACTTAATCACTTTAGCCTTGCTCTTCAGAAGCAGACCAGTATCTCGGTTCACCTTCCATCAGTTCCTTCTTTGTTTGGCAACCACTATGATCTTGGTTGCTTTCAAGATCGTTGTCTTCTGTTCACTTGATAGCTACTGCATTAGCTAACTTTCCTTAGTCAGCTTCTGAAGTCTTCTTTGGATCTCCTTGTGGAAGACTTTATCACGAATGGCCTTACAACTCAATCTTGATACTGATTAGGTTGGTGCTTATATCTTCTGCTAGCCTGCATGCCATTCGTTGAGTGCTCTCTGGTTTCCTTGGATGTAGCTTGCAGCTTGAACCAGAGGCTCCGTTCCTTTGGATATTCTGGGAGTGCTCATTTGTTGAGGATCGTATATGCTCTATGATTCATCCTTGGCATTGTGAGCTCTTCTTCTTAGGTCGTAGTTCTGCACTCTACGATTCATCTTCGATTTTTGTAGACACTACGATCCCGCGATCAGATCTTGACACTACGATTTCTGCCTTGTGCTTATTATCTTCATCTGATCTTGCTTGACTACGATCTCTGCATGTAATCCATAGGCCCTACAAACTCAGAGTGTGATCTACGATCCTTGACTTGGCTTCGACATCAGTAGACTCTGCGACTCTGAGTGTAGTCTACGTTTCTATCTTGGCTTCGGCAAATGATCGGTCTTCTCGTAGGCAGGCTGTCTCTACGATTCTGAACATGACTTCCTCAGCACACTACGATCCTGAGGAAGCTCAACTCGATACATTACGATCCTTCTTCGTTTCCCCTGGCAGTCTACGAACTTTGAGATCTACTATCTTGCATACTCCTATTCTGCCTTAATAGCTCTCGAGTTAACCTTGACTCACTGGCGGGACTCGACTTACAGTGCAAATTTTCGACGATCAGACAAGCCTATCTATTACATCATAAGATCAACCTAACAAGCTTGATCTTTCTATATTTATAGTCATTGTACATCATTTCTTTTTAAGGACTTTATAAAGCTGGTTTGCTTATGTAGGATCAACATAACATATTTGATCAATTCATTCTAAGTCCTTATACATATATTTCTATTATCTATCAAAGGACTTTACAGCTTTTCTTAATGAAAGCATACTTGCATATTCATTCACATATATATTATAATCAAATCATATATTAAATAGGAATATCATTCACATGTTTATTCCTGACACTTATACATACAAGGGTACATAGCATACACAATCACTGTAAATAGATCTCGATAATAAATGATCGAACCGATCTTTAACTATTCACATAAAGCTTGTCTATCTGATTAAACGGAAAAATTAATTTCTAAAATAACTCAAATTCCTCCTTCAAAATTTCTTTATAAAATAATTTACTATGCATAGGAAAATCATATATAAGAAAATAAAAGTTATACGAATAATACCTGGAGTTCCTTCACCAGCTGCCATGGTATCCTGGACGATCATGTTGTAGACTCTCGCGGTTGATTTTTTTGGCTTGTGGGATGAAGTTGGTCCCGTGATCGCCAGAGTCCCGCTGCTCTTGCCAGTAGTTACACTCACTGCCTCCATTCTCCTTTTGGGACAGTCTTTCAACTTATGCTCAGTCGACCCGCATAGAAAACACCCACTGTTCATCCTAGGATTGGGGCAATTGGGAGAGATATGGCCCTCCTGCCTGCACTTATAACAAACAAACTTACCTTTTAGACACTCACCTGTATGGTTCTTTTCCATAATTCTTACATAGCACCACCTACTTCTTAACACCTTCCTACTTGACCTGAACATTCCCAAAGTTGTTCACCTTCCTCTTTCCATTTCCACTCCTGCTCCACTATTAATTTCCACCTTCCCAACTCCTTCGACCTTACCTTTGTTCCTCATCTCCTTGTTATAGAGGCTCATAGCCTCACTCCCCTCCTCAATTATAATAGTTTTTTCCATGAATGCTGCAAAAGTATTAATTTGAAACACCGCCACCTTGTTGTAGAGCCACGATTTTGATCCCAGCTCAAACCTTCTCGCCTTCCTAGCCTCCGTATCAACTTGATGCGGAGCGAACCTAGCCAACTCGTTAAACTTAACGGCGTATTCTAACACCGTCATATTGTCCTGTTTTAATTCCAGAAACTTCACCTCCATCCTAGCCTGCATACTAGATGAAAAATAATTTTCAAAAACAAAGTTTTAAACCTATCCCAAGTAACTATTCCTTCTCCTGCCCTCGCCTGATTTGATTCCCACTAAATGTTTGCCTCCCCTTTCATCACGTAGGTGGCAAAAGTGGTCTTTTGCCCCTCAGCTACCCTAGCTATCACAAACGCCTTCTAAATTTTCTTAACCCAAGTCTGGGCTTCAACAGTGTCAGTTGTACCTTTGAATTATGGCGGTCCTATAGCCTTAAAATCTTTGAAATTCGCCAAGCGATTATCCGACTGGTTCCCCGTGGATGGTATTCCTTGTTGCATAGCCTGAGCTACCATGTTCGTGAAGTTTTGTATCGGGTCTAGTTGTTGTCCCCCAGCATTGTTGACAGATTCTTCTGCCCTTTGATTTCAAGTTCGACGTCTTGGCGGCATTATCTGATTAAATAAAATCATAAATTTAACTTTATTAACTTACATTCTAAACCTTATCATATAAGTTTAATATATTAAACTTGTCTCAAACATAGATTCATATTCATTCAACAATTTCAAAATACTTTACATAACGTAGCACATACTGCTTTAAAATTAGTTATCCCTTTTTGACTACAAAAGTCGAGATTCGCTACTTCTACTTATACAAAAGTTTGGAATATTACATTACACAGTCATACTAATCATATATATTACATTAAACAGACCTACACAACAGAACCTATACTATCTATTCACTACGCCTTTTTTTTGGACAACCTTTCGCCTGATGACCTTCCAATCCACAAATAAAACATGCACCTAGTTTATAGTCGGGACAATAAAGAGAGGTATGTCCTTCATAACCGCAAATGTAATATATCTTTTTCCATTTCTTCTTATCGGGTTTTCCTAACTTGTGTTCTTCTATCTTTCTTTTCCCCTTATTGCTCGGAGCTGCAAACGATGTGTTGATTTTGGCTCCCATCTGATCAATTTGGATTTTAAGCTTATCTTGTTCTTCTATTGTTTTGATTAAGGCTTTTCGCAATTGACTATTTAGCAGCTTTTCTATTTCCCACAGCTTTTCTAGAGAAGAAACCTTGTCCTTCAAATTTTGCACCTCCGTTGATGCTTGATCAGCTTCAACTTTAGTGTCCGAATCATTATCTGTCAGTTCCACTATTTCTTGATCTAGAACTACATTTTCCAAAATAATCACCTCATCCGAGTTAGTTTCATTATGAGCCTCTATTTCATCTATCGGCTTCGATATTAGCTCGGGTGTATGGATTTGATCCTTCTCCATGCTATAAGCATATAACAAGCCTTTTCCACCAGACATCTACACACATAAATTATCCTGATTAGCATATACTCCCTCTGTTCCTAAAAGATTGTCGTTTAAGGTTTTGGCACATAGATTAAGAAAGTGTCATTTACCAAGTAAAATTTGTTTGAAATTCCATCACTACCCCTTTATGGGAAATTGAAAACTATTAATACAAGGGAAAGAATTTCTTGGGACAATGAGAGAAGGTAGGGGTAATATAGAAAAATAAATAATTTATTCTCCTTGAAAGTTGTAAACGATAAACTTTTTGGAACAAATTTTTTCTCCTAAAACGACAATCTTTTAGGAATGGAGGGAGTAGTAAATACACATAGCAAATAATAGTTTTATATAAGTTATCTTTTATTTTGTTTGACAATGAATTTATCCAATTCATCTTTTTTTAAACTCTATATGAGTTATTTATATTTTTAACGTTTCCCTCTGTTCTAAGATTATAGCATAAGGTCTATCCCACCTAAGGTTTCTAACCCTAAAGCTCTGACACCAACCTGCAACGCCCCTAAATTCAGGTACTTGAAACCCGAACTCGGTGCTTTACGATACCATTTCTATGAGCGTAATAATACTAATAATAATAACAATAATATAGATACCAAAATTAATTTACATACATCAGAGTCTAAATCCCAGGTACGCGACCTTTAAACATTCATTACATGATACTTAATATATATAACATTCTTATCTTAATAGAGTCAAACTATTACATAATATATCACCAATTTATTTTGCAACCTTCTCTTTCCCTTTGTTCTTAGCCGAGCCTTCTAGTTGTTTACACTTAGCTGAAAACATTTAAATTAAGCAAGGATGAGCATTTGAGTGCCCAACAAGTAATAGTAATTATAAATTTTAGCTGAAAGGATTAAATGTTTTCTTTGTACGACACTTCTACAACGAATTCAATAGTTGTGAAGTAAACTGATCCAATAATAATATATTAATTCTATATCAAAATTTTGAAACTACGTACAGACTATATCTGGGGATTAGTCGACAAACTATGAACATTGTTTTCTATTTTCGAAAAGGTTAAACAGAACTTCATCTGCAAACCGTTATAACTTACGAGCACGGGGGGGGTGATCAGCCAGTTATGCCTTGTATTGATCAATACAACATGCAAGAATGATATTATCGTTCATCTATCCACCAAAACAAAACAATTATGTTGGATAATTGTAAGGTTTTCCTATGTACGGGATGTTCATACTTAGCCGTGATTCCAAACCAAAACAATTATGTTGGATAATAGTAAGGTTTTATCTTGTTCAACAATAATTTATAAGTTTGTGTCTAGCCAAATTAATTAGCTTAGACAACTTTCAAGTTAACAAATACATACTGGAAATTTATATATGTGTATCAACATGTGATTAAATACAATAATTATCCAAGTGAGGACACTTGTATAACCATATATAGAAATTAACGAACAGACTAAATATTTGAATTATAATATAATACTATGTTGATAAACAATGATCTGATATAATATATATAATAATAGGGTTAGTAATCTGGCATAATAATAATATAATTTTGAAACTTTCTTACTTATGTCCATTGCATAAAGTAAATGCAAAGGTAGGATACTTGCATGGTCTGCTGCTTACAATACTCAACTTAGTTTTATCTTTTATATAGCAACCTATCATTAATAAGATCATTTTATCGATTAGGATAACATATCGTATCACATAATACTACTTATTGCAGTCAGCACATAACCTACTCACATTGTCACACATGTTTAACAGTCATTGGATCACAAACAAACACGTATCTAATTAAATTATCTAAGATCAGATCAGTTTCTGAAACATGTCGATGTACCGACGACTTTATCTGGTAATTATCGAGTTTAAGACTATATCCTGTAGTTAATAACTGAAAATATCTGTCATATTATTTTTAATTGACTTATAATAATTTTTAAATAATTATTATAATTTATCATGATTTTTCAAACACTGGAATCATTATTAAATGATTTAAATATTAAATAATTCTATTATCATTAATATTTAATTAATATTAAATTATTAATGAAACCATTGTCAAAATATTAAAGTTATTTATAATAATTCAAAATATTTTTAAAGTATTAATATTACCCTTAAATGATTTTTAAAACAACTAAAATTATTTTTAAATAATTACCAATAATATTAAATATTAATGTATTATTATTTATCAATTATATTAAAAGTCTTTATTTATAACTTATAATATTTTTAATTCATTTATAACCTTTTAAATGATTTTTAAATTAATAAAACCTTTTTAAACTATTTATTGAATATAATTATTAAATAAGTTTAATATCATTAATAATAAATTAATATCATTAATATTAAATTATTAATGAAATTATCCTTTAAATATTAAAAGTTATATTTTATAACTTAAAATATCTTTAAACACTTTATTTTTATTTAAATTAATTTTTATAATATTGAAATCATTTTTAAACTAATTTATTTAATATAATTATTAATTAACTTAAATATCATTAATATTAAATAATTAATGGAATTTATCTTAAAATATTAAAAGTTATGTTTTATAACTTAAAATATTATTTGATACTTTATTTTAATTTAAAATGATTTTATAATATTAAAATCATTTTCTCTAATTTATTTAATATACTAATTAAATAAATTAAATATTATTTTATTCAAATAATTATAATTAGTAATGAAAAATATTCCAAATTCTCAAAAATTATTTTTCATGTTTTAAAATAATATTTAAAAATATTTTTGGTCATTTTTAGAATTTATTTCTATTTTTAAATAATTTCTAGAAAATAAAAAATTAGAAATTAATTAAACTGTCGTTAAAGCCCTTCAGCGACGCTTTTTGTCGTCTTAGGTGTTCTTGAGCCTCAAGAACACTGTCAGACCAGTTTCAAGGGTTATGGTTTGACTGCTTATGATTCTCAGTGTAATGCATTCTTGGGCACACTTGTACATCCATCTTGTAGTGTTTATGTAAATCTACAAGTTACAATACTTAGTTTGGTCAAACAACAATATATCAAGACAATCTGGGCAATCAAACTCGTTGTCAGACGTTACCTGGGTTTTATAGAAACCCAGGCAGTCCGAGTAGCCCTCTTGTAGCTCGATTTAATCTAAGTTCGAGTCATGTTTCATGTGATCTAATGGTTCAACGTTATAGTCCATATGTCAAGGAACATTAACATAACAATAGATCAGTCCAACAACAACAGAATCACAAGATGCAGTTCGGTCAAACATGGTCAGAAAGTTGTATTCTGCATGTTTCTAGAAAATCCCAGAAATGCAAGTCATGATCGGATGGTCAAGTTTGACCGTCCACTACATTCAATCAGTTGATGATTTAAGGTAACTAAAGGCCAGGATCTATAGTCCATATTACATGCTACAATCTGGATACAATAACAACATCATAACATTTAAAACCTGACAGATCTGGACGTTGTAAAAACTTGTCAGACTCGAGTTTATACTACTACGGGTTGCCAAGAAATGGTTGGCCATGGTCGGTCAACCGACTTTGACCGACAATAACTCAAACTCTGGACATCAAATGAATACGATTCCAGTTCCAGATCAAAGTACTAATGTCAGACTACACATTCAAAGCTTAAGACAACAAAAATAATAAACAGGGAAAAATCTATGGGCTCTGACATTTGCTTGTCAGACCATAAGAAAAAATTCCAGATTTTTTTCAAAACTTGATTTCGAGCATATTTATATTGTGGATCTAGGAAGTAACGACCCAAATCACTTATATACACTACATATAACATGTTTAAACATTAAAACCTAAGATCTAACATGGAATCAAAACTCAAATTTATTGGTTAGATTTTATACCTTTACTATCCAATTCTTGATTCTGGCTACTGATGTTGTTATATGTATTAGTGTGGCTTGTTTTGTGACTAATAGATGAAGGAAATTTCGGAGGTTTTAGAGAGAGAAGCTCACGAATATGTGTTGTGCAAAAATAAGCTACCAAATGATATTTGTGACGCCCCCAAAAATAGGTATACATCACCCATTCTGAGTCGCCAGATATCACATTATAAAAATCAAGTACAAACTTCATTTATACAACTGTTGAACTGTCGTATAAAATAAGACCACAGTTAACTGTGAGTTTTAATATAATATTGTCTCGTAGACAGTATCCAAACTCAAATTGTTACAATGCCATATAAAATACAGCAGTAAATATTTTAAGACCCCAAAGAAGAACGAGAAGATTACTATCATATTCATTCTAATGAGGTGCACTTTTGACGCTTTCAAAGTCGGGTTCTCATCACCCTATTGTTGTTCGCCAAAATCAATTATTATGTGACGTATAAAATACGACACACGCATATTAGGTCTTCAATACAATTATCTATTGCATGTCATGCCATTTTATAATGTATTGAGAAACTTCGACAATCTCGAACCATCACACTATTTCCCTGTTATCCCCGCTCGACCCAGCTACACTCTTATTACCTGAAAGAAATTGTGAAGCAAAAGGGTGAGCACAACTAGCCCAGTAAAGAATATCATGGCTAAGATAATTAATTTATCAACAGCCTTTATCAGAATACATCAGAGATTTAGAATATATGGTAGATAATAAAACTTTTCAACCATAATTACAGCGGAATCAACAATCCATTAGAAGAGTCAAGTAGAACATAATGTCTACTTTCTCCTCCAAATTAAAAGTCCATCGTTAATATTTCATTCCTGTAATACTCATCAACAGTTCTTCGTTGTACCCAAGACAAAGAGAACTTTCATCACCTGTCTTCACCTGAACCACTAAAGATTTTAATTAAGTTCACAATTCATATTTATAATCATGTAAATCAACAGTTTCTCCTTGCCACAAAGGATTAATAGAATGTTTACTCAATATCCTTACCCCAAAGGCTGAAGATATTCAAATTTAATAACAATGATCATACCAATCAATTATCTATCTTTGCACTACGGGCCAAAGATATTCAACTATAAAACCAATGGTCATGATCATACCAATCAATTGTTTGTCAGTGCACTACGCCCAAAGACATTCAACTGTTAACTAATGGTCATGATCCTGCCAATCACATCATTGAATTATCCATGCAATACGGCCAAGGATATTCGTTATTATCACTAGTGGTCATGATCATGTCATACACTTGTCCATCTTCGCACTACGGGTCAAAGCTATCAAACAACAGATCATCTTTGCACTACAGACCAAAGATATTCAACAACATATCATCTTTGCACTACAGGCCAAAGACATACAACTGTAAAACCCATAACCAACAATATAATAAAGAATGGAATAATAAAAGAATTTCACCATGTATGCAAGATATCAGATAGACAAAGTTATTCCAACATAATAATAAAGAATGGAATAATAAAAGAATTTCACCATGTGTATGCAAAGATTACTTAAGATGACAAAAGTTATTCCAACATAATAATAAAGAATGGAATAATAAAAGAATTTCACCATGTATGCAAGATTACTTAGCATAAAAGTTATTCCAACATAATAATAAAGAATGGAATAATCAAGAATTTCACCATACGTGCGTAATCCGCATGACATGAGTTATTCCAATGAATAATAAATGCGGAATAATAAATAATAGAACCGGTCCCGTAAAATGCATGCAGATGGGATATTCAAATGAGAATAGTAAAGAATGAAATAATAAACAATGGAATAACAACAGACTTCACCGGTATACAGTAATCAGCGATGTCAAAAGTTATTCCAACAGAATAATAAAGAATGGAATAACAACAGACTTCACCGTGTATACCAGTAATTGGCGTATCTGAGTTATTCCAATAGAATAATAAAGAATGGAATAACAACGAGACTTCACCGTGTATCTAGTAATCGGCAGATACAAAGTTATTCCAATGTAATAATAAATAATGGAACCAGGTCAGGTGAAATTCACACCGACAAGATATTCTGACAGAATAATAAAGAACGGAATAATAAAAGAATTTCACCAAGTATGCGGTATTGCATAAACAAAAAGTTATTCCAACATAATAATAATAGCGGAACCGGTCGTGAAATTCACAATCGACTGAGATGTTCCAAATGTAATAATAAATGCGGAATAATAAATGATGGAACCAGTCCTGCCAGTATATATGCATGAGGATATTCCGATGAGAATAATAAAGACGGAATAATAAAAATGGAACCAGTCCGTCAGTATAAGCGTATAGATGCATGGATATTCCGATAGAATAATAAAGACAGAATAATAGAAGAATATCACCAAGTATAGGTTAGCCCGCGTATACAGGTTATTCCAACAGAACAATTAAGAAATGGAATAACAGAAGTTCTCTTCTTGAATAAAAAAGAATAATATCCCTTACAGGTACAACAAATAATATCCCTTACCATAATAATATCCCTTTACCTTTCAAATAAGAGTATTCCGACTAGTAGGGCGAGGATATACTCGAAGAAAACTTGCACTACTCTCAAAGTTTTCTTAAACTCTAAAGAAATACGCTCAAGATTATAGAAGAAGAATTCTCTCTATAGTTTCTCTCTCTAGAGTTTTAGTGAATTCGTAATAAATAATGAAAGAATGAGCTTCTATTTATAGAAGAATGGAATGAATAGTAACTAACCCATGAATGGTCCAGATTGATTTACTTTAATCGGACGGTCCATATTTAAAGCAAAATCTTTTAAATAAAATATAATATATTCTATTTTATATAAAATGATTTTTACTATGCAAAACACTATGCGAGCACTTATGCAAAACACTATGTATAATAAAATATAATATATTCTATTTATAGAATAACTTTAATAAAGTATTCTTTTATATAATAAGATTTTACTATGCAAAATACTATGCACAATAGAATATAATATATTCTATTTATAGAATAACTTTATAAAAGTATTCATTTTATATAAAAAGATTTTACTATGCAAAACATTATGCATAATAGAATATAATATATTATATTTATAGAATAACTTTATAAAAGTATTACATTTTATATAAAAAGCTTTTACATTATAATTTCAACCAACAGATTCGAAAAATTAGTACATCTCTTCATGGAATAATATTGTACCCAAAAATGATTTGGACCGAAAAGAAATATATTTTGTTCGGGTGAATAGTATCCCATGAATAGTAACTCGTGAATAGTAACTCGTGAATAGTAACTCATGAATAGTAACTCATGAATAGTAACTCGTGAATAGTACTCTGACACAAAAAGTGTCCCAAATACCCGAGTGAATAATACTATAGTGAATAGTAACCGAGTATTTTATGACAACTTGTCTACTTAAAAAAAATTTCACATATCACCCTTTACTTTAATCTTTTATCAATTTAACCATTTACTAAAATAGAAAAATTGAATACTTTTATTTCATAAAATTCGGGGTCTCACAATATTTTCTCTATCCCAATCTATATATATGATAATATACAATGGATTTGGCTGAGATCTAGAGTTGATATGTTGGAGATTTAATATCACAATGTCAACATATTATGTGAGACCCCGAATTTTAAGAAATAAAAGTATTCAATTTTTTTATTTTGGTAAATAGTTAAATTGATAAAAGTTTAAAGTTAAGGGTAATATGTGAAAATTTTGCAAACTAAGCAAGTTGATATAAAATATTCGTTGTGTCGGGGAATATTCGATTAGTCGGGGAATATTCTTTTTGTCGGGGAATATCCATACGACGGTACAATCATTGGTGGACCCCACAGCGGAATTATTGTCGGACTGAGAAAACAATAAAAATATTTTTTATGAAAATAACGGCGGAAGTTTTACCGTTAAAACTGTTGAACTACTCGGTAGTAAAAGTACAGTAATACGCGTGGTTGCATAGTAGCACACGATATTGAATATTGATGCTTACGTGAGAAGTCACTCAGTTTTGTTCAATTATTGCTACAGTAATTACTGCATAGTATCTCACGTTATTTGATTCAATTATTGTCGATATTTTATATATTATTATATCAATAATTGAGATGACAAAGTTATTAAGATTATTATTTGCAATATTAACGATGTCTAGAAGTTCTGCCAAGGAGAGGTTTGGTCACCTAATTGCGCGCCAATAGGGAGAAATTCTTATTGGAAAGCCCCCTCTTTCCTGGGAACGACCTGGTCGATTAATAGTGTGAATAATAATAATGATGACGAGTTTTGTTTTATTAGAATTATTAATGTAATAAAACAGAAAAGCTTTTTATATAAAACAGAATACTTTTATAATATTATTTGTTTTATTAGACTATAAATAGAATATATGATATTCTATTATGCATAGTGTTTGCATAGTATCTGCATAGTGTTTGCATAGTAAAATCTTTTTATATAAAACAAAATACTTTTATAAAGTTATTTGTTTTATTAGACTATAAATAGAATATATAATATTCTATTATGCATAGTGTTTGCATAGTGCCTGTATAGTGTTTGCATAGTAAAATCTTTTTATATAAAACAAAATACTTTTATAAAGTTATTCATTTTATTAGATTATAAATAGAATATATTATATTTTATTTAAAAGATTTTGTTTTATTAGAATATTTTATTAAATCAATATGGATCGTCCGATTAAAAGTAAATTAATCTGGATCGTTCATGAATTAGTTACTATTCAGTCCATTCTTCTATAAATAGAAGCTCATTCCTTCATTATTTCTTACGAATTCACTGAAACTCTAGAGAGAGAAACTATAGAGAAAGTTCTTCTTCTGTAATCTCGAGCGTATTTCTTTAAAGTTAACAAAGCTTTGAGCGTAGAAGATAGTGCAAGTTTTCTTCAAGTATATTCCCGCCCTACCAGTCGAAATACTTTTCTTTTTAAGGTAGGGGATATTATTTGTTGTACTCGTAAGGGATATTATTTGTTGTACTCGTAAGGGGTATTCTTTCTTTCTTATTCATGAAGAGAACTTCTGTTATTCCATTCTTCATTATTCTGTTGGAGTAACCTGTATACGCGGACTACCGTATACATGGTGAAATTCTTCTGTTATTCCATTATTCTTTATTATTATGTTGGAATAACCAGTCTATGCGAAGTACTGCATACATGGTGAAATTCTTCTATTATTCCATTCTTTATTATGTTGTCGGAATATCATGTCTGTGCATTTACGCATGACCTGGTTCCATTATTTATTATTATGTTGGAATAACCTGTCTGTGAGATCTATCGCATGCCTGGTGAATTCTTCTGTTATTCTATTATTTATTATTCTGTTGGAATATCATGTATGTGCGTTTACGCATGACCTGGTTACATTTTTTATTATTCTATTGAAATAACCTATCTATGTGGATTACCTCATGTATGTAAATGATCCTTCGTATTCATAGGAATAATATTTTCATTAAAAAGGGGCTTCTGCCAGGGGCAGTTTCGTAATTTGTCTGACTCTCAAAAATTCTGAAAAAATTTGAAATGATAATTTGATGAGTTTTCTAGATTGTGTCCAAAATTGGCGATTTTTGGATGTATAGATTAAGAGTTATGGATTTTATGCGAAAAGACTATTTTAAAAGTAAACCTTTATAACTCCTTGTGGTTAACTCCAAAATTGGTGAAATTATTATTGGGAGTACATGTATATAACAGGAGTATACCCTGTAAATTTTGGAAGTTTTGGACAAAAGTTCAATTTATGATAAATGTCTAAATATTCGGCAGTTTTAGCCATATGAAAAATAGTAAATAAATTTTAAAAATTCTGAGAAAAATATATGTTCAATATGGGACTATATTCTGCTAAATCCCAGAAAAGAAATATTTTTGGGACTGATTTAATATTTTTCATGAAAATTAACTAATTATGAGTAAATGAATTAAATATGTTATGTGAAGTAATAAAATTGGAAAATAGGATTTTATGGCTTGGGAATCCTATATAGGGTATATGCAGATTTTTAATGAGGGATTTGATCATTAATGATGAAATCTTATGAGTATGGTATTTTTGAATGATTAAATGCATTATTTGATAAAGTGTAAACAATTGAAATAAATATTTATAAGTTTAAGAAATGATTAAAATATTGTTATAATATTAATGATATTAGATTATGAGATTATTAAGTGATTGATAAAATTTGGTTATTATTGAACGCTGGATAAATTGTATTATAAATGTTTAATATTTATCCTTTATCTCATTTGATTGATTCTTATATCATTGTCATCATCCTCATGTTCATATTGTGTTGAAAGTCATCTTTGGCCGTAGTGCATAGATGGACTCAGTATGATTATGACCAGTGATTATTCGGTATAATCATGACCGTAATGTTACAAATGATGTGAAAAAAGTCCTCATTGGTCCGTAGTGTATTGATGGACAGTTTTTGGTATGATTATGGCTATGGATTCTCTTCGGCCAAGGGTGCAAAGATGAATTGTTTTATGGCATGATCATGACCATGATGAAAACATGATTATCTTTATCCCGTAGTGCATGGATAATTCGTGGTCGTGATATTAACGAATATCCTTAGCCGTAGTGCATGGATAATTCAACGATATGGATTGATTATCAAGCTGAGTCTCAGCGATGAAATATAAATTCATGGACGAGATATTAACGAATATCCTTGGCCGTAGTGCAGGGGTGATTCGATGATGTGGATTATTTATTGTCGAGTCTCGTGATAAAATATTTATTATACACTTTTAATTCGTAGAAGATAGTAGATATCATGCTCTACTTGACTCTTCTAAAATACAATTGTATGTCTTTGGCATGTAGTGCAAAGATGGATTGTTAATGAATATATTTGGTCGTAGTGCAAAGATGAATTTATTAGTATTATTATGAGCAGGAATTCTGATTTGGTATAACCATGATTTCTGATGTTTCAGGTGAAGATATGTGATGAAAATTATCTTCGTCCTGGTTGCGAAGAGGAATTTAGAACCACAATTATGATTATGAGTTATTCATATGATTGTGGACAGGAACTGTTGATTTATTTTACAGGGATAAAACATTGTTGGTGGACTTTTAACATGAAGAAGATAATAGATCTTATGGTCTATTTGACTCTTCTAATGGATTACTCATTCCGTTGCAACTATGGTTAAAAAGTTTTATCATCTACCATATGTTCTAAATCTCTGATTTATTAATGATGAAGGCTATTAATGATGTAAATTAGCTTTAGTCATGATATTTTTTTACGGGGCTAGTTGTACTCACCCTTTCTGCTTCACATTTCCTTTCAGGTAATAAGAATGTTGTCGGGTCGAGCGGGGATAACAGGGGAATAGAACGGTGGTCTCTAGCTGTGGAGGTTCTCCCTAAACAGTAGAGAAAAGTGTGTTGTATTCTATACATCATTTAGTAGTTATATTTGGTGAATCAAATAGGGTGAGGCGAACCAAACTTTGGAAGGGTGTTTTGTCACTATCATACAATATGTCTAATGACATACAACCTCGTGTTCTCATAAGACATGGTTGTGCACATCCACTTGCTGAATATATCTGAGCACTACCTATATGATCTTGGAGTTTATTTGAAATATAATTTTCACTTGGAGACAACAGAGATATTTATATGTCAAGAGAAGACTCACCATTGGAAAGAAGATGATAGTAATCTTCTTGTTTTTCTTTGGGGACTTTTGGGACAACCAAGGATAATTCTGTGGACATATGATATCTATCATAACCCAGACGCTTATGACCTCCCATGTATGAAGGTTTCCTTGAGCACTTCCTAAAGATTTTAATTTCTAAAAGCAGTTTTTGACTATACTTTTATGTAAAGTATCATTGTAAGGATGTGGTCGAGACACCATGAGAGTTACATAAATTTGTATTAAAACCCACAGTTAACTGTGGTCGTATTCTATACGACAGTTCAACAATTGTATAAATGAAGTTTGTATTTAATTTTATAGTGTGATATCTGGCGACTTAGAATGGGTCGTGTGGACTTATTTTGGGGGCGTCACATATTAGGTCACCAACTCCTTATTTGGTTAGATACACAAGTAATATAATAAAAAAATTGACAAAATGGTATTTTGGTCATTTGCTATATGATTTTAATGGCACAAAGGTAAACTTGGTTGACCCTTAGGGTTTAACCCTTAGGTTTAGCACAAAAATTGTAGGATTTCTAATTAGGGTTTGTACAAAAATTTAGTTTCTTAAAATTTGTAATTAGAGTTTCCTTAATTAGATTAGGTTAATTCTAATAACATTACATAGGAACATTAGGGTTTAAAATCCACTAATTAGCAATAAGCTTTATCATTTAGCGATTAGGGTTCCTATTTAGCAAATTAGGGTTTCTTAATTAGCTAATTAGGGTTTTTAACTTTTAGAAATTAGGGTTTCTAAATTTTAATTAGGGTTTACCTAATCAACTCTATAATAATTAACATTAATCACATAACACAATTACAAAACAACCTTGTACTCTAATTTGGGTTTCAAATTAGGGTTAATTAACTTAATATTAAAGTTTTCTAAATCTGCACCATAATTGACCAACCATTATCAATGCGTACATACAATACATATTTATAGTAATCAAAAATCAAAATATAATTATATTATATTATTATTCTCATTCCTTGATCAAAATCCAAAATTAGGGTTTGGATTCTATACCTGATTTATCTTACATATTTAATATTATTAATTAAGTTAAAAATAATTAACTTAACTAATCAAATAAATTCATAAAATAAAATAAAATTTATATTTATTCTATAATCATTTAATATATTATTTAAATAATAAATAATTATATTTTCATTGAAAATAAACAATAAAAATATTTCTACTATAAAATTAATTATTATAAGAATATAGTTTATAATGATCAACAATTCTAAAATAAAATTATTTGTAATTATTCATGTAATAAATATATTTTTATTTATCACATAAATACATACGCTTTAACTTATACATATTTCCCATATTTATTTTAATAAATAAATAAAAAATTATACGCAAAATTTCTGATTTATTTTTATAGAAAATCTTGGGTTACTAAAACAACCTTGCTGAAAAGATTTTTAATGAGTGAAGGAATATAAATAATTGAGTGAAGTCTAAGTATAATTGTCCTAGATTTTTAACTTTTTAATAATCGTGTTTTCTAGTTTCATTTTATTATCCTTGTTAAAAACGGTTATTATATTATGTTCATGAATTTTAATTTGAATAATTATTGGTAGTGGTTGTTTTTAAAATAATTATATATTATGTCTTCCTAGTACTAATCTCTTGTACTTAATGAATAATAAACTATGTAATATATTTGGTAATGATTATATATAAATCTGTTTCATACACTAGTTATGACCTGAGTTTATTTTTTTTATTCATTAGTTATGGAGCCAAGTACTCAAAATTCAAAGAGAGGTACTGAAAATAATAAGAGAAAGTGAAGTAAAATGCATAAAAATATATCTAAAAAAATATTAAGTCAAGTACTCAAGATTCTAGTGAAGATGTTTTTTAGTTGTATTTAATTTATTTTTTCATTCATTTTATAAGTTTTTAGTATATAAAAAACAAAAAAGATCATTTCACATTTTATTCACAAATGTAATTCATGTAAACCAAACACCTAAAGTAAAATGGTAATTTTATTGCTGATGGAATGAATGAACGTTAAACCAAACATAAAAATGGGAATGACCATACTATTCACATTCCCATTCCATTCTTCAAACCATTCCATTACTTAAGTCATTCCATTATATACATGCCAGGTAATGGGAACCAAACACAACATTAGTGTCTCTTTATGTATGACTATGCGCGCGCACTAGGATATGATAGAGGGAGAGTCGTTAAACTTATCTGCATGAAAGTTAACTGAGTTTCTTTGAGATTGTTGGCATCATTGCCTCCTAAATGGATGAGAATCTACTGGTTTAGCTCATTTGTTAAGTTTTTTTTATTGTTATGTGTCGTCGAGGTCAAAATTTTCCATTCATTTTTTTAGGCATAGTAGTGTTTCAGGTGACCTTAATTGTTCAAGGAGATGTCGCATTATCTATAAAGAGTATGCACCACACCTGAAGCAGTGCTTCTTACTCCCACTTTAACGAAGGTTCTGGATGGAACTTATGTTCTTGTAGATGTTGTTAAACTATTTACTCTTTTTAAATGTTGAAAAAAGAATTATCTTAATGAATGTTGATGAGTGGGTTCCATACCTACGAATCAGATGTATATTCGGACTTAAACAGTACCTAATCCATTTGTTTTAGTATTATTTTATGTGTTGGTACTTATTTTGTGTGTAGGTTCTATCTGCATCAGCTATGGCAAAAGTTAAGTGGCATGGTGGCAAGCAAAGCAAGAAATCAGCAAGTACAGGACAGTGCCCTACTGGGGCGGGCCCTTTTATAAAGCAAGTACCCCGCCGGGGCGGGGGTGTACATTGTCTAGAAGTTTAACACCCTGCCGAGACGGGGGTACGCGGCCAGAAAAGAGGAGTTCTGATGCAATTCTACTACGGTTAT
Source organism: Panax ginseng (assembly GCA_020205605.1). Classification (NCBI taxonomy): domain Eukaryota; kingdom Viridiplantae; phylum Streptophyta; class Magnoliopsida; order Apiales; family Araliaceae; genus Panax; species Panax ginseng. The sequence continues at coordinate 66,907,699 of CM035138.1, forward strand.
GGCATAGCCTGGTATTTTGGATGCAGTTAGGACTTAACAGAGGACGTATCTAGCTGGAATATTAGAGACAATAGCAATTAGATTCATCGATTCATTAATCAATCATCAACAACAACTTTCAAGCCCTAATTTGTGAAGATTTTGGAGTAACGGAGCTAAGGAGAAAGAATCATGAAGATTGCCTATTGGAATAAAGAGAAGGGTGGTTATATTACTGTTCTTGTTCTTTAATTTCAATTTTGTAATTGGGATGTTGATTTCTTTAATCTATTCAGTGTTTATTTCATTACTTATGAACTAATTCAACTTATTAAGCCTATAATGGATCTTTAAGTGTAACGAGGATTATTATGTTTTGATTTCAATTCAATGATGCTATTTTTCAGTTCTTCTACTATGATTTGTGTGTAATCTATGAATTGCTTGATCACCAATTGTGATGCCCCCAAAATAGGTATACATCACCCATCTTGAGTCGCCAAATACATAGTACAAAATTCAAATACAACTTAATTAGACAACAAACGTGTAAAATACGACTAAACATATGTTGTGAGTTTTAATACAAATATTATCATCTAGACAATATACAAACTCAGTGGGGTCCTCATTACATTTATTATCACACTATTTCATAGAATAGTGAGGACTACTAATGCACCAACTAGGACCATCACTCTGTTCCCTGACTAGTCCCTGCTACGTTCTCATTTCCTAAAGAGAACAATGAAAGCAAAAGGGTGAGCTCAACTAGCCCAGTAAGAAATATTAAGACTAAGATAATGCAGAATAATTTATTGTTAGCCTTCAACAGTGTTAAACTGATACAATATAACAAACATCAAGTTTAACTGCAGCGGAATAAGCGATCCATTAGAAGAGTCAAGTAGAGAATAAAATCTACTATCTTCTATGATTTAAAAGGTTTTTCATCACTTTTATCGCAGAGACTCACTTTAATAAATAATTCACATCATCAAATCATCCCTGCACTACAGTCCAAGGATATTCTTTAGTATCACGACCACGAATTATCCATGCACTACGGGCCAAAGATAATCGTGTTTTCATCAACAGTCCTGATCATGCCATAAAACAATTCATCTTTGCACCCTTGGCCGAAGAGAATCCATAGCCATAATCATAACAAAAATTGTCCATCAATGCATTACGGGCCAATGAGGACTTTTTCTACATCATTTGTAACATTGCGGTCATGATTATACCGAATAATCTCTGGTCATAATCATACCAAGTCCATCTATGCACCATAGGCCACAGATGACTTTCAACATAATATAAACATGAGGATGATGACAATGATATAAGAATTCAATAAAACAAGTTCAAGAATTAATTTATCAAGGAACCAATAACGTCTAAATTGTCAACGTGATACCTTTTTATAGAGTAAAATTCAAGAATGCTCAGAAGAATATTTCCATGAAAAGATACTGGATGAAGCGCAAATATCAAGGATATTCCACTAATTTCATGGAGTATAGAAGCCAAAACTTTAACCAACTGAGTATAAGAGAATATATGAAACTGCAAATGGATTTTTCAGCGCCATGCAGTAATCCACGATATCTGCATCATTTCCATAATTTAATAAGGAATGAATACAAAGGATCATTCACCACGCATGTGATAATCCATATAGACAGGTTATTCCAACAGAATAATAAATAATGGAATAACAGAAGAAATCACCACGCATGCGATAGACCGCACAGACAGGTTATTTCAACAGAATAATAAATAACGGAACAAGGTCATGCGTAAACGCACAGACAGAATATTCCAACAGAATAATAAATAATGGAACTAGGTCATGCGTAAAGGCATAGACAGGATATTCCAACAGAATAATAAACAACGGAACCAGGCCATGCGTAAACGCACAGACATGATGTTCCAACAGAATAATAAAGACTGGAATAACAGAAGAATTTCACCATGTATGCAATACTTTGCATAGACAGGTTATTTCAACATAATAATAAAGAATGGAATAACAGAAGAATTTCACCAAGTATAGGGTATCTCGCGTATACAGGTTATTCCAACAGAATAATAAAGAATGGAATAACAGAAGAATTTCACCATGTATGCAGTACTTTTCATAGACAGGTTATTCGAACATAATAATAAAGAATGAAATAACAGAAGAATTTCACCCAAGTATAGGGTATCCCACGTATACAGGTTATTCCAACAGAATAATAAAGAATGGAATAACAGAAGTTCTCTTCACGAATAAGAAAGAAAGAATACCCCTTACGAGTACAACAAATAATATCCCTTACCTTTGAAAGAAGAGTATTTCGACTGGTAGGGCGATGATTTACTCGAAGAAAACTTATACTACGCTCAAAGTTTTCTTAAACTCTAAAGAAATACGTTCAAGATTATAGAAGAAGAACTCTCTCTATAGTTTCTCTCTCTAGAGTTTCAGTGAATTGTAAGAAATATTGAAGGAATGAGCTTCTATTTATAGAAGAATGGAATTTGCATAGTAACTAATTCATGAACTAGTGTGTATTGATTTACTTTTAATCGGACGGTCCATATTTAAAGCAAAATCGTTTAAATAAAATATATTCTATTCTATTTATAATCTAATAAAACGAATAACTTTATAAAAGTATTATGTTTTATAAAAAAGATTTTACTATATAAATACTATGCGAGCCTTATGCAACACTATGCATAATAAAATATAATATATTCTACTTATAGAATAACTTTATAAAAGTATTACATTTTATATAAAAAGATTTTACTATGTAAAAACACGATGCATAATAGAATATAATATATTCTATTTATAGAATAACTTTATAAAAGTATTACATTTTATATAAAAGCTTTTCTATTTTATTATATTAATAATACTAATAAAACAAAAGCGAGTGACTTATCACGTAAAGTATCAATAATCAATCTTGTGTGCTACTATGCAACCACACGTACATCGCGTACTTTTACTACCGAGTAGTTCAACAAAGATTAACAGTAAAACTTTCGTCGTTATTTTCATAAAATATTTTTGTCATTTTCTCAATCCGGAAAATAATTCCGCTTCTTGGGGTCCACCAATGATTATTGTCGTTGTATTTAATATTCCCCGATAAAATGAATATTCCCAGACCAATCGAATATTATATAACAACTTGCGTATTTTGCAAAATTTATAAATATTACCCACAACTATAACATTATATCAAATCCACACCATAATATTAAAAAATTATTTTGAGAAAATTAAATATTTATTCTTAAAATCTGGGGTCTCACAATCTCCCTCCTTATGAAATTTTGCCCTTGAAATTTGCGACGACTCGGTATGTCAAGAGGTGAGGATACCTTGACTTCATTTGATTCTAATTCTTGAGGTATAACTTTTTGAGTGTTGAATACGATCCTTCTTATCCAAGATTTTAACACGTATCTCCTCATACGTTAAATCTTCTGCTATATCGTTTAGTTCTAATTTAATAATGTGGTTCGGGTCGTCCACATACTTACGTAACATCGATACGTAAAAAAACCTTCTGACCACGCAACATACTTGGCGATAAAACAAGTCTATATTCCACAGTTCCTACTTCATCGAGGATTTCAAATGGGCCGATTAAATCGAGGGTTGAGATTTCCTCTCTTCGTCGATTCTTTCTTCTAGAATAACGCCCTCTTGAACCTTCTTCTTCACATTCATCAGCTCCGGGTGTGTAGCTTGACCGGCTTTAACTTTATTGATTAAAGTCGATTCTACTCGTATATTCGTTATCTTCACGTGGGTTCGTATATTCGCACTTATAACCACATACGATCTTCTACTCAACGCGTTAGCTACCGTGTTCGCTTTTCCTACGATGGTATTGAATGGTACGATCGTAATCTTCAACAGCTCGAGTCAACATCTTTGGGGCATGTTACGTTCATTTTAGTTGAAGAAATATTGGAGGGTTTAAGAAATGGGTTTTGTACTGGGGTCAATACAAAATTCGATTTCACGCTCTAGGGGTAGGCTAAGAAGTCTTCAAGAATACGTCAGGAAATTTATTAACAATAGAAATATCATTCAAAATTTTTACCCTCATCCAAGACTTGGATATTACGTCACATTGATACCTATCAACTTGCCATCATCGATCACGATGTCGCCTACAGAAAGTCTGGCTTCGGTGTATTCCACACAAGGAAGTCAACAACGAAAGGACCGGGGCTTTTTATTTATGGCTTGATATGACAATGATTGACTTTAGTGGTTTGGTTGCTTGAATTCGCATAACAAGTTGGTTAGGAATATGAAAGCTAACAACCTTACGAAAAGCATGATGAGTAGTTAACCAATCGATTCCTAAAATTACATCAAAGGCAAGTATTTTTTAAAGAGACAAGATCGACACGTAACATGAAAGTGTTGATTTGAACAAGATTTATAAATAGTGGATGTAACGAAGGTTTCTACTACCGAAATTTAAACCAATAAGTTAAAGTCTAGCTTCTCTGTGGTCAAATTTAAACGTTGAGTGTAAGCAAGAGAGATAAAATAATGGGTAGAATCGGTATCTAATAAGGTATAGACTTCACAAGAGCTTATGATTAACTTACCCGTAATAACCTCGTTCGGGTTCCTTGATAAATGCTCTCACTTAAACTACCGGTTTAACTTGTCTGAGACATCCTTTGGCATCACTACCCTAGCTGGACTTGACTTCACTACACGACAAAATCGAGCTAAAGGACCTTCTCTTCTTGAAATTTCCACTTCTATTATCTTGTCCATGATTACCACTGAAGTGGTTACGATTCTTGGCATGATAATTTCCCCCACGATGGTTATCATTGTTCCGATGGCCATTGCCACCAGTATGATTATTATCGTGTTGTTGGTCGTTACCTTTTGGTTGAGCTGACTCAACGGTCTCATGTGTTTCATTGCTTATCTCAATATTTTCAGATGTCATTCGCAAACAATGTCACAAAACAAGGGTTAATTAACATATCACATATTATCCCTATACTCTGATCGACCGATTAAATAACAAATAAACTTAGGTAGGTCATACTAGCGAAGGAATTCCCCGTCTCTCCCCTCCTAGTTCTTGTCTCACATCTGAGCCAGGGATCATATCCCTAAGCTTTGATACCAACTGTGACGCCCCCAAAAGAGGTATACATCACCCATCTCGAGTCGCCAAATACATAGTACAAAATTCAAATACAACTTAATTATACAACAGTCGTGTAAAATACGACTAAACATATGCTGTGAGTTTTAATACAAATATTGTCATCTAGACAATATACAAACTCAATGGGGTCCTCATTACATTTATTATCACACTATTTCATAGAATAGTGAGGACTACTAATGCACCATCTAGGACCATCACTCTGTTCCCTGACTAGTCCCTGCTACGTTCTCATTTCCTAAAGAGAACAATGAAAGCAAAAGGGTGAGATCAACTAGCCCAGTAAGAAATATTATGACTAAGATAATGCGAGAATAATTTATCGTTAGCCTTCAACAAAGTGTTAAAGCGATACAATATAACAAACATCAAGTTTAATCTGCGGCGGAATAAGCAATCCATTAGAAGAGTCAAGTAGAGAATAAAATCTACTATCTTCTATGATTTAAAAGGTTTTTCATCACTTTTATCATTTGAGACTCGACTTAAAAAATAATCCACATCATCAAATCATCCCCACACTACTGGGCCGAGGATATTCTTTAGTATCACGACCACGAATTATCCATGCACTCTGAGCCAAAGATAATCGTGTTTTCATCAACGGTGCTGATCATGCCATAAAATAATTCATCTTTGCACCCTTGGCCGAAGAGAATCTATAGCCATAATCATACCAAAAATTGTCCATCAATGCATTACGGGCCAATGAGGACTTTTTCCACATCATTTGTAACATTACGGTCATGATTATACCGAATAATCTCTGGTCATAATCATACCAAGTCCATCTATGCACCACATGCCACATATGACTTTCAACATAATATAAACATGAGGATGATGACAATGATATAAGAATTCAATAAAACAAGTTCAAGAATTAATTTATCCAGGAACCAATAACGTCCAAATTATCAACGTGATACTTTTTTGTAGAGTAAAATTCAAGAATGCTCAGAAAAATATTTTCATGAAAAGATACTGGATGAAGCAAAAATATCAAGGATATTCCACTAATTTCATGGAGTATAGAAGCCAAAACTTTAACCAACTGAGTATAAGAGAATATATGAAGCGCAAATGGATTTTTTTAGCGCCACGTACGGTAATCCACAAATATCTGAGATCATTTCCATAATTTAATAAGGAATGAATAGAAAGGATCATTCACCATGCATGTGATAATCCACATAGACAGGTTATTACAATAGAATAATAAATAATGGAATAACAAAATAAATCACCATGCATGCGATAGACCCAAGATGAGATAAGTTATTCCAATGTAATAATAAATAACGGAACCGGTCATGCGTAAACGCACGCATGTGATATTCCAATGAATAATAAATAATGGAACTAGGTCATAAACGCATGCATGTGATATTCAATAGAATAATAAACAACAGAACCAGGCCATGCGTAAACGCATAGACATGATGTTCCAACAAAATAATAAAGAATGGAATAACAGAAGAATTTCACCATGTATGCAATACTTTGCATAGACAGGTTATTCCAACATAATAATAATGAATGGAATAACAGAAGAATTTCACCAAGTATAGGGTATCCCATGTATACAGGTTATTCCAACAGAATAATAAAGAATAAAATAACAGAAGAATTTCACCATGTATGCAGTACTTTGCATAAATAGGTTATTCCAACATAATAATAAAGAATGAAATAACAGAAGAATTTCACCAAGCATAGGGTATCCCGCGTATATAGGTTATTCCAACAGAATAATAAAGAATGGAATAACAGAAGAATTTCACCATGTATGCAGTACTATGCATAGACAGGTTATTCCAACATAATAATAAAGAATGGAATAACATAAGAATTTCACCAAGTATAGGGTATCTCGCGTATACAGGTTATTCCAACAGAATAATAAAGAATGGAATAACAGAAATTCTCTTCATGAATAAGAAAGAAAGAATACCCCTTACGAGTACAATAAATAATATACCTTACCTTTGAAAGAAGAGTATTCCGACTGGTAGGGAGAGGATATACTCGAAGAAAACTTGTACTATGCTCACAGTGTTCTTAAACTCTAAAAAAATACGCTCAAGATTATAAAAGAAGAACTCTCTCTATAGTTTCTCTCTCTAGAGTTTCAGTGAATTCGTAAGAAATAATGAAGGAATGAGCTTTTATTTATAGAAGAATGAACTGCATAGTAACTAATTCATGAACGGTCTAGATTGATTTACTTTTAATCGAACGGTTCATATTTAAAGAAAAATCTTTTAAATAAAATATAATATATTCTATTTATAATATAATAAAACGAATAACTTTATAAAAGTATGCTGTTTTATATAAAAAGATTTTACTATACAAAATACTATGCAGGCACTATACAACACTATGCAGGCACCCTATGAATGTAGAAGTAGCAAACAAGGAAAACTTTATAAAAGTATTCTATTTTATATAAAAAACTTTTCTGTTTTATTACATTAATAATACTAATAAAACAAAACTAAGTGACTTATCACGTAAGCATCAATAATCAATACCGTGTGCTACTATGCAATCACGCGTATTACTATACTTTTACTACCGAGTAGTTCAACAACATTAACGGTAAAACTTTTGCCGTTATTTTCATAAAATATTTTTATCGTTTTCTCAATCCGATAATAATTCTGTTGCGGGGTCCAGCAATGATTGTGCCGTTGTACGAATATTCTTTGATAAAACGAATATTCCCCGACCAATCGAATATTATATAACAACTTGTGTACTTTGCAAAATTTATAAATATTACCCACAACTATAACATTATATCAAATCTACACCATAATATTAAAAAAATTATTTCGAGAAAATTAAATATTTATTCATAAAATCTGGGGTCTCACACCAATTCTATGTGAACTTGTATGGATTCGAGAGATGTAATATAAGTTTAGACTAAGTCATGATAACATGTGTTTGTGATTTCTGCGTTTGATGGAATTCATAATTTATGTTTAGGATAAAGATATATTGTAATGACCGTGAATTTTAAACTCCTTATTAAATAAATATGTGATTTAATTTTTAATGAGTTAGTTTTGTGAGTCTATTTAAACCTTATGTGGTTATGTGAATTTATGAAATGACTAAAGGGATTCACTAATAGTTTATTTAAATTAGCGGACTAACCCTAAAACTTTAATTCAAAGAATTGATAGGATTATTAATAATTAAATATTCAATTTATTTGAATATATGGCAGGATTTGAACATATTGATTAATTGCAATTATGGAAAATTAATTGATAATGTGTTGATTAATAATTATTATGAATAAATAATAATTAATGAGTAAGAGATTAATAAATATTATATGATTAATTTGTGCAAGCATGCAAAATAGTAAACCTTTATTATATGGTAGTTAACTATATATTTTATATAGTACAAGGTGACACATTAATATGTCTATATATTATATATATAGACTATATAGTAAGAGTTATTTGCATTCATGTGAGTTGCATAATAATATTGTTTATATGACATGAAGTGTGTGAGTAAACATTCATGTATACCCTATTGACATATAATAAGATCAATTGTTAATTAATAATGATTTCATTAAGTTATTATGATTATAATAATAACAGTTATGGTAATATATAAGGAGCAATGCATAATTGTATTTGGTGGTGGTAGAAAATGTACATGGATGGGGAGTGGAATTCATGAGTGAAATCACCAACTCTCTCTTAACCATTATACATTCTTGAAATCCTTAGGTTTGATTTGGGAAGTAATTATATTATCTATGTAACCATTCTTCTATAAATGAGACCATCACCTTCCTCATTACAATTGCTGAGAAATAATTGCTAAGGAACTTATAAAGAGTGAGTATATTGCACCTTAATTACTTCAAAAGGTATAAATGTCCTAACTTGTGTTCTTAGTTGAGTTTTGTTAAATTCTTGAAATTACTTGAATTTCTATGTCAATTAGCACGAGTTAACATACTACCATGTGTTAGGAAGTATATGTATATACATGGAACCTTTAATTATGGATTTGAACATGTTTGAATGAAGATAAATCAAAGTTGGTTGTTACTCTGCAAAACAGAGCTTGCTTACTTTCTTGATCCATAGCGCATTAGGCTTGATTTACCTGGTTATACTAGGGTGCAGGTAGCCACGCCTGCACTTCTATCTCAGCTTTTTGGTTTTCATTATGCTAGGCGTTGCCTATTTGGTATTATAACTTATATATGTACCTGAACAGAAGTATAGCATGATATATAAAGTTTTCTTATGTAGTATGAACAGGTATAACAATGTTAGTACATCTGATTGACACCACACCTATGGTTTTGAAATGAAATTTGTGGTTTCAAAAGTGAACTTTGTCATGAACACATCATGTGAACATTCAAAATTTATGAACATGATAATATGGTTTATATTGACATGAAATTCAAGTCTAAAGTGATTAAACACACTAGCATACATAATTGAAAGTTAAGACAATTTCACAGATAAGAAACTTAAGACTTTTCAAAGTGTTAAACGATGCTAAATATGAATTTATGATATGAACACTATGAGCATGTGTATTAATAGATTTTATGATCTCTATGTGGACATATGGCAAGTGTTCTAAAAGCATGATGATTACATGACCTTGTTATGCTTTAATACCATGTAAATTATAAGCTAAAACTTGCAAGGATGAACTCAAGAATGGTCATATGCTTATGTGAGAATCTCTGACATATATGTATGTTAAAATATAAGTGTGTTAGAGTTGGACAGAATAGGAAGTGCAAAAGTTAAACTCTGGTATGGCCAGGGGATAGCGCAGTTGCGTCGTCCCTAATCCTAGACAGGGCGCAGATGCGCCATCCTGCAGTCAGTTTTTTATTCTATTTGTAATCTGATGATTCAAAGCATGCTTATGTGGTTACTCTAACTTGTGTTATGTGACTAGTATACTATCCAATGTGGTAAGAAGCATGCTAGGTAATAAAATCGAATGAGTTAATAAAAAAGTATAACTTTCAAGAATGAAGTTCAAAAAGGTATGATTTAAATTGAAGTGCTATGTGTTCAAGCCTATATTGATACATAGAAACTATATAATCTAAAGTTATTAAATCTAATACACGATTAGATTGACTTACGTGAATTATGGGACAGGTCTATATGATTATTTGACTCTTGTAAGTGTAGATTCATATTAGTTTACACATACTAATAGGAAAGACCGACTTGTTAATGTTAGGTCATTTCAACGCAAGTTAATTAAAGCTAGAATTAAATTATAGCTGAGCAAACAGGCAAGTCTCCGAACTTTACTCTTTGGTTGTACAAGTTCCTTAATTCTTACTCTTTTACTTGAGCAAGTATCCGAACACTATTTTATTGTGTTGCAAGTTCTCTACCTTACATAACTTTGAATATTGTGCAAGTTGCTAAGCTTCACCTATTTTTGTGAAAGTTTCCTATCCTTATTATATTGTATTGAGCAGGTTATTGTTGAATTGAAAGTTATTCAGTTAAGCTTGAACTTTATTTCTAAGCATGCTAGCAAGTGGTTTAATTACTTTATAATTATTCCACATCGTATTATTGATATTCGTACTTAGTGCACTTGAGTTCGCACAGTCTTGGACTTGTACATCATTTAAAGTTTTATAAATCTTGAACTGTGTCAGATAGAGTCAAAACCTTTGTTCGGTCAGACAAGTGTATGAAGTTTATAAAAGTTATCTAAACCAATTGATGGAAAGGATTCTTAGACTAAAAGAACACCCGCTTTTATGTTAGGGGAATATCCCAGGTATTTAATATAAGATACAAAAAACAGATTTAAATGTTATGCATATACATGGTGTACACGAGGCTAATCCCCTCAAGTATTTATTCTGTAGCCAGTAACCAAAAGGTCAATCCCATTGGAGTTTTATAGTTCAAAGTCTACTTGACTATCAGTTATTTTAAAAGCAATCATTATCTTTTCTTCTAATATTCATATGGTTGAATCCTTTAGATATTCATATTGTTGAATTCATTATCAGATATTTTACATTCATCATGATATATCCTTATTGTTGTATTTAAACTTGTTGAGCAAACTTGTTGCTCATCCTTGCTATATCATGAATTATATTGCAGTTAAGCCCGAGACCTCAGGGAAGGACAAGGGTAAAGGAAAGATGTAAGGTAGTTGCGAGGAGCAGACTTTACCTTATGTCTAGTTTAAATTATTGTTATGTAATATGAACCCTAGTGATTATTTTAGGGTATGTTTGTAAGATTGTATTAAGGTTATCAAATCTTGGGACTAGTAACACCTTTTAAATGAACGACGTACGTTTATATATTCTGCATTTTAGTTATCGTATATTGTTTAGAGGTGGATGTTTGTATTTTATCGTGACGACCGGACCGGGGTCAGAGGACCCGAATTCAGGGGTGTCACAGGTTGGTATCAAAGCTGTAAGTTATAAACGTTAGGAATGCGAAACCTAGGTTATAACCTTAGTAGAAAACTCAAGTAGAGTATGTAAGGGATGGGTTGAGGAAATCCATCGAGTTTTATTGTGATTCTGAAGTTGTTTATTTAAATCAAAAATGATTGATAGACGTCTTAAACTTCTTAATGCTAACATGGATAACATATCACAAAAAGCCTAATAGTTTTCTTCCTTTCCTCAGATCATGCCACCTAGGAGACTACAGCAGAACAAGAGGGAGGAAGGATCTGTTAACAATGGTGGAGGGGGAAATTTTGATCCAATGCAGAACTTCGTTAACCTATTAACTGAGGCAATGTAAGCAGCACCACCACAAAGAAAGTGAGGCGTACCTGTGACATCACATGGCTAGCTTTAAGTACTTTAAATTTGTAGGACCACCAGAGTTCCAGGGAACCTTGGACTCAATTGAAGCCCGAACATGGATAGAAGAGATGGATAAGGTGTTTGAGGTCGCACGAGTGGTCGAAGAACAGAAGACGAACTTTGCCACTTTCATGATGAAGGGAGAAGCTAACTATTGGTCAAATAGCCAATAAGGGACGAACAGGTGAATGAGTTATCCCTTGGGACATATTTAAGGAGGTATTCCTTGAGAATTACTTCTTGGAGAATACGCAACAGGATATAGAAGTTAAGTTTCTGGAACTGAAGAAAGGTAGCATGTCTATTGCAGAGTACGTGATAAAATTTAATGAGTTGGCCTGATTCGCTTCACATCAGGTTGACAAGGAGGCCAGGAAGGCAAGGAGGTTCGAATTAGGACTGAAACCATGGGTGCAGAAAGAAGTGGCTGTATTAAAGATTAAGACTTACTTTAATGTATTATAAAGGGTTATCATTTCCGAATGAGGCAATGAAGCCATCGCTCCATTCAAACAAGAAAAGAAGATCGGTCAGGAAGGACAGAAAGGGGGAAGTATCGGAGGCAGCAACCCCAACAAGCGTAAATGGACGGAGAGCCAATCCTCTGGAGGTAATAAGTTCGGGGGGAGGCCAAGAAAAGTATGAAGTGCAACAACTGTGGGAGGAATCACTCAGGGGAGTGCATGAAGGGAAAGAGTGTTTGTTTTCATTGCGGACAATCGGGGAACATGGCTCCTCAGTGTTCGAATAAGCAGAAGGAAGGATGTTTCTCGTGTGGAGCCACAGACCATCAAATCAAGGATTGCCCAAAGAGAATGGGCGATGCAGCTAACGGCAACTGCAATAACAACAACAATGGGCTGAACATTGGAAGGCCAGCCAGTCAAGCCAATAGACCAACAACATGAACATTTAACATGACCGTACAGGATGCGGTAGAGTCTAAGGACGTGGTGTCAGGTATCATTCCGATTAATGATATAGATGCATACGTGTTATTTGATTCAGGTGCTACCTGCTCTTTTATTTTTGAAGAATTTGCTAAACAGTTAGACTTACCCCATGAGAGATTAAAACACCCTATGAATGTAGAAGTAGCAAACAAGGAAATTATCCCCGTAGAATACATTCATAAAAATTGTTATACCAAATTGCGAGGATTTAAGCTCAAAGTGGATTTGATACCGATTCGTTTGGGGGAGTTCGATGTAATCTTTGGAATGGATTGGTTATCGGTTCATGGAGAAGTTATAGAATGTAAGAAGAAGTGTGTACACCTTAAGACTTCGAATAAGTCAAAGGTGGTATTTTATGGTAGTAAATCACCGAGACAATCTCATTGTCTGACGATGGTGCAAGCGCAGAGATTGCTTAGGAATGGTTGTATAGGTTATTTGGCTCACGTGGCTGATACTCTACGAGTCAAAGGTGAACTGAGTCAGATACCTATTGTAAGGGAGTTCGTTGATGTCTTCCCTGATGAGATTCCGGGATTGCCACTGAATAGAGAGATTGAGTTTGTTATTGATTTAACACCTGGGACAACACCGGTATACAAAGCGACGTATCGTATGGCACTGGTAGAGATAAAAGAACTGATGACTCAATTACAAGAGTTGTTAGATAAGGGCTACATTCGACCAAGCGTATCGTCGTGGGGAGCACCAGTCTTATTCGTAAAGAAGAAAGATGGGTCGCTAAGACTTTGTATCAACTACCGAGAGTTGAACAAGGTCACCATTAAGAACAAGTACATGTTGCCCAGCATAGACGATTTGTTTGATCAGTTGAACGGGGTGAAATACTTTTCAAAGATCAACTTGAGGACCGGTTATCACCTACTGAAAGTGAGGCCGGAGGTCATTCCAAAGATGGCATTCAGAACTCGGTACGGACACTTTGAGTTTCTGGTAATGTCATTCAGATTGACGAAGGCGCCAACAACATTTATGGATTTGATGAACAGAGTGTTCAAATAGTATTTGGATAATTTTGTTGTCGTATTCATCGATGACATTCTAGTGTATTCAGAGACGGAGGAAGAACATGCCGAGCATCTTCGGATAGTGTTGGAGACATTAAGGAGGGAGGAGTTATATGCAAAATTCTCCAAGTGTGAGTTTTGGTTGCAGAGAGTGCAGTTTTTGGGGCACGTTATCGACAAGGATGGTGTTTCGGTGGATCCAGCGAAGGTAGAAGCGGTTATTAATTGGGAGCAGCCGAAGACGCCGACAGAAATTAAGAGTTTCTTAGGATTGGCAGGATATTATCGAAGATTTATTCAGGATTTTTTGAAATTAGCATCACCGTTGACCAATCTTACTAGAAAGACAATTAAGTGCGTTTGGACGGAGAAGTGTGAAGAAAGTTTCCTAAAATTAAAGAAGAGGCTTAGTCAAGCACCTTTGTTGGCCTAACCGGACAACACGGGAGGGTTTATAGTGTATAGTGATACATCACACAAGGGTCTTGGCTGTGTATTGATGAAACATGGTCGGGTCATTGCGTACGCTTCACGTCAGCTGAAAGATTATTAGAAGGGATATTCGGCTCATGACCTGGAGTTAGCAACAGTAGTTTTTGCCTTGAAGAATTGGAGGCATTATTTGTATGGCGAGAAGTATGAGATATATACAAATCATAAGAGTCTGAAGTATATCTTCACCCATAAAGAGTTAAACATGAGGCAGCGCCGATGGCTAAAATTGATCAAAGATTATGATTGTGAGATTCTGTACCATCCAGGCAAAGTAAATATAGTGGCAGATACCTTGAGCAGAAAAGGCAGAGAGAAGTTATTGAAGTTAACCATTCAAGAAGAATTGGTAAAAGATTTTGAATGACTAGACTTGGATATTAAGTATCTGTTGGAGACCAACGAATAATTATTTACAGTGACAGCGAGCCCGACTTTATTGGATAAGGTTAAAGAGGCACAAGAGAAGGACGAAGATTGCAATAACATCAAGAAGCGATTGACTGAAGGTGATGAATTGAAATTTAAGATTGATAGCACTGGACTTCTAAGATTTAAAGGACGAATTTGGGTATTGTTAGTACCAGAATTGAGAGAAGAGATTTTGCAAGAAGTGCACAGTACGAGATATCGATACACCTAGGAAGCACGGAGATGTACCAAGATTTGTGTCACCACTTCTGGTGGCCAAACATGAAGAGAGAGCACCAACGACCAAGCGGGTTATTACAACAATTAGAGATTCCAGAATAGAAATGAGAGCGCATCACAATAGACTTTGTGGTGGGACTTCCGGCAACGCAGAAAGGGCACGACGCCATATGGGTAATTGTAGATCATCTTACTAAGTCAGCTCACTTTTTTCTGATTAAAATTAAGTATAGTTTGGACCAGTTAGCCAAATTATATGTCAAGGAAATTATCTCAAGGTATGTGGTTCCAGTATCTATTATATCAGATAGAGATCCGCGATTCACATCAAACTTCTGGAAGAGTCTTCAAGAAAGAATGGGGACATAACTACATATGAGTACCGCATATCATCCGCAGACCGATGGACAAAGAAAGAGAACGATTCAAACACTTGAAGACATATTCTGAACTTGTGTGATGGACTTTAAGGGTAGTTGAGAGGAACACCTTCCATTAGTAGAGCTCGAATATAACAATAGTTATCACGCCAGTATTGGAATGTCGTCGTACGAAGCTGTGATAACCCGAATTTTTATAAGTTATTAAAATAGGAATTTAATAATTAAAATTCTTATTATGAGATGTTTTGAGTTTGAGTATGTATATATACGTGCTATATATTTTGAAATATGTGTTCTGGTGTGAAGAGAAATATATATTCATATATTGGGAAAGTGAGGTTTAATAGTTAAGTCAGCTATTGAAGAAATTAAAGGAATCTTGTAATTAATCTTAAATATTTATTGAATTAAATAAATATTTTAAATAATTTATTTATTGAGAAAAATAAATAATTTATGAAATTGTGGTATAATAATTTAGTTACATGTGTATGGTAATTAAATTAAAGCAAAGGTAAATTTTATTCTTTGAAGATTTAATTTAATGAAATAATTAAATTAAATGAATGGTTTAATATTAAAGAAAATAAATAAATTAAATAAAGTGATGTTTCTAATTTATTAATTAAATTAGATATATGTAATTATTTATTAATTATAAGGATAATTATAATAAAAATTATAATTATTATAATTGCCATTATAAGTTATTTAAATTAATTAAGATAAAGTTATTTAAATTAACTAGAGTGTGACACATGAAATCATATAATATAAAATTATTAAAATAATCTAGTAGAGGAAAAGTGTGGTTAGCCAAACAAGACATTGTGGCCTTTGGCTTACTGTAACTGACGTCTATTGGTTTTGTTAACTAATATCCACGATTATCAGTTTGCTTGTTTTATTTCATGTATTCTTCTAAAGCCTAAGAGCAGAGAAAGAGAGTTTGTGAGGAAGAGAGTGATTCTCTATATATATTGCTAAGGAGTTGGAGTATCAAGGTTCTTATTATTCATTTTCTCAACAATCAAATGATTTAGGTATAATTTACCCCTAATTCTAATTCTCAGTCTTGTAATTTTTCTATTCTCTGAAGTTAGGTTTTGCTGATTTGTTGTTTCAAACGTGATTATGTGATGTGGGTTATATTGTATAATCTATTGTCATCATATATGAGTGTTGTATCAGTTGTCAAATTCATAAAATTGGTTTGTAAGAAGAAGAAATAAATAACAGTGTTTATGCTCATATGATATGGCTTAGAAAGTACAAAAATTCATGATCAATACTTGCTATAATCTGCTATTTGATGTTAGAATGTGTTAGTATGTTAAGAAATGAAAACAACAAAGTCTAAATCATTTCAATCAGTTAAGTAATGAATTCATGGCGATTGAATTCGTTAAAAGTGTAAAAAAATAATTAGAAACTTGGAAAATTATGGTTTTGAATCTTTAAAATTTAGTATATGCAATGTTTATGTGGTTGGAATTATGTGTATCATGTTTATAGACATTGTGACAAAGTTTTAGATGTAAGTTTCATGAATTTCTGTGGCAATTGGGAGAGTTTTGGGTGTTGCTATATGTACGGGGTTATTGTTGCGGTTTACGTAAAATATGTCTTGTAGGTACCACAGGTGAAAGCAGAAAAATGAATACCAAGAATGATCTACATGATTAATTAGCATTAGCAATAAGAAATTGCTTGCCGTTCTCGAGCCCAGCAATGACTTCTTCCTATTTGCAGGTCATGCGTAATGGACTTACGTTAGCTAAGCAAGCATGTTAATGATGTGAAGACATAATAGAAACTACAATAATAGATTGTAAGGTGTTGTAATGCAAAGTGTAAAGATTTTAAGTGATTGCTTAATTAAGTTATGCAATGGAACTAAATGTGATGTTTTCAAAAGTAAGAAATAAATGATAAGGTTTATATGGTTTATAGTGAGTTATAAGTTGAAAGAATGATTTGAATGTTAACTTGATTAGTTAATCTAATATATGTTTAAAAGTATTTAAATACGCGTTAAAAGACTTAACTGTCAATTGTAAGGGAAGCGTAACGAGGGAGGTTATATAACTTAGTTGTTGTTAACAAGTGTAACACATCTAATATGAGATAATATAGTCTATGACAACTTTGCTGAATGATAAGTGTCAGTTACAAAAGAAGTATAAAGAAACACAATATGGGATTACGTAATGATAGGTGTCATACGAAGAGGAATAAACACCTGAAGTTATGTGTTACGTTTCAAAGAGACGCAAGTTATAAAAAGATTACAACTAAAAGTCATTGTGGTTTCATTATATGTGTAACTAATGCATGTGAATATGAACCTTTGAACTGTTGTAGGATGTACGCAAAGCATTTAAGCTATTTTTTGGTAATTGGTAATCTACAAACTAGGAAAGTCTTTCAGTTCCTATTTGCTATGTGAACTTGATGATTAACTGTTTTAAATTTTTATTGCAAATAACATGATGTGTTATATATATGTTGAAAGTATGAAACGTTAAAGTCAACTTATGACTACGTGGATTGAGTAAAGCATGATGATTGAGTAAGGAACTCAATCTTTATACTTGTTATATGAGCTGTAGCCTGTAGGTTATGATAGTCCAATGTTTAAGAGATATATGTTGAGCATATTATTATATGCTACGTGATGCATGAAAAGCTATTTAGATTTTGATGGGGTTTCGAGCTCAACCTCTCAAATAACCATTTTGCGGAGTTAAGGATTGAAGATAAAACTATGTGCTACTTGAATGAAGTGGATCGAAATAATATATGAAGATGTATATTTTAGATAAAGTTGTTATTTCCTTAAACCATGATTAACACTCATAAGATGTAGTAAATGTTTTATGATATATAGTTTTATATTGAGTTTTGTAAAGCTAGAGTATGTAAAGTTATCGGATTGAAATGTAAAATTTTATATGATAACTTGGTGATAAAGTGAATCATAAAATAAGATTGATTCAAATACATGTAGTTGATAAAGGTTTTGATTCAGGAAATTAAAGTAAGAAGATATAAAAGTTTAAATTATTCCGCATTTTATAAAGTTTAAAATCGAATAACGGTGTAAAATCAAAAGTTAGATGTATTGTTAATGATAGAAATCGAGAATTAAATTATATGAATTTTGGGGTTAGATTACTGGTTAGTATCAAAGAGTTATGCGTTATAAACCTTAGGTAGGAGTACCGTAGGCTATAACCTTGGAGAAGGAATGTGAATATAATGAAAGAATAAGCTCAAATAGAGTTTGAACAATAAGAAGTAATTTAAGGAATTTATAAAGAAGGATTAAAACATGTGTGAAAGAATTCAAAGAAGAATCTAAGTAATTATAAGGAGTATGAATGTGGGTTACCCAACTCCAATAATAAGAATGTAAGAAGATAATAAATAGACAATGTCTATAAGAAGGGATTTGTAAGGAAGTTAAGAATGAAAAGTTATAGTTAAGTATGGTACAGTTGTACTCTTTAGTAGTTGAGGTATGGTATCTGGGCTAAACAATTCCTTCATAGAGCAGAGGTATATACGAACTAGCTACTCAGAACCTAGTTTGTTGGTTGTTTATGGAAAACCACTTATTGTACCATATTGAAACTGGTAGAGACTCGATGTGAACCAAGTCTAGAAAATGGATACGTATGATGAAAATATAAAACTTGAATGAAATGCTGAACGATATAAATGAAGTTGGAAATTCTTAAAGTAGGAATTGTACAAGAAGATTCAAAGAAGAATCTTCAAGAGATATGAAGATAAGAAATGGGAGTAACCTAACTCCAATAGCCAAGATAACGGATAATGTCGTAAACGAAAGGAAAGAAAGGGGATCGTAAAACAAAACGATCACGAGTTAAGAAAAGAATTTTAAGGGGAATGATTATAAAATGAGATCACGACGTGATCTGTTTAAGTTATAAAAGAAAGATGATCTATAATGTTTGAATAATTATAGCTTGATGCTATGAAGATAATGTACTATGATATAGTACGAGGTAAACTCACGAGGAGTTATAGATGATGTGATACGAGGAATTTGTATTGAAAGTTAAGAGCAAGTTATAAGAAAAGATAGAGTTAGGTGGGATTTCAATTGAGGACTCATGTGATGGTCGAGTTGTACAAATCTTTGTATGGGCGAGGGTTTTGTGTTTGCACACAGTTTATCACATTGATAATCATTGGAATATTGGTGTCATGTTATCAATGTATATGTAGCGAAAAGGTGATTCTTTTCTCATGTGTATATTTGATAGTTAGAAACTATTAATATTAGTCAGATATTATTAGGATTAGGTCCGGTTCTTAAAACTAATACATATGGTAAGTTTGTGACTCATAATAATATGATATGTTTTGAACCCCTCAGCGAATGGACGCCTATGGTCTGACTAGGATAATTTCTTAAACTCATATTATTGTGGCAAGTTCCTGAACTTCCAATGTGCGGTAAGTTTGATGAACTGGGTATAATTAAGTGTGAATGGAGTATTGAGGATGATGAGAATAGATAGAATTATTAAGCAATGGATCATTATAGAAAGTGGATTTGATGGTGGAAGCATGGGTATTCCAAATCTTCTATCTAAGCTAGACTTCAAAAAAAAATTGACATGAAGCTAAATTCGCACTATGTGCCTTTTTAAACTGAATTATTACTCTCAACGCATGGTGAAAAATGTGTATGTGTGGACTTCGGGACACTGACACATCGTTACCTGTTGAGATATGATATCACTAAAACTGATTTTCAAAGATTTTTGAACTATTTAAAGAATAGTCTATGCTAATTGTTTTGGCTAGACGAAAATGATTTGAAAATATCAAAATATATTTTATATCATTAATGCATCATGTAACCTGGTTCAAAGATGATAAAAATGATGGATTTATCAATGCATAATTAGTTAGTGTTGGATGTGATCTAAGGATCGTCAGCCCACTATGGTATGATGTAGTATGACGAAATCACAAAACGACGGAAAATCCTCAAGCGAATTTGTAAATAAATCTGGTATGCGGTATCATGACATCATAAAAAGATTTTTGAGATATGAGAATATATATATATATATATATATGTATATTTTGATTGATTCAAATTGTTGTAGAGGTCTATGTTATTTGATTTAGCTAGACGAATATTGAAAGATGTTCATGAAATTCAAGCATTTCTTGAGAAGTTATGCCAAACCAAATTGTTTTGGTGCAGATTCAGATGTTAAAAAGCTTAGGTGAACAACCCTATAAAAGCGGACATGTTATCGGATACAATGGTTCCGAAAGTAACGCATATAGTCGTTACGATGTTAAGATATAATACGTTGTGCCACCACGTAGGGGTACGATAGGTGATCACCTAGAGTACTTGCAGAGAGTGTTTTCGATCGTGTGATTTCTAAACATTATTGACGGTTTAAGATGTGATGCATTTTAAACTTGGGGAAGATTTGGTTTGTATAGTCTTATGATTGTTAAAGGTTAAAGATACTTTGGGACGAGTTTAAGGTCTTATGATCCCTCAACATGATTCGGATTCTTTTAAATTCTTGTTATTCATATCGCTTCCCAATTATTAAGAAATTGTGGAGGATTCTTATTATTCTGAAAGGTGAAAGTGGAAAGGATGAGAAAATTAAGCAAAACATAATAATTTCAAGAAAGAATTGAAATTCCAGAAGAAAAAAAAAAGAAATGTGAAACTCTTAGAAGAGGAAGAGGTGAGGAATATGATGGTCTTAGAAAGATCTTTAGAGAAAGAATTTGGTTGTAGAACCTAATGAATAAATAGATATTAACATAAAATCTATTTTGATAAATGGAAGGAACGAATATTAGTAAGTCAAAATTTCGAGGACGAAATTCTTAGAAGAAGGGATAAATATAATGTCCCGAGAGTTTGATCATATAGTATATGATAATGATCCTTAGAGAAAGATAATGAATAGGTCAAAGAATATGTAATACTCAAATATAATTGAGTCTAAGTAAAGGTTATGAAATAAAACTTACAAGAATTTATTATCAAGAATGGTGGGAGTAGGAAATATAAAACCTAAATTAAGGTAATGTGTTAAAGTTATTCAATGAATAGATTTGAGGAAAACTTGAGTAAGGTAGGGTTTGATGATTAGAAACCGGAATTTTTATAAGTTATTAGGATGACAAGGAATTTTTATAGTTATTTAATAATTAAAATTCTTATTATGAGATGATTTTGAGTTTGAGTATATATATATATCGTGTTATATATTTTGAAATACGTGTTACGGTGTGAAGAGAAATATATATTCATATATTGGGAAAGTGAGGTTTAATAGTTAAGTTAACTATTGAAGAAATTAAATGAATTTTGTAATCAAGTTTAAATATTTATTGAATTAAATAAATATTTTAAATAATTTATTTATTGAGAAAAATAAATAATTTATGAAATTTTGGTATAATAATTTAGTTACATGTGTATGGTAATTAAATTAAAGCAAAAGTAAATTTTATTCTTTGAAGATTTAATTTAATAAATTAATTAAATTAAATGAGTTGTTTAATATTAAAGAAAATAAATAAATTAAATAAAGTGATGTTTCTAATTTATTAATTAAATTAGATATATGTAATTATTTATTAATTATAAGTATAATTATAATAAACATTATAATTATTATAATTACCATTATAAGTTATTTAAATTAATTAAGATACATTTATTTAAATTAACTAGAGTGTGACACGTGAAATCATATAATATAAAATTATTAAAATAATCTAGTAGAGGAAAAGTGTGGTTAGCCAAACAAGGAATTGTGGCCTTTGGCTTACTGTAACTGACGTCTTTTGGTTTTGTTAACTGATATCCATGATTATCAGTTAGCTTATTTTATTTCACGTATTCTTCTAAAGCCTAAGAGTAGAGAAAGAGAGTTTATGAGGAAAAGAGTGATTCTCTGTATATCTTGCTAAGGAGTTGGAGTATCAAGATCTTATTATTCTTCTTCTCAACAATCAAAGGATTTATGTATAATTTACCTCTAATTCTAATTCTCAGTCTTGTAATTTTTCTATTCTTTGAAGTTAGGTTTTGTTGATTTGTTATTTCAAACGTGATTATGTGATGTGGGCTATATTTAATAATCTTTTGTCATCATATATGAGTGTTGTATCAGTTGTCAAATTTATGAAATTGGTTTGTAAGAAGAAGAAATAAATAACAGTGTTTATGCTCATATGATATGGCTTAGAAAGTACAAAAATTCATGATCAATACTTGCTATAATCTGCTATTTGATGTTAGAATGTGTTAGGATGTTAAGAAACAAAAACAACGAAGTCTAAATCATGTCAATCAGTTAAGAAATGAATTTGTGGCGATTGAATTCGTTAAAAGTGTAAAAAAAGAAGAAACTTTGAAAATTAAGGTTTTGAATCTTTAAAATTTAGTATATGTAATGTTTATGTGGTTGGAATTTAAAATTATTGTTCATGTTAGAATGTGTTTGTATCATGTTTTTAGACATTATTACAAAGTTTTAGATGTAAGTTTCATGAATTTTTGTGGTAATTGGGAGAGTTTTGGGTGATTGCTATGTAACAGAGCTGCTGCTTGATTTAAATAAAGTGTATAATGCGTATTGCTTGGCAGATTACCCGGCTAGCGTTTGATTATTGTAGCTTGAAACAATTGCATTGCGATGCCCCCTGAGCCAGTGCAAAGTGACTTACGCCTATTTGCAGGTCATGCGTAATGGACTTACGTTAGCTAAGCAAGCATGTTAATGATGTTAAGACATAATAAAAACTACATTAACAGATTGTAAGGTGTTGTAATGCAAAGTGTAAAGATTTTAAGTGATTGGTTAATTAAGTTATGCAATTGAACTAAATGTAATGTTTTCAAAAGTAAGAAATAAATGATAAGGTTTATGTGGTTTATAGTGAGATATAAGTTGAAAGAACGATTTGAATGTTAACTTGATTAGTTAGTCTAATATATGTTTAAAAGGATGTAAATACGTGTTAAAAGACTTAACTGTCAATTGTAAGGGAAGCGTAACGAGGGAGGTTATATAACTTAGTTGTTGTTAACAAGTGTAACACATCTAATATGAGATAATAGAGTCTATGACAACTTTATTGAACGATAAGTGTCAGTTACGAAAGAAGTATACAGAAACACAATTTGGGATTACGTAGTGATAGGTGTCATACGAAGAGGAATAAACACCAGAAGTTATATGTTAAGTTTCAAAGAGACGCAAGTTATAAAAAGATTAAGACTAAAATTCATTGTGGTTTCATTATATGTGTAACTAATACATATGAATATGAACCTTTGAACTGTTGTAGGATGTACGCAAAGCATTTAAGCTGTTTTTCAGTAATTGGTAATCTACGAACCAGGCAAGTCTTTCAGTTCCTATTTGCTATATGAACTTGATGATTAACTATTTTAAATCTTTATTGCAAATAACATGATGTGTTATATTTATGTTGAAAGCATGAAACGTTAAAGTCAACTTATGACTACGTGGATTGAGTAAAGCATGATGATTGAGTAAGGAATTCAATCTTTATACTTGTTATATGAACTGTAGCCTGTAGATTATGATAGTCCAATGTTTAAGAGATATATGTTGAGCATGTTATTATATGCTACGTGATGCATGAAAACTGTTAGATTTTGTTGGGCTGTCGAGCTCAACCTTGTAAATAACCATTTTTGCAGGTTAAGGATTGAAGATGACACTATGTGCTACTTGAATGAAGTGGTTCAGAAATAATATACGAAGATGTATATTTTAGCTAAAAGTGTTATTTCCTTAAACTATGATTAAGACTCATGAGATGTAGTAAATGTTTTATGATGTATAGCTTTATATTGAGTTGTAAAGCTAAAGTTAGAGTTATCTAATATGTAAAGGTTATCGGATTGAAATGTAAAATTCTATATGATAACAGTGATAAAGTGAATCATAAAATAAGATTAATTCAAAGACATATAGTTGATAAAGGTTTTGATTCAGGAAATTAAAGTAAGAAGACATAAAAGTTTAAATTATTCCGCATTTTATAAAGTTTAACATCGAATAACGGTGTAAAATCAGATGTTAGATTTATTGTTAATGACCGAAGTCGAGAATTAAATTGTATGAATTTTGGGGTCGTTACAGAAGCACTGTACGGGAGGAAATGTAGAATGCCCTTATGCTGGGATGAAATTGGAGAACGTCGACTATTAGGACAAGGGTTGGTACAACAAACGGTAGAAATCATCAAGGTGATAAGAGCCCGACTAATAGCAGCTCAAGATCGCCAAAAGAAGTATGCTGACTTACATCGCAAGAAGAAATATTTTGAATTAGGCAGCTATGCATTTCTGAAAGTATCTCCCAGGAAAGGGACGATTCATTTTGGGAAGAAGGGAAAGTTGAGCCCTACGTTCATAGGACCGTTTGAGATTCTGAGGTGAGTTGGTAAAGTGCCGTACGAGGTAGCATTACCTCCTGAACTTTAGCACATTCACAACGTGTTTTATGTGTCAGTATTGCGGCCGTATAAACCAGACTACAAGCACGTTATATCCTATGAACCAATCCAATTCGAGAAAGACTTATCGTACAAGGAAGTTCCTATCCAGATACTAGATATGAAGGAA
The DNA here is from genome assembly GCA_020205605.1 of Panax ginseng. Taxonomy (NCBI): domain Eukaryota; kingdom Viridiplantae; phylum Streptophyta; class Magnoliopsida; order Apiales; family Araliaceae; genus Panax; species Panax ginseng. The sequence continues at coordinate 66,932,987 of CM035138.1, forward strand.
CAGAAGCTGAGGAATAAAATCATCCATTCCGTTAAGATTCTCTAGAGGAATCACGCAGTCGAAGAAGCTACTTGGGAACTAGAAGAGAAAATGAGAGCGAATTATCCATTTTTATTTAAGTGACCTTATTTTAAAATTTCGAGGACGAAATTTTTATAAGGGGGGAAAGATGTAATGACCGTGAATTTTAAACTCCTTATTAAATAAATATGTGATTTAATTTTTAATGAGTTAGTTTTGTGAGTCTATTTAAACCTTATGTGATTATGTGAATTTATGAAATTACTAAAGAGAGTCAGTAATAGTTTTTTTAAATTAGTGGACTAACCCTAAGATTTTAATATCAAATAATTGATATGATTATTAATAATTCAATTTATTTGAATATAGTGGCAGAATTTGAACATATTGATTAATTGCAATTATGGGAAATTAATTGATAATGTGTTGATTAATAATTATTATGAATAAATAATAATTAATGAGTAAGAGATTAATAAATATTATATGATTAATTTGTGCAAGCATGCAAAATAGTAAACCTTTATTATATGGTAGTTAACTATATATTTTATATAGTACAAGGTGACACATTAACATGTCTATATATTATATATATAGACTATATAGTAAGAGTTATTTGCATTCATGTGAGTTGCATAATAATATTGTTTATATGACATGAAGTGTGTGAGTAAACATTCATGTATACTGTGACGAATGAGATTTTGTAATCTAATTTGAATATTTATTGAATTAATAAATATTTTTTTGACGATTTAATTATTGGATTAAATAATTAATTGTTGAATTTGTGGTAGATTAATTTAATTATATGTATTATATTGATTAAATTAATGTGGATAATTTTATTATTCTAGGTATGTATTTAATTGAGCTTATTTGATTAAATGAATTATTTAATAAACATAATGTTATTCTAATTAATTTAATAATTAATTAGGGATTTAATAATTTGACATAATTAATAAATGAAAATTTGAATTATGTGACTATGTGAATTAATGAGAAATTATTATATTTTATTTAAATTAAATTAAATAAGATATTTGATTTATTATTTAATTGGGTGTGACATTATTAAACTATATAATAAGAGATTAATTAAATTAAATGGGAAAGAGCCTTTTAAAGGCTAGCCAAACAAGGCCTAAAAGGGAGTTGGTCAGTTAACCCACGAAGGGATTAATTGACCACATCGACGCCAGTTATATTATGTGTCTTATATTCAGTTCTTAGTTTCAACCTTGAGAGCAAAGTGCAGAGAAAAATTCAGAGAGAGAGTTTAGAGAGAATTTATGATATTGGAGAAGAAAGCAAAGAATCAGAGGAATTATTATAGGGTAATCTCTCCAACCCAATTTGTAAATTACGTTATTATTATTTTCTATGAAAAATTATCTCTAAGTCCTCTGTGATTCAAGGAAGTTGCAAATTGATGAGTATAGGATGTGATGTATAGGTAAATTTATGTTTATAATAAGTGTATTTCATATATTCATGTGTTTAAAGTAATTGATTTCATGTAATCATGCTAAAATCAGAGTTTTCCATTAATAAGTATTTTGAGTTCTCTGTAAAATAAAAATATAGTGATCAATGCATGAATTGGTGATTTATGTGTATACACATGATAATATATAATCATAACATGTTTTCTACAATCTATGTATGTTTTAAAACATTAAATCCATATAAATATGTAGTAATTAGATATTTTTGAAGTTATAGAGTATAAAAGTTGCATATATGGCCATATGGCCCTTACATACAAATTAAATGCTTTAATCATAAGTTGTATCAAAACTTTACACCCGTATATGCTTATGTATGTTGAAATGAACAAAACGGAATTTAAATGGATGGATTCGGTGAATTAACGAATCTATAATGTTAAAATTCATGTTTTTCTTCAAAACTTTACAAAATATGAAAAATAGTGAAATTAAATGTTGTAAATTGTGTAATTACGTGAATTAAAGTGTTAGAATCATGTTAAAGACTTTATGTGATGTTTTTGTGAAGTCTATAATTCATGGGTAGCATTAAAATTCATCGTGTTAGCTTAATTTAGGATTTATTGGGTTGTTCTGTGTGTTCTTCGCGAACTACAGAATCTGGGTCTGCGTCGTAGCGCGGCCACACCGCTCCAAAGAACGAATGGAGCGCGCCCACGTCGTGCAACGTGCCCGCGCCACTTTAAAGAATAAATGGAGCGCGCCCGCGCCGCTTCAGAGAACAAAGGTAGCGCGCACGCGCCCTACCTACAGAACTTTAGAAATTTTTCTAAGTGTTCAAGTTTTGAAAATGTGCTTTTAAAACCTAATGTAATGAGCATGAAGACATGTCAAGCATATAATAATATGTTAATTAACTTACGTTATGTGATTAATTAATAAGGCTTAAAATTCCAATAACATATTCAAAGACCAATGTTGGGATTCGATAGGTATATCTAACTATTGATTAATGGGTATTGTGAATGTATTGATATGTAGGATTTAATAAAGAACGTGAATTAATCGTAGCTTGTGCAAGAGGCATGTTTTTAAACTTTACTTTTATATTGAGCAAATATTCTATTTCTAAATTATTGTTGTTAATCCAGTTCCTTCAATTCTAAATTACTCATTGATCAAGTCTTAGAATTGTATTTTATATCTAGTAAGCTCTTGTTCTAATTGTTCAAGTTCAAGACTTCGTATTAGATGCTATAATTCTTTTAAAGCTAAATTCAGTCATACAATACTTATTTTGATTGTATACCTTTTTAAAAATTTTATTCAATTGAATATTATTTATTGTTGAACCATGTAAGACTAGCGAACCCTTATTGATTCGACTAGTCCATAGTTGATGAACGTTCTAAATTTCAGAATCGTTTTTGAATTTATCCAAACCAAACTTCCTTTGGTGCGGACTCTAATGTCAAACTAAGACGAACAACCCTGTTATAGGGGAGTACTTATGCATTAGCATTAAGATATTGTGCACAGTATGGTACTAAGGGCTTGTGATAACCCGGGATTTCTAATAATTAAAATTTTACGAATAATTTTTTTTATTATTAATATTAAAATTGATTATCAATTTTGCGATATATATCTGTGATACGAGTCTCGATAAGGTCAATTTGTGTATTGACTAATAAAATTAGAGTAGAGTTGTGCTTAAAAAGATGAGAAACCCTAACCCTAATTTCTGGAAAGGGATTTGACATAAAATATAATTAAAATAATTATATTAATGAGTACGCGTTTGTATTGTTTAGAATTTTGATCAATGATTGATCGGATAAGGTTTAAAATTATAAACCCTAATAACAGATTAGAAACCCTAATCTCAGGATTAGGAACCCTAACGTACCGTTAGAAACCCTAATCGTATGACGAAAAACCCTAATTTAAAATTCGGGAATCCTAAAACCCTAATTAGGAAACCCTGATCCTAATTGGGAAGCCCAATGTGTGTATTAAACTTTAATATGATTAGAAAACCCTAATTATATTTTAGTTATTTTAATTTCTATTTTACAAACCCTAATTGTAATTTAGAAAATTTATTTTTCTAATTAAAACCCTAATTCGTGGGTTATAAACCCTAATGACCATTTTGATCCTAATTGCTAAATTAGGCAATTTTAATTAGGAATATCAATCATAATTAGCAAGATTGAATTTTATGATTAGGAAATATTAATATAATTATTGAATCCTAATTATAATTTTGGAATATTAATTTTCTATTTTGAAAATCGAAATTCGAAAATCTTGGAAATTAAATTGTAAACCTAAAGGGTTTAAACCCTAAACCCTAAAGGGTTCAAACCCTAAACCCTAACCCAAACCCTAAACCCTAAGGGTTTGTGAATTGGACAAGTATGCCATTAAAATTAATTTATAAATGACAAAAGTGCCCTTTTTGGATTTTTAATTAGATAACTTGTAATTTTTGCTAAAACTTTAGTTGGTAACCTAATGTTTTGACATTGTGACTCAAATATCTCAGTAAATCAGTCTAGCATTGCCAGCAACATCAGATCTAAGGTTATATATCATAATATATATAGATTAAGAGAGAGAAAGTTCATAAACTTTGTCATTTTTCTCTTTTTGCTCTCACCAACTCCCTCTCTCACTAGAAGCTCCGAATTATACAAGTAGATCAGTCCTAAATACATTCCTTAGATCAACAAAATCAAATTGGAGAGTATAGATCAAGGATTGGAAAGCTAGAAGGTATAAACCAAAATTAATTTTTGATCTTTGTTGCTAAGAAATATTTTCTGTTTAAGTGTTTAAATCAGCGCTAGAGGATGTTATATGATGATCTATGATGATCTATCATAGATCCATAGCATCAAAGTTGGTAAAAATCGAAGTTTTTCAAAAACTGTTCATGAGCCTAAAAGTTGTCTGACAACCATATGTTAGTGGCTCCAGATCTTTACATGTTTACTGTTTTTGTTGTTTTAAGCTTTGAGTGTGTAGTCTGTCATGCTTACTTTGATCTACAACTGGAATCGTAGCTATTGGATGTCCAGATGTCGAGTTATTAATGGTCAAAACCCATTGACCGACGTTGACCAGAAGAATTCTAGGTAGCCCAGAATTCTAAAATCAGCGTCTGACAACATTTCTAAGCTTCGTGATCTGTCCGTGTTTATGCGTTTTGATTTTGTTGTTGTAATCAGTTTATACCCTGTTATATGGTCTTGAACTATGTCTTTAGCTCATGTAAACAATCAACAAATAGAATGAAGAAAGTGGTCGAGCAAAATTACTTGACCATGATAACCGCTTTCGGAATTTCGAATCTGGGATGAAACGACCCTCGGCGTGGTTTGGTCGATCGGGCATATCGTGTGGATCTGTTGTTGTTAAACTTATGTGTTTCTTTGTGAATGTTCTATGACATACGGTCTATAATGGTGAACCATTAAACAACATAAAACATAACCGGAACACGTTAAAAATTGAGCTTCATAGTAGTACCATTTAAGCTATGCAGGTTTCGGGTTACCTAGAAAACCCAGAACAGCTCTGACATTGTTTTGCGAGGTTCACATCTTGCATCTAGGTTGTTGTTTGAGCCAATTGATGGTTGATAATTGGAGTATTACATGTATACTACACGATCACAGTTTAAGTTAGCCCAGAAACATTTTTGATTGGATTGTATAGCTGGTCAAACGTGGACCCACGTGTCTTCTTGGGTTGTCGTTGTTCTTGAGGTTTCAAGAACACCAATAGCGGACGCTTAGTGTCGCTTATAAGCAATTAGTAATTTCGTTTTGATTTTTTTTAATTTCTCGAATTTCGTGTAATTAATTAAAAATAGAAAATAAATTATAAAAATTATTAAAATGGTTTTAAAAATTATTTTAAATTATGAAAATAATTTTTGAATTAATTGGAATATTTTTCTTTAATATTTATAATTATTTAAATATTAAAGGTATATAATTTATTTACTTAGTGTATTAAATAAAGTAGAAGAAAATAATTTAATATTATGAAAAATCATTTTAAATAAGAATAATTTATTTAAAAATATTTTGAGTTATAAAATGTGACTTTTAATATTTTGGAGAATTTTCATTAATAAATTAATATTAATGATATTACATTAATTTAATTATTAAATTAAATAAATAAGTTAACAATGATTTTATTAATTTAAAAATCATTTTAAAATAAGAATAAAGTGTTAGAAAATATTTGGAATTATAAAATATTATTTTCAATATTTTTGGAGAAATCTCATTAATAAATTAATATTAATGGTATTAGATTTATTTAATTATTATATTAAATAAATGAATTAAAAATGATTTTATTGATTTAAAAATCATTTAAAATGAGAAAAATGATTTAAAAATATTTTAAGTTATAATTAATGACTTTTAATATTTTGATAATAATTTCATTAATATTTAAATATTAATGGTGATGATTTAAAAATGATTTTAATTATTTCAAAAATTATTTAAGTAGAATATTAATGATTTAAAAATATTTTAAGTTATTAATAATAACTTTAATATTTTGACAAGTATGTTATTAATATTTTATATTATTAAATATTAATAATGATAAGATTATTTGATAATTAAATCACTTAAAAATGATATAAGTGTTTGAAAAATTATTATAAATTATAATAATTGTTTATAAATTATTAAAAACTTCCGAAAAATATTATAAACGATATTTGACTTATCTAATATAATATTGAAGCTTTGAAACCGAATTTAATTGACAATAACTGTGTTAATTGTTGGATAGGGTGACCAGAACACCGAGAATGGACCGAAATCCAACCAGATCGAAATAGTTAGACGTGTTAAGTGTTTATATAGGTTATAAACACTAATGTGGCTATGTAGTAATGTGCCTAGAAGAAGTTTGACTGTGAATCACAGTGTTACGTGTTATAAATTCTTGTGCTAATTGTGAGACTGATATTATTGGTTATAGGTCTTACGAACGCAGATAAGTTTATTGTGTAGCAGTAGTCAACGCGGAAGGCAAGTTCCCTAACTCAACCTTGAGTTATATTCATTCAATTATTATAGTGGTTAATTATTGCTAATTATACGATGTCCAGGAATTTATTGTTGATTAAATCGCAGTTAGTGCATGTTTAATAATTCAAATTGAATTACTGATTCAGAAAATATATATTCGTAGAATTATTGTTGTTGGATATTCATATTCATAGAAAATAGAATTGACAGTATAGATAATTCCTGTTTATTGTCAAATTATGTTGAGAAATGTCATAGCTAATTATTCTGGCTAGACGAACATTTGTTAGAACTTGATAAATTCGAAAAGAGAATTCAATTGTTATTGCTAGATCGATGCCAATTATTTCGGCAAGATCGATAAGTAAATAGAAATTGAAATCATTAAATTTCATTGTTAAATCAAATCTTGATTCCGAGATGAGAGAAGAACAACCTTTTATATAAAGGAACATTTTAGGTCGATATATTTACCAGTTCAAGATCGTTAAGTATTATGCATAATATCGGGTATAATAAAGCTGATCACTTGTTATACTTGTAGAGGGGTATGATTTAATCTTTATGGTTATCTGATACTCCTGCGTATGTATCAAAGTAAATCTTTGATAGATACCCGAGAAAATAAGTTCTAAGACCTGGTGAGATCTGTTGGTTGATTTCGCAATCAATAATCACGTGCAAGTATATACGGCCAACAAGTAATAAAGTGATAAGAAAAGTATCGTTCCCACAGAGAATTCTAATTAATAAATTCCAACTACTAGCACTATATCAATCCAATTTTATTTAAACAATGATAAATTATGATTTTTTGAAATACGAAAACTAAATTAAACAATTAAAGATATTATTCTAAAATAAGCAAATAAATAAACTAAGGTTTGAATGAATGATTTTCGATAAATAAGGATTAAGACTTCAATATCCCCAATTATGAACTATAAATCAATTATCCAATTATCCCAATTATTATGTCTTCTGAATTGTTAACAAGAATTCTTAAATGTCAAAAGCCCTCTCTCGAGTGATCAATTGCCTTCTATTTAACCCAAATTAACTTTGTTATATCTCTATGCAAAACAATTGAATTAAACTCGTTACAATTCCAATTCCTTATGTGTTACATGCGGTAAACAGATATTCTAATTCCATTCACAAACCTAATTATTCACTGTGCAAATAACTAAGTCACACGTTATCAAACCCAATTCTAACCCTATAATTCTTTTCTCAATTCCTTCTAGAGTAATAAGGTAATTATTGGCCAAATAATTAATCAATAAATGCAAGGCATGATAAACAATTCACTTCAACATAAATAATTGGAATAAACTGAATAATTAATTTATAGCCATAAAAGGTTAAATTGAAATCTTAATTAAAGAATTAGTTCATAACGGAAATAAAAACCAATAATTGTTTGCAAATCATCCTTAAATAATTACAAATTGAAAATAAGGAGAAGAAGAAGAAAACTCTGTAGCCAATCCTTAGTCTCAAAGTAATCCTTGTGTAGTCTCCAATGAATGAATGATAAGCTCAATAATTGATTAGATGATAACCTAATTTCAGCACTTCAATCCCTTTTTATAGCTTCCACAATCCCAATCCAATTAGGCTCCACATAAGCTCCCAATAACCAAGTCAAGTCAAATCAAACAGAAAGTCAAACGCGCTTAATCAAATTAATGTTAATGAGGCTCGGTTCTATACATTATTGTTAGTAGTGTATTTTCTAGCGCCCATATTTGGGCTTCAAAAATTATAATTATGCCCTTTTCAACTTAAATTCCCCCGTTTGCTCCTAAAACTCCCAAATCTGCAAAATAACACCTAAACACAGTAAAAATGCCAATAAAATACTTGAGAATACACAGATTCAAGCTTAAGTACATCCGATTTATGGGTATATTACCCAATCATCAAATACCCCAAACTTAAATCGTTGCATGTCCTCAAGCAACAAACACAAAACAATACTAACAATATGAAAATGACAACTCATGAAAATGCAACTAACTAAATGAACATAATTCCAGCAATCCAATAGCCACGTATATCCATAGGCCTCAGAAAAATCACAAAAACATGCTAATACATCATGTTAACACAGATCAATGATATCCCAACAATCAACGAATCTAAATTTGTTATTACTGATATTGTGAGTGTGTGTTCAATAACCATGTTAACCCATGAAACACAAAAATATGAGATAATAAATTTCTTAGTAAGCATCATACAGTGTAACTTGAGAACTCATCAAATATACTTGCTTCAACTAAACTTAAACAATCACCCGAATTCAAGAGTCAAAATGGAATACTTATGCTTTTCTTTTCTCTTTATTTTTATAACGGGGGCTTTTTGCACTTTTCCCGCTTTATTTGCATTTTTTTATATATATACAAAATGATCATGCAATGTCTCATCCCATTAGGCTAATGAGTTCTACCCCTTAGCGAAGCTTTCAACCAACGACTCCCTGCACCATGAAAGACCTTAAGCGCTAGGTGTAAAGACAATCCCTCAAGCGCATTTGCTCAAGTAACAAAGACCCGAAATAAGACTAGTCACCCCAGTATACCTTTTTTTTTTTCGCTTATATATTCCAAATATTTTTCCCCAAACTCGAAGTTTATGTATAAATTTCATCGTCTTCACTAGCTATTCAAATTATCCTTTCACTTCACTAGCAATCATCCTTTAGAACTCTATTATCTAACCATTTAAACTATCATAGCCAACATGGTCGTTTTTCAAAGTGCTTTCCTATAATATCAGTGTCAATCAGATAAAGATTCAATTCATATCAAGAAAATCATATCACTGACTCAACAATCCTTACTAGACTTGTTCATGAAATTCTAAATTCATCATTGGCCCCCAAATATACGTACTATCAAAAACTGGAATTAACATGCAATCCTAAATGCAACATTACTAACAATCAATCCACAACTAATAACAAACTACAATTTCAAAAATAAAACTTAACTACCCCCAAACTAATTTAGAGCAATGTCCTCATGCGAAAAATAAAGCAAAATAAAACAGAGGACTTCCCTAACGAGCTTATTTCTCTGGTGGAGCATCATCGTCCTCGCTCATATCTTGATCGGAAGGGGGGAAAATTGGCAGAACTGGAGCAGTTGGGAAATGGCTAAGTTGAACGCCCGGATGGGATTGGACGGTTAGTGCATTACGTCGTGCAAAGAAATTGGTCAACTAAAACTTAAAAATCACGCCTTGACGTTAAACAAGCGCACATTTCGGGACTCCATATTGTAAAACCGGCCGTCTATCTCCCACCGACTTGGGGACCACACCTCGATGAGCTGCTATAGAGGGGCCATAAGCCGGTGGAGCCTGAGGTGGTGGGGCTTGTGTAGGTGTAACTTGGGGAATTAAGAAACCCAATCCCCTAGGGTGATTTGCCCCACCTGTCCACACTTTATAACGGCTGATCAACTTGTGGTCCAACACTGGCATATGCTTTTGAATCATCTCATCTGACTTCCATTTGACGCCGAACTTAGCACATAATACGCAGATGAGAGACGGATGTGGTAACCCTCCAGTGGTACTTCCACGAGATGCTCGGAGGACAGATTGCAAAATGAGATGGCCCATATCAATTTTAAATCCTTTGATGATTGAGTATAGAAGGATCAAGCACGCCTCGGTGACATGACTCACATGGGTGCATGGCATGAGTTTGGCGCAAATGAACGCATACCATGCCTTCCCATATAAGCTGAGATTCGATAGTGGGAAAGTCATGTTTCCGCATTTATATACTGTCCATGTGGTGGCCGGCTGACAAAGTTCACGAATTATCTGCTCATAATCCGGCCCATCACTAACAAGACTGGCATACTCATCATGAAAATCCTCCACTGGTAGTTGATAACACGCATTGAAGTCCTCTTCGCCAATTTCCACTGTTTTGCCCCTTACAAATACCGTATAGTGTTCATGTTCGGGCACGTTGGCGTAAAATTCTTTCACCAATGCAATTACTGCTGGATCGGGCTGCTCGGTAAGTGTGAACCAGTTCCTCTCGGCTATCATGACTGCCATGTCGCCATCCTTTGATTGATCCGGTCTCAACCCACGCTCCGGAACCAATGAACGAGTAGCCATTCGGTTGTATCTTTCCTGAGCCGCAAGACTAACAAAACGACGGTTGTCAAATCTCGGAGGTGGAGTCGAGGCGGTCCCTGAACCTTCACCACGCTGACGTTTTGATGCCATGTCAGAAATTCTGCAATTACAAGCATATATATGTATTAGCATCAAACAGAATTGGAATTTGGATAAACTTATGTATGTCTTTACCCCCAAACTTTAAAATATATGTCGAACTTGAATACATTGGTGGGGATGATACTCGACACAAAAACGCAGGCGCATGCACAATAGTACCACTTGGAGTCATGGACTCTTGAGTTCCGAGAATGAACAAAAACCACACAATAGATGCCCTCAAGAGTTGTCATGGAGTGCAATAGGAGACATGCATGTATCAATATAGTGTATTTCACCCCACTCTAAGTTACAATGTGCAATGATAGCCATGTGCTACAGTAGATTGAAATCATTATGGTGGCAAGAAGGTCCAGAATGATAGTGCTTGGACATGGTGATATGTGTGCATGTGGACAAGATCACTGACTCAGGCAAAATATCAAACACCTTGTGGATGTGCAATGTATCCCTAGCATTCAAACATGTATAATAACATACGCTCCCAATTTAAGAATTAACACATATGTGCCGTATAAGATAGTCAAGATCAGGAGATTGACATGCTTCGATGTTGGTGTAAAGAGATATGAATTTAGTAGATTATGTACCTACCAACCACATCATTAGATAGCTTTTGTGCCCCAACGTTCAAATATAATTCAAGACATACCTGGGTAGATCTTGTTGCAATTGAATGAGAAAGATGAAATTTATGGAACACAGGAGAACAATGGATCGTATAAATCTGATTTGAATTATGAAATTGTAATTAGCACTTGACAGTTACTCTGTAAAGGTAATGGAGGCGTGTGGCATTGAATTAAAAGAGAAGAGAGGTTGGGATAGAAGAGAAGTGTAACCGTCCAGTATTTGAGTGCAAACAGGAGTCTGGAATGCATCCTCACTCTAGGCAAACAATATCATAAGCGCAGAATGGTTTGGGCGCTAGAGGTCGAGGCTTGGGCACCGGATAGCGTCGGTCGGGTGCTATTGACAAGCATCATGCAAAGGCCGGGCGTATTCAGAGGTCAAGAGGTTCATGACTTGCATAGCGCCGGGGCGCTGTGTTATAGTACAAGTTGAGCGCCGGGTGCTGGGGGTCCGTGGGTGCAAGAACTCCAAGCCTCATTCGCACTTCTTTGAACCTGCAACATGAGACTTTATTAATAAACCCATGCCACCAGGATTCACTCAAGACTCAATCTCCCCCAATGTTGACTAACTCTACTACCTAATATTAAAATAGAGAAATGATATGCACGAGATAAAAATAATAAAATAAAATAATCTAAGAATAAAAATAATAAAAAAATGATTGGGGTGCCTCCCAATAAGCGCTTGGTTTATTGTCGTCGGGCTGACTTTGCTGGTATGCTCAATTGTCCACTGGGTCGGAGAGGTTCATAACCGTTGTTTGACGTTCAATAGGTCCACTCCAATAATGTTTGAGTCTTTGACCGTTAACCTTGAATGTGCAATTTGAATTTGGTTTTTTGATCTCAATGTTACCGCAGTAGTCTGCAACAGTACACGATCGTAAACGGACCTGACCAACGTGATTTCGATTTCCTGTGAAATAACCGCAATCTTGAGTTGAAAAGCAAGACTTGTTGGTCTTGGTTCAAACGTTTTATCGAGAATTTTCTTATCATGCCATGCTTTGACTTTCTCCTTGTAAAGTTTTGCATTTTCATAAGCGTTGAAACGGAATTCATCCATCTCGTTCAACTGCAGTAACCTGAAGACATATGCCGGAATGCAAACGTACCGTATGGACATGTGAACATGGTCTTTTCTTAATCTTCCGGAGCTATGGCAATTTGATTATACCCGGAATATCCATCTAGCAGACAGTAGAATTGATGTCCCGCTAACCTGTCTAACATCTGATCAATGAACGGCAAAGGGAAGTGATCCTTGTGTGTGGCTTTATTCAACTTGCGGTAATCCATACATACTCTCCAAACTGTGCATGATTCTAGTGGGATGAGCTCATTAGCTTCATTCTTCACCATCATCATACCCCCTTTCTTGCATGACGCATTGCACAAGACTTACCTACTTAACCGTATCGAGATTGGGTAAATAATACCTGCATCCAACCATTTTAAAATTTCCTTTTTCACCACATCTTTCATAATGGGATTTAACCTTCTTTGCATCTCAATGGTTGGTTTTGACCCCTCTTCCATTAAAATCTTATGCATGCAGAAAGATGGGCTAATACCTCGAATATCCGATATAGTCCACCCAATCGTTGTTTTAAATTCGCGTAGAACACGTAGCAATTTTTCCTTTTGGGTGTCAGTTAACTCTGTCAAAACAATAACGGGTAAGATCGAATCCTTCCCCAGATAAGCATAGTTAAGATGAGAGGGGACTGGCTTTAATTCCAACACCGGTGGCTCTTCTATCGAGGGTTTGCACTTTTTACCATGCGTTTCAGGCCTATCAAGGGTGTCGAATGGTTGATTATTTTTCTGGTAGAACATTGCTATATCTAGCCATTTGATCTACTCAATGTCCTCATCAATACCATAGTCGTCTATTCCGATCAACATAGATTCTATCGGGTCTTCTGAGTAGTTTCCGCAAAACTTGTGATTAACTAACTCGTCCATTACATCCACCCGCAAACACTCACCTTTTTCCTCCGGATAAGCCATTGATTTAAACACATTAAAAGTGACCTGCTAATCTTCAACTCGCATCGTCAATTCTCCTTTCTGTACGTCGATCAATGTTCTCCCCGTTGCTAAAAATGGTCGCCTGAGAATAATGGGAATTTCCTTGTCTACTTCACAATCCAAAATAACAAAATCTGCTGGGAAGATAAATTTATCCACTCTTACTAATACGTCTTCAACGATACCTCGTGGATATGTAACTGATCGGTCCGCCAATAATAAACTAATATTTGTCGGTTTTGGTGCCTTGAGCCCGAATCGATCAGATCTCGATAATGGCATCAAATTAATACTGGCCCCCAAATCACATAATGCTCTTCCCGGAAACTGATGACCAATGTCGCACGGAATAGTAAAACTACACCGGATCTTTCAACTTCTGGAGGCAACTTGTTCGGATAATTGCAACAAGATTCTTCGGTTAGCGCTACTATTTCAAAATCACCCAGTTTTCTTTTCTTTGACAACACATCCTTCATGAACTTAGCGTAGCTTAGCATTTGTTCTAAAGCTTCGGCAAATGGGATGTTGATATGCAGTTTCTTGAAAATATCCAAAAATCTTGAAAACTGCTTATCTAACTTGGATTTCTGAAACCTCTGCGGATACGGTATTGGCGGCATTGTGATAGTTTGTTCTGGTGCATTCTGCTCTACGATTTCCTCTTTATCTTTCCCAGTTTCCACAACTTCTTCTATTTCAGCTGTCGCGTTGTCCCCCTTTTCCCTATCCTTAACTATTTCTTGCAAATCCTTCCCACTATGTAAAGTTACAGCCTTGCAATGCTCGTTTCTGCCCAGATTTATTTCTGTATCACTCGGGAGCATTCCTAGTGGACGGTTATTCAATGCATGTGCTATTTGCCCTACTTGATTTTCCAGATTCTTTAACGATGCCCCATGGCTTTGCAAAGTCAGCTCTACTTGATTCAATTTCTTATCTTGTTCTTCGTTCTTTTTGTCAGAAGCTCTAATGAATTTTTCCAAGGCTTTTTCTAAACTTGATTTCCTCTCTCGTTGTTGAGTCGGATTTTGAAATCCGGAGGTGTTTTGTTGTCTAGGTGGTTGAGCTGCAGCTTGATTGTTACTCCATGAAAACCCCGGATGATTTTTCAAACCTGGATTATAAGCATTTTGAGTCGGATACGGTTGAGTTGAAGCGATTATAGTTTCTATTTAATCGTGGCCGATTCGTAATTTATGGCGCATTGATCCGTAGCATGACCCCCAGCACACAACTCACAAACCATCGCTACCTGCTGTGTGGATTGTGGATGCCATGTTTCCATTTGCTTAGTCATTGCGGCCACTTGTGCTGTTAATGCTGTCATCGCATCCACTTCATACTTTCTCGATGCTTTCGGATGAATAGACCTAGTCATGGGCCACTGATAGTTGTTGGTGGCCATTGTCTCTAACAACTGATATGCCTCATCAAAGCTCTTAGACATGATCGCTCCCCCTGCTGCTGCATCAATACTAGCCCTCGTGGACGCATGCAAACCATCACAAAATATCCCTAATTGCATCCACTACGAAATTCCATGATGAGGGCACTTACGGAGCATATCCTTAAACCTTTCCCACGCCTCATATAACGACTCTGAATCAAATTGTACGAAAGTGTGAATATCGTTCCATAGTTTTGCCGACTTCGCTGGTGGGAAGAACTTCGCGCTTTATCTTTGAGCTAAGTCGTCCCAAGTGGTGATTGAGCCAGGAGGCAGAGAGTGTAACCAACTTCGCGCTTTATCTTTTAAAGTAAATGGGAACATCCTCAACCTTGTAGCATCTTCCGATACATTGTTAAATTTGAAGGTGTCGTAAACTTCCAAGAAACTCAAGATATGCTCATTAGGATCATCTATCGAATTACCCACAAACTGACATGTATTCTGTAGCATCTGAATTGTTCCCGGTTTTATCTCGAAACTGTTCGCATTGATCGCCGACCTCCTAATACTCGACTGTATATCCGTAACATTCGGCATGGCCTAATCCCTATGTGATTTCTGTTCATTCCCTGCCATGTTCACGGGTATTTCCTGGTCTGCCAGTTCTTCTTCCAAATGTATAACCTCACTATTCAGCCGCAATCTCCAGAACTTCCTTTTGATGTCGTCTGTATACGAAAAAAGTTCCTTTTTTGCCTTCGATCTAGTGTGCATACACTCACAAGAATTCCTGCCAATTCCAGAAGAAAAATAAGTAACGTTTAAATTAAGATCGAATTGATTATAACTAATATGAAATTAATATTAATAAAAATTCCCCGGCAGCGGTGCCAAAAACTTGTTGGTCGATTTCGCAATCAAAGAATACGTGCAAGTATACACGGTCAACAAGTAATAAAGTGATAAAATAGAGTGTCGATCCCACAGAGAATTCTAATTAATAAATTCCAACTACTAGCACTATATCAACCCAATTTTATTTAAACAACGATAAATTATGATTTTTTGAAATATTGAAACTAAATTAAACAATTAAAGATATTACTCTTAAATAGACAAATAAATAAACTAAGATTTGAATGGATGATTTCCGATAAATAAGGATTAAGACTTCAATATCCCAAATTATGAACTATAACTCAATTATCCAATTATCCCAATTATTATGTCTACTGAATTGTTAACATGAATTCTCAAATGTCAAAAGTCCTTTTCCAAGTAATCAATTGACTTCTATTTAATCCAGATTAATCTTGCTATATTCCTATGTAAAATAAGTGAATTAAATTCCTTCAATTCCAATTCCTTATGTGTTACATGCGGTGAACAGATATTTTCATTCAATTCACAAACCTAATTATTCACTGTGCAAATAACTAAGTCACATGTTATCAAGCCCAGTTCTAACCCTAGAATTCCTCTTTCAATTTCTTCTAGAGTAACAAGGTAATTATTGGCCAAATAATTAATCAATAGATGCAAGGCATGATAAACAATTCACTTCAACATAAATAATTGGAATAAACTGAATAACTAATTTATAGCAATAAAAGGTTCAATTGAAATCTTAATTAAAGAATTAGTTCATAACGGAAATAAAAATCAATAATCGTTTGCAAATCATCCTTAAAGAATTACAAATTGAAAATAAGAAGAAGAAGAAGAAGAAAACTCTTGAGCCAATCCTTAGTCTTCAAGTAATCCTTGTGTAGCCTCTAATTAATGAATGATAAGATCCCCTTTTAATTCAGCAACATAAACCTTATATACTTCCCATATTGCTCCCCACTCCAAATCCAAATCAACTTTGCATTCCATGGGCCAAACCAAGTCAATGGACGGTCAACGCGTGTATCCAGTCAACTGACTTCGATGATCAGCGCCCCAGTGCTGGGCTTCTGAAAATTACAATTTTGCCATTTGATAGCTTAAAATCCCCAATTTGTCCCTGAAGCTCCCGAATCTGCAAAACAACAACTAATCACAATAAAATGCTTCCACAAGCCACACAACAGGTAGCGATGGTTTGTGAGTTGTGTTCTGGGGGTCATGCCACGGATCAATGTGCCATAAATTCTGAATCAGCTCAGTTCGTAGGGAGCTATAATCGATCAACTCAACCGTACCTGACTCAGAATGCATATAATCCAGGTTGGAGAAATCACCTGGGGTTTTCATGGAGTAACACTCGAGCAGCAGCCCAAGCACCTAGACAACAAAACACATTCGAATTTCAAAATCAGACTCAATAACAACCAGAGAGGAAATCGAGTTGGGAAGAAGCCTTGGAAAAATTTATTAGAGCATCTGACAAAAGGAACGAGGAAAAAGACAAAAAATTGAATCAAATAGAGCTGAATATGTAAAGCCAAGGTGCATCGATAAAGAATCTGGAGAATCAAGTGGGGCAAATAGCACATGCATTGAATAACCGTCCACAAGGAACACTCCCGAGTGATACAGAAATAAATCCGGGCAGAAACGAGCATTACAAGGTCAGAACTCACGCAGATGGGAAGGACTTGCAAGAAGCAAATTAAGGATAAGGAAAAGGGGGACAACGCAACAGTTGAAATAGAAGAAGTTGTGGAAACCGGGAAAGAGAAAGATGAAATCGTAGAGCAGAATACACCGGAACCAACTATCACAATGCCGCCCATACCGTATTCGCAGAGGTTTCAGAAATCCAAGTTAGATAAGTAGTTTTCAAGATTTTTGGATATTTTCAAGAAATTGCATATCAACATCCCATTTGCCGAAGCTTTAGAACAAATGCTGAGCTACGCTAAGTTCATGAAGGATGTGTTATCAAAGAAAAGGAAATTGGGTGATTTTGAAACAGTGGCGCTAACCGAAGAATGCAGCACAATTATCCAGAACAAGTTGCCTCCAAAGTTAAAAGATCCAGGTAGTTTTACTATTCCGTGCGACATTGGTAACCAGTTTTTGGGAAGAGCATTGTGTGATTTGGGGGCTAGTATAAATTTGATGACATTATCCGTCTACAGTCAATTTGGACTTAAGGCACCAAAACCGACAAATATCAGTTTATTGTTGGCAGACCGATCAATTATATATCCACGAGGTATTGTTGAAGACGTATTAGTAAGAGTGGATAAATTCATCTTCCCAGCAGATTTCGTTATCTTGGAATGTGAAGCAGACAGGGAAATTCCCATCATTCTCGGGCGACCATTTTTAGCAACGGGGAGAAAATTGATTGATGTACAGAAAGGATAATTGACAATGCGAGTTGAAGATCAACAGGTCACCTTTAATGTATTTAAGTCGATGTCCTTTCCGAAGGAAAAAGGTAAGTGTTTGCGGGTGGATATAATGGATGAATTAGTGAATCACAAGTTTTGTGGAAACTACTCAAAGGACCCGATATAATCCATGTTGTTCGGCATAGACGACTACAATATTGAGGAGGACATTGAGCATATCATATGGCTAGATACAACATCGTTCTTCCAAAAAAACAATAAACCATTCGACACCCTTGATAAGTCCAAAATAGAAGATAAAAAGTGCAAACCTTCAATAGAAGAGCCATCAGTGTTGGAAGTAAAGCCACTACCGTCTCATCTTGAGTATGCTTATCTGGGAAAAGATGCAACTCTACCAGTGATTGTTTTGACAGAGTTAACTGACACGCAAAAGGAGAAACTGCTACGGGTTTTGTGAGAGTTCAAAACAACGATTGGGTGGACTATAGCGGATATTCGAGGTATTAGCCCATCTTTCTGTATGCATAAGATTTTAATGGAAGAGGGGTCAAAACCAACCATTGAGATGTAAAGAAGGCTAAACCCCATTATGAAAGATGTGGTGAAAAAGGAAATTATAAAATGGTTGGATGCTGGTATTATTTACCCAATCTCAGACAGTTCGTGCGTAAGTCCTGTACAGTGTGTACCAAAGAAAGGGGGGTATGATGGTGGTGAAGAACGAAGCTAATGAGCTCATCCCTACTAGAACCGTTACAGGCTGGAGAGTATGTATGGATTACCGTAAGCTAAATAAAGCCACACGCAAGGATCACTTTCCCTTGCCGTTCATTGATCAGATGTTGGACAGGTTAGCGGGACATCAATTCTACTGTTTGCTGGATGGATATTCCGTGTATAATCAAATTTCCATAGCTCCAGAAGATCAAGAAAAAACCACGTTTACATGTCCATACGGTACGTTTGCATTCCGGCGTATGTCTTTTGGTTTATGTAATGCGCCGGCGACCTTTCAACGATGTATGATGGCAATCTTCTCCGATATGGTCGAACAGAATTTGGAGGTATTTATGGATGACTTTTCTGTGTTTGGTGATAGTTTCGACTTATGTTTACAAAATCTGATTTTTAGTGTTGAAACGATGCGTGGAGACTAACCTGGTGCTTAACTGGGAAAAATGTCACTTTATGGTGCAAGAGGGGATTATTCTTGGGCATAAGGTTTCTGTATCCGGATTAGAGGTAGATAGAGAAAAGATAGAAATGATTGAGAAATTACCTCCTCCATCATCTGTGAAGGGAATACGAAGCTTCTTGGGACATGCGGGTTTCTACAGACGCTTCATTAAAGATTTTTCAAAATTCTCGAAACCCCTATGTTCACTCTTAGAGAAAGATGTGTCGTTCAAGATGGATCAGTCATGTATCAAGGCATTTGAGGTATTAAAGAAGAAATTGGTCTCTGCTCCAATCATTGTAGCGCCCGATTGTTCTATACCGTTTGAATTGATGTGCGACGCCAGTGATTACGCGGTCGGAGCAGTGTTAGGTCAACGTCACGACAAGATTTTTCACACTATCTATTATACTAGCAAGACGTTGACGGACGCTCAGTTGAACTACACAACCACCAAAAAAGAGTTACTTGCAGTTGTGTTTGCCTTCGACAAATTCAAATCATACCTCATTGGGACCAAGGTAATTGTCTACACTGATCATTCTTCCATTAAATATCTGATTGAGAAGAAGGATGCAAAATCTCATTTGATACGGTGGGTACTGTTGTTACAAGAATTCAATCTGGAGATCCGGGACAGAAAGGGGACAAAAAATCAAGTGGCGGATCATCTTTTGCGATTGGAAAACGCAGAGGTACAGAATGAACACAACATATTGATTAATGAAAAGTTTTCGGATGAACAACTATTCCGAGTAACCACAATATTGCCTTGGTATGCTGACTATGTGAATTACGTGGTTGCCAAAGTCTTACCACCAGATCTGACCTCACAACAATGAAAGAAGTTCCTCCACGATGTGAAGCAATACTATTGGGACGAACCGTTTTTGTTTAAGGCTTGTACAGATCAAATGATAAGACGTTGTGTGCCTCATGAAGAAATGGATAGCATATTAGGCCATTGCCACTCCTCGGATTATGGAGGTCATTATTTCGGCGATCGCACAGCAGCAAAAGTGCTACAATCGGGATTTTTCTGGCCTTCTTTATTCAAAGATGCTTACCTCTATGTATTGAGATGCGATCGGTACAACGTGAGTAGGTAATATCTCCAAGCGGCGAAATGCCACTCAATTCAATCTTGGAGGTAGAATCGTTGATTTGGCGGGGAATTAATTTTATGGGACCTTTCCCATCATCTTTCAATAATCAGTACATTTTGTTGGCAGTCGATTATGTTTCCAAATGGGTAGAAGCCACAGCGCTACCCATGAATGATGCCAACGTTGTCCTCCGATTTTTAAAGAAAAACATCTTCACACGATTTGGGACGCCGAGAGCGATAATAAGTGATGAGGGAACTCATTTCTGTAATAAGCAGTTTACAAAATTACTTGTCAAGTATGGGGTTCGTCATAAAATTGCAGCTGTGTACCATCCCCAAACCAATGGTCAAGCAGAGGTCTCAAACCGGGAAGTCAAGTGAATTCTGGAAAAAGTGGTAAATCCATCACGAAAAGATTGGTCTTTGCATCTTGACGATACTCTATGGGCATATCGCACAGTATATAAGAATCCGATTGGCATGTCACCTTATCGCATGGTCTACGGAGAGGCGTGTCACCTCCCGGTCGAGCTAGAACATAGTGCACACTGGGCCATTCGAAAATAGAACTTTGATCTAGAAGCGGCGGGATCAAAAAGGTTACTGCAGTTGAACGAGATGAACGAATTCTGGTTCAATGCCTACGAGAACGGAAAGCTTTACAAGGAGAAAGTCAAAGCCTGGCATAATAAGAAAATTCTCGATCGGACATTTGAATCGAGCCAACAAGTATTACTGTTCAACTCATGCTTGCGTCTATTTCCTGGGAAATTGAAATCCCGGTGGTCCGGGCCGTTCATGATTATATTTGTCGCTCCACACGAAAACATTGAGGTAGAAGAACCGAATTCAAAACAAAAATTTAAGGTAAATGGTCAGCGACTCAAACATTACTAGAGTGGACCCCTCGAACGTCAAGCTACGGTCATATACCTCTTCGATCCAGCGACCAATTGAGCAACACAAAAAAGTCGGGCTGACGACTATAAACCAAGCGCTATAGGGAGGCAACCCAAGCATTTTCACTTATTTTGATTTACTTCAGTTAAATTAGTTGTTATTAAAAATGATTTCCAAGTTATATTTAGTTGTAAGTCTATACTCGTGCATATCCTTAACATTACACTCCGTGCTCCCAGGTAAGTTGCAAGTTCGGAAAAGGGGACAAGCCAAGACTGACTCACGCGCCACGGCGCTCAACAAGACATAGCCAGCTGAGCCCCGGCGCTAAGCATCAGTAGGTTCATTCAACCCTCGGCACCGGCAAGATATCTCTAACACGCCCACAGGCGCTAACGCTAGACCAACATATCAGCCCCTGCCACTCAGCGCCCCGGTGCTCTCGGACAAGTGTTCCTCAGCGCCCCGGCGCTAGAACTCGGCCTCAGATACTGCATCTCAGCGCCCCGACGCTGCCACTCCACTAAAACCCAGCGCCCCGGCGATGGGGGTCAGGTTAAGAGTCCTAAGTTGGTTCCAATTCTGCATATTCCTTGTCTCATATTTGTAACTGTTGCACATGTCCAAAATTTAAACTTTTCCCAGTCACCCAATTATAACTTCCGCCTCGTTCGCATTCACATAACCTCCATGATTTACTAGTTACACATTGTTGATATTGCATTGAAATCTCTTCTTAGTGAACTTTATTTCCCACTCCATATCCAAGGTATGTATATGCTTTCCCCGATCTAATTCTACTCCTTCTTCCCTACGTATGACACTAATGAATTCCGAATAACATGTCTATGTCTATCCATGGTAATTGCATGTTTGGGGATTTGAATTGTTAGACAATTGAAAGTGTTACAAGTACAATAAGAATTGCCTATAAGTTATTTGATGCTTTTCCTGACTCAATCCTAATGGCTAAAGTTCCACATAACACCATATCGTTGCTCTGAATTCACTTGCACACTTACCATCACACTAACAGAAATCTATTTTTTTTTTCAACTGGGATATCATAAGAAGGAGAAGTACACTTTTTGGATGCTTACTTAGGGTGTATTTCAACGAGAATTTTGATTTGCCAACTATATACATGCATTGCCTATTTGACTGTTACCATTAACTCTTTGACCAATTAGGCTCTACAGATATAGAATGAGATTACTCAGTACAATTGATGCTTCCATGCTATGATATATCTCACTACACCCACAACCATGATACAAAACTTCCACTTATCGGGAAAGTTTGGGGGTAGTCTCACCAGTACGGTTGTCCATATTAGAGTCCTGCACAATTCTAATACATGTGCTTGTGAATTTCTTGCAGATTTTTCGACATGTCTTCAAAGCGACAACGTGGAGATGGGTCGGGTTCAGCCTCAGCCCAACCCAGATTTGATAGCCGTCGATTTATCTCCGCCGAGGCACAGGAACGCTATAACCGCATGGCCACCCGCTCATTAGTCCCCGAACGTGGTCTAAAGCCCGATCAAACCAAGGATGGAGAAATAGCAGTGATGATTGCTGAAAGAAACTGGTTCTCCCTCACCGAACAACCTAACCCGACAGTGATTACAGTCGTGAAAGAATTCTATGCCAACGTTCCAGAACACGATCACTATGAAGTGTTTGTCAGGGGAAAAACCATAGCAATCGGAGAAGAGAACATAAATGGGTGCTATCACATGGATTTGGAGGAGCTTAACGATGAGTATGTCGGTCTTCTAAGTCAAGGTCCAGACTATGAGAAAATAATCCGTGAGCTTTGTCAACCAGGCACCACATGGACAGTGCATGAGCGTGGCAGCATGACCTTCCCCCATTCTCACCTCAGTCTATATGGGAAGGCGTGGTATGACTTTATTTGTGCCAAACTCATGCCATGCACACATGTGAGCCATGTCACCAAAGAACGAGCGGTGCTGCTATATTCCATTATCCAAGGCTTGCAAATAGATGTCGGTCACGTGATCCAGCAGTCCATTCTTCGAGCATCTCGAGGTGGAACCACAGAGGTTTACCCCATACTTCTTTAATTTGTGTTCTATGTGCCAAGTTTGGGGTGAAATGGAAATCGGATGAGATGATTCAAATGCCTATGCCCGTGTTGGACCACAAGTTGATCAGCCGGTATAAAGTGTGGACAGGTGGGGCAAATCACTCTAGGGGATTGGGTTTCATAATTCCCCAAGTTGAACCTACACAAGCCCCACCACCTCAGGCTCCACCTACTAATGGCCCATCCGTAGCAGCTTATCGTGGTGTGGTTCCAAGAAGGTCATTCCAAAGAGGAAATAGGCAATTTGGTTTTACAACATGGAGTCCCAGAATGTACGCTTGTCTGAACGTCAAGACGTGATTTTCAAATTCTTAGTTGACCAATTTGCTGCATAGAATGCACTGACCGTCAAATTACATCCGGGCGTTCACCTTAGCCAGTTCCCAACTGCTCCTGTTCTACTTGTATTCCCCCCCTTCCGATTAAGAGATGAGCAAGGATGATGATGCACCTCCCGAGGAATAAGCTCATCAGGGAAGTCCTCTATTTTATTTTGTTATATTTTTCGCATGAGGACATTGCTCTAGATTAGTTTGGGGGTAGTTAATTTTATTTCTAGTTGTAGATTGTTAAGAGTTTATGGATGATTGTTAGTAATGTTGCATTTAGGATTGCATTTTAATTCCAGCTTTTGATAGTACGTAGATTTGGGGGCCAATGAGGAAATTAGAATTGCACGAACAAGTCTAGTAAGGATTGTTGAGTTAGTGATATGATTTTTTTGACATGATTTAAATCTTCATCTGTTTGAAACTGATATTATAAGGATAGCACGTTTTGAAAAATGACCATGTTGGCTATGATAGTTTAAAGGGATAGATAAGAGAATTCTAAAGGATGAATGCTAGTGAAATAAAGGAATGATTTGAATAGCTAGTGAAGATTGAATTTAGACAGAAACTCAAGTTTGGGGGGAAAATATCTGGAATATATAAGCTATGTAAAAAAAAGAGAGAGAGAGAGAATAAACACCGTGGCATGCTTGTCTAGTTTAGTGGCCTTTGTTACTTGAGTAAGTAAGCCCAAGGGGATTGTCTTTACACCTAGCGCCCTAAGGTCTTAATGGCTTGGGAGTCGTTGGTCGAAAGCTCGTTAAGGTAACACTGAAAAGCCTAAGGGAATAAGACAATGCATAGTCATGAGAAATAAAAAAAAAAAAAAGAATTCCAAATAAAGAGGGAAAAGTGCAAAAAGCCCCCATTATAAAAAAAAGGAGAAAAAGAAAAGCATAAGTATTCCATTTTGACTCTTGAATTTGGGTAATTGTTTGATTTTAGTTGAAGCAATTTTATTTGATGAGTTCTCAAGTTTACACTATATGATGCCTATTAAGAAAGCTATTATCTTTCATATTTTTGTTTTCCATTGGTTAGCATGGTTGTTGAGCACACACTCACAATATCAGTAATAACAGATTTAGATTCATGGATTGTTGGGATATTATTGATCTGCTATAACATGATGTATTAGCATGTTTTTGTGATTTTTCTGAGGCCTATGGATATACGTGAGCTATTGGATTGCTGGAATTACGAGCGTTTAGTTAGTTGCATTGCATGATTTCTCATTTTCGTATTGTTTAGTATTATTTTGTGTTTTGTTGCTTGAGGACATGCAATGATTTAAGTTTGGGGGTATTTGATGATTGGGTAATATACCCATGAATTGGATATATTTGGACTTAAATTATTGCATTCTCAAGTTATTTAGAAGCATTTTATTATGATTAGTTGTTGTTTTGCAGATTCAGGAGCTGCAGGGAAAAATTGGGGATTTTAAGCTATCAAATGGAAAAATTGTAATTTTCAGAAGCCCAGCGCCGGGGCGCTGGTCGTCGAAGTTAGTTGACTGGATACGCGCGTTGACCGTCCGTTGACTTGGTTTGGCCCATGGAATGCAAAGTTGATTTGGATTTGGAGTGGGGAGCAATAGGGGAAGTATATAAGGTTTATGTTGTTGAATTAAAAGGGGATCTTATCATTCATTAATTAGAGGCTACACAAGGATTACTTGAAGACTAAGGATTGGCTCAAGAGTTTTCTTCTTCTTCTCCTCATTTTTAATTTGTAATTCTTTAAGGATGATTTGCAAACGATTATTGATTTTTATTTTCGTTATGAACTAATTCTTTATTTAAGATTTCAGTTGAACCTTTTATTGCTATAAATTAGTTATTCAGTTTATTCCAATTATTTATGTTGAAGTGAATTGTTTATCATGCCTTGCATCTATTGATTAATTATTTGGCCAATAATTACCTTGTTACTCTAGAAGAAATTGAAAGAGGAATTCTAGGGTTATAACTGGGCTTGATAACATGTGACTTAGTTATTTGCACAGTGAATAATTAGGTTTGTGAATTGAATGGAAATATATGTTCACCGCATGTAACACATAAGGAATTGGAATTGAAGGAATTTAATTCACTTGTTTTGCATAGGAATATAGCAAGACTAAACTGGATTAAATAGAAGTCAATTGATTACTTGGAAAAGGACTTTTGACATTTGAGAATTCCTGTTAACAATTCAGTAGACATAATAATTGGGATAATTGGATAATTGAGTTATATTTCATAATTGGAGATATTGAAGTCTTAATACTTATTTATCGGAAATCATCCATTCAAATCTTAGTTTATTTATTTGTCTATTTTAGAGTAATATCTTTAATTGTTTAATTTAGTTTCAATATTTCAGAAAATAATAATTTATCGTTGTTTAAATAAAATTGGGTTGATATAGTGCTAGTAGTTGGAATTTATTAATTAGAATTCTCTGTGGGATCGACACTCTATTTTATCATTTTATTACTTGTTGACCGTGTATACTTGCACGTATTGTTTGATTGTGAAATCGACCAACAGAAACCCTAATCGTATGACAGGAAACCCTAATTTAAAATCTGGGAATCCTAAAACCCTAATTAGGAAACCCTAATCCTAATTGGGAAGTCTAATGTGTGTATTAAACTTTAATATGATTAGAAAACCCTAATTATATGTTAGTTATTTTAATTTCTATTTTACAAACCCTAATTATAATTTAGAAAATTTATTTTTCTAATTAAAACCCTAATTCGTGAGTTATAAACCATAATGACCATTTTGACCCTAATTGCTAAATTAGGCAATTTTAATTAGGAATATTAATCCTAATTAGCAAGATGGAATTTTATGATTAGGAAATATTAATATAATTATTGAATCCTAATTATAATTTTGGAATATTAATTTTCTATTTTGAAAACCGAAATTCAAAAATCTTAGAAATTAAATTACAAACCTAAAGGGTTTAAACCCTAAACCCTAAAGGGTTCAAACCCTAAACCCTAACCCAAACTCTAAACCCTAAGGGTTTGTGAATTGGACAAGTATGCCATTAAAATTAATTTACAAATGACAAAAGTGCCTTTTTGGATTTTTAATTAGATAACTTGTAATTTTTGCTAAAACTTTAGTTGATAACCTAATGTTTTGACATTGTGACTCAAATATCTCAGCAAATCAGTCTAGCATTGCCAGCAACATCAGATCTAAGGTTATATATCATAATATATATAGATTAAGAGAGAGAAAGTTCATAAACTTTGTCATTTTTCTCTTTTGCTCTCACCAACTCCCTCTCTCACTAGAAGCTCTGAATTATACAAGTAGATCACCAAAATCAGATTGGAGAGTATAGATCAAGGATTGGAAAGCTAGAAGGTATAAACCAAAATTAATTTTTGATCTTTGTTGCTAAGAAATATTTTCTGTTTAAGTATTTAAATCAGTGCTAGAGGATGTTATATGATGATCTATGATGATCTATCATAGATCTATAGCATCAAAGTTGGTAAAAATCAAAGTTTTTCAAAAACTGTTCTTGAGCCTAAAAGTTGTCTAACAACCATATGTCAGTGGCTCCAGATCTTTACCTGTTTACTGTTGTTGTTGTTTTAAGCTTTGAGTGTGTACATCATGCTTACTTTGATCTACAATTTGGAATCGTAGCTATTGGATGTCCGGATGTCGAGTTATTAATGGTCAAAACCCATTGATCGGCGTTGACGGAAGAATTACAGGTAGCCAATTCTAAAATCGATGTAATCGACAACATTTCTAAGCTTTCGTGATGCATCTCGGTGTTTATGCGTTTTGATTTTGTTGTTGTAATCAGTTTATACCCTGTTATATGGTCTTGAACTATATGTCTTTAGCTCATGTAAACAATCAACAAATAGAATATAGAAAGTGGTCAAAGCAGCCTATTTGACCATGATAACCGTTTCTGGAATTCCCAGAATACCGGATGAACAACCCTCTGACAGGGTTTGATCGAGGCATATCGTGTGGATCTGTTGTTGTTAAATTGATGTGTTGCTTTGTGAATGTTCTATGACATACGGTCTATAATGATGAACCATTAAACAACATAAAACATAACCGGAGCACGTTAAAAATTGAGCTTCAAAGTAGTACCACGAAACTATCTGGGTTTCTAGGTTACCCAGAAAACCCAGAACAGCTCTGACATTGTTTTGCGAGGCTCAAGAACACCAACAGCGACGCTTAGTGTCGCTATAGGCAATTAGCGACGGTTTTGATTTTTTTTTAATTTCTGAATTTTCCGTAATTAATTAAAAATAGAAAATAAATTATAAAAATTATTAAAAATGGTTTTAAAAATTATTTTAAATTATGAAAAATAATTTTTGACCAATTGGAATATTTTTCTTTAATATTTATAATTATTTAAATATTAAAGGTATATAATTTATTTACTTAGTGTATTAAATAAATTAGAAGAAAATGATTTAATATTATGAAAATCAATTTAAATAAGAATAATTTATTAAAAATATTTTGAGTTATAAATGTGACTTTTAATATTTTTGGAGAATTTTCATTAATAAATTAATATTAATGATAATACATTAATTTAATTATTAAATTAAATAAATAAGTTAAAAATGATTTTATTAATTTTAAAATAAGAATAAAGTGTTAGAAAATATTTGGAATTATAAATATTATTTTTCATATTTTGGAGAATTCTCATTAATAAATTAATATTAATGGTATTAGATTTATTTAATTATTATATTAAATAAATGAATTAAAAATATTTATTGATTTAAAATCATTTAAAAATGAGAAAATGATTTAAAAATATTTTAAGTTATAATTAATGACTTTTAATATTTTGATAATAATTTTATTAATATTTAAATATTAATGGTGATGATTTAAAATGATTTTAATTAGTTCAAAAATTGTAAGACCCCAACTTTTATAAATAAAGATGAATTTTCTATAAATATCATTTTTGAATATTATGGAGTAAATTTGATATAATGTTATAGTTGTAAGGTAATATTTATAAATTTTGCAAAAGTACGGAAGTTGTTATATAATATTCGATTGGTTGGGGAATATTCATTTTAACAGGGAATATTAAATAATACAAGCACAATCATTAGTGGACCTAAGCGGAATTATTGTCGGATTGAGAAAAGCGACAAAAATACTTCATGAAAATAACGGCGGAAGTTTTACCGTTAGCTATTTGAAGCACCGGTGTTAAAAGTACGATGTCTGGCGTTGCACGCGATAAGCTTACACGGTATTGATTATTGATGCTTACATTGAGAAGTCACTCGGTTTTGTTCAATTATTGCTACAGTAATTGTTGCATAGTATCTCACGTTATTTGATTCAATTATTGTCGATATTTTTTTATAATATTAAATCAATAATTGAGATGATGAAGTTATTAATATTATTATTTGCAATATTAACGATGTCAGAAGTTACATCGAGGAGAGGTTTGGTCACCTAATTGCGGCATGATAAGGAGAAATCCTTATTGGAAAGCCCCTCTTTCCTAGGAGCGACACGGTCGATTAATATTGTGAATTATAATAATGATAATAAAAGTTGTTAAAAATATTGAGGATTTTTTTATAAAGTATTTGTTATAAATTTAGGCGTATTATTTGGACTCCACTTTCATTTTTCAAAATCGTCGGGAGGAAGTTATCTCAATTTTCTTATATATATATATATATATATATATATATATATATATATATATATATTATTCATGTGTGTGCAGATGAAAGTGAGTGGTAGGTGGTGTATTATGTGGTGGTGGAGTTAATGGTGGGTTATTCATGTGTGTGCAGATGAAAGTGAGTGGTAGGTGGTGTATTATGTGGTGGTGGAGTTAATGGTGGGTATATATATATATATATATATTATTCATGTGTGTACAGATGAAAGTGAGTGGTAGGTGGTGTATTATGTGGTGGTGGAGTTAATGGTGGGTATATATATATATATATATATATATATGGGTATAAAAATGTGGGTGGATGATGGTGGTCCTGGTGGATTTTGGCAGGTTTTGGAATGATTTTTCAAGCTTGGTCATT
The DNA here is from genome assembly GCA_020205605.1 of Panax ginseng. Taxonomy (NCBI): domain Eukaryota; kingdom Viridiplantae; phylum Streptophyta; class Magnoliopsida; order Apiales; family Araliaceae; genus Panax; species Panax ginseng. The sequence goes on from CM035138.1 coordinate 66,962,875, forward strand.
ATTGGCCAAACTTTTTAATCATGCAGTATTATTGATAGCTTGGTCAAGGCAGGGTGCATTCTAATTGGTCAAGGAACCTTGAAAATTATTGATAGCTTGTTCATGCTTCTCATTGGTTAGCACCTTGAAAATTAAAGAAAATATGGATCTGATGGGCGAAGTGAACTTCCGTCAGAATAATTCTTTGTTGCATCCGTGAATATCCTTACACAGTGCCTTTCCATTCTCCTATAAATAGAAGCTCATTCCTTCATTATTTCTTACGAATTCACTGAAACTCTAGAGATAGAAATTTTAGAGAAACTATAGAAAAGTATTCTGCTACTTCCCTACTCTTATATTCAGTTTTTTTTTTACGGTAAGAAGGGGTATTATTTCTTTTGTATTCATGAAGAGAACTTACATTATTCCATTCTTTATTATTCTTTGGAATAACCAAAGATATCTGTGGACTACCCTATACTTGGTGACATTCTTCTATTATTTTGTCTTTATTATTATTACATTGGAATATCACGTGCTACAATGCGTTTACGTCGGACCTAATTAAAATCTTTATTATTATTACATTGGAATATCCTGTTTGTGCGTTTCTTGTGGGACACGGTTCCGTCTTTATTATTATTACATTGGAATATCACATGCATGCGCGTTTCTGTGGGACTCGTTCCGTCTGTATTATTTCATTGGAACATCCTGCCGGTACAAATTTACGCTTTGACTGGTTCCGTTATTTATTAATCTGTTGGAATAACTTTATCTATTCAAGTACCGCATGCATGGTGATTTCTTTTGTTATTCCATTCGTTATTATACTCAGTTGGTTAAAGTTTTGACTTTCATACTCCATGAAATTAGTGGAATATCCTTGATATTTGCTTTTCATCCAGTATCTTTTCATGGAAATATTCTTCTGGGCATTCTTGTATTTTACTCTACAAAGCAGTATCATGTTGACAATTTGGACGTTATTAGTTCCTAGATAAATTAATTCTTGAACTTGTTTTATTGAATTCTTATATCATTGCCATCATCCTCATGTTTATATTATGTTGAAAGTCATCTGTGGCCTGTAGTGCATAGATGGACTTGGTATGATTATGACCAGGGACTATTCGGTATAATCATGGTAAGTAATTTTACAAATGATGTGGTAAAAGTCCTCATTGGCCGTAGTGCATTGATGGACGAGTTGTTGGCATGATCATGACCATTAATGAATACACAAATATTCTTGGCCCGTAGTGCATGGATAATTGTGGTCGTGATTCTAAAGAATATCCTTGGTCAGTAGTGCAAGGGTGATTCAATGATGTGGATTATTTATTGTCGAGTCCCAAATGATAAAAGTGATGAAAACCTTTTAAATCATAAAAGATAGTAGATTTTATTCTCTATTTGACTCTTTTAATGGATTGCTTGTTCCGCTGCAGTTAAACTTGATATTTATTATATTTTATTAGTTTAACATTGTTGAAGACTAATGATAAATTATTCTGCATTATCTTAGTCTTAATATTTCTTACTGGGCTAGTTGAGCTCACCCTTTCTTTCTTTATTCTCTCTTCGTGAAATGAGAGAACGTTTGGGACTAGTCGGGGAACGGAGTGATGGTCTTAGATGGTGCATTAGTAGTCCTCATTGTTCTGTGAAATAGTGTGATAATAATTATAATGAGGACTCCATTGAGTTTGTATACTCTCTAGATGACAATATTTGTATTCAAAATCACAGCATATGTTTTGTCGTATTTTACACGACAGTTGTATAATTAAGTTGTATTTGAATTTTATACCATGTATTTGGCGACTCAAGATGGGTGATGTATACCTATTTTGGGGGCGTCATAGTTGGTATCAGAGCTTAGGGATATGATCCCTGGCTAAGATTTGAGAATAGAACTAGGAGGGGAGAGATGGGGAATTCCTTCGCTAGTATGACCTACCTAAGTTTTTTTGGTATTTAATTGGTCGGTTAGGATATAGGAATAATATGTTACATGTCAATTAACCTTTTGTTTTGTGGCAGTATCTGAAAATGACATCCGAGAATGTTGAGAATAGCAATGGAGCACAGTGACCGTTGATTAACCACATATCAATAATCGGGGATAATGTGCATCGTGAAGGCGACAATCCTCATGCAAACAACAACAAACGACCAAATGATGAATGATGGAATGTTCGGAGGCTTTTTATGCAATTCATGCAACGATGGTAGAGTAGCTCCTATCCAAAATGTAGGTGGAAACACTGGAAACTCTCGGACGGTCACCGCTAAACAGTTCAAGGAGCTGGGACCACCGGAGTTTATTGGAGAGCCAAAACCATTTAAGGCGGAAGCATGGATAAAGCAGATCACTAAGATATTTGATGTCTTGGAATGCTTCGAGGAGCAAAAGGTTCCCTTTGCAGCCTTAATGTTGCGAGGAGAGGCAGATTACTAGTGGGAATCGGTAAAGCGTACTCAACCGCCCTGACTTGAAGATGTCTTGGGAAAAGTTCCAAGAACTATTCAACGACAAGTACTTTCCGAAAGTATTCATCATATAAAAGAGGTAGAATTCATCAAGTTGGAGCAAAATAATATGATCGTGTCATGATGACGAAGCCCAAGTTTGCTTAGAGTTGTCCCGGTTTCGTCCCACTTGGTGGATAATGAAGAGAGAATGACGCGGATGTTTTTATGAGGTTTGAAGCCGGAGATGCGTCAACATCTTATTTCTCATAAACTGTGTTTGAAGTCAGATGTTGTAAATAGGGCTCAGTTAATGGTGCGCGATAACGAGTCAACTTAACCAAAAGAGAGCAGCCGGCAAAATGATAAAACCAGTGAGAGCAGTCATCGAAGCGGTGACAACAAGCGTGGAGGGAATCAACAGGCCAGATATGGTAATCACTTAGGTGGTAATCAGGGCCAAAATAATAAGAATGGACATTTCAAGAAGAGGAGATTCAACAATGATGGAAAGAAGTCAGCACCAGCACCCGTTGTTAAGGAAGGAGAACGACCACCTACATATGTTTCAAATGCGGAGGCGAGGGACACATCAGTCCAAACTGCGCGATGTCGTCCAAAGCATGTTATAATTGTGGAAGAGAAGGTCACTTAGCCCGATGTTGTCGTTCATAGAAGACAAGTTCAACCGAGGATGGAGGCACCAAAGGTAGTCGAGAAAAGTCAAAGCCCGTGAGTGCGAGGAGGCGTTTATTGTGACCTCCCAGAAAGCAAGGAACCCGAATGAGGTTATCACGGGTAAGCTTATCATAAACTCTAGCGAAGTCTATACTTTATTTGATAACAGTTCTACCAATTCTTTTATTTCTCCTACTTGCGCTCAACGATTAAATTTGACTCCGGAGAAATTAGACTTTGACTTATCTGTGGAAACTCCATTAGGAGAAACCTTTATTACATACACTATTTATAAGTCTTGTTTGGTTCAAATCGGTACCCTCATATTACCTGTCGATCTTATTTTATTGAAAATACTTGCATCTGACGTGATTCTAGGGATTGATTGGTTAACTACTTATCATGCAAAAATTAATTGTTTTCGTAAGGTTGTTAGCTTTCATATTCCTAATCAACCTATTATGCGAATTCAAGCGACAAAACCATTAAAGTTAATCACGGTCATCTCAAGCCATAAAGTTATTCGTTTATTGAAAACGGATGTCAAGCTTTCCTAGCTCATGTCACGGATCTAAACAAAAATACGTCAGTTTTGAATGATATTTCTATTGTTAATGAATTTCACGGCGTATTCACTGAAGAACTTCTGGCCTACCCTAGGCGTGAAATTGAATTTTGTATCGACCTTGAACCTGGTACAAAACCTATTTCCAAAGCCCCATATCGAATGGCTCCTATTGAACTTCAGGAGTTAAAGACCCAGCTGCAGGAATTGTTAGACATTGGCTTTATTTCGTCCTAGTACTTCTCCTTAGGGTGCTCTGTTCTATTCGTGAAGAAGAAAGATGGGAGTATCGACTTTTGTATTGATTATCGGGAGTTGAATCATGTCACCATCAAAAATAGGTACCCGTTGCCCGCGTATTGATGACTGTTTGACCCGGTTGCAAGGAGCCAAATTCTTTTCAAAGATTGATCTTCATTAGGATATCACCAATTGAAGATTAGAACCGATGACATTCCAAAATGGCTTTCAAAACTTCGAGACGGGCATTATAAATTCTAGTCATGTCCTTTGGATTGACTAATGCTCCTGTTGCCTTCATGGACATGATGAACCGAGTATTCAAGGAATATTTGGATCACTTTGTGGTCGTCTTTATTGATCACATCCTTATTTATACCAAAAGCCGTGAAGATCATGAGCAACACTTGAGGCTGACACTCCAAAAGCTTCGTGAATATAAGCTTTATGCCAAGTTAAAGAAATGCGAGTTCTGGCTTGAGGAAGTAGCATTCCTTGGGCACGTGGTATCAAGTCATGGAATATCTGTGGACCTGCAAAGATTGAAGCTATTCAAAGTGGGAGCAACCTAAATCTCAATGGCCGAAGTCGTAGCTTTCTCGGTTTTAGCTGGTTATTATCAGAGATTCGTGGAAAGATTTTCTCGAATCGCTACTCCATTAACTCAGCTGACTCGAAAAGATACAAAGTTCGGTTGGAGCGAAGAATGTGAAAAGAGTTTTCAAGAACTCAAGAGGAGACTCATTTCAAAGACTGCTCGACAATACCATCGGCTCGGAGGATTTGTCATCTGATGATGCTTGAACAGCAGGTTGGGATGTGTTCTCATGCAACATGGGAAAGTCATAGCCTATGCCTCAAGACAACTCAAAGAATATGAGAGGAATTATCCTACTCATGATCTAGATTTGGCGATTGTTGTCTTCGCTTTTAAAGATTTGGAGGCATTACTTGTATGGGGAGAAAGTGGAGATCTTTCACGGATCATAAAAGCCTCAAATATTTCTTCACTCAAAAGGAACTCAACATATGACAATGGCGTTGGCTTGAGCTGATGAAAGATTATGATCATACCATCCAATACCATCCTGAAAAGCGAGCGTGGTAGATGGCGCATTGAGTAGAAGATCATATGCAAGTCACGAGTGCAATATTGTCAACACAAAGACCCATTTTGTGTGACTTGCAAGGATGGAGATAGAGTTAAAACTCTAGGGACCCATGTGATGATGCGAATATACGAGTAGAACCAGACTTTAATTGATAAAGTTAAAAGCCGCTCAAGCTACTGCACTGGAGGCGATGCGCATGAGGAAGAAAGTGCAAGAAGGTGTTATGCGGAAGGAAGAATCGATGAAGAAGGAATACTTGAGTCAACTCCGGACTTTGTGTTCCTAACGACCACGATTTAAAGTATAAAATCATGATGGGGCGCACAACACACAGTTTGCAATCCATCACGGGAGTACCAAAATGTATCATGATATTCGTCATACATTTTGATGGAGCAATATGAAGATAGAGATAGCGCTGTTTATCTCAAGGTGTCTAACTTGTCAACGAGTTAAAGCGGAGCATCAAGTACCAAAAGGTCCGTTGCAACAACTTGAAATTCTAGAATGGAAGTGGGATCACATTACCATGGATTTCGTTACTAGTCTTCCTAAGGTTTCTCAAGGCATAGATGCGATTTGGGTCATTGTTGATAGATTGACCAAGTCTACTCATTTCTTACCGATACGAGAAACTTATACACTTGAACGTCTTGCTCGTATATACATAAACAAGATTGTAAGACTGCATGGTATACCGGTATCCATAGTTTCTGATCGAGACCCAAGATTCACTTCACGATTTTGGGTTAGTTTGCAAAAAGCTATGGGCACAAACTTACGATTTAGCTCGGCATATCATCCTCAGACGGACGGATAGTCAGAGAGGACTATTCAAACTCTTGAAGATCTATTAAGACTCTGTGTTCTTGATTTCAAGGGAAGTTGGGACAAGTTCTTACCATTGGTGGAGTTCTTCTACAACAACAGTTATCAAGCAAGTATTGGCATGGCTCCATTCGAAGCATTGTATAGAAGAAAGTGTCGTTCTCCAGTATGCTGGGATGAGGTGGGTGAAGCAACGTTGTTGGGACCGAAGTTGGTACGTATGACTACGAAAAAGATTCAAACGATCCGACAACGTATAAAAACCTCACAAGATCGACAAAAGAGTTATGCTGATCTTCATCGAACGGACGTGGAATTTGATATAGGAGATCATGTGTTATTACGAGTTGCTCCGTGGAAAGGAGTTACGAGATTTGGAAAGAGAGGAAAGCTCAATCCTCGATTCATCGGCCCATTTTTAATCCTCGATCAAGAAGGACTTGTGGCTTATAGACTTGCTTTACCGCCAAGTATGTCTTGTGTTCATAACGTTTTTCACATATCCATGTTACGTAAATATGTGGAAGACCCGAAACACATTATTGAGTTAGAACCGGATGAAATAGCGGAAGATTTGACGTATGAAGAGGGTCCTGTTCAAATCTTGGATAAGAAGGAACATATTCTACACTCCAAGGTTATACCTCAAGTAAAAATTTTGTGGAGAAACCACGATATTGAGGAAATGACTTGGGAGTTAGAATCTGAAATGAAATCAAAGTATCCTTACCTCTTCGACATACCAGGTACGTACCCTAATTTCGAGGGCGAAATTTCATAAGAAGGGGAGGTTGTAAGACCCCAACTTTAATAAATAAAGATGAATTTTCTATAAATATCATTTTTTGAAAATTATGGAGTAAATTTGATATAATGTTATAGTTGTGGGTAATATTTATAAATTTTGCAAAGTACGCAAGTTGTTATATAATATTCGATTGGTCGGAGAATATTCGTTTTAACAGGAATATTAAATACAACCAGCACAATCATTGGTGGACCCCACAATGGAATTATTGTCGAATTGAGAAAACAATAAAAATACTTTATGAAAATAACGGTGGAAGTTTTCTGCAGTTAAGCTGTTGAAACACCCGGTGTTAAAGAAATACGATGTCTGGCGTAGTTGCACAGTAGCACACGGTATTGATTATTGATGCTTACGTGAGAAGTCACTCAGTTTTGTTCAATTATTGCTATAGTAATTGTTGCATAGTATCTCACGTTATTTGATTCAATTATTGTTGATATTTTTTTATATATTATTAAATCAATAATTGAGACGACAAATTTATTAATATTATTATTTGCAATAATAATAATGTCTAGAAGTTCTGTCAAGGAGAGGTTTAGTCACCTAATTGCGCGCCAATAGGGAGAAATCCTTATTGGAAAGCCCCCTCTTTCCTGGGAACGACTTGGTCGATTAATATTGTGAATTATAATAATGATAATAAAAGTTGTTAAAAATATTGAGGGATTTTTTTTTTATAAAGTATTTGTTATAAATTTGGGCGTATTATTTGGACCCCCACTTTCTCATTTTTCAAAATCGTCAGGAGGAAGTTATCTCAATTTTCTTATATATATATATATATATATATTTATAATGTGTGTGCAGATGAAAGTAAGTGGTAGGTGGTGTATTATGTGGTGGTGGAGTTAATGGTGGGTATATAATATATATATATATATATATGGGTATAAAAATGTGGGTGGATGATGGTGGTCCTGGTGGATTTTGGCAGGTTTTTGAATGATTTTTCCAGCTTGGTCATTATTGGCCAAACTTTTTAATCATCATGATATTATTGATAGCTTGGTCAAGGCGAGGTGCATTCTAATTGGTCAAGGTTATTATAGTGGCATGTGTTCATGATTCTCATTGGTTAGCACCTTGAAAATTAAAGAAAATATGGAAACAATGGAACCATGAACTTCATCCGAATAATTAATGTTGCGTCTGTGAATATCCTTACACAGTGCCTTTCCATTCTCCTATAAATAGAAGCTCATTCCTTCATTATTTCTTACGAATTCTTTGAAACTCTAGAGAGAAATTTGGAGAAACTATAGAAAAGTATACGCTACTTCCCTACTCTTATATTTAGTTTCTTTTTTTACGGTAAAGGTATTATTTCTTTCGTATTCATGAAGAGAACTTACATTATTCCATTCTTTATTATTCTCTTTGGAATAACTTGATATCTGGACTACCCTATACTTGGTGACATTCTTCTATTATTTACGTCTTTATTATTATTACATTGGAATATCTTGTGCATGCGTTTCTGTGGGACACGGTTCAAATCTTTATTATTATTACATTGGAATATCTGTCTCTGCGTTTCTGTGGGACACGAATTTCCGTCTGTATTATTACTGTTGGAACATCGTATCCGATGCAATTTACTTTGACTTTGGTTCCGTTACTTATTAATCTGTTGGAATAACTTTCTCATTCAATATCGCATGCATGGTGATTTCTTTTGTTATTCCATTCGTTATTATACTCAGTTGGTTAAAGTTTTGACTTTCATACTCCATGAAATTAGTGGAATATCCTTGATATTTGCGCTTCATCCAGTATCTTTTCATGGAAATATTCTTCTGGGCATTCTTGAATTTTACTCTACAAAGCAGTATCATGTTGACAATTTGGACATTATTAGTTCCTAGATAAATTAATTCTTGAACTTGTTTTATTGAATTCTTATATCATTGTCATCATCCTCATGTTTATATTATGTTGAAAGTCATCTGTGGCCTGTAGTGCATAGATGGACTTGGTATGATTATGACCAGGGACTATTCGGTATAATCATGACCGTAATGTTACAAATGATGTGGTAAAAGTCCTCATTGGCCCGTAGTGCATTGATGGACAGTTGTTGGCATGATCATGACCATTAATGAATACACAAATATTCTTGGCCCGTAGTGCATGGATAATTGTGGTCGTGATAATAAAGAATATCCTTGGCCGTAGTGCAAGGGTGATTCGATGATGTGGATTATTTATTAAAATTTGAGTCCCGGCCGATAAAAGTGATGAAAAACCTTTTAAATCATAAAAGATAGTAGATTTTATTCTCTACTTGACTCTTTTAATGGATTGCTTGTTCCGCTGCAGTTAAACTTGATATTTATTATATTTTATTAGTTTAACATTGTTGAAGACTAATGATAAATTATTTTGTATTATCTTAGTCATAATATTTCTTACTGGGCTAGTTGAGCTCACTATTCTGTGAAATAGTGTGATAATAATTGTAATGAGGACTCCATTGAGTTTGTATACTCTCTAGATGACAATATTTGTATTCAAACTCACAGCATATGTTTTGTCGTATTTTACACGACTGTTGTATAATTAAGTTGTATTTGAATTTTGTACCATGTATTTGGCGACTCAAGATGGGTGATGTATACCTATTTTGGGGGCGTCACAAAAATCATTTAAGTAGAATATTAATGATTTAAAAATATTTTAATTTATTAATAATAACTTTAATATTTTGATAAGTATGTTATTAATATTTTTATATTATTAAATATTAATAATGATAAGATTATTTGATAATTAAATCATTTAAAAATGATTGAAGTGTTTGAAAAATTATTATAAATTATAATAATTGTTTATAAATTATTAAAAGCGTCAAGAAAAATATTATAAGCGATATTTGACTTATCTAATATAATATTGAAGCTTTGAAACCGAATTTAATTGACAATAACTATGTTAATTTTTGGATAGGGTGACCAGAACACCGAGAATGGACCAAAATCCAACCAGATCGAAATAGTTAGACGTGTTAAGTGTTTATATAGGTTATAAACACTAATGTGGCTATGTGGTAATGTGCCTAGAAGAAGTTTTGTTGTGAATCACGATTGTTACGTGTTATGAATTCTTGTGCTAATTGTGAGACTGATATTATTGGTTATAGGTATTACGAACGCAGATAAGTTTATTGTGTAGCAGTAGTCAACGCGGAAGACAAGTTCCCTAACTCAACCTTGAGTTATATTCATTCAATTATTACAGTGGTTAATTATTGTTAATTATACCATGTCCAGGGATCTATTGTTGATTAAATCGCAGTTAGTGCATGTTTAATAATTCAAATTGAATTCTCGATTCGGAAAATATATATTCAGTAGAATTATTGTTGTTGGATATTCATATTCGTAGAAAATAGAATTGACGATCTGAGATAATTCATTTATTATCAAATTATGTTGAGAAATGTCTTAGCTAATTATTCTAGCTAGACGAACATTTGTTAGAACTTGATAAATTCGAAAAGAGAATTCAATTGTTATTGCTAGATCGATGCCAATTATTTTGGCAAGATCGATAAGTAAATAGAAATTGAAATCATTAAATTTCATTGTTAAATCAAATCTTGATTCTGAGACTGAGAAGAACAACCTTTTATATAAAGGGAACATTTTAGGTCGTATATTCGGCCATTGCGCACTGTATTATGCATAATATCGGGTATAATAAAGTTGATCACTTGTTATACTTGCAGAGGGGTATGATTTAATCTTCATGGTTATCTGATACTCCTGCGTATGTATCAAAGTAAATCTTTGATAGATACTTGAGAAAATAAGTTCTAAGATCTGGTGAGATCACTCAGCATAAATCTGGAAAATATTCCACTTTGTTATTGCATAGAATTGATTCTTGTTTATTCAATAGAATATCGTAGAAACTTTGAAAGCATTGTACTCTTTCATTATCAAATTATTGTGTTGCCTAGAATACGAGAAGACTTGTTATTAATTAATGATTTGTTCAGGCATTTCAAAGTTCCCCGAACTTTGGTGTCATTCTATCAAAATAGATAGTTTATTATTCTGATACTTATACATTCATTGTATATCCTAACTTGTGGGGCAAATTTGTTGCTCACCCTTGCTAAATAAAACTTTTCAGCTAAGGACGAAGTTGCAGAAGGTGCTGTGAAGAATAAAGGCAAAATGCTGGAGTAGTTATAAAAAACTTATTATTATGATATGTTTGTAAACCCTTTTTGTATATCTAAGGGGTATGTTTGTAATGTTAAGGTTAGAGAACCTGGGATAATGTATTACCTATATCAGTTAATGAAATGTATATTCCTATTTATAATTAATTGGGTAGTTAAATGTTATTTATATTGTGGATCGTGAGCACCAAACTCGGGGGTTAAGTAACCCGAATTTAGGGGTGTCACAGGGTTGATCCCCCTAAGTACAAGTAGAAGAGTCCATAGTCTTATGACTGTTAAAGGTTTCAGGTATAACACTTGATAACCTAGGACATAGTTCAAGGTCTTATGACCCTCAGAAGTTCTTTTGATTCTTGTTATTCATTCTTGATTCAAAAGTCAAGTTTCTTATTTCAGAAGTCTTTGATTTACCCGCATACTATTATATTGTTGTTACATTATTATACTTGTGGGCAATCGTTCTCACTCTTACGTAAGAATAATATTTCAGTTAAGAACGAATGGTCCGACGAGCCTTCTACTAGCAAAGGCAAGGGCAAGATTAACAAGTGATGAAGACTTGTTGTTTATTTGTTATGTTATGTTTCAGACTTATGTTTAAATTGTGTAAGACTTAATATTTTTTTATGTTTCCGCATTTGAGATTTAAAGTTAGTATGACCTGGGATTGATGTATTTAATTTTAGATGTTGTAACTCCTTAAGGAGAGGATTTATTTCTATCTATTTTATGGTTTCATTTATTATGGGTATATAGACATATGATGTCTGTATAGTGCACCAAATCACGTGGGAATTGAAGTACCAGGATTTGGGGGTGTCACATATACCCTATTGACATATAATAAGATCAATTGTTAATTAATCATGTTTTCATTAAGTTATTATGATTATAATAATAATAGTTATGGTAATAAATAATGAGTAATGCACAATTGTATTTGGTGGTAGTAGAAAATATACATGGATTATATGTATGTGCACTACTTGATACCTTATAATTAGGAAATACATTGTATGCCCTTTAAATAATTATAACTTATGTTATATGAAATGAATTGTGTATACATATTATATAACCAAAGTATATATTATGTGTATATATGGTATAAACCAAGTGTTGTATTTCATTTTGTGCAAGTGCTGAGATTTTCTCTTGTCCCATAATAAGAGCCCAATTCATTCTTCCCACATGAAAAGCTAGCTAGCCTACTCTATCTTCATATCAAAATCAACAAACATAGAACTAATAAGTGGATGGGGAGTGGGATTCATGAGTGAAATCACCAACTCTCTCTTAACCATTATACATTCTTGAAATCCTTTGGTTTGATTTGGGAGGTAATTATATTATCTATGTGACCATTCTTCTATAAATGAGACCCTCACCTTACTCATTACAATTGCTGAGAAATAATTGCTAAGGAACTTATAAAGAGTGAGTATATTGCAACTCAATTACTTCAAAAGGTATAAAAGTCCTAACTTGTGTTCTTAGTTAAGTTTTGTTAAATTCTTGAAATTACTTGAATTTCTATGTCAATTAGAATGAGTTAGGATACTACCATGTGTTAGGAAGTATGTGTATATACATGGAAACTTTAATAATGGATTGGAACATGTTTGAATGAAGATAAATCAAAGTTGGTTGTTACTCTGTAAAACAGAGTTTGCTTACTACTTCTGATCCATACATGGCGCAGCTGCGTTGTACCTTAGATTCAGTTACTGGTTTCTGTTATGCTAGGCGTTGCCGATTTGGTATTATAACTTATATATGTACCTGAACAGAAAAATAGCATGATATATAGAGTTTTCTTATGTAGTATGAACAAGTATAACAATGTTAGTACATATGATTGACACCACACCTATGGTTTTGAAATGAAATTTATGGTTTCAAAAGTGAAATTTGTCACGAACACATCATGTGAGCATTCTAATTTTATGAACATGATAATATGGTTTATATTGACATGAAATGCAAGTCTAAAGTGATTAAACAAACTAGCATACATGATTTAAAGTTAAGACAATTTCAAATATAAGAAACTTAAGACTTTCAAAGTAAACGATGCTAAATATGAATTTATGATATGAACACTATGAGAATGTGTATTAGCAGATTTTATGATCTCTATGTGGACATATGGAAAGAGTTGTAAAAGCATGATGATTACATGACCTTGTTATGCTTTAATACCATGTAAATTATAAGCTAAAACTTGCAAGGATGAACTCAAGAATAGTCATATGCTTATATGAGAGCCTCTAGCATGTATGTATGTTACAATATAAGTGTATTGGTGTGTTAGAGTTGGACAGAATAGGAAGTGCAAAAGCTAAACCCTGGTATGGCCAGGGGACAACGCAACTGCGCCGTCCCTAAGCCTAGACAGGGCGCAGCTACGCCATCCTGCAGTTAGTTCTGTATTCTATTTGTAATCTAATGATTCAAAGCATGCTTATGTGGTTACTCTAACTTGTGTTATGTGACTAGTATACTATCCAATGTGGTAAGAAGCATGCTAGGTAATAGAATCAAATGAGTTAATAAGAAAGTATAACTTTCAAGAACTAAGTTCAAAAAGGTATGATTTAAATTGAAGTGCTATGTGTTCAAGCCTTTATTGATACATAGAAACTAGATAATCTAAAGTTATTAAATCTAAGACACGATTAGATTGAATGACGTGAATTATGGGATAGACCTATGTGATGATTTGACTCTTGTAAGTGTAGACTCATATTAGTTTACACATACTAATTGGAAAGACTGACTTGTTAATGTTAGGTCGTTTTAACGCAAGTTAATTAAAGCTAGAATTAAATTATAGCTGAGCAAACATGCAAGTCTCTGAACTTTACTCTTTGGTTGTACAAGTTCCTTAATTCTTACTCTTTTACTTGAGCAAGTATCCGAACACTATTTTATTGTGTTGCAAGTTCTCTACCTTACATAACTTTGAATATTGTGAAAGTTTCTAAGCTTCACTTATTTTTGTGAAAGTTTCCTATCGTTATTATATTGTATTGAGCAGATTATTGTTGAATTGAAAGTTATTCAGTTAAGCTAGAACATTATTTCCAAGCATGCTAGCAAGTGGTTTAAGTAATTTACAATTATTCCACATCGATAGTATTGATAATTGCACTTAGTGCACTTGAGTTCGTACAGTCTTGGACGTGTACATCATTTAAAGTTCTATAATTCTTGAACTGTGTCAGATAGAGTCTGAAACTTTATTCGGTCAAACAAGTGTATGAAGTTTATAAAACTATCCAAACCAATTGATGGTAAGGATTCTTAGACTGAAAGAACACCCCTTTTATGTTAGGGGAGTACCCCAGGTATCTAATATAAGATACAAAGAGCATATTTAAATGTTATGCGTATACATGGTGTACGCGAGGCTGATCCCTTCAAGTACTTATTCTGTAGCCAATAACCAAAGGGTCAATCAGCTATTGATTCCATTGGAGTTTTATAGTTCAAAGTCTACTTGACTAGTTATTCTAAAAGCAATCATTATCTTTTCTTCTAATATTCATATGGTTGAATCCTTCAGATATTCATATTGTTGAATTCATTGTCAGATATTTTCCATTCATCATGATATATCCTTATTATTATATTTAAACTTGGGGAGAAGGGTTAAAAATGCCCCTGACTTTTACCGCGATGTCTACCGAGCACCCTATACTTTTTTTTTGTCCAAAAATAACCTTAACGTTACATTTTTTGGGTCGTCTGTGCCCCTGTCCTTAACAGATTTGCCAACTAGACTAACGGGGTTGACATTTGGACATATTTTGCTGATGTGTCAAATAATTAAAATAAAAATTACTACCACCATCTGATGTGTATAAAAATAATATTTTATATATATCTCTTTATTTTCTCTCTCCTCAACTATCCCTAATATTCTCCTCCACCACCATCCGATGCCCATCACCGTCGTCCCCCACCAAAAAAATTCATAAAACCAATAATCCAAACAGTTGTAACAAAGAGCAAGAAAATAACAACACCAACACTTCATACCCACATCAAAATCATTCCTTTTTAGAACAATCATGCTCCTCAAATCAAACCCAGAAAACCCATGATTTATTTCCAGAATATTCAACTAGTAATCTATTATTATCCCTGTAAAATCCTTCCTTAAATGCGAAAATCCTTCGAACGCTCACGGAAATCGCTCAGTAATTGAAGTTGAGAAATCTACCAAAAGAGGGGAAAACCCTAACAGTGGTAATTAATTACTCCACTCACAAGCACAATCAAAATGAATCAAATGGGTTCAAGATCTGCAAATTCAAACCCTCTAACCTCTATCTTACCCATCGATTACTTGCTGAAAATCCTCTCCGTAAGCTTGGCCGTGACGTGACAGTCGTCGAAGAACACCAAATCAAAAATGTAAAGATCGAACGGGTGGGCAAAAAAGACGACTTGCTGGCGCGGGCCGAACCCGTGGATCAGGAGGAGAGGGGGTTTAAGGAGGATGGTGTTAGGGTAAGGTTTGGAGCCCATAAATGGATGGCAGTTTGGGAATGGGAGGAGAGAGAATAGCAGGCCACCGTTTTTTTGGTTCTTTGACTGTAATATGCTTAAAAATGGAGGAAGGAGATGGGAGAGGGAGAAAAGAGGAAGAAAAAAGAAAAAAGGATTAATTTTGATTTAATTAGTTATTTTGGACCTTTGCCCTTTTATTTAATTAGTTATTTTGATTAATTAATAAAATAATTTTGATTTTAATATTTTGAAAAAAAATTAGTATTTTAATTTAATTTAATTAGTATTTTTTTAATTTAATTTTTTTTAGTATTTTAGTATTCTTTTTTAATTAGTATTTTAGTATTTTTTTTTAATTAGTATTTTAGTATTTTTTTTAATTAGTATTTTTAGCATTTCCATGTGGCAGCCACATAATCAATTTTGTAACCTCGTTAGTCTATTTGGCATTTCTGTTAACGGCAAGGGCACGGACGACCCAAAAAAGGTAATGTTAAGGGTATTTTTGAACAAAAAAAAAAGTATAGGGTGCTCGGTAGACATCGCGGTAAAAGTCATGGGCATTTTTGACTCTTCTCCCTTTAAACTTGATGAGCAAACTTGTTGCTCATCCTTGCTATATCATGAATTATATTACAGTTAAGCCTGAGACCTCAAGGAAGGACAAGGGTAAAGGAAAGATATAGGGTAGTTACGAGGAACATACTTTACCTTATGCCTAGTTTAAATTATTGTTATGTAATATGAACCCTGTTGGTTGATTTCACAATCAATAAATATGTGCAAGTGTACACAGTCAACAAGTAATAAAGTGATAAGAAAAAGTGTCGATCCCACAGAGAATTCCAATCAATAAATTCCAACTACTAGCACTATACCAATTCAATTTTATTTAAACAACCATAAAGAATTAATGATTTTTTCGAAATAGAAAACTAAATTAATTAATTAATACTAAATTACTCGTAAAATTGATTCAACTAAATAAAGATAAAGACTTGACAAATGTATTCAGATAAATAAAGGTTAAGACTCCAATATCCGCAATTATGAACTATAAACCAATTATCCAATTATCCCAATTATTATGCCTACTGAATTGTTAACATGAATTCTAAGTGTCAAAATCCCTTCTCCAAGTGATCAATTACCTTTTATTTAATCCAATTAATCTTGCGATATTCCTATGCAAAACAATTAAATTAAACTCCTTCAATCCCAATTCCCAAATTGTTACATGCAGTGAACATATATTCCTATTCAATTCACGACCCTAATTATTCGTCATGCAAATAATTAAGCATAAATGTTATCATGTGCAGTTCTAACCCTAGATCTCTTCTTCCGAATCCTTCTAAAAGTAACAAGGTAATTACTGGCCACATAATTAATCAATAAGCACAAGACACAATAAACAATTCTCCTTGACACAAATAATTGGAATAATTAATTAATTAATTAATAGACATAAAAGGTTCAATTGTAGTCTTAATAAAAAAATTAGTTCATAATAGAAATTAAAGCCAACAATCTGTTGAAAAACATCCTTAAGGAATTACACAAATTGAAAATAAGGAGAAGAAGAAACTCTAAAGTAAATCCTTCAATCTCCAAGTGATCTCTTGCTTAGCCTTCAATTATGGTTGATAACCCCCTTTTAATTCAGCAAAGTAGCCTTTATATACACTTTTCATCTAGCCACAATCCTTTTCCCAATCAACATCTCAATTAAGTCTTAAATCCAAGTCAAATCATTAGTCCACGCGTGCAACTAGTCAACCATGGCCGGGCTTCAGCGCCCCGACGCTAAGAATAGTACTAAGCATAGCGCCTCGGTGCTGATCTTTGAATTAATTACAAAATTGCCATTAAAACAACTCAAATCCCTAATTCGCCCCTACATCTCCCGAATCTGCAAAATAACCACTAAACACAGTAAAAATGCTCCTAAAAGACTCGAGAATACAACAATTTAAGCCCACATATATCCAATTCATGGATATATTACCCAATTATCAAATACCCCCAAACTTAAACCGTTGCTTGTCCTCAAGCAACAAAACACAAGACAACACGAAAAAAAAAAACTAAACAACCCATGCAAATGCACCTAAAATTATCTACATGTTTGTAATTCCAGCAACCAAATAGCACACCGTATATTTATTAGGCCTAAGAAAAATCACAAGAACATGTTAATACATCATATTAAGACAGATCAATAATATCCCAACAATCAGCAAATCTAAACCTGGTATTACTGATATCGAGTATGTGTGTGTTCAACAACCATGCTAGCCGACAAAAAGCAAAATATGAAACATAATAGCTCTCTTAGAAGGCATCATACAGTGTAAACTCGAGAACTCCTCAAATAAACTAGATTCAGCTACAATCAGACAATTACCAAAGTCCAAGGGTCATAATGGAATACGTATGCTTTATATATATATATATATATATATATATATATATATATATATATATATATATCTTTTATTTTATTTTTATTTTATTTTATTTTATTTTATTTTATTAATGGGGGCTTTTTACACTTTTTCCCGTTTATTCAAAAAAAAATTCTCATGGTTGTGCAATGTCCTATTCCCTTAGGTTTTTCAATGCTATCTTAACGAGCTTTCGACCAACGACTCCCAAGCCATTAAGACCTTAGGGTGCTAGGTGTAAAGACAATCCCCTCGGGCTTACTTACTCAAGTAACAAAGGCCACAAAACTAGACAAACATGCCATGATTTTTTTTTTAAAAAAAAGCTTATATACTCCAAATATTTTTCCCCCAAACTTGAATTTATGTCTAAATTCAGCCATCACTAGCTATTCATGTTGTTCTTTCATTCAACTAGTATTTATCCTTTCGAAATCTCTTATCTATCCACTTAAACTTAATCAGTCAACATGGTCGTTTGTGCTATCATGATAATATCAGTTTCAAACAGATAAAGATTTAAATTATGTCAAGAAAATCACATCACTAACTTAACAATCCTTACTAGACTTGTTCATGCAATTTTAGTTTGATCATTGGCCCCGAATATACTTAAACTATTAAATAATTGGAATTTTGTAAATTCCTAAATGTAACACTTAACGAAAAAGTAAACACATGATAACCTCAAACTACTTTAAACATGATACCTAAGGATGCACATAGAAACTAAACTACCCCCAAACTTAGATAAAGCAATGTCCTCATGCGAAAAGTATAACAATATAGAATAGAGGATTTCCCTAACGAGCTTATTCCTCAGGTGCAGCATCATCATCTTCGCTCATCTCTTGATCAAAAGGGGGAAACATAAGTCGAATAGGAGCATTAGGGAATTGGCTAAGATTCACTCCAGGGTACAACTGAGCATTCATAGCATTCTGGGCAGCAAATTGGTCGACTAAAAATTTGTAGATGACATCTTGCCGTTCAGATAGGCGGACATTCTAGGATTCGAGATTGTAGACCCAACCTTCAATTTCACGCTGGATGGCCTCAGGAACAACACCACGGTGAGCTGCAGATGAAGGACCATATATGGGTGGGGCCGAAGGTGGTGAAGCTGGTGGAGCTTCAACTTGAGGAATTATAATACCCAATCCCCGAGGGTGGTTCTCCCCACCAGTCCATACTCTATACTTGTTGATCAACTTATGGTCCAACACCGGCATTGGAGTTTGAATCATCTCATCTGACTTCCATTTGACCCCAAATTTTGTACATAAATCACAAATGAGAGATGGATGGGGTAAATCTCCCGTGGTTCCTCCTCGTGCAGCACGCAGAATGGATTGTTGAATGACGAGGCCGACATCAATCTTTAAACCTTGAATTATGGAATATAATAGAACAGCCCTCTCTTTGGTGACATGGCTCACATTTGTGCATGGTATAAGCTTAGCGCATATAAAGGCATACCGAGCCTTTCCATATAAGCTGAGGTGCGAAAAGGGGAATGTCATGCTACCTCGTTCATGCAATATCCATGTGGTGCCCGATTGACAAAGCTCGTGATGGTTTCATAATCTGGTCCTTGACTCACAAGACTTGCATACTCGTTGTTTTGCCCCTCTAACGGCAGTTAGTAGCAACCATTAATGTCCTCTTCGCCAAATTCAACAGTCTTGCCTCTCACATCCACCCCATAGTGGAAGTGCTAGGAAACGTTGGCGTAGAACTCTTTGACAACTGAAATTACTGTTGGGTCGGGCTGTGCGGTGATTGTAAACCAATTCCTCTCAGCAATCATGACCGCCATGTCCCCATCCTTTGATTAATCGGGCCATAAACCGCGTTTGGGGACTAGTGAGCGGGTAGCCATACGGTTATAGCGTTCTTGAGCCGCAGCACTAACGAACTATCGGCTGTCAAATTTTGGAGGAGCCGAGGCTGACACAGATCCCTCTCCATGTTGAAGCTTCGAGGCCATTTAGAAAATTCTGCAAGGAATCCACATTCACATATATTAAAATTGGGAAGAAATCTAATATGGACAACGTACCCATATCATTACCTCCAAACTTTAAGATAAAAGCACTTTGTGTAACATGGGTGGTGGTTGGGGGTGTGGTTGAGCAAGCAGTAACAAGAAAGTACAACATTGAGACCGATTAGCCTCAATTGTCCAGCACATATTCTACTAGTACGCCTGTTATATTAAATAAATACACATGCATTATTTTCACTATTAGACAAATCATACATTTAAATCTATTAGGCAGTGCATGTGTAAATTTGCTAAAATATTGTCCATAAAGGTGTGTGCATTCAGGAAAATAACCATATACATCCTCCCAAAAGTCTGTGCTATACTAATATACCCATGCATATAAGAAGGAAATATCAAGCGTATGAAGAAATTCATTGGTAAGCTTGGTTAGGGATGAAATTCACATAAGCAATTTAACAAACACCTTATGGGCATATAGTAGAGCACCTATGGGATCAATTATAGTCATAGCATACAGAGGCCTAATCAGATCATATGATGTAATCATAATGATATACTTGAAATACCCAAAATCTGATGGTGGAACAAGCAGTAGAAGAGATCAATTTAGAGTCGAACTCACTTTTGCTATAACAGTATTATATCTATTCGTGTTGAACGAGAAGGTGAACAAAGCGGAATAGAGACTACTTGATTATCCCAGTGAAACAAAATATATTAAGAATGAAACAGTTACCAGAAGAATATGTGAAGTAGTGTAATCGTGGGAAGAGTTTTCAACGTGGACAATGAATAGACTTAAACTGTCGTAGGACTCTTAAATTAACTCCTAGCGCCGGGGCGCTGAGTAAAAGTGTATATTGAGCGCCGAGGCGCTGAAGGTCGATGTGGCTATAGCACCTCAGTAGCCGGGCGCTGAAATTAAAGCTGGATGGGGCGCGGCAAGGCTGAATGCAATCTGATGTCGATGGAAGGTCTCGGTAGCCGGGGGCCTTTATGCATCTTAGTGTGTCGGCCTTGAATATTTGGGCACGATTGAAGATTCTAGAGTGCGATCTTCCAAGGCGTTGTAGCCCTTGCATCTTGGGCGCCGGGGCGCTGACTCCACCACTATCCCTTGCAAGCTTAGTCTGTGGCTTAATTTTTTGCTCATCTGTAAACCAATGAAGAGTGCATGAAGATTAGTATATTTGGTTACATGTTACAACTAAAAGTAAAAATAAAATAAAATAATAAATATTGAATGAACTAAAACAAAATAAACATAAAACTCCTAGGGTTGCCTCCTTATAGCGCTTGGTTTATAGTCGTCAGCCCGACTTTTTCGTGTTCCTCAATTGGTCACTGGGTCTGAGAGGTACATAGCCGTAGATTGTCGATCAACGGATCCACTCCAATAATTCTTGAGCAATTGGCCATTCACTTTGAATGTGCGCTTTGAATTAGGTTCCTCGACTTCAACATTTTCGTGTGGAGCGACGGATATAACCACGAACGGCATTGACCAGCGAGATTTCAATTTCCTAGGAAATAAACGCAATCTAGAGTTGAAGAGTAATACTTGTTATCCCGGTTCGAATTCCGATCAAGAATTTTCTTATCGTGCCATGTTTTGACTTTCTCCTTGTAGAGTTTTGCGTTCTCATAGGCATTGAACCGGAATTCGTCCATCTCATTTAATTGAAGTAACCTTTTCTCACCTGCTGCTTGTAAGTCAAAATTCAGTTTTCGAATGGCCCAGTATGCACTATGTTCTAATTCGACCGGGAGATGACACGCCTTTATGTAGACAATCCTGTAAGGTGACATGCCGATAGGATTCTTGTAAGTTATTTGATATGCCCATAGGGCATCATCTAGTCGCATGGCCCAATCTTTTTGTGACGGATTGACCACCTTCTCCAGGATTCTCTTAACTTCCTGATTCTAAACTTCTACTTGACCATTGGTTTGGGGATGGTATGCGGCTGCAATCTTATGTCGGACCCTATATTTTGTAAGTAGTTTGGTAAACTACTTGTTGTAGAAGTGGGTTCCCTCATCACTAATTATCGCTCGAGGTGTACCGAATCGTGTAAAAATATTCTTTTTTTAGATCCGAAGTACCACCGTAGCATCGTTTGAGGGTAAGGTTGCATCTTCTACCCATTTTGAAACATAGTCTACCGCTAGTAGAATGTACTAATTATTGAATGAGGATGGGAAGGGTCCCATATAGTCAATTCCCCACACATCAAATAACTCCACCTCCAAAATGGTATTAAGCGGCATTTCATTGTGTTTGGAGATATTACCCACTCGTTGGCACCGATCACACTTCAACACGTAGAGATAAGCGTCCTTAAACAGAGAAAGCCAGAAAAATCGCGACTGCAACACTTTGGCTGCTGTCCTGTCACCCGCATAGTGACCTCCATAATCCGATGAGTGGCAATGACCTAAAATGCTATCCATCTCATCATGTGGTACACAACATCTAATTATTTGGTCCGCACAAGCCTTAAATAGAAACGGTTCTTCCCAAAAGTATTGGCAGACATCATGGAGGAATTTTTTTCGTTGTTGCGAGTTTAAATCAGGAGGTAACACATTACTAACCAGATAATTCACCAAATCGGCATACCATGGCACTGTTGTTGTTACTTAAAAAAGTTGTTCATCGGGAAACCTCTCATTAATCATGACGTTGTCTTTTTGCTGAACCTCCGCGTTTTCTAACCGAGAAAGATGATCCGCCACCTGGTTCTCGGTACCTTTTCTATCTTAGATCTCCAAGTCAAATTCTTGGAGCAACAGTACCCACCGTATTAACTGCGGCTTGGCATCTTTCTTCTCAATCAAATACTTAATAGCAGAATGATCAGTGTAGACAATTACCTTGGTCCCGATGAGATATGCTTTGAACTTGTCGAATGCAAACACGACTACCAATAATTCTTTTTCCGTGGTCGTATAGTGCCGTATTCGTGAATAGTGTCGTATACGTGAATAGTGTCGTATACGTGAATAGTAACCCCGACACAAAAAGTTTCAAATTTGATAAAAAGTTCAGATCAATACTTCGGCATAATGATATTGAAGAAATAATATCATATATGAAGAAAATAACATCCCTTACCTCAAAATAACCATACTTCTGACTGAATTTCAGATATAGTGCTGACAGAAACTTGTACTGAAAAATATAAACTCACAAAGTATCTAAATACTCACAAAATACGCTCGATAATATAGAGAGAGAAAGAGAGAAAGCTTATGTTTCTGGTGTGATTTTTAATTCTAACTTAGCCCTCTATTTATAGGAAAGTATTAGCACGCCAAAGCAGACTTGACCTGCAACCTGATGACTTTACCTGCTACTATTGCCACCCACCACATTTGAAATAAAATTCAGCACATTTCTTCACCAACCACAAGTGGGGCCCACCCAATTCTAGAATTTTCCACCAAAATCATTTATAAACCTAATTTCTGAATCAGTCACCTCTTAAAATTCATAACAAATCATACGTTAATTTTTAACGGTTTAAAATTTGTGGACATATACTCAACTTATATATGTATAACATATCCAAAAAACACAACGATCTAACGGTTGGATTAAAAATTATAACTCACATAATATATCTCAAAAACATTGGTTTAATTTTAATACCTCCATTCAAACAAAAAATCGATAAAACACCTCAACATTAACTCCTTCATTTTTAACCACAATAAATATATCCAATATTTATATCCACATAAAATAAATATTTTCTTATCATATGAATCAATAAATAATTATTCACAAATAATATTACGTAATCACATTTATGACAACGGTAGTTCCCAAGAAGAGGGGCTTTCAATAAGAATTTCTCCTTCTTGGTGGCCTTGCAATTAGGTGACCAAACCTCTCCTTGATGTAACTTTCTAGACATTGCCAATAATGCTATCTAATAATATTATTCAAATAATATGAATTATTGATCCGATAATGGGAAATTGTGCGGTGACAATTATTAAAACAACAATAATATAAAATATCAACGATCAATTATTGAATCAATAAAATAAAATATTCAACAAAGTAACTATTGTAACAATTATTGAGTAAGTGCCTTCTTCACGTAAGGATCAATAATTCATCAATCATCGTGCATCCACGCCAGACATCAGTATTTTAACCAAAGGGTATTCCAACAAAGTGTTACTTGGTAATAACTCTGTAGTTATTTATAAAAACTCAAACTTGTCGTTCTCTTCATCCAACAGTTATTACATTATGGGGCCCATTAATTGGTTGTGTTGGTCGCATGCGAATATTCCCCGACAACAATGATTATTTTATAACCACTTGCTTATTTTGCAAAATTTGCACATTTCACCCATAACTAGAGAATTATATCAAATTAATACCTTATTATTCACAATAATAATTAGAGGAAATTCGATTTTATTTATAATAAGTTGGGGTCTTACAACCTCCCCTCCTTATGAAATTTCGTCCTCAAAATTGACATACGTACCTGGTGTTTCGAAAAGGTGAGGATACCTCGCTTTCATTTCTGATTCCAACTCCCAGGTCAATTCTTCAATAGCATGGTTTCTCCACAAAACCTTAACTTATGGTATAACCTTTGTGACACCCCCAAATCCGGGTACTTCAATTCCATGGGATTTGGGGTTCACTGTACAATATCATCTATCTATCTACCCGTAATAAATGCAAGCCATGCAATAGATAGAATAAAAATCTTCCCCTTAAGGGTTACAACATTCGAATAATAATAATACAATCCTAGGTTAAACTAACCTTAAACATCTGTGCGGAATCATAAACAAATAAGTCTTAAACAACATCATTAACTCAAGTATTAAACATAAATACATCATCTAATAAAAATAACAAGTCTTCATCATTTGTTAACCTTGCCCTTGCCTTTACTAGTGGAAGGTTCATCAGTTCTTTCGTTCTTAACTGCAATGTTATTATTAAGCAAGAGTGAGCACTATTGCCCACAAGTATAATAATGAAATAACAGTATAATAACATGCGAATAAATCAAAGACATCTGAATAAAAGCTCAACTTTTGAATCAAGAATGAATAGCAAGAATCAAAAAGAATTACGAGGGTCATAAGACCTTGAACTATGTCCTAGGTTATCAAGGGTTATACTTGAAACCTTTAACGATCATAAGACTATGGACCTTTCTACTTCGTACTTTGGGGATCAGCCCTTAGTACCATACTATACACAATATCTTAACGCTTAACATAATAAGTAAATCGCTTTGCGGGGTTGTTCATCTCGGTTTGACATTCGAGTCCGCACCAAAGGAAGTTTGGTTTGGATAATTCAATAAGGGTTCTGAAATTTTGAACGTTCATCAACTAAGGACTAGTTGAATCAATACAGTTCACTAGTCTAATAAGGTTCAATAATAATGATATTCGATTTGAATAATAATCTCAAGATGTATACAATAGGACAATTATTGTATAACTGAATCATGCTTTAAAAAGGTAATCAATCTTTAATATAACATTTGAACTTGAATAATAATAATGATAATTTACTCGAGGTAATTAATAAACTTGAACAATAATGACAAGTAGGGTTAGGAAACTTGCCTCGAGCGTAGATTACACTTTAAATAAGCACGTTCTTTGAATTTAATCCTACATACCATTCACATTCACAATACCAGTTAATTATAACTTAACTAATTATCAAACCTCATTCTCTTTGTCTACTTTGATTATTGACTATACTTAGTCAAATTACCACTTACTATCACATAATATCACTTCATGAAAAAAATAAGTTAATTATGCATTCAATAATTCAATCCATATGTAATTATGTTATTTACATGTTAAACATCTATTTTACATCTCATTATACTTCTAACATATTTACATGTTCATTACATTAAGTTAACAATACATTGCTAGCCTTAACACTTTAAAAATTACATTTCTGGACCATTCTGCAGAGTGGCGCTGCGGCGCCACGTTTATACTAGGTCTTGGCGCTACGTTCATGATATTACCCTTAATATCCACTCTACAGTTCTTATGTATATACTTAACAGGGATTATTTCTCTATTCACAATTTCTATGTTCATGGGGTAATCTAATTCATTCTTAGGCAAATCTAAATTCTTGGCAAAATCATCGAATATAAAGGAACAAGTAGCACCCAAATCAAATAAAACACAAGCATTAATTTTATTGATCGGAATGATACTTGACACCACATCACGGGATTGAAATACATCTTGTACTGTCATGTTGAAAGTCCGGGCTGTCGGTCGGTTTATTGCGGTAGGTCCGGTGATGGTTAAGGCATTTCCACTGTTGTTTCCCTGGTTTCCTCCTGATCCTGACCCTCCCGATCCCTTCTTTGGACAATCTCTTGCCAGATAGTCCTTTGAGCCACAAGTAAAAAAGCACCCTTCTTTGGTTTGGACAGTTTGGTGCTATGTGGCCTTCCTGACCACAATTGTAGCACACTCTTTTTCCTTTCATACAAACTCCCAGATGGGCTTTCCCTGCAAGTTGGGCATGCTTGATTCTTTTCTTCCGATTACCTTAGCGATTCCCAGATGATGAGTTTGTCGTTCCACCTTTTCTTCCGATTGAAATTTCCACCTCTGTGCCACTTCCCTTTGGCCTTGTTAGTAATTTCACCTTCACTCTTCTTCTTCTTCTTCTGATCTTGATTGTACTTGGTCACCGCATCGCTTCCTCCTTTAGCGAGGATGGCCTTTTCCAGTACTCCAGCAAATGTGTTTAGCTGAAACATTGATACCTTGCTG
Organism: Panax ginseng; assembly: GCA_020205605.1. NCBI lineage: Eukaryota > Viridiplantae > Streptophyta > Magnoliopsida > Apiales > Araliaceae > Panax > Panax ginseng. The sequence goes on from CM035138.1 coordinate 66,989,547, forward strand.
TACACCCAAGGCTTTAGTCCTTGTTCGAATCTTCTGGCTTTTCTTTCGTCCGTGTGTACTTGGTACGGGGCGAACCTTGCCAACTCATTGAGTTTAGCCGCGTAGTCAGGTACGCTCATGTTTCCCTGCTTCAGTTCCAGAAATTAAACCTCCATCTGATTCTGCGAACTAGTCGGGAAATACATTTCAAAGAACATCTCTTTAAATCTCTCCCACGTAATTACACCTTCACCTCCTTGCACTTTGTTTGCTTGCCACCAGTAGCTAGCCTCAGACTTCAGCATAAACGTTGCAAAAGCGGTCTTCTGGTCTTCTCTAACACTAGCAACATCGAAAACCTTCTCCATTTCCATAACCCACGTTTGAGCCTCGATTGGATTCATGGAACCTTTGAACTCTGGCGGTCCCACCGCCTTGAAGTCTTTAAACGTTGTGTTTGGTGGAGCTTGAGGTTGATTATTCATGGCTCCAGTCAGTAAGTTCACCCAACTTTGAGCAGGATTAGCATTGGCATTTTTTTATTATTGGTAGACTCTTCTGGTAGGTTGGCGTTGTTGTCTTCTCCTTGGCGGCATTTTTCTGTTAAATAAACACTTAGTAGAACTTTATTTATTTCTCTAAATAGTTAAGGCATTACTTAACGATTTAACATACTCATTTAACACATCATCTCAAACAACTTGATATATATTCATTCAACTCAAAAGTTTTAACATCAAACTATAGCATCACTGCTATTTACATTAACTATCCTGGAAAAAAGAATCCACAGGATTTAAAACATTAACATATTCCTTCGTTCATAAATATATCGAAATTTACATATAAAATTAACTAAGTTCTTCACATAATTAAACAAATCATATCACTGTCGGTCAAGGTACTGATTAGCCTTGTTATGCTCTTCTTCTAAGATGCGATACATCGTCCTGCGATCCATCATGTACAATGGTAGTCCTTCAAACTGGATTGGGTACCTCAAAACTAGATCTTGGGTCTCATTCATTGCCTTGTTAAGTGTAGAATATGTCTCCCCTATCTTCGCCTTCTTTGCACGACCATCATCTGCTGCACGATCAGCTCGACGTGATTCTCTTACCCAGCCTTCCTCTGCTATTTTTAGTCTTTCGGAGGTTTCCTTCAGTTCCTTCTTTAGCTTCTCTATCTCCTCGGTCATATCTTCGGTTTGACCTTTCTCATGGACCAAATCCAATTTTACATTTTCCAGTCGTGAGTGAAGAGTCGAAATCTCCCTCTCCTTCTCCTCTAGAGTAATCTACTGAATAATAGCTCGCTTAGTCAGATCCTGCACCTCATCTCGTAACTCCACGTTATGATCGTATAATGTGTCATACATCTCAGCATCAACGGTGTACCGTGGTAACTCCTCTTCTTCCTCTTCCTCTTCCTCAACAAATTCCTCCTCAGGATCAGTCTCAGGTTCATGCTCCTGACCAACAACGGTGATCAATGGAGATGATTCCCATCTGCACCAGCTGCTCCCTAACGACTTGAATGTCTCGGGGCTCCTCCTCTGTCGGTACTATAGGTACACGGGGTTCCTCCTCAGTAGGTACTATAGGTACATGAGGTTCTTCCTCCCCAGCTTGACTAGCTTCTCCAACATTCGACATCCTGACAACAAAATTTTAAGTTTTAGTTACTAAGTCGTATCATCTAAAGCATACTTTAACACATAACACATAAATTCTTTTATTATCTTTAATGAATTACAGAAATTCATTTCTTATAACTCGATAAGAGTTTTCCATCACTATCTTCTTTCTATAAGGCTACTACCTAAGGTTGTTCCCCACCTAAGGTTTATAACCTCTGACTTTGATACCAACTTGTGACACACCCCAAATCGGGTACTTTAATTCCACGGATTTGGTGTTCTTCAGACAAATATCATCTATCTATCTACCCATAATAAATGCAAGCCATGCAATAGATAGAATAAAAATCTTCCCCTTAAGGGTTACAACATTCGAATAATAATAATAATACAATCCCAGGTTAAACTAACTTTAAACATCTGTGCGGAATCATAAACAAATAAGTCTTAAACAACATCATTAACTGAAGTCTTAAACATAAATACATCTTCTAATAAAAATAACAAGTCTTCATCACTTGTTAACCTTGCCCTTGCCTTTACTAGTGGAAGGTTCATCAGTTCTTTCGTTCTTAACTGCAATGTTATTATTAAGCAAGAGTGAGCATTATTGCCCACAAGTATAATAATGAAATAACAGTATAATAACATGCGAATAAATCAAAGACATCTGAATAAAAGCTCAACTTTTGAATCAAGAATGAATAGCAAGAATCAAAAGAATTCTGAGGGTCATAAGACCTTGAACTATGTCCTAGGTTATCAAGGGTTATACTTGAAACCTTACTTGATCATAAGACTATGGACCTTTCTACTCGTACTTAGGGGATCACCCTTAGTACCATCACATGCACAATATCTTAACGCTTAACGCAGATAAGTAAATCCCTTTGCGAGGTTGTTCATCTCGGTTTGACATTCGAGTCCGCTTTTCAAAGGAAGTTTGGTTTGGATAATTCAATAAGGGTTCGAAATTTTGAACGTTCATCAACTAAGGACTAGTTGAATCAATACAGTTCACTAGTCTAATAAGGTTCAATAATAATGATATTCGATTTGAATAATAATCTCAAGATGTATACAATAGGACAATTATTGTATAACCTGAATATGCTTTAAAAAGGTAATCAATCTTTAATATAACATTTGAACTTGAATAATAATAATGATAATTTACTCGAGGTAATTAATAAACTTGAACAATAATGACAAGTAGGGTTAGGAAACTTGCCTCGTGCGTAGATTACACTTTAACTAAGCACGTTCTTTGAATTTAATCCTACATACCATTCAAATTCACAATACCAGTTAATTATAACTTAACTAATCATCAAAACTCATTCTCTTTATCTACTTTGATTATTGACTATACTTAGTCAAATTACCACTTACTGTCACATAATATCACTTCATGAAAAACATAAGTTAATTATGCATTCAATAATTTAATCCACATGTAATTATTTTATTTACATGTTAAACATCTATTTTACATCTCATTATACTTCTAACATGTTTACATGTTCATTACATTAAGTTAACAATACATTGCTAGCCTTAACACTTTAAAAATTACATTTCTGGACCATTCTGCAGAGTGGCGCTGTGGCGTCACGTTTATACTAGGTCTTGGCCGGCCATGATGCGGGCCTTATAGGCGTTGATGTGGCGTCGTGACGCGGCGAGCGAACTGATACGCAATTCGCGAAAATTGCAGAACACAGCCAAAAAAATTTGAATTAAATATGAAATTTGAATTAACAGAGTTTAAGCATGCAATTTCACTGACTTTGATGTTCTTGAAGGTTTTGAAAATAAAACATGAAAATTGTCACTACGGATTCGTTATAACACCGAATCCGTTTACTTAAACTTTGGTCTCTTCGTATCAACATGCATAACAACATACGAATGTAAAATTTAGGGATAATATACGATCAACACATGAAATATCACGTATAAAGACATATGGCCAAAACTCAAACTCTGTAATTTTGAAAAACATATATGACATGTATTTTAATGAAACAGTTGATATGGTTTGTGAAATATATATAATTAAATACAATGTAGTAACATTTTCCATATATACAACACATAATCCACACCCTTTATAAATATAGAGACTTTACAGAAAACTTGAAAGCCATTTTCATAAAACTTAAACGACGTAACTTTAAAAATTTGGGAATGAGGAGATTACCCTGAGTGTAAGGTATAGATTAGAAGACTCAGATGTTTTCTTAAATTCTCCTCTTTCAATCTCTTTCACAATATCTTAATTCTCTCTAACAATTCTCAACTCTCTTTGAATATTTCTTAGACTTAGTAATAATGAAGGAATAAAGAGAAGACGTCGTAATAAATAAACTGGCACATTGAGGTCAGTTACCCATCATGGGTTAACTGCCCTCAACCCCTACTAGTATCATGTTTGGCTAGCCTTAAAAGGCTTATTCTCATTTAATTTAATAACTCTTTTATCATATAGTTTAAATCATGTCACACCCACTTGCACAATAATTCATATATCTTATTTAATATAAATAAAATATAATAACTTCTCATAAATTCACATAGTCATATATTTCATTTCTCATAAATAAATAATGTCAAATTATTAACTCTCTAATTAATAATTAAATAAATTAAATAACATCATGCTTAATTAAATATTTTATTTAATTCAATAAGCTCACATAAATACATATTTGAATAATAATTATTCTCTACATTAATTTAATAATGTAACACATATAATTAAATTAATCTACCATAATTACATTAATTAATTATTTAATCCAATAATTAAATAAAAATTAATTTATAAAATCTCGATCGTCAAAACCTTGGTGCGTAGGACATGTTCTTTCCTATCCAAGATCTTAATATGTACTTCTTCGTACGCTAAATCTTCGGCTATCTAAATGCAGTTCTAACGTTAATAATATGGTTCGGTCTTTTACATATTTATGAAGCATGGATATGTGAAAAACATTATGAACACGAAGACATACTTGGAGGTAATGCGAGTCTATAGGCCACATTTCCTATTCGTCAAGAATCTCAAATGGACCAACAAATCGTGGATTTAGCTTTCCTCTCTTTCCAAATTTTGTAACTCCCTTCCATGGAGCAACACGTAACAATACATGATCTCAATATTAAATTCCACGTCCTTTTCGATGAAGATCAAAGATAACTCTTTTGTCGATCTTGTGAGGTTTGAATCGTTGTCGAATCATTTGGATCTTTTACGTAGTTATCGCATACTAATTCGGTCCCAATAACGTTGCTTCTCCCACCTCGTCCCAAAGATCTTTGGAGAAGCGACACTTTAAATCCATACAACGCCTCAAATGGAGCAATGCCTATACTTGCTTGATAACTGTTGTTGTAGGAGAATTCTACCAATGACAAGTACTTATCCCAACTCCCTTTGAAATCTAGGACACAAAGTCTTAATAGATCTTCAAGAGTTTGAATAGTCCTCTCTGATTGCCCGTCCGTTTGAGGGTGGTATGCCGAGCTGAATCGTAAATTCGTGCCCATAGCTTTATGCAAGCTAACCCAAAATCTTGAAATGAATCTTGGGTCACGATCCGAAACTATGGATACTGGCATTCCATGCAATTGAATAATCTCATTCACGTACATACGAGCAAGAAGTTCAAAGGAATAAGTCTCACGTATCGGCAAGAAATGGGCAGAATTGGTTAATCTATCAATAATAACCCAAATAACATCTATGCCTTGAGAAACTTTGGGAAGACCTGTAACGAAATCCATAGTAATGTGTTCCCATTTCCATTTCAGAATCTCAAGTGGTTGTAATGGACCCTTTGGCACTTGATTCTCCACCTTTACACGTTGACAAGTTAAACACCTCGAGATAAACTTCGCGATCTCTCTCTTCATATTGTTCCACCAAAATGTATATCGAATATCATGATACATTTTGGTACTCCTAGGATGGATTGCAAACGGTGTGTTGTGTGCCTCCATCATGATTCTATGCTTCAAATCAGAGTCGTTAGGAACACAAAGTCTGGAGTTTAATCTAAGTATTCCTTCTTCATCGATTCTCGCTTCTGGAATAGCTCATTCTTGTACTTTTTTTTTCATACGTATCAGCTCCAGGTCCGTAGCTTGAGCAGCTTTAACTTTATCGATTAAAGTCGTTTCTACTCGTATATTCACCATCATCATGTGGGTCCCTGGAGTCTTTAATTCTACCTCCATCCTTTGCAAGTCATATAGAATGGGCCTTTGCATTGACAATATCACACTCGTACTCGCATATGATCTTCTACTCAATACGTCAGCTACTACGTTCGCTTTTCCAGGATAGTATTGAATGGTATAATCATAATCTTTCAACAGCTCAAGTCAACGTCATTGTCGCATGTTAAGTTTCTTTTGGGTGAAGAAATATTTAAGGCTTTTATGATCCGTATAAATCTCCACTTTCTCCCTATACAAGTAGTGTCTCCAGATTTTCAACGCGAAAATGACTGCTGCCAACTCTAGATCATGAGTAAGATAATTCCTCTCATATTCTTTGAGTTGTCGTGAGGCATAGGCTATGACTTTCCCATGTTGCATGAGAACACATCCTAACCCTTTGCCTGAAGCATCGCTGTAGATAACAAATCCATCCGTACCAGATGGTATTGCCAGAACAGGTGCCGAAATGAGTCTCCTCTTGAGCTCTTAGAAACTCTTCTCGCATTCCTCACTCCATAAAAATTTTGTATCTTTCCGAGTCAGCTGAGTTAACGGAAAAGCGATTCGAGAAAATCCTTCCACGAATCTCCGATAATAACCAGCTAAGCCTAGAAAGCTACGCACCTCGGTCACCGACTTTGGTTGCTCCCAACTTTGTACTGCTTCAATCTTCGCCGGGTCAATAGATACTCCATGTTTTGACACCACGTGCCCAAGGAATCCTACTTCTTCAAGCCAGAACTCGCATTTCTTTAGCTTGGCATAAAGCTTGTTTTCACGAAGCCTTTCAAGTATCAGCTTCAAATGGTGCTCATGATCTTCACGGCTTTTGGAATAGATGAGGATGTCATCAATAAAGACAACAACAAACTGATCCAAATATTCCTTAAATACACAGTTCATCATATTCATGAAAGCAGCAGGAGCATTAGTCAATCCAAAAGACATGACTAAGAATTCATAATGCCCGTCTGGGAGTTCGAAGCAAGGCGTCTTTGGAATGTCCTCAGTTTTAATCTTCAGCTGATGATATCCAGAATGAAGATCAATCTTTGAAAAGAATTGTGCTCCTTGCAACTGGTCGAATAGGTCATCAATGCGAGGTAGCGGATACCTATCCTTGATGGTGACATAATTTAATTCTCGGTAGTCAATACAAAGTCGCATACTCCCATCTTTCTTCTTTTCGAATAAAACAGGAGCACCACAAGGAGATGTACTAGGACGAATGAAACCTATGTCTAACAATTCCTGTAGTTGGACTTTTAACTCCTGAAGTTTAATAGGAGCCATTCGATATGGAGTTTTGGAAATGGGTTTTGTACCCGGTTCAAGGTCAATAAAGAATTCAACATCACATTCTGGGGGTAGACCGGGAAGCTCTTCAGAAAATACATCAGGAAATTCTCTAACAACAGAAATATTATTTAAATCTGACTTGTCTTTGTTCAAATCCATAACATGGGCTAAGAAAGCTTGACATCCGTTTTTCAATAAACAAATAGCTTTATGGCTTGATATGATAGTGACTTATTTTAGTGGTTTAGTTGTTTGAATTCGTATGACAGGTTGGTTAGGAATATGAAAACTAACAACCTTACGAAAATAATCAATTTTGGCATGATGAGTGGTTAACCAATCAATTCCTAAAATCACATCAAAACCAAGTATCTTTAAAGAGATAAGATCAACAGGTAATGTGATAGTGCCAACTTGGATTAAACAAGATTTATAAACAGTGGATGTAACGAAAGTTTCACCCAACGGAGTCTCCACTAATAAATCAAAGTCTAATTTCTTCGGAGTCAAGTTTAAACGTTGAGCACAAGCAGGAGAGATAAAAGAATGGGTAGAACCGGTATCTAGTAAGGTATAAACTTCGTAAGAGTTCAAGATTAGCTTACCCGTAATCACCTCATTCGGGTTTCTCGCGTTTTGGCCAGTCACGACAAACGCTCTTCCAGGAACCGCTGATTTTGACTTATCCGGGACAGCCCTTGGAGTCACCATCCCCGTTGAACTTGGTTTTGCTACAGAACAATCCCGAGCTATATGGCCTTCCTTTCCACAGTTGTAACATACCTTGGATTGTTGTGGACAGTTTGGGCTTATATGTCCCTCTTTCCCGCATTTGTAACATCTAACTAGCGGTCGTTCTCCTCCCCTAAAATTTATTATTGGTGCTGGTGCTGGTGTTGATGTCTTCCCGTCATTGTTGAATCTCCTCTTTCTGAAATTTCAACTTGACTCACCTCTCCTATTATCATGGCCACGATGACCACCCGAGTGGTTACCGCCTTTGTTCAGTATTTTTCCTCCTCGTTGGTTATCATCGCTCTAATGATCTTCATCAATGGTGATGACCTCGGTTGTGGTCCCTCGGTTGAACATACTCACTATCTCGCTCTAATAATTGAGCCCTGTTGACAATATCTGAATACAGAGAAAATTTATGAGAGATAAGGTATTGACGAATCTCGAGTTTTAGACCTCTCAGAAACATCCTTGTCATTCGTTCCTCATTTCTCTTCCAAATGAGCTGCAAACTTGGATAACTCAGTGAACTTCACCTCGTACTGGGACACCGTCATGTTGTTTTGTTCCAGTCTGATAAACTCTACCTCCTTCATATGACGAATACTTTAAGAAAGTACTTGTCATTGAATAGTTTCTGAAACGTTTCCCAAGACATATTGAGTGCAGCAGGCTAGGTACGTTTCACAGACTCCCACCAGTAGTCTGCCTCACCGCGGAACATAAAGGTGGCGAATGAAACCTTTTGTTCCTCCGTGCATCCCAAGACATCGAATATCTTAGTAATTTGCTTGACCCACGTTTTTTCCTTGATTGGATCCGGCTTTGAAATAAATTCAGTGGTCCCAACTCCTTGAAGCGCGCTTGGTTGTGATGAATAGCACATTGGTATCACTTCCACCCGTATTTTGTACACGAGTCTCCCTCGCCTGATTTTGCATGAACTTCAAAAAGCTCCTAAACATTCCATCATTCATCGTTTGCTCGGTAGTGTTGTTTACAGGAGGAATATTGCTTTCTGTTGCACGTTCTCTGGTTTGTATTCAAAGGTTGTTCCACGGTCTCATACACTCCATTGTTAACGTTCTCGTGACCATTCTTAAACATCGCCATAAAACAAGGGTTAATTAAACAAATTAACATATCACATAATATCCCTATATTATGACCGACCAATAAATAAGCTTAGATAGGACACACTAGCGAAGGATTTACTCATCTCTCCCCTCCTAGTTCTATTCCCCGATCTCTGCCAGAGACCATATCCCTAAGCTCTGATACCAACTATGACGCCCCCAAAATAGGTATATAACACCCATTCTAAGTCGCCAAATACATGGTACAGAAAGAAAACTACAACTTCATTATTACAATTGTCGTGTATAATACAACAACACATATTGTGAGTTTAAATATAAATATTGTCTTCTAGACAATATCCACACTCAAATAAGTCCTCATTACAATTATTCATACACTATTTTACAAAAATAGTGAGGACTGCTAAAATAACTTTCTAGAACCATCACTCTCTACCCCGACTGATTCCTGCTATATTCTCGCTTCCTAAGAAGAAAAATGGAACAACAAGGAAAAGGGTGAGCTCAACTAGCCCAGTAAAGAATATTATGACTAAGATAATATACAATAAATTATCATTAGTTTTCAACATGGAAAAATATGATAAAATATAATAGACAACAAGTTTTAGATCAACAATTGCAGCGGAAATAGCAATACATTAGAAGAGTCAAGTAGAGAAAGAATTCCACTATCTTCTAAAATTTAAAAGACCATCATCAATATTTTATCCCTGTAATATCAATCAATATACATCTTGAATCAAATATTCATCTTTGCACTACAGGCCAAAGATATTCATTTGTATCACTAGTTAGTCATGTTTATCTCAACACCTGTTCATCTTTGCACTACGGGCCAAAGATATTCATCAGTTAATCATTTATCTTTGCACTACAGGCCAAAGATATTTAGTAATATCATCATTTAGGACTGAGGATGATGAAAAATATTTTAAAGAAAACGAATCCAGTGAGATAGAAGGACAAATAGTAGGGATTCGTATAACAGTTTATCCAAGATCAATAATACTCCATAATAACCAATTTTGAAGCCAAATTCAAGAATAAAGATCAAAACATGGAACATTCAGCACATTTGAAATAAAATTCAGCACATTTCTTCACCAACCACAAGTGGGGCCCACACAATTCTAGAATTTTCCACCAAAATCATTTATAAACTTAATTTTCGAATCAGTCACCTCTTAAAATTCATAACAAATCATACGTTAATTTTTAACGGTTCAAAATTTGTGGACATATACTCAACTTATATATGTATAACATATCCAAAAATCAACAACGATCCAACGGTCGGATTAAAAATTATAACTCATTTAATATATCTTAAAACACGGGTTTAATTTTTAATACCTCCATTCAAACAAAAATATCGATAAAACACCTCAACATTAACTCCTTCATTTTTAACCACAATAAATATATCCAATATTTATATCCACATAAAATAAATATTTTCTTATCATATGAATCAATAATTAATTATTCACAAAAATAATATTAGTAATCACATTTATGACAAAACCGACTGTTCTAGGAAAGAGGGGGCTATCAAGCGCAATTAGGTGACCAAACCTCTCCTTCGATGTAACTTTCTAGACATTGCCAATAATGCTATCTAATAATATTATTCAAATAATATGAATTATTGATCCGATAATGGAAAAATCGTGCGTAAAGCGCAAGAGAATTGACGGAAGCCAAGCAACGTAAAAGACGAGTCTGTTGATGACTTTCTCCATATACCGAGTAAGTTGATAAGATCATCATTCGATTAAGCGATCCGAGATGAGTAAGAAGTGTTCGAGGGTTACGTGGAGGCGTGGTAATGGGAATAGGTGTTGGGGTAGGTTGAAGAGGGATGGTAATGAGAGTCAAATGCGGACCTTGGTTGATGATTGACATGGATTGAGACGGGTTGGTTGAGCACGAATGACAATTATTGAAACAACAATAATATAGAATATCAACGCAAAGAATTATTGAATCAATAAAATAAAATATTGAAAGAATTCATCGTAACAATTATTGAGTAATGCCTTCACGTAAGGATCAATAATTCATCAATCTTTGTGCATCCACACGTATTCTTGTATTTTAACCACCGGTATTCCAACAAAGTTAACTTGCAGAATAACTACGCCAAGTTATTTATAAAAACTCAAACTTGTCGTTCTCTTCATCCAACAGTTATTCTGTTATGGGGCCCACAATTGACTGCGCCGTCGTAAGAATATTCCTCGACAACAAGAATATTCCACGACCAAACGAATATTCCCCAACAACAATGATTATTTTATAACCACTTGCTTATTTTGCAAAATTTTCACATTTCACCCATAACCAGAGAATTATATCAAATTAATACCTTATTATTCACAATAATAATTAGAGGAAATTCAATATTATTTATAATAAGTTGGGGTCTTACATTGAAAATCTATTAAAGGAGAGCTTAAACTCATTTGTTGGTTAATGAAAAAAATTCTCCAACACTTGAGAGAGAGAGAGAGAGAGAGTTCAGATGAAGAGGAAGATGAAGAGGAAGAGGAAGAGGAAAAGCTAGCCCGAGAGCAAACTTTGTCCAACGGAAGAGGATTAAAGAAGAAAGGTAATCCAAAACCTAAATTCTAAATAACTTTCTTTAAGTTTTCTATGTTTAAAACATAGCTTAATGAGAATAAGAAGTAAAAGATGTTAAGAATGATTTCATGTGGCTAAAATCATGAGAAAACGAAGAAATAAGAATTAGAAGTTTAATTATAAATTTCTTAAGGAAATATAAGTTTCGTAATGAATTTGAATGATCCGAATGAATCATATGAATGATTCAGTGAAATTAGTAAGGAATGGTGTTTTATAACATCAAATTCCAAGAAAAAGTGAAATCATTATCAAAATATAGATTAAAAATGAAGAACGAACGAAGAACACGAAGAACGTTGTTGATGGACAAATTTAAAACCATCGTAGTATAGCTTGTTATTGATGGACAAGTTTAAAACTACCGCGTATAAGTTAGTTTCTTATTTCTTGGTTATGAACGGTAGAAACGTTCATGAGGAACGGATTAAACTTAGCTATAACGAAGTTATGGCGAAAATTTTGTAAAAGACGAACTAGAAGTAGAAAGTATGTAAATTAACCTGAACGTGTAGGGTTTCATAAGAAAGTAAGAGAACGTAGAAAAAGTGAGTCGTGGACTCAAGAACGAACGAGTTTTGAGTTCGGATGACCGAATTACAGACGAATAGACGAAGAACGTTAATAGCATAAAATGAACAAAGGATGAAGATTAAGCCGAGTGAATAGAATGTTAACAGATTCAGAATAAATTTCTGTCCAAGGGAAATCTCGAGATTTTCTATATAAAATAAATAAGAAATTTTGCGTATAAATTTTTTTTTTATTTAATGACGAGACTAAGTGTCAAGTAAAGTGAACGATAAATGCGAATACATTTATTACTTGAAAAATTAGAAATAATTTTGGAATTATTAATTACCACAAATTATATGGTAATAAATTTTTGTAGTTCAAATGTTTTTATTAATTATTTTCCATGAAAACATGATTGGAAATAATATATGATGTGATAATTAGATTTATATAATAAATATTTTATTATATAAATTGTTCGTAATATTTAAGTTAATTATTTTAACTTGATTATTGATGATGTGTACGAAGAATAAGTCGGACATGAGATCCAAACCCGGATTGGGATTGTGATCAAGAGATGAGAATAATAATATTATATTATTTATATAATGATTTTCTGATTACCATAATTATGTATCTTTGGGTATGTGCGGACATATAATATTGAAGCAACGACGGCCAATTAGGTCATAACATATTATCGTCTTTGTGAAACCCTAATTATTAAAACTCGGTTATGGGATATTTTCGAGTAGTGGACTGTGTATATGAAGTTATCGTGAATAAGAATATCGGTAATTAGAAGAAACCCTAATTATCGTTAGTTATGCGTCGATAATTAGGACAAACCCTAATTATTATAACCCTAACCGTTGAAATTAGAAACCGTAATTAATCGTGTTAGTAATATACAGATAATTAAAGAACCACTAATGGTCAATTAAAACCCTAATTGATGACGTTGAGAAACCCTAATTTAAATTACTGGGTTTAATTTCGATGTTATCAGATAAGTGTTTTAATTTACCAAAGGATAAAAGTTAATTGGTAAATTATAAGAATTAAATCTAGTGATTAAATATTACATTTAATTGCCTTTGTACAAGATTGCCCATACACTCTTAAACAAAGCCCAACCATCACCCATAACAAATCGTAAGCAAGAATCAAGAATTTTTGGCAAAAAGAGTATAAGAACACTAAACCTAGAAATCCTTTGATTCGATGTTATTTGATGCAATTGATTGTTTAAAGTTGTGTAATAGAATGTTAATTGATGATATGGGTTGATAAATCAAAGACCCGTAACATCAAAGTGCACGAATTTGAAGATTTAAGCAAGTTGGAAAAACCGAATTCTGTTATTTTTTCACCAAATGTCAAAGACCATAACTCTTTGCTCGATCATGAGTTTTGTTCTTCAAAAGTTGTTATGTGTAGCCTGATATGTGGTCTTTAATCTGCAAAAAGAATCAAGTCCATATCATGTATAGATTAGAAGTTATAGATGGTCAAACATGGTTGACTGATCATGATAAATTGTTTTTTGGGCGATTCAGTAATGGGGGCATTCTCGTCCACTTTTGTGCTTTAAAAGGTCAGGGCTTTTGATATGTTGTAGTGCATCTGAGTTAGGAAGCCATAGGTTTTAGAATGACCTCATTCCGACCTCGGATGAGGGAATTACTGTGATTGGAAGGAAATGTGTCAAATTTTCAAAACCGAAAGTCAGCAAAGGGATGTGCTATTCGGGACAATTGTTTCGATCAGTTAATGTTTCTAAAACCTTCTGGGCTTTTGGTATGTTATATTACACCGAATAAGCTTTCTATAGACTCTGAAACGGACTAAATCCGATATCGGAGGAGAGAGTTATGACATTTCAAAGTAGTAGTGTCAAAACTTCCCAACAAGTGCGGTGCAGTCCATTTGAACGGAATTTCTGGGCTGATGTGTTCGGAATTTGAAAATGGTCAAAGAATAAAAGTTGTAGCCCCAGAAGTTAGCTTCGCGTGGGCTCAAGAATCGCTCAAAAATGTTTTAAAATGAAAGAGTTATGACTGCTTTTAGCAAAAGAGGTAAAGCTGAAACGAGATTGAAAATCATTATGAACGCCCATTTTGGACGAATTGTTTGGGCTACCTAATGAACCCGAATTGGGTAATTCGTATTTTTTAAAATAGTCTTACATACCAAGTATAACATATCCAAAAATCAGATTAATCTTGAGTTATGAGCAATGCGTTAGAAAATCGCAAAGTGAGCTATTGAAAATTAGTATAAACCAAGTCCCACATCGACTAAATTGAGAACTTCACCATTTTCTAAACCTATAAATAGGAGGGCTTGGCCTTTGTTTCATTCACCAACAATAAGGCCTCCAATTTTTGAGAAAGGCTTTGTTGTGGGAGAACTTTTATAAAGATCTCCTTAGTTAAATTTTAGGCGTGGAAGTGTGTATTCATCTGTGGAATTCAGTATTTAGGGTATGTTTCTTATTTAATTTTTGTAATGTTATTATTTTTAATTGTTAGTTAAAGTTTGAATTTTTGAAGTTTAGTTAGTGTTGTTAATAAACTAGTTAGTTTACTATGTTTATTTTGGCTTGGAATTGATTATGTAAATGAGTTATTTGTGATGACTTTTAATATTTTGTGATGAATTTTATTAATTAATAATTATTAATGATATTAAAGTTATTTAATGATTATATTAAATAATTTAGTTTAAAAATAATTTTAATATTATAAAAATCATTTTAAATGAAAATAAGGTATTTAAAAATATTTGAAGTTATAAAATATAACTTTTAATATTTAAATGATAATTTCATTAATAATTAAATATTAATGACATTAAGATAATATTAATGATATTTAGTTTATTTAATGATTAATATTAAATAAATAGTTTAAAAATGGTTTTACTTATTTAAAACCATTTAAAGAGGATATTAAGGATTTAAAATATTTTAAGTTATAATTAATGACTTTTAATATTCTGGATAAATAGTACATTAATATTTAAATATTAATGGTAATTATTTGGGTAATATAAATGTTTTAAAAATAGTTTAAGTTATTATAAATAACTTTTATATTTTAGCAATGGTTTCATTAATAGTTTAGTATTAATTAAACTATTAATGATGATGGAATTGTTTAATGTTTAAATCATTTAATTATGATTCCGATATTTGAAAGTTATAAAGCCTACCAAACTAGTGACTTGAGAACCGATTATGAAGTTCGAATTTGAAGAACACCTATAGTAACAATTATATCACTATAGGCCCTTTAATGATGATTTGAATTATTTTAAAATTTTCAATTTTACGGATATTGCAAAAATGATTAAAAATAAGATGTCCGATATTTACTGAGATGTTGAGGTATAGAATAAGAGTCTTAGACTCAGTATTTACCCGATAAAGTCGCCGATACCGACAAATGTCGCACTATATATAAAAGAAAGAAAAGACTACGAAGAGCATGAATGAGATATTTGAAAAATGTATAAAAATATTTCAAGTATAGAATAGGAACTAAAAGTATGATCCTTTGTGATTATGTGATTGGACTATGTGTCAATCGTAATAGAGATAAAGATTATGTGTTATGATATATTGTTCTAATCGAACTAATGATCCGATTATTGATAGGTTGTGATAAAGAGATAAAACCTAAGTTGAGATTTGTAATCAGCGAATCAGGCAAGTATCCTATCTTTGCATTTTCTTTATGCAATGGACATGAGTAAGAAGTTTCAGAATTATTCTATTCCTGTACAGATTATGTACGCTTTGATTATCAACATGTTAGCTCAGATATATATTATGTTAAGTTGATTTCTAAATGGTTATACAAGTGTCCCCACTTGGATAATCATGGCATTTATTCACATGTTGATATACCTTTGTCAATTACCCGTGTACATATATGTTGAATTACATATTATTGTTGAGCAAGATTAAAAACCTTCGGGTTTGGAACCATGCATGTATGAACATCCCTATATGGGAAGATTTTTGCGCAAGGCGGATAGAGTGAGCGATGAATTTCGTTCAAGTTATGTAGTATTGATTAATACAAGGTACAACGGGGCTGATCACCCTCCGTGCCAATAAGTTATGATGGTTTGCGGATGGATTTCTGCTAAACCTTTTCGAAAATGAAAAGAATGTTCATAGTATGTTTCTTAAACCCTATTCAAGGGTAGAGCCAGAGCCAAATTTAAAGAATTTGAAAGAGAGTTGTTATGTGAATTTTTTATCAGTACAGATTACTTCACAACTTTCAATTCGTTGTAGAAGTGTTATGTAAAGAGAATACTTATATTTTTTCAAATTTATATATAATTGCTATTACTTGCTGGGCACTTAAATGCTCATCCTTGCTTAAATTAAATGTTTTCAGTTATGTATGAGCAACCTGAAGGCTCAAGCACGAACAAAGGAAAAGGAAAGCTGATCGAATAAGTGTGTATTATGAGTTAATGGTTATAGTTGTATTGGTATCTATTCAAGTATTGTAAGGAATGTATTTGAAGGTCACGTACCTGGGGAAGTAAACTTTGATGTATGTAAATTAAGTTCGAATATATTATTATTTAGCTTAAAGAAATGGTATCGTGGAGAACCGAGTTCGGGTTTCAAGTATCTGGATTTGGGGTCGTCAAAGCAGCGCCAGCTGTGCCTTTAGGGGCGGCGCCATAGTGCCAACTCGGGCCATCAACTACTGCTGAGTGGCGCCGCAACACAAGGAAGAAGAAGGGAACCGGCTCCACATCGCCGATGCAGGGCAAGGCCCAGAAATGAGCTTTTTATTGCTCAATTCCTGCCGGAAGTGTACGGAAAGATGATGAACGTAAAGTTCACATAAAATAATACTTAAACAAGTGATTTAAACATTTAGTAAAGGTTGAATGGAATGATTTAACGAGATTAAAATACGAAGAATGTAAATAATGTAAACACAACGCGGTTGCGATGAACGAATGCTCTTAGCATACAACAAACCATATGACTTCGACATTAAGAAAGAATAATGAATATGGGGTTCATGGGATGGATAACGATTGAAATCGATTAAAACCTTGAGTAAACGTTGAATGAGAGATTTAGAGACGAGCAACGTGAATGCATAATACGTAAACGATCCTCGTGATTTGTATTCGAGTCGGATGAACAATCTAAGTGTATAATGGTTGTATGACTTAGACGTTGACGAAGGTTGTAAGTAAGATATGAATTATCAAGAAAGTCATAAAGAATGGTAATAAGAATAATGAAAGTCCGAGGGTAAGTCAGATAGAGTATGTTAGAATGAAGGGTAAACGTTAAACTCTTTAGCCGATGTAAGGTTGAGTGTACGCGAATATTAAACGGGCAGAACCTACACTCCGTGTATGGTTTGATCGTAAGGTAATGAAGAATAGTGATTAAACCTGTGAAAGGTGAAGAAATTGAATTAAAGACAATGACGTATAACGTTAAGAAGTCGAGTTAATAATTATAACTTGGATAACGTTCTGAGTCAAATGAACCGGACGTAGTAAGATATGAGTAAGGTAATGTAAAATGCTTAATGCTAAAAATGTGTAGAATTAATATTGAATGATCGTTTTGAGTATACAAAAGACTGTATGACTTAGAAGATAAGAATCCTGAGGTATGGCATTTAGTTGCCAAAAATCCATAAGGAATAAGAAATGGACTTAACGAACATTATAGTTTAATAGTTCAGATAAGTTAAGATATGTTAGGTTATGGTGCAATCGTAATCTTTGATGGTTGACATATGGGAGCTGGGCTAAATAATTCCTTCAGAGAGCAGAGGTATATACGAAACTGGAAACCGATCTAACTCACTGTGAAAGACAGTGTAGACGAGACGGGAACTTGTTTGTTAGTTATTTATTGGAAACCACTCAGAGTACCATATGGACTACTAGCAGAGATGCGATGTGTGTTGAGTCCTAGAAAGGTTATAAGAAGAAGATAAGAATGTAAATCATCAAAGATGATGATCGTAAGACTAAGACATCTCCGTATGTTGTAACGCCGTAAAGCGGTAAAGAAAGTTAGTCACGTAAACTTAGATTACAAGAGTGCGGACCTTAAGAAGTAAAGTTAAGTAAACCAATGAGTAAGTCAAGTATATGACTAATTGGTGTATTGCTATTTCCTTTTGTGTTATCTAGGGATTGGAATGAGCAGTTCAGCGTAAGCTGTAGCTATGTGTAAGGCAAGTTTTCTAACTTCATTCATGTTACATTAATGCTAGTTTCTTAAACTTTCTCAAATGTTGAACTTGAGAAGTCTTGTCTATTTGCAAATGTGCGATATTTTGTACAAGGTGGTAGTATATATGAGGCCTTGTGCCACAATTTGAACACTTAAGTGTTTCTATGAGATGAACTATTTTATGATTGAACTGTTTAATATAAGAATGTTTTGTTTCTACGTGAACCGTTATTGTTAAGTCTGTGCTAATGTTTCTAGCCAGACAGGATGTGTATGGAAAAAGGTAGAAGAAAGAAAGTATTTGAAAGTAAATGAGATTAATGTTGTAAAATGATTGGAATTGAGATTATTCCTATTGTTCAAGCTGCTTCATAACCTTTGTTCGGTTATTGAAGTCTTAAAAGAATGATTACATTTTTGAAGTTATTTGTTCAACTGCTCTGACTTGTTGGGCAATTGAATGCTCACACTTGCTTTAACTAAATACATTTTTAGCGAATGATGTTAAAAAGAACTTAAGGATCCTGTAAAGATCAAGATGATCGGTATCCAGAAGTGCCATTCAGTATGTGAATATGCTTAAAGATAACGTGAAGACTTGTAATGTAGAATAGTTTAATTAAACTATAGAATAGTTTAATGAACTGATATGTATCCTTGGTGGCGGATAAAAGTCACTCTTGTAAGATGTAAAGAATAATGTAATTATCATTATTTGTAATGAAAGAGATTATAAGGTCTTAGAACCTGGGATTTGAGAATGTATGTTGTTATATTTATCTATATAATGATGTATGTTTGGAAGGAGATGGAATCGTGACGTACGGAATCCGGGTGTGAAAATAGTCCAGATTTCGGGGTGTTACAGTACCATATTAAAACTGTTAGAGACTCAATGTGTACTAATTATAGAGAATGGATACGTATGACTAAAATGTGGAACTCGAATGAAATGTTGAGCAATGTAAATAAAGTTAGAAATTCTTAAAGGAAGAATTGTTATATAAACAAGAAAAATCAAAGAAGAATCTTGAAGATATATAAAGATAAGAAATGAGAGTTACCTACCTCCAATAGCCAAGATAACGAATAATGATGAATAGACAAAGTCTGTAAGATTAACAGCATAAATGAAATCATAAATGATAAAAAAGGAAAGAAAGAGGATCGTAAAACAAAATGATCACGAGTTAAGAAAAGAATTTTAAGGGAGATGATTATAGAATAAGATCATGATGTGATCTATTTAAGTTATAAAAGAAAGATGGTCTGTAATGTTTGAATAATTATAGATTGATGCTATGAAGATAATGTACTATGATATAGTACGAGATAAACTCACGTGGAGTTATAAATAATGTGATACGAGGAATTCATATTGAGCAAGTTAAGGGAAAGTTAAGAATAAGTTAAGAGTATGGTAATGTTAGGTGGGAATTTCAATTGAGGACTCATATGGTAACTAAGTTATACAAACCTTTGTATGGGCAGAGATTTTGTGCATGTACTTGGTTTATCACATTGATAATCATTGGAATGTCTGTGTCGCGCTGTCAATGTATACGTGGTGGAAAGGTGATTCATTTCTCATGTGTATATTTGATAGTTAGAGACTATTAAGATTAGTTAGATATTATTAGGATTAGGTGTAGTTCTTAAAACTAATACCTATGGTAAGTTCATGACTCATAATCATATGGTATGTTTTGAACTCCTCAGCGAATGGACGCCTATAGTCTGACTAGGATAAGTTCTTAAACTCATATTATTGTGACAAGTTCCTGAACTTCCAATGTGTGGTAAGTTTGATGAACTATACTGGGGGTATAGGAAGATTGTAAGTTGAAATACAAGAATATTTAGTATAAGAGCATTGGTGGTGCTAGAAATAAAAAGAATTAGTTAGTAATGAGGTAATGGAGTAAAGATTGAAATTGATGGAGAAAATTAGATATTCTAAATCTTCTAGCTTTGCTAGATTTTCAAAATTTATTCACTTTATGTTGATGTTTGCATTTTTATTTTTTTCTTGAAAAACATTGGATCAAACGATGGAACCAATGCATTTTAAAAACAATACAGTTATTCATAAGTCTATGCTAATTGTTTCGGCTAGACAAAAATGATTTAAAAATATCAAAATGTATTTTGTTTTTTTTGTGTAGTCATTAAGGCATCACTAAATATGATGCTGTCATCAATGCAATTGAATCTGGTGTTGGATGTGATCATAAGATCGTCAACCCACTATGGTATGATGTAACATGACAAAGTCATAGAACGACTGAATCCTCAACGTACTATTGAGATAGTACGGTATCATGTCATCATAAAAAGATTTTTTGTTTTCTTTAAACTAAGAAAATATGAATTGGATGAAACTATTTCGATTGATGTTCGAGTTGTTGTTAGAAGAGTATGTTATTTGATTCAGCTAGACAAATATTGAAAAATATTTATGCAGTTCAAGCGTTTCTTGAGAAGTTATGCCAAACCAAATTATTTTGGTGCAGATTCAGATGTTGAAAAGCCGAGATGAACAACCCTTTTATAGGGGAGTACACAGAAGCGTTTGGAAAAATGAATGTATAGGAAATACAAAACCTATATTAAGGTAATGTGTTGAAGTTATTTAACGATAAATTTATTTTAAAGAGATTTGATGAAAACCTGAGTAAGGTAGGGTTTTGGTGATTCCGAGGATGGAATCCTTATAAGGGGGGAAGGATGTGACAACTCGAATTTTCATAAATTATTAAAATAATAATTTAATAATTAAAATTCTTATTATGATGTGTATATATTTTGAATTATGTGTTTTGGTGTGAAGAGATTAAATTTTTATGAGATTTAATAGTTGATTAAACTATTAAAGGAAATAAAAGAAATTAGTCACGATAAAGAATTTGGTGGCAAGGGAAATTAACCCTATAAATATTAGGTAATTTAAATTAAGTTGAAACTATATTATGATTAAATGAATTATTATAATGTTACTTTAATTTGATTTTTAATTTAAGTGTTGTGTTAGTTTATTAAATAAAATTATAATTATAATGAAAATATAATTTTATTGTATTTGTTTATATGGTAAATTGATTTAATAAATTGTTATTAGATTTAATTTAATTTGAATATGAAATTTTATTTAAATAAAGTGTGACAATAAACTATATTATAAATGACTGATGAAAATAAATTAAAAGTTTTAATTTGATTTTACCAAATAAAGCCTTAGAGCTTTTGAAATTCTTATTTTAATCTTGTTTTGCCAAACAAGGCTTAAGGAATGATTAAGTCATTATTTTAATTGGTTTTGCCAAACAAAGCCTTACAAATTTTGATTTAAAAAAAATAGATTAAAAAATATTAAATTTTTATAACTGATATATAATTATTATATTTAATAAAACGTCGGTTTTAGACGTTTGGGTTTTGTGCGTTGGCTTTATTCTATGTTACGTAAAAGAGTTGGCCTAAGCCTGAGAGAAGATAAGAAGTGAGAGTTTACAAAGAAGAATTTGAGAGAAAGAGAGAGCTTGAGAAAGGAGAGAAAGATTTATGTGATTCTAAGCAATTCTCTGTGTTTTAGCAAAGATTACCAAGCAATTGGAGGTATACTTCTAAAACCTTAATATTATGTTCTATGTTCACAAGTTTCAAAATTTCTGTAAATTCAAATGAGATGATTTGTTGAAATACCAACTGATTAATTGTGTTTATTAGTAAGTTTGTGATGTTAGAGTTAGAATCTAGACAATGATTTAGTGTGCTAATTACGTTTAAAAGAAAGAAAATTGTTTACAGTGTATATGGTTATGTATATGGCTTGTGAAAGTATAAAAATTGGTAGTTAGTTTGAAAACTAAACTATAAATTGAGTCTAGAATATGTTAATACGATAAGAAACGAAAATAACGCAAGTTGAATGAACCAATTAGGTTAAGAAACGAATTCGTAGTGAATGAATTCGCTAAACATGTTAAAACATGAAAGTTTAGTATGAACATGATTTTTGGGTCTAGATTTAGGCTAGTTATTTTTTTTGTAAATTGTTATAATTCTAGTATGTTGTAGTTCTACGAATTACGAATCCATAGAATCGAAAATAGACTAATTTGGATGTGTAAAACTCAAGTTATGAAGATTAGTAGGAGAAAAGGTTCAAAAATCGCGAGAACAGTGAACTTTAGATTCCCGTTTCTGCTAACGGGCGCAGCTACGCTGTGCCTTAAGTCCCATTTCTGCTAGACTTAATGTGTTTTGGGGATTTCCTTATAATCTATCAAAATATTATCAATGTTGCTATCTTTTGCCAAACTGTTTTGGTATGGATTTCAAAGAAAGACTGAGTATGATAAACAAATGTTTCGTCGTCAAACGACAGGCACGTGAGGTTGCCAAAACTTAAATGTAGATATGTTTAATGAAGTAGTGTTGTACAACATAGAGTACTATAGGCTGATCACCTAGACGTGCTCGTAAGATATGTCGGACTTACGGACTTGGTGACGGGTTGTCCTTTTTAAAGAAAGAATGAAATGCTCTAGGTCTTGGACCGAAATTGATGTTTAACTTATGTTGTTCATTGTTAAACATTTTAAAGAAAATAGAAGTGGTATTTTGAATTATCTATAGTAATTCATAACTATTGTTTCAGTTATAGAAGATATACGATTCATGTGATTCAAACCTCTTGTTTAAATGAAATTATCATACTTGCTGAGCTAGTTATGCTCACTTTTGCTTGAACCATATGAATGCAGCTAAGACCAAACGAACCGAAGGATCCGGTAAAGATAAAGGAAAGGATAAGGCAGAAACATAGATTGTCTTTATAATAGTATAGTAGGAATGTTGTAATTATTTGATATTATGGCAAATAATACATGTAATGGTTATAAAGAACATGGGATTGGTAATATTGTTTTGGAATATATAGAAGACATATTCACTCTTTTGAGGTATTTCAATTGAATGTATGTGTGAACAGTAGCACCGTGTAGCACCATCTGCCGGGTTGGAAGATACCCGGATTTGGGGGCATCACATGTTGGTATCAAAGCTGTAGGTTATAAAACTTAAGGGGGGGGAAGAACCTTAAGTCATAACCTTAAGAAAAGTTAAAGAAGTAAAAGATGAAGTTAACCCTAAAATGTATTAAATGTGACATGTGTTCTTACTATTATAATGATGTCTACTAATGTAATAACCCGATATTTTATATAAATAAATAAGAAATTTTTCATATAATTTTTTTTATTTTAAAGGTGAGAATATGTGCCAAGTAATGTGTATGTATCATGTGATAAATAAAATTTATTTATTACATGAATAATTTCAAATAATTTTATTTTAGAATTATTGATCATTATAAAGTATATTCTTATAATAATTTATTTTATAGTAGAAATGTCTTTATTATTTATTTTCTATGAAAATATGATTTTATATTATTTAAATAATATATGAAGTGATTATTGGAATTATTATAATTACTATTTTATTATATGAACTTTAGTTCAGATTATTAAGTTAATTATTTTAACTTAATCAATAATGTTATATATGTCAAATAAATCAAATATGGAATCTAAACCCTAATTTTGGATTTTGAGCTATGAATGAGAATAATAATATTATATTAAATATAATATTATTTTTCAGCGTTATAAATATATACTGTATGTGTTGGTAAATTATGGTGTATAATTTCATAACCCTAATTATAATTTATTAAACCCTATTTTGAAACTCAAATGGATATTCAAGAATGTGTAGTAATTGGGTTATATGATTTAAGTTGCATATTATAGAATTTCTGTTAATTAGGAAAAACCCTAATTAGTATTTGAAAAACCCTAGTTAAAAATTAGAAATCCTAATTTTACTAATTAGGAACCCTAATTACAAAAATTTGAAACCCTAATTATGATTTTAGTAAATTGAATTGTTAATTTGGGAACCCTAATAATATTAAGGAACCCTACTTATTTAAAACCCTAAATTCTATTAAAAACCCTAATTTTAATTAGTAAGTTCTAATTAAAATTTTATTACACTTTAATTTTAATTTTTCAAACCCTAGAAATTATTTGGGAAACCTTAAGGTTTAAAATCTAGTGATTAAACCCTAGATTCAAGTACCATAGACAAGAATGCCATTAAAATTAAAGGACAATTGACCAAAGTATCCTTTTTGTCCCATTCTTGAATTATTGCTAGGAAATCTTGCCAAATCTTGGCAAGTCATCACCCTAGTCTAGCTATGAGCTACAATACTCCAACTATCAGCCATCTAAACATCCAAACACATTGCACATGAGATATACATATAGATCAAGAGAGAGAAAGTGCATTATTTACCGCATTTGTACCCATACTCTCATCCTAGACCATCTCTCTCTAAAACCCACGAATATATTTAGTGATTCAGTCCATATCTAAGTCCCCAGAACACCCAAGCACAATCATCAAAGATCAGATTCAAAAATTAAGGTGTAAAGAGGTACAAAAACCCTAACTTGAAAATCATGTGATTTGATGTTAGATGTTAAGTTCTTGTGTTAAAACATGTTGTATGTAGTATATGTTGATGATCTGGGTTGCTAGATGTTAGATCCATAACATCTAGAGGCTCGGATTTGAAGTTTTAAAAAAATCAGGAAAATTTTATTTTGTTGTCTGACAATGAATGTCAGACCTCAAATCACAGTGACATTTAATCAGTTTTGTGTTTTGAAAGTTGATAGTTGTTGTATGCTTCGCGATCTGTGAACTAGAACTTGAATCAAGGTCAGATCTAGAATAAATTGGAAGTTATTAATGGTCAAAGTCGGTTGACCGACCATGACCAAGCCTTTCTGGGTAACCCAGAACTTACCCAGATGGTTCTGACAAGAAGTTCATGTCTACAGATCTTTCTCATGGTAGATATTTTGATTCTTTTATGGTAATAAGATTGTTTTATGTTATATGGACTACACTATTATACCTTAAAATCTCCTAATCATCAAACTGAGTGAATATGGTGTCTGGTCAAAGTAGGTAAAATGATCACGTTTTTTATTTCTGGGTAACCCAGAAAACAGATGAACGCTGTCTCTGACAGATTTTGACCAGACTAGATCTTCTTGTTGTGTTCTTATTTTATTGGTTTTATGTAATGAATCGGTAGTCTTACATGTTGTCTACAACCTGGAATCGATATATCATAAAATAATCACATGGATTGAAAGTTGTGGAAGCCCAAATATGCTTTCACGAACTGTTCTTCATTTTTTGGTAACCCAGAAAATGAAGAACAATTCTGACAACTTTTTCAATAGCTTAGGTCTTTCTGACTTATGATGTCTAGACTTGGATAATGTGTCAATCATGTACTATGTTAGTTTGTCTACACAGCTCGACGTCTAGACCACCCATATCATCAACAGATTTGTTTATATAAGGCCATCAATATCGTTGACCGGCCATGATCGTATAATTCTGGGCAGCCCAGAAAACCAAGAACACGCCTGACAGTGATTTCAAAGATTTTTAACTTTCAATTGTGATGTTGTATGACCTTGTTAATTGTTGTTTCATATAGTGTCACATTAACACTACAAGATCTGACCATTAGTTAGCTCAGAAACACAATAGACACTGAATTAAGCTTGGTCAAAGAAGGCTACTCGGAACTGACCTTGAATGTTCTGGGTTTCTCAAGAACACAATAGGCGACACTTTCTGTCGCTTAAGGCTTTAGCGACAGACTTATTAGTTTTTATTAATTTAATTTCTAAAAATCATTTAAAAATAATAAATAAATTCTGAAAAATTCCAAAAATAGTTTTAAAAATTATTTGAAGTTACAAAACTTAACTTTTAATAATTTGACATATTTTCCATAAATAAAAAATTAGTATTTATTTAAATAATATTGATATTCAAATTATTTAATAAATGCATTAAATAAATTAATTAAAAATAATTTTATTATATTAAAAATAATTTTAAATGATAAAAAAGTATTTAATAATATTTTAAGTTATAAACTATAACTTTTAATATTTTAAAACAAATTTCATTAGTTATTTAATATTAATAATTATATTAAATAAATTAATTAAAAGTGATTTTAATATTATAAAAATCATTTTAAATGAAAATAAATAGTTTAAAATATTTGAAGTTATAAAATATAACTTTTGATATTTAAAGGTAAATTTCATTAATAATCTAATATTAATTTATTTAATAATTATATTAAATAAATAGTTTAAAAATAGTTTTATTAATTTAAAAATCATTTAAAAAGGAAATAAATGAATTAAAAATATTTTAAGTTATAATAAATGACTTTTAATATTTTGATAAATAATAAATTAATATTCTAATATTAATGGTAATTATTTAAAAATAATTTTAAATGTTTTAAAAATCATTTAAGGGTAATATTAATACTTTAAAATATTTTGAGTTATTATAAATAACTTTAATATTTTGGCAATAGTTTCATTAATAGTTTAATATTAATTAAATATTAATGATAATAGAATTATTTAATATTTAAATCATTTAATAATGAATTCGGTGTTTGAAAAATCATGATAAATTATAATAATTGTTTCAAAAGTATTATAAGGCTATGAAAAATAATATAACTGATATTTAAAGTATTTAGACGAATATTGAACTACACGATAGAGTTTTAGACTCGATAATTACCCGATAAAGCCGTTGGTACACCGACATGTTTTTAAGAAATTGATCTAGACTTATATAATTGGACTAGATCCGTGTTTGTTGTGAACCAATGGCTGTTAACATATGTGACAATGTGAATATGTTATGTGTTGACTGCAAATAACAGTACTAAGTGTTATGATATGTATTTCTAATCGAACTAATGATCTTATTAATGATAGGTTTCGGTATAAAAGATAAAACTAAGTTACGTTATTGTAAGCAGCATCTCATGCAAGTATCTGAACTATTCTTTACATTGTGCAAGTATCCTAACTTTGCATTTACTTTATGCAATGGGCACGAGTAAGAAAGTTTCAGAAATATATTATCATTATGCCAGATTATTAACTCTATTATTATCGATTATGTATCCAATCTTTGTATTTGTGAGACCCCGAATTTTATGAAATAAAAGTATTCAAATTTTTTTCTATTTTGGTAAATAGAACGGTATTGATTATTGATGCTTATGTGATAAGTCACTCAATTTTGTTTTATTGGTATTATTAATGTAATAAAACAGAAAAGCTTTTTATATAAAACAGAATACTTTTATAAAGTTATTCTACAAATAGAATATATTATGTTCTATTGTGCATAGTGTTTTGCATAGTAAAATCTTTTTATATAAAAAAGAATACTTTTATAAAGTTATCTGTTTTATTAGACAATAATTAGAATATATTATATTTTATTATGCATAGTGTTTGCATAGTGCTTGCATAGTAAAATCTTTAATAAAGTTATTCGTTTTATTAGATTATAAATAGAATATATTATATTTTATTTAAAAGATTTTGCTTTAAATATGGACCGTCAGAATAAAGTAAATCAATCTGGACCGTTTTCTATAAATAGAAACTCATTCCTTCATTATTTTGTTACGAATTCACTGAAACTCTAGAGAGATAAACTATAGAGAAAATGAAGAAAGTATTCTGCTACTTCACTACTTATATATCCAGTACTCTTCTTCTTAAGGTAGGGAATATTATTTGTTGTACTCGTAGGGGGTATTATTTCTTTTGTATTCATGAAGAGAACTTCTGTTATTCCATTCTTTATTATTCTATTGGAATAACATGTATCTGCCAAGCTACCTATACTTGGTGAAATTCTTCTGTTATTCCATTCTTTATTATTATATTGGAATAACTTGTCTATGCAAAGTACTGCATACATGGTGAAATTCTTCTAATATTCCATTCTTTATTATTCTGTTGGAATATCATGCTATGCGTTTTCTGTGGGACCGTTCCGTTATTTATTATTCTGTTGGAACATCTTGTCGGTGTGATTTCGCCTGACCTGGTTCCATTATTTATTATTCTATTGGAATAACCTGTCTATGTGAAGTACCGTATGCATGGTGATTTCTTTTGTCATTCAATTCTTTATTATACTCAGTTGGTTAAAGTTTTAACTTCTATACTCCATGAAATTAGTGGAATATCCTTGATATTTGCGCTTCATCCAGTATCTTTTCATGAAAATATTCTTCTAAGCATTCTTGAATTTTACTCTACAAAGAAGTATCATGTTGATAAATTTGGACGTTATTGGTTCTTGGACAAATTAATTCTTGAACTTGTTTTATTGAATCCTTATATCATTGTCATCATCCTCATATTTATATTTTTTAAAAGTCATCTGTGGCCTGTAGTGCATAGATGGACTTGGTATGATTATGACCAGGGATTATTCGGTGTAATCATGACCGTAATATTACAAATGATGTGGTAAAAGTCCTCATTGGCCCGTAGTGCATTGATGGACAGTTGTTGGCATGATCATGACCATTAATGAATACACAAATATTCTTGGCCCGTAGAAGGTATGGATAATTATGGTCGTGATACTAAAGAATATCCTTGGTAGTAGTGAAGAGGTGATTCGATGATGTGGATTATTTATTGTCGAGTCTCGATGATAAAAGTCATGAAAAACCTTTTAAATCATAGAAGATAGTAGATTTTATTCTCTACTTGACTCTTCTAATGGATTGCTTGTTCACCGCAGATTAAACTTGATGTTTGTTATATTTTATCGGTTTAACATTGTTGAAGGCTAATGATAATTTATTACGCATTATCTTAGTCATAATATTTCTTCTTGGGCTAGTTGAGCTCACTCTTTATTTCCTTTGTTTCTCTTCGTGAAATGAGAAGCGTGGTGGGACAAGCTCGGGGAGCGGAGTGATGGTGGGATGATAGTATTAGCTAGTAGTCCTCACTATTACATTAAATAGTGTGATAATAAATGTAATGAGGACTTATTTTGAGAGTGGATATTGTCTAGAAGAAAGTATTTGTATTAAAACTCATAGGTCTCTTGTTGTATATTAAAGATTGTATTTGTATTCTATACCATATATTTGGCGACTCAGAATAGGTGATATATACCTATTTTGGGGGTGTCACAGTATTCATACAAGTTCTTAAATTATCCGATCATTGTATTACTGTATAATTCAGATATTTATTTTGTTCGTTAATTCCTATATAGGGTTAGACAAGTGTCCTCACTTGGATAATCATTGTATTTAATCATATGTTGATACATACTCATTGGTTTCCAGTATGTATACGTTGACATAAAAAGCCGTCTAAGCTGTTTGACTCAGCTAGACACAGATTCAGAAATATCATTGAAACATGATATAATTTTATTATATCCAATCAAATTGTTTTGATTCGGATTCCCGACTAAGTATGAACATCCCGAACATGGGAAGACTTTTTTGCACCTAAAGAGGATAAGATGAACGATAATATCGTTCTTGCATGTAGTATTGATCAATACCGGTTGCATTGGGATGATCACCCCATGCCCGTAAGTTATGACAGTTTGCGGATGAAGTTCTGCTAAACCTTAGCAAAAATTAAAAACAAAGTTCATAGTCTGTCGAATGCTCTCCATTTATAGTCAGTACGTAGTTCCAAAAATTTGATATAGAATTGATATGTTGATTTTATTGGTTCAGCTTACATCACAACTGTTGATTCGTTGTAGAAGTGTTATTCAAAGAAAACATTTAATCCTTTCAGCTAATATTTATTGTTGCTATTACTTACTGGGCAATCAAATGCTCATCCTTGCTTTAAATTTAAATGTTTTCAGCTAAGCATGATCAACCGGAATGTTCAGGCCAGAACAGGGGAAAAGGAAAGCAAACAGAATAATCTCATGTTATCTTATGTAATAGTTTGACTTTATTAAGACAATGATATCTATTAATTATCATGTGTTGAATGTTTAAAGGTCGCGTACCTGAGATTAGACTTTGATATATGTAAATTAAGTTTGATATTTATATTATTGTTATTATTTTTAGTATTATTCCGCTCGTAGAAATGATATCGTAAAGCACCGAGTTCGGGTTTTCAAGTACCTGAATTTGGGGGCGTCACAACTAATCAAACTAATTTGTTTTGTTGTAGATGTCAGGAGAAAACGTAATGTAGGGATACACACGTTGTAAGTGAGGAGTCGATGAATCAAGTAGAGATCTTACCGAACCCAATAGCAGAGGTGCCAGAAGTGGTGGTGGTTTAGTCAGGAGACTCGAAAAACTTAGACCTCATGTCATTGTTTGATGGCATGTCGGAGAAGGAGGTGGAGGTGGTGTCTTTTAACACTGTAGCACCTGCAGAAGAGATGACTCCGGGGGAGTCAATGAAGGAATTGTTTATGACTATATAGGATAGAAATATCCAGTTGGGGAATGAGCTAAGGGAGCTGAAGGAGGAGGTCCATGATATCTTGGAGGACAAGAAAAGCATGGAGACGATGTGGGAGGGAGAGCACGATGAGAGAGTTTTGGCGAAGGACAAGGTCCACGAGCTGAAACATGAGGTCTTTGAGCTCAGGCATGAGCTAAAGACCAAGAACCAGAAGGTTAGCAGAATGTCCTATATACATAAGAGTTCTCATGCGGATTTTCAGCAACAAGTGGCTGCGTATCCGATAGAAGTAGGGGAGACTCGGCATACTATCAGTCGAGATATTATAGCCGGTCTTGCCAATTCAGACTATGAGAATGCAGACTAGAATAGAGTAGTTAGATATGTAAATATGATATATCTAGTAGTGACGTAAAACCCCCTTTTGTATATTAAAGGGTAGTCTTTTGTAAATCCCTATTTTTGGAAAACAATTGCGGGAAAGTAATGTAATCTGCTAAGGCTATGTAATGACGAATGATGTAGTATTATACTATAAGAAAGCAAATCAATATAGGCCTTTTTATGGAACATATTAGGCAATGAGTTTGAAGTTATTGTTTAATAATAAATAATAACTAATTAACAAGAAAAAAAGTAATAATGACGTGTTATTTTTCTTTAACAGAAAAATGCCGCCAAGAAGAAGACAACAAAATCAAAAAGTCAATGTCAATCAAACGGATGGGGGACCGACTAACCCGATGCAAGAGTTCGTTAATTTATTAACGGCTTCTTTTAATAGGAATAGGGCTAATATACCCGTAAATCTTGGGTTAGTACGAGCTACTATGTTTAAGGATTTTAAAAATGTCGGTCCGTCGGAGTTCAAAGGAACTACGGACCCCATAGAAGCCCAAACTTGGGTGAAAGAAATAGAGAAGGCATTTGTTATTGTAAATGTCGAAGAGGGGAAAAAGGTTTCTTTTGCTACCTATATGATGAAGGGAGAGGCCAACTTCTGGTGGGAGGCAAACCAGGCTAGGGCTGGTATAGAAAACCTAACATGGACACGGTTCAAGGAGATTTTCTTCAAGAACTACTTTCCCACGAGTATGCAAGGGAGGATGGAGATGCGGTTCCTATAATTGAAACAAGGGGAAATGATAGTTCCCCAATATGCTGCCAAGTTCAATGAACTGGCGAGGTTTGCTCCACATCAGGTGGACACTGAGGTGAGGAAGGCTAGGAGGTTTGAGTAGGGCTTGAAACCCTGGCTCTATAGCTGGATATCAGTGTACCAAAGTAACTCCTTTGGAACCATTCTGGAGAAGGCAACAATTGTACAGGGTGGTAATGAGGCTCTAAGCCAGTACCACAGGGAGAAGAAGAATAAGGGAAAGGTAGACGGGGGAGTGAAAATCGAGGGAGCTAGTGGAAGTGGCAATGGCTAGAAGAGGAAGGGTTTTAACTTTGGGAATACCAAAGTGAAGCATAGAGATCCTAAGAAGAGGATGGAGGCATTCAAGAACTGTGGGAAGACTCACTTAGGAGTCTGTCTCAAGGGAAAAGAAGTATGCTACAACTATGGACATGAGGGGCACATTTTGCCTAACTGTCCAAGTCCAAAGAAGAACCATAGATGCTTCGTATGTTGATGAACTAATCACATAGCGAAGAACTGCCCGAAGAAGGGGACATGCGAGAATAAGGGCGCTAATAGTGGTAAGTTAGCTATTGGTGGTCCAGAACAGATGAGTAGGCCGATGGACCGCACCTTTAACATGACGGTCCAAGATGGAATTGCATCCATGGATGTAGTTGCAGGTATTATCCCGATCAATGATATAAATGCTTATGTGTTGTTTGATTCGGGTGCTACTTGTTCTTTTATAGCATGTGATTTTGCTAGACGATTAAGATTACTTCCCAAAAGATTGCAAGTACCTTTGAATATCAAGGTAGCCAACGAAGGAATAAGTCATGTTCGAGATATTCATAGGAGTTGTTGCGTAGATATACAAGGTTGTAAATTATCAGTAGATGTGTTACCGATAAAGTTGGGAGAATTCGATGTGATTATCGGGATGGATTTGTTGTTCAACTATTGTGAAATTATAGATTGTCAAAAGAAATGTGTAAACATTAGAACGTTGAGACAACCAAATATAGTGTTTTACGATAATAAATCACCGGGACGTTCGTGCTGTCTTACAATGACGCAAACTAGGAAACTGTTGATGAAGGGATGTGTAGATTATTTGTGTCATGTTGTTGATACCTAGAGAGTGGGAGCAACGATGGAGCTAATACCTATAGTTAAAGAATTCATGGATGTATTTCCAAGCGAATTGCCGGGTCTTCCACCGGATAGGGAGACCAAATTCGTAATAGATATCGTGCCAGGAGCGGCACCAGTTTCAAGGGCATCGTACTGTATGGCGCCAGTAGAGATGAAGGAGCTGATGGTTCAGTTACAAGAACTGTTGGATAAAAAGTACATTCAACCGAGTGTTTGTGACAACCCGAAAATTTGGAATATTTTTATTAATTGATTTATGGTTCAAAATTAGAACCTAGACATAAAATAAGTGTATGCGTTTGATATTTTTGAGAAGGAATTTTGAGGATTTCAAAATTCTGTGAAGGAGTTAGGTGATTTATTCAGGATTAAGTGTATATGTAAATATGTTTTGTGTATATGGTATTATATGTGTACAATATGTGGTTAAGGGTCAAGGGTTGACCAGACAATGACAAACTTAAATATTATATTAAGAACGTAAACGTTCAGTTAGAAAATTCTTACGATTTATATGAAACCCTAATTTGGGAACTCTAATGCTAAGTATAAAACCCTAAGGATTAAAAGTTATGTGAGTAATGAGTATTAATATTATGTGATGATTTATACTTGTTTATTATACAAACAAATAAAAGAAACTAGAGTGATCCTAATTATATATTAGGAATGAAAAATTTATTTAACTTAAGGGTTATGGGATGAGAGAATTATGGTATGTAGAATATATACTAATTCTAAGAGATTTATTTTATACTTCTCAACTAATTAATTTCATAACCTAATTATAGCAAGTCTAATTGGGTTAATAATTTAAATGTGCATGACTAAGGATTTATGTTTTAATTGTGGAATTGAAAACTCTAATTAAATAATTAGGGAATGGTAATGTTAGAAGTGTTGGAAGATGTTATGTGTTTGGCCCAAAGAAACTAAAGTTAGTAGCCCAAAAGAATTAATTGAGTGGGCCAACTTTTAGCCCATTTGAGAGGGGATATTATGGACATTTAATATGCTAAATAAGAATTAAAAAGGAAATCAATTTTTAAGGATAATAAGGCCACATGGCCAACCAAGATAAGGAGAGGAAGGGGGGAAGAATGTAATGATTATTTCACTTTAGTTGGTGAACAAACCTCCTATGTGTCATTGCCCCATTTAGCCAACACTTTGTCAATGCTTCCAAGTAAAGCTTTAGAGGTTGAGTGGGAGAGAAAAGAGCTAGAGATGTTGGTAGATGAATGATAGATATACAAAATATATCTATACATACTTTTCCAACAAAACAAGAAAAAGTCTAAGTCTTATCTTTTCTTTTCATCTTATTATCTAACATAAACTAAAAAAGAAAGAGAGAGACTAGAGGGAGAGAGAGAGAACTATCATACGACAGCTCCAAGAGGAGAAGGAGAAGAGAAGATTTTGATCTTCATACACCCAAGATCCATCTCATATTTTTGAAGGAGAAAGAACATCAAGCGAAGGTATAAACCCCTTTTGTTTATGTAATTTTTGATTATTGTAAATAAAACCTTGAATCTATGTTTCTAAACTCAAAAACTATGGTTATCCATGTTGAGGAGTGTTTTATGTTTAGATCTACCCATATTGGGTGTTGATTTGGTTGGAATCAAAAGGAATAGAAAAATAGAATTTTTCGTAAAGCTTAAACTTGAAAGTGTGATCTAGCTTTTGATTTTTGAAAGCTATGATGGATATTTGTGATTTATTTTCTTGGGATGCTAGATCTATGTATTAAGGATAAAACCCCTTTGGAATCACTCAATTAGGTTGAAAAATGAGCAAGTTATAGAATTTATCCCAAATTACTCAAAGCTAAGAAAAACAGTTAGAACAACA
Organism: Panax ginseng; assembly: GCA_020205605.1. NCBI lineage: Eukaryota > Viridiplantae > Streptophyta > Magnoliopsida > Apiales > Araliaceae > Panax > Panax ginseng. Next base: position 67,024,492 of record CM035138.1, read on the forward strand.
GTTTTTACCAGCCACTTCTGGGCTAATTTCCGGGAGCTTAACATGTCCAAATATGGATTGTGATAGATGAAAATTGTAGATCGGAAAGATACGAATCCAACAAAATTGACGGATCGTTAATTGGAGTTATAGATCTCATTTTATTTAAGTTTTACCAAAGGACTCCAAAACTGCAAAACGACAATTAGCTACTAAGAAGTATTTTCCAGGGGCTGTTTCGGACACTTAAATTGTGTAATAAATTCCGGCCTTTTAGGACATGAAAATATATGGTATAAAGTACCTCCTGTCCAAAAATGAGGTCATTCCGACTTAAAATGACCAAGTTATGACCATTTCAATTTCTGTAATTTTCTGACGAAAATTGCTATAACTGGAGTTCTATAACTTCGATTGGCATGAAATTTAAACTGGAGCATCACGTTAACATGTACAATATTGTGCCAAGAGATGGGAATTTCTGGAGTTAAGCATCATAGGGCTAATTTCTTAAGCTACGTACTAAAAATGATTTTTGAAAAATACTAAAGGAAGTTGGAAAATTATGAAAAAATACTTTTTGTGTATGAAATACATGTATATAAGCATGGCCAAAAGATAGAAAAATAATAAACTGATTTGGTATTTTCGTAAAAAGGATATGGAATCCAGCTTGCTGGATTGGAAAATCTGATGAATCCAACTTGCTGGATTGAAATGAAGTTTATTGAATTGAAAATATATTGAATCCAGTTTGATGGATTGCAATCTAGTCACTGGATGTGATATTCAGTTTGCTGGATTGCAGTTTAGTTTGCTGGATTGGCCATCTAGATACTGGATTTAGAATCCAGCTTGCTGGATTCCAAATCTGGGTTGCTGGATTGGTATTTGATTTATATGTTCAAGAAAAACTTATAATATATGAGATTAAAGTATTTTAAATCATATAAATATAGTATTAATGATAAAGGAATTATGTGGTATTTAATTCGTATAAATATGTTTTTAATGATTGAAAAATCAAGATAAATAGTAATAATTATTTAAAAATTATTACAATCTTATGAAAATTATTTCGACTATTAATAAATTATCTTAGATAATGGTTAAGCGTTTAAACAGAGTTTAATTGAACTTAAACTCGTGAATTGTCCGACTAGACCATCGTGACGTTAGAATTTGTGTCGGTTTCAAGTCAGACTAAAATAGTTTTACCTGATAGTAAGTTTTATGTGTGTTGTAGACTGATAGGGTTATGTGTTATGTGTTATGTGTTTAGGTTATTCTATGTGTATATATATATATATATATATATTATAGTATTATATTGTGATGATATTATTCTAATATTGGAGATCTATATTACTAATATTAGGTCTTGGATAAAGGCGATATAAATTATGAGAAAGTGTAATCAATAGATTCGACAAGTTTATTTTACTTAACTCTACTAAGAGTTGTTTCATTTGGATATGCTTATGGTTAATCATTGCTGATTGCCATGTATAATTGTACTCTGTACATATTGCATGTATAAGTCAGGTATGAAAGGCTGATCACCTTCATTACCCTTCGGTTCAGATATAATTGTTCATGTAAAATACTTGTTCAGTCAAAAATTTGTTCCTGCTAGTTCACAATTATATTGTTGAATTATAGCCAGCCAATTATTCAAATCATTTCAATCATGATATATCGTTATATTATTGAATTTAAACTTGCTGGGCAATTTTATGTTCACCCTTGCTATATCATGATAAACATTGCAGATTAAGACGAACGCGTCGGATACAGGAAAATATTAAAGAAAGTTCCAGCTTTAGTTTATGTATGCAATTAGAAATGTAATAGTATAGTTTGATAATAAAGTTATGTGTTAGATAGTTATTAATTATGTATTAAGTTAAGGTTACTCGACCTTGGAGAATAGTGTGTAATGTATTGTATAAACAATTTATGTTTATATCTTCCGCAAATAGTAATAGTTGTATAGAATGATCGAACCAAATCCGCGGTGATTCGGGACCTCGGATTCGGGGCCGTTACAGTGTTTCTCCGTTGGGAGCACCGGTACTGTTTGTGAAAAAGAAGGACAGATCATTACGACTTTATATCGACTACCGAGAGTTAAACAAGTTAACGATAAAGAATAAATACCCATTGCCCAGGATCGATGATCTCATTGATCAGTAGAAAGGGACAAAGTATTTTTCTAAGATAGATTTGTAAACGGGATATCATCAGTTAAAAGTTAGGAAGGAAGATGTACCTAAGACAACATTCAGAACTCGTTACAGCCATTACGAGTTTCTGGTTATTTGGGTTGACAAATGCACCAGCTGCATTTATGGATATGATGAACAAAGTGTTCAAACAATACTTGGACAAGTTAGTCATAGTGTTTATCGATGATATTCTAGTCTATTCTAAGACGCTAGAAGATCACGCTGAACACTTAAGATTAGTGTTGGAGACACTAAGAAAGGAGAAGTTATATGCGAAATAAACTAAGTGTGAATTTTGGCTAGAAAGGGTACAGTTTTTAGGTCATGTTATCGACCGATATAAAATTTCAGTGGACCCAACAAAGGTGGAAGCAGTGGTTTATTGGGAACAGCCGAAAATGCTAACTGAGGTGCGGAGTTTCCTAGGGTTAGCGGGATACTATCAAAGATTTATCCAAGATTTTTTGAAGATAGCTACTCTGTTGACTAACTTGATACGGAAAACAATGAAGTACGTATGGACGGAGAAGTGTAAAGACAATTTTCAGGAGCTGAAGAAAAGGTTAAGTGAAGCACCTATATTATCCTTACCCGATGATACAGGGAATTTTATAGTTTATAGCAGTATGCGTGCTCATGCATCATGGCAAGGTCATTGCGTATGCATCACGACATTTGAAGGATTATGAGAAAGTTTATCCAACTCATGATCTGAAACTGGCCGCGATTGTGTTTGCCTTAAAGATATACACGAACCATAATAGTCTAAAATATATCTTTACACAAAAGGACTTACATATGAGACAAAGGAGACGACTAGAGTTGATAAAAGATTATGACTGCGATATCTGCATCACCTAGGAAAAGCCAATGTAGTGGTTGATGCCTTAAGTAGAAAGGGTCGGGAAAAGTTGTCTATGTTAACGGCTCAAATTGAGTTAATAACAGAGATGGCTAAGATGGAGTTAGAGGTGAAGTTATCGAGTGAGTCGGGACAGAGATTGGTTACAGCTGAGATTCGATCTACCATTGTAGAGAGAGTTAAGGAGGTACAAGTTAGAAATGATGAGTGCGATCAGATGAAGAAGCGGCTAACTAATGAAAAAGAATTAAAGTACAGTCTTGATAATGAGGGATTATTAAGATTTTAAGGAAGAATTTGGGTTTCAAATGAGATGGAATTAAAGGAGGAAGTGTTACAAGTGACTCATAGTTTGAGGTACTCGATTCATCCTGGTAGTACTAAGATGTATCAATACCTTCAACAGAGGTTTTGGTGGCCGAACATGAAAAGAGAGATAACCGAATACGTGAGTAGGTGCTTAACTTGTCAGAACGTTAAGGCCGAACATCAACGACCAAGAGGCTTATTACAGTCCTTGGAGATTTCGAAGTGGAAGTGGGAGCATATCACGAAGAACTTTGTGGTGGCACTTCCAATTACTCGGAAGGGGTATGATGCAATTTGGGTAATAGTGGACCGATTGACGAAGTCGGCTCACTTTTTGCCAATAAGGGTTAAGTATAACTTAGATCAGTTAGCTAAACTTTATGTTAAGGAAGTCATTTCCAGACATGGAGTACCTATTTCTATAGTGTCAGATCGTGATCCATGGTTCACGTTAAACTTTTGGAGGAGACTGCAAGAACATATGGGAACACAACTGAAGTTGAGTACGTCTTATCATCCACGAACTGATGGGTAGAGCGAGAGAAAAATTTAGACGCTGGAAGATATGCTGAGATCTTGCGTCATGGATTTCAAAGGTAGTTGGGATGATCATCTACCGCTAGTAGAGTTTGCGTATAACAACAATTATCATGCGAGCATAGGCATGCCACCTTACGAAGCTTTATACGGAAGGAAGTGCAGAACACCATTGTGTTGGGATGAAGTGGGAGAACGTCGAATGCTAGGACCAGAATTAGTGCAGCAGAAAACATATATAGTTAAGCTCATACGAATGCGTCTAGTAGCAGCTCAAGACAGACTGAAGAAGTATGCGGATTCACATCGAGTGAACATAGAGTTTGAAGTAGGCTCGTATGTATTTCTAAAGGTATCTCCCTGTAAAGGAAAGATATGCTTTGGAAAGATTGGAAAGTTAAGTCCAAGGTTTATAGGACCTTTCGAGATATTAAAAAGGGTAGGAGAGGTAGCTTACGTGGTAGCATTACCTCCAGACTTAGAACGAATACACGATGTGTTTCATATCTTTGTGTTACGTCCTTATAAGCCCGATTATAAGCACGCAATAGAATATGAGCCTATTCATATTGAGAAGGACTTGACGTCTGAAGAAATGCCTATTCAAATCATTGATAGAAAAGAGCAAGTTCCGAGGAACAAATTTATACATTTGGTAAAGGTGTTATGGAAGAACCACGATGCCGAAGAAGCAACGTAGGAACTTGAAGAAAAGATGAGAAAGAATTACCCTCAATTATTTGTTTAATGTATAGCGAGATTCTGGGGACATAATCCTTATAAGGGGGGAAGGATGTAACGATCGAGAAAATCGAATTAATTGTAAAATAATTTTATTTGACTAAATAATGAATAAAATTATAATATATGTTATTATGTTGAGTAAGAAAGATGAAGGTTGTTCTATAACCTAAAAGTCGTAATATCGTAGTATTCTGGCTACGTGAAGGAATTAAAGTGTTTGAATTTCCAAGACGAAAATAAAAGCTTTCCGAGAAATTTTCCAAAAAATACTATTCACTAATTTCTGCTCGGGAATTAATTTTGAACTTCCGAGAAATATGTAATGGTAGAATAATAAGGAATAATAAGGAATGATGAATTATGTAATAATATTTTAGTTATGACAAACGCAGTTTTTCGCCTGCGTACTAAGTTCGAGAATGCTAAGGAAAGTAAAGATTGAATAAATGATGATCGTATAATAAGTAAGTATTATACGAATCAATGAATACAAGTAGGATACGAAGAATTGTTCTAGTATATATGAAAGATAATATATCGTATATGATGAATGATTATACGACTTAGTATACTAGAAGAATACGAAGATTATACGTTAAAAGCCTTAAGCCACTTATAATGGACTTGTAAGATTTGTGTAGGAATTTTGCAAGCCCGATTGGAATTATATTAAGGCCCAAACATTATTAAAGCAATCCCAATGTTAGGCCCAAAGTAATTTGTAAGACCCCAACTTTTTAATAAAGATGATTTTTCTATAAATATCATTTTTGAATATTACGGAATGAATTTGATATAATGTTATAGTTGTGGGTAATATTAATAAATTTTGCAAAGTACGCAAGTTGTTATATAATATTCGATTGGTCGTGGAATATTCGTTTTTAAACAGGGAATATTCGTACAATGGCACAATCATTGGTGGACCCCACAACAGAATTATTGTCGGATTGAGAAAACGACAAAAATACTTTATGCAAATAACGGCGGAAGTTTTACCGTTAACTGTTGAAACACCCGGTGTTAAAAGTACAGTAATACGCGTAGTTGCATAGTAGAACACGGTATTGATTATTGATGCTTACGTGAGAAGTCACTCAGTTTTGTTCAATTATTGCTACAGTAATTGCTGCATAGTATCTCACGTTATTTGATTCAATTATTGTCAATATTTTATATATTATTAAATCAATAATTGAGACAACAAAGTTATTAATATTATTATTTACAATATTAACGATGTATAGAAGTTCTGTCAAGGAGAGGTTTGGTCACCTAATTGGGCGCCAATAGGGAGAAATCCTTATTAGAAAGCCCCCTCTTTCCTAGGAACGACCTGGTCGATTAATATTGTGAATTATAATAAAGGTGATAAATATTTTTAAAATTATTAAGGTGTTTTTATGAAGTTTTGCTTATTTTATGGACCCCCATTTACGTATTTTTTTAAATAATCAGTAGAAGGTTGTTTAGTATATATATAATGGGACCCACATATGATTATGAGATGTTGATGGGAGGGGAACACGTGGGGCCCACGGGTGTTGAAAATTGAATTGTTGGGAAGAATCTAGCAAATGTTCACGGGTGGGGGAATTAAGAAAGTGGTGAGGTGTGTGATTAATATGTGTGAATATATATATATATATATATATATTAAATGTGGGTAAGTGGGTTGTGGTGGTGGATGAAGTTGGCAGGATATGTGATATTATTTTTAAAGCTTGCACCTTATTGGTTGAACAATCCAATAATGCTATCAAACATGTGTATGAGGCCATTTTCTCAACTTGACATGTGATAGTTTTGTTTTTCCTCTCTTCTAATTGGCCAGCACCTTGAAAAATGATGCACAGGTGGTAGGATTTTTCTAATATAGCATGTGTTATATATATATATATATATATATATATATATATATATTATAAAATTTGGTTTTGAAAATCTAGCGTATGATTTCAGCCAGTGAATTTCAAACACTGTTGCGTTCGTGAGAAAAATCCTTACACAATGCCTTTCCATTCTCTTATAAATAGAAGCTCATTCCTTCATTATTTCATACGAATTCACTGAAACTCTAGAGAAAGAAAATTACAGAGAGAAAGAAGAAGAGAAGTCTGCTACCTCTCTTTTCCTATATCCAGTTTATTTTACGGTAAGGGGTATTCTTTCTTGCTTTCGTCTTCATGAAGAGAACTTTTGTTATTCCATTTTTTTATTATGTTGGAATAACCTGTCTATGCGAAGTACTGCATACATTGTGAAATTCTTCTGTTATTTCATTCTTTATTATTCTGTTGGAACATCCTGTCTGTGCGTTTATGCATAACCTAGTTCCATTGTTTATTATTCAGTGTGAATATCCTGTCTGTGCGTTTACGCATGACCTGGTTCCATTATTTATTATTCTGTTGGAATAACCTGTCTGTGCGGTCTATCACATACCTGGTGATTTCTTTTGTTATTCAATTCTTTATTATACTCAGTTGGTTAATGTTTTGACTTCTATACTCCATGAAATTAGTGGAATATCTATGATATTTGCGCTTCATCCAGTATCTTTTCATGGAAATATTCTTCTGAGCATTCTTGAGTTTTACTCTACAAAGAAGTATCATGTTGACAATTTGGACGTTATTAGTTCCTGAATAAATTAATTCTTGAACTTGTTTTATTGAATTCTTATATCATTGTCATCATCCTCATGTTTATATTATGTTGAAAGGAATCTGTGGCCTGTAGTGCATAGATGGACTTGGTATGATTATAACCAGGGATTATTCGGTGTAATCATGACCGTAATGTTACAAATGATGTGGAAAAAGTCATCATTAGCCCGTAGTGCATTGATGGACAGTTGTTGGCATGAGACCATTGATGAATACACGAATATCCTTGGCCCATAGTGAATGGATAATTTGTGGTCGTGATACTAATGAATATCCTTGGCCGTAGTGCAGGGATGATGTGGATTATTTATTAAGCTGAGTGTCAGCGATAAAAGTAATGAAAAACCTTTTAAATCATAGAAGATAGTAGATTTTATTCTCTACTTGACTCTTCTAATGGATTGCTTGTTCCACTGCAGTTAAACTTGATGTTGTTATATTTTATCAGTATAACACTGTTGAAGGGTAATGATAATTTATTCTGCATTATCTTAGTCATAATATTTCTTACTGGGCTAGTTGAGCTCACCCTTTTTTTCACTGTTCTCTTCAGAAAATGAGAACATAGCTGAGAATAGTCGGGGAACAGAGTGATGGTCGAGATGATAGCATTAATAGTCCTCACTATTCTGTTAAATAGTGTGACAATAAATGTAATGAAGACTCCATTGAGTGTGGATACTGTCTAGTTGACAATATTCTTATTAAAACTCTCAGTTATGTCTTGTCGTATTCTACACGACAGTTGTATTATTAAGTTGTATTTGAATTTTGTACCATGTATTCGGCGTCTCAAGATGGGTGATGTATTCCTATTTTGGGGGCGTCACAGTTGGTATCAAAGCTTAGGGATATGATCCTTGGCTAAGATGTGAGACTAGAACTAGGAGGGGAGAGATGGGGAATTCCTTCGCTAGTATGACCTACCTAAGTTTATTTGGTATTTAATTGGTTGGTCAGAGTATAGAGATAATATGTTACATGTCAATTAACCCTTGTTTTGTGGCAGTATTTGAAAATGACATCCGAGAATGTTGAGAATAGCAATGGAGCACAGGAGACCGTTGAGTCACCACAGATCAATACCCAGGATAATGTGCATCAGGAAGGCAATAATCCTCAGGTGAACCCTCATGTGAACAACAACACCGACCAAATGGAGAACGACGGAATGTTTAGGAGCTATCTACAATTCGTACAACATCAGGCAAGAGAGACTCCTGTCCAAAATATAGGTGGAAACACAGGAAACTCTCGGACGGTCACCGCTAAACAGTTCAAGGAGCTGGGACCACCAGAGTTTATTGGAGAGCCAAAACCGCTAAAGGCAGAGACGTGGATAAAGCAGATCACCAAGATATTTGATGTCTTAGGATGCTTCGAGGAGCAAAAGGTTCCCTTTGCCACCTTTATGTTGCTAGGAGAGGCATATTACTGGTGGGAATCGGTAAAGCAAACTCAACCTGCTGCACTGAAGATGTCTTGGGAGAAGTTCCAAGAACTATTCAACGACAAGTACTTTCCCAAAAGTATTCGTCACATGAAAGAGGTAGAGTTCATCAAGTTGGAGCAGAACAATATGACCATGTCGCAGTACAAAGCTAAGTTTGCCGAGTTGTCCCAGTTTGCGTCTCACTTGGTTGATAATGAGGAAAGAATGACGCGGATGTTTCTAAGAGGTTTGAAACCCAAGATACGTCAATACCTAATTTCTCATAAAGCGTGTTTGTATTGGATGTTGTAAATAGGGCTCGATTATTGAGCGCAATAACGAGTCAACTCAACCAAGAGAAAGAAGCCGGCAAAATGATAATACCAGTGGTAGCAGTCATCGAAGCGGTGATAACAAACGTGGAGGGAATCAACATGCCAGAAATGGTAATCACTTCGGTGGTAATCATGGCCAAGACAATAAGAATTGACATTTCAAGAAGAGGAGATTCAACAATGATGGAAAGGCGTCGATATCATTTTACGTTGTTAAGGATGGAGAACGACCACCTATCATATGCTTCAAATGAGGAGGGGAGGGACACATCAGTCCAAACTGCGCGATGCCATCAAAAGCGTGTTATAATTGTGGAAGAGAAGGTCACCTAGCCCGATTTTGTGGTGCACTGAAGACAAGTCCAGTTGGAACGTTGACACAAAATATCGTCCCAGACAAGTCAAAACCAGTAGTTCAAGGGAGAGCTTTTGTTGTGACCTCCCAGAAAGCAAGGAACCCGAATGAGGTCATCACGAGTAAGCTTATCATAAACTCTTGCAAAGTCTATACTTTATTTGATATCGGTTCTACCCATTCTTTTATTTCTCCTACTTGCGCTCAACGATTAAATTTAAATTTGGAGAAATTAGACTTTGACTATCTGTGGAAACTCCGTTGGGAGAAACCTTCATTACATCCACTATTTATAAGTCTTGTTTGGTTCAAATCGGTACCTTCACATTACCTGTCGATCTTATTTCATTGAAAATACTTGCATTTAACGTGATTCTAGGGATTGATTGGTTAACTACTCATCATGCAAAAATTAATTATTTTCGTAAGGTTGTTAGCTTTCATATTCCTAATCAACCTATTATGCGAATTCAAGCAACAAAACCATTAAAATCAATCACGGTCATCTCAAGCCATAAAGCTATTCGTTTATTGAAAAACGGATGTCAAGCTTTCTTAGCTTATGTCACGGATCTAAACAAAAATACGTCGATTTTGAATGATATTTCTATTGTTAATAAATTCACAGCGTATTCCTGAAGAACTTCTGGCCTACCCGAGGCGTGAAATTGAATTTTGTATCGACCTTGAACCCGGTACAAAACCCATTTCCAAAGCCCCATATCGAATGGTTCCTATTGAACTTCAGGAGTTAAAGACCCAACTACAGGAATTATTAAACATTGGATTTTTTCGTCCTAGTACTTCTCCTTGGGGTGCTCCTGTTCTATTCGTGAAGAAGAAAGATGGGAGTATGCGACTTTGTATTGATTATCGGGAGTTGAATCATGTCACCATCAAAAAATAGGTACCCATTACCACGTATTGATGACCTATTTGACTAGTTGTAAGGCACCAAATTCTTTTCAAAGATCGATCTTTGTTCTGGATATCATCAGCTGAAGGTTAAAACTGAGGATATTCCAAAGACTGCCTTCAGAACTCGGTACGGGCACTATGAATTTTTAGTCATATCCTTTGGATTGACTATTGCTCCTGATGCCTTCATGGATATGATGAATCGAGTATTCAAAGAATATTTGGAACACTTTGTGGTCGTCTTTATTGATGACATCCTCATATATTCCAAAAGCCGTGAAGATCATGAGCAACACTTGAGGCTGATACTCCAAAAGCTTCGTGAAAACAAGCTTTATGCCAAGTTGAAGAAATGCGAGTTCTGACTTGAAGAAGTAACATTCCTTGGGCACGTAGTATCAAGTCATGGAATATCTATTGACCCGGCAAAGATTGAAGCTATTCAAAGCTGGGAGCAACCTAAATCAGTGACTGAAGTACGTAGCTTTCTCGGATTAGCTGGTTATTATCGGAGATTAGTGGAAGGGTTTTCTCGAATCGCTACTCCATTAACTCAGCTGACTCGGAAAGATATAAAATTCAGTTGGAGTGTGGTGAGAAGAGTTTTCAAGAACTCAAGAGGAGACTAATTTCAGCACCCGTTCTGACAATACCATCTGGCTCGGAGGGATTTGTCATCTACAGTGATGCATCGGGCAAAGGGTTAGGATGTGTTCTCATGCAACATGGGAAAGTCATAGCCTATGCCTCTCGGCAACTTAAAGAATATGAGAGGAATTATCCTACTCATGATCTAGAGTTGGAAACTGTTGTCTTTGCACTTAAAATTTAGAGGCATTACTTATATGGGGAGAGAGTGGAGATCCTTACGGATCATAAAAGCCTCAAATATTTCTTCACCCAAAAGGATCTCAATATGCGACAACGACGTTGGCTTGAACTATTGAAAGATTATGATCATACCATCCAATACCATCTTGGAAAAGTGAACATGGTGGTAGCGCCTTTGAGTAGAAGATCATATGCGAATGCGAGTGCAATATTGTCCTTATAAAGGCCCATTTTGTATGACTTGCAAAGGATGGAGATAGAGATAAAGACTCAGGAACCCATGTGATGATGGCGAATATACGAGTAGAACAGAGCTTTAATCGATAAATTTAAAAAGTTGCTCAAGCTCTGAAGCTGGGCGATGCGTATAAGGAAGAAAGTGCAAGAAGGTGTTATGCCGGAAGCAAGAATTGATGAAGAAAGAATACTTCGAGTCAACTCTAGACTTTGTGTTCCTAACGACCCTGATTTAAAGTATAAAATCATGATGGGGCGCACAACACACCATTTGCAATCCATCTCAGGAGTACCAAAATGTATCGTGATCTAAATCATACATTTTAGTGGAGCATATATGAAGAGAGAGATATATTTGTTTATCTCAAGGTGTCTAACTTGTCAATGAGTCAGTGAGCATCAAGTACCAAAAGGTCCATTATAACCACTTGAAATTCCAAATTGGAAGTGGGAGCACATTACCATGGATTTCGTTACTGGTCTTCCCAAAGTTTCTCAAGGCATAGATGCAATTTGGGTCATTGTTGATAGATTTGTTAGAGTTTATGTCCTAGAGGCCAGTTATTTGATATAATTGCTTAACGTTTTGATATTATATTTGATTGAATAAATATATGATTTTATTATGGTTTTATTTACTGCGTAATATAATTGTTAACATAATAAAATTCCTTAGAATAGTGATACAAATTATATAGTTTCAAGTATGTGACTTGAACATGAGATTATATATTACCATTAGTATCAGTGTTCTTAAATGTCCCTAGTCGAGTATCATTGTTGATGGGACAACAATGATGCATGAAGACTAGTATATGGATTGACTGATGACCAAATCTCATTGGTCATAAATATATGAGATATTAAGTCAATGCATAGGTACATGTTAGAGAACGATGTACTGGACAGACCCACCATGAGAATTCTATATGGAGCATTATGCGAAGTGTCGTTAGCAATTCTCATAGTGACAATGATGTAATAGTCCTCCGACTTTGAAATCGCTATATTATTACTACGAGAATTTATGTACTTTGATATCATCAAATGTCACCTTTAATAGGGTGGACTATAAAGGTGATTATTGGGTTCATCATTAATCGTGGTGAGAAATATGAGTGATCTAGATGGAATTTAACCATCCTATATATTATGGGTGATATCCATAGGCCTCTTGATTGAGTAGGACTATGAAATGCATGGCCATGCTCAAATAGTGATTTGTTTCATATAGTCTACTCATTGATCAAGAAAACTTCAGATTAAATTATGAAGAGTATGACACATTCCATGACTCGAGTTTAATCTAGGATATTAAGGTTAAAAGGATTAAATTACATTGAAACATTGGTCACGAAAAGGTTGCATCGAATCATCGATCTTATTATTACTTGGGTAGCGAGTGATGCATTACTAGATGTCGCTCTTTGTTTATAATTTTATAATATGATTTTAAAATTATTTCCAACGTAATAATAACATATATAGGTCACACACATAAACGTTATTTAAAGGGAATTAATTTAAATTTTAAGGATTTAAATATATTAATATGATTAATAGTATTTAAATCACAATTTAAATTAAAAGGATAATTTGTATATATGTATATTAATTAAGTAAGACTTAATTAAGAGAGATATATATATATATATATATATATAAATTCGGATTTTATAAAATTAGGTTTTGATTTAATTAATTCCTTTTAACTACTATATATATGATATATATATGACTACTTAGGGTAAGATATCATAATTGAAAAACCTAGCCGCTCTTGAGAGAGAGACTAGAGAGAAAATAGTTTCAAAATCCATTCCTTTTGGTGTATAGTATCGCAAGTCCTTCTTATTGCGAGAATCGTTCGAATGGTTAGATGCGGCGTTCGATGTGGATAATTAGTAGAGAGGCTTGATCGGTTTGTATTCGTTGGAGATTCAAGGCAATCGGTTTCAAATTCTCATTTTGTTTATATCTCGGTATAATCTCTAAACCTCTGAATTAATTGATTTTCGCATGGATCCTATTTTAGGGTTTGTAAATTGCTTTAAAATTTTAATTTCATTTATGCGTTTAAATCGTAGAAGCCCAACGGTGGTATCAGAGCTACTTATGAAAAGATTAATTGATTACGTGTTTTAATTGTATTCGATATATATGATATATGATGATGCATGTTTCTAGATATAAAATTGAATATATGATATTTAGTTGTATATATATTACGTAATATATATGATGATAGTGTTAATCGTATCTTTAATCGATGGAATAACAATATAACTATTCTAATTGGACGGTCAATTTGGACCACCGCTGAGAAGGAGACCCCCGTCAGAAGCGCTTACGATGGTGGTCGTGTCCCCTATATTTTATATATAGTTTTCTTTAATTATATATAAATTGTTATGTGCTTATTGTGATATGCATGGTACTGATTATGGCCTTTTGACCCATAGGTTAGTGGTTTTTGGTTTTGAAATACCATTGCATGTCGTGCCTTTCTATAAATTCTAATGTAATATTCTATTCTCATCTAAATCCCCTCGAATGTAACTCGAGGTTTCTTTATGTCATGTAATAATCTGTAATTGATGAAGATGTCAAGATGGAGAACACAATGGAAAGATGATGATGGAGAGGAGGCGCATGCTAGAGGAAGATCCAAGGAAGTTATTTATTTTAAGATCTTTTACCACCTTAGATTGACCTTCAATCTTTCATTAGCTTGAAAAGATTGATGATGGATTGGGCCATAAGCGTGACACATTTAATTTTGCACTTTATTTATGCTTGTATGTGATATGATATGATTAATAATGCATGCTTAACAAGATTAAAATTGGTGAGATCTAAATTAATAAAATCCCTCATTAAATTATTAAGTCTAAATCAGATGCCTTCCGATGAATAAACTTTCATTAAGACCTTGATCAATAGATGTAGGTTTGCCAAAGCAAAGTACCCTATTTATCTAGGTAAGATGCGATAGGATAATTGTGATATCCAAACTATTAAAATCATTGGGGCGACTTAACTAAGTTATCTCAATAGGATTGTGGACTTAGAGGCATAGAGTTTGGTTGGTACCATTAGATGGACTAGAAACAAATGTTGTTTACCAAACTATCCAGGAGTTATATATGATATAATTGACAAAGGGTTGTCTACCTAAATAATTATGTTTTGAGAGAATAGCCAAAGCTAACTTAAGGCATAATGAAATATGGATCTTGGATCACTAGAAAGATTTAATAGAAAATGCTTCCTAGAATTAATGGTGAGGGCTATTAATTTGAATAAAATAGTGGGAGGTATATTTTGAATGTACTATTATCAATTATATAATATCAACTCTGTAATTTGACTTATTATTGTTGCACTTATAAATTGTAGATATCAAATGGCAAACAACAACAACACAAATAGTCTTTCATTACGATCAGTCCTTGAAAAGGACAAGCTAAGTGGAATTAATTTCCTTGGTGGCATAGGAACTTGAGGATTGTCCTCAAACAAAGCGTAAGCTATATGTCCTTGATGGGCCCATTCTGCGACACAATTGCCATCGCACCACTGCGTCGTGAATAACAATGCTTACAAGAAGCATCAAGATGATGCTCTGGATGTGAGTTGTGTCATGCTAGCAACCATGAACTTTGAGCTTGAGAAGCAACATGAGTTAATAGATGCTTATGAGATGATCGAGCATCTCAAGAAATTATTCGAAGGGCATGCTCGACAGGAGAGGTATGATACAAGCAAGGCATTGTATCAACGCAAAATGGGTGAATGTGATCCAGTTGGTCCACATGTCTTTGAAAATGATTGGGTATATTGAGTACCTTGATAGGTTGGGTTTTCCAATCACTCAGGAAGCCCAAGCCCGACCTTGTTTTGCAATCTTTGAATAGCGGCTACTCTCAATTTGTTATGAACTATCTTATGAATGAAATTGAAACCCTTCTTGAGTTGTTGAGCATGTTAAGAAGGCCGAGAACAACATGAAAAAGGCGGGACCCGCTCCCATAATGATAGTGCAAAAGGGGAATGCTAAGGGAAATTGGAAAGCAAGAAGAAGATAGGATCTAAATCTTTTGCCAAACCCAATTCCAAAACCAAGCGAACTTTAAAACCTAAAGGTGGGGTGGCTAAAGAAGGTGAATGTCACTTCATGGAAAACACGGACCTTCGGAAAAGGAGCCATCATGCTTATACGGAAGAAGTGAAGAAAAGAAAAGGAAATCGACTTACGATTCGGTATATATGTTATAGAAGTCAACTTATCTACTTTTACATCATGGGTATTGGATCTGGATATGGTTCTCACATTTGTGTTAATGTGCGGGGACTCAAGAAGGAGTAGAACTTTAAGCGAAAGGAGAGGTTGACCTACGAGTTGGAAATAGAGCAAAAGTTCTTTGCTTGACCGCCATAGGAACTTATCATTTATCTTTGCCCATCGGGCTAATTTTAGAATTAGAAGATTGTTATTTTGTGCTCGCTTATAAGCAAAAACATTATTTACATTTCTTGTTTGGACAAGAAAGGTTTTCATTTATAATAAAGAACAATCGTTGTTTGTTTTACTTAAATGATATTTGTTATGGTGTTGCACAATTGTTTAACGGTCTCTATATTCTTGATTTAGAAATGCCTATCTATAACATAAATACAAAACGATTTAAATCAAATGATTCAAATCAAACATATCTCTCCGCAGCTTTGTCGTTTTAGGCCATATAAATGAGAACGATATCCAAACTCCATAAAGATGGGTTCTTGGATTCATTTGATTTTGAATCATATGAGAAATGCGAGTCTTGTTTATTATGCAAGATGACTAAAGCCCCTTTCATTGGACGCGATTGAAGCAGGCTAGCGATGTATTGGAACTTATACATAGTGATGTATGTGGACCCATGAGTCGTTAGCAAGAGGTAGGTTTTATTACTTCATTACATTTATTGATGACTTTAGTAGATATGGATATGTGTATCTTATGAGACACAACCCAATCCTTTGAAAAGTTCAAGGAATTCAAGAATGAAGTTCAAAACCAATTTGGCAAAAGCATAAAAGCCCTTCGATCCGATCGAGGAGGTGAATACTTAAGCCAAGACTTTGATGACCTTCTAAAGGAGTGTGGTATTATATCACGGCTCACTCCACGGAACACCGCAATGGAATGGTGTATATCGAGAGGAGGAATCGAACCTTGTTGGACATAGAATACGATCAATGATGAGTCATGCAGATCTTCCGATAAGCTTCGGGGTCATGCCCTAGAGAGCAAGTGCATTCACACTTAAGTGTTCCTACAAAGGCGGTTCGAAGACACCATATGAAATGTGAATTTGGGAAGCGTCCCTAGTATGTCGTTCATGAAGATTTGGGGTTGCGAGGCGTTCAGTAAAAGCGTCTCGAATTACGACAAGCTCGGACCCAAATCGACAAATGTAATTTTGTGGGATACCCAAAGGAAACAAAAAGGGTATTATTTCTACAAACCTTACGAGAACAAAGTGGTTGTTGCTCGAATGGTATTTTCTAGAAAGAGAATTTGTCTCTAAAGGAAAATTGGGAGGAAAGTAGAACTCAAGAAATTCGAGAACCACAAAATATCATTGAACTCGAGTTGGAACATGAGCAGGAACCACAAGAAATTGTGGAAAGTGAACTCGCTCAAATTACACAAGTCATTCGTAGATCGGTAGGACACGCCAAGAGCACGAGAGATATTATGGATATCTTGTGACTCAAAAGCGGCGATGTGATGCTCATAGATCAAGATGAGCACGCTTCCTACCAAGAAGCTATGAATGGACCAGATTCGAGAAATGGCTTGAAGCCATTAAATCCAGAGATGGACTCCATGTATACCAACCAAGTATGGACTCTGGTTGATCCACCGAAGGGTAAAACCAATTAGAAAGTGGGTTTTCAAGAAGAAAACCGAAGCATGGATGGTAATGTACAAACCTATAAAGGCCGATTGGTAGCAAAAAGGTTTCAAACAAATTCAAGGTGTTGACTATGATGAAACCTTCTCTCCGGTGGAAATGGTTAAATCCATCGGGATCTTACTTAACTTTATTGCGCTTTTTTATGATTACTTAAATATGGCGCAGACGGATGTCAAACCGCTTTCCTTAACGGAAATCTCCTTGAGGATGTATATGACACAACACGAGGGTTTTGTCACTCCAAAAGATCTTTGAAAGGTATGTAAGTGCGGCGATCCATTTATGGATTGAAGCAAGCCTCTCTGAGTTGGAATCTTTGATTTGATGAAGCGATCAAAGAATTTGGCTTTATTAAAAATGAAGATGAACCTTGTGTATATAAGAAGGTTAGTGGGAGTCACATTGTATTCCTAGTATTATATGTTGATGACATATTAATTATTGGGAATGACATTCCTTCCTTACAGGCTGTAAAAACATGGTTAGGAAAATGTTTCTCCATGAAAGATTTGGGCGATGCTGCTTACATTTTAGGTATCAAGATCTATAGAGATAGATCAAGAAAAATGCTCGGCCTAAGTCAAAGTACATATATTGATAAAGTGTTGAAACAGATTCAACGATGCAAGAAGCGAAAAGAGGAAACTTACCCGTGACTCATGGTGTAAAGATCTCTAAGGCCCAATGTCCTAAATCACAAGATGATGAGGAGCGTATGAGAAAGATCCCTTATGCTTGACAATTGGATCTATTATGTATGCAATGATATGTACTCGTCCGGATGTCTCGTATGCTTTGAGCATGAAGAGCAGATACCAGTCGAATCCAGGTGAAGGTCACTGGACAGCAGTCAAGAATACCTCAAGTACCTGAAAAGGACTAAGGATTCATTCTTGGTATATGGAGGTGAAGACGAACTAGTAGTAAAGGGTTACACAGATGTTAGTTTCGGACCGACAATGATGACTATAAGTCTCGATCGAGGTTTTGTGTTTTGCCTTAATGGTGGTCTTGTTATTTGGAAAAGTTGAAGCAAGAGAGGCGGTAGCTAATTCTACAACAGAGGTTGAGTATATTCGCTTCTAGTGCGAGGAGGTCATATAGATTAAAAAGTTCATCTTGAACTTGGTGTTGTTCCAATCATTGTTGATCCGGTTGCTTCTATCTTTGTGATAATAATGGAGCCATTGCACGAGCTAAGGAACCCAGATCTCACCAACGATCAAGCATATACTTAAATGGTACCATCTCATCAAGTGAAATCATTGATAGAAGAGATGTACATATAGGAAGAGTGCTGACAGATGATAATGTTGCAGGATCCACTAACAAGGCTTTGTCGCGGTGAAGCACGACGGTCACACTAGTTCCATGGGTATTAGATACATGAGTGATTGGCTCTAGTGCAAGTGGGAGGCTGTTAGAGTTTATGCCCCTAGAGGCCAATTATTTGATATAATTGCTTAAAGTTTTGATATTATATTTGATTGAATAAATATATGATTTTATTTCTTCGCGTAATATAATTGTTAACATAATAAAATTCCTTAGAATAGTGATACAAATTATATAGTTTCAAGTATGTGACTTGAACATGAGATTATATATTACCATTAGTATCGGTGTTCTTAAATGTCCTTAGTCGAGTATCATTGTTGATGGGACAACAATGATGCATGAAGACTAGTATATGGATGGATTGATTGATGACCAAATCTCATTGGTCATAAATATATGAGATATTAAGTCAATGCATAGGTACATGTTAGAGAACGATGTCTTTGGGCGGACCCACCATGAGAATTCTATATGGAGCATTATGCTAAGTGTCGTTAGCAATTCTCATAGTGACAATGATGTAATAGTCCTCAGGCACGCAATCGCTATATTACTACGAGAATTTATGTACTTTGATATCATCAAATGTCACCTTTAATAGGGTGGACTATAAAGGTGATTATTGGGTTCATCATTAATCGTGTGAGAAATATGAGTGATCTAGATGGAATTTAACCATCCTATAT
Organism: Panax ginseng; assembly: GCA_020205605.1. NCBI lineage: Eukaryota > Viridiplantae > Streptophyta > Magnoliopsida > Apiales > Araliaceae > Panax > Panax ginseng. The sequence goes on from CM035138.1 coordinate 67,043,921, forward strand.
ATTATGGGTGATATCCATAGGCCTCTTGATTGAGTAGGACTATGAAATGCATGGCCATGCTCAAATAGTGATTTATTTCATATAGTCTACTCATTGATCAAGAAAACTCAGATTAAATTATGAAGAGTATGACACATTCCATGACTCGAAGTTTAATCTAGGATATTAAGGTTAAAAGGATTAAATTACATTGAAACATTGGTGCTTAAAAGGTTGCATCGAATCATCGATCTTATTATTACTTGGGTAGCGATGATGCATTACTAGATGTCGCTCACTTTGTTTATAATTTTATAATATGATTTTAAAATTATTGCCAACGTAATAATAACCTATAAGGTCACACACATAGAACGTTATTTAAAGGGAATTAATTTAAATTTTAAGGATTTAAATATATTAATATGATTAATAGTATTTAAATCACAATTTAAATTAAAAGGATAATTTGTATATATGTATATTAATTAAATAAAACTTAATTAAGAGATATATATATATAAATTGGATTTTATAAAATTAGGTTTTGATTTGATTAATTCCTTTTAACTACTATATATATATGATATATAGCGACTACTTAGGGTAAGATATCATAATTGAAAAACCCTAGGCCGCTTCTTAGAGAGAGACTAGAGAGAAAGCAGTTCGAGAAAATCCATTCCTTTTGGTGGCTAACCGCAAGTCCTTCTTATTGCGAGAATCGTTCGATTTCGCCGGTTAGATGCGGCGTTCGATAATGGATACCGTGAGAGCGCCTAAATCGGTTTGTATTATGCGTTGGAGATTCGGGGCCGTCGGTTTGATTCTCGCTTTTGTTTATATCTGGTATAATCTCTAAACCTCTGAATTAATTGATTTTCGCATGAATCCTGTTTTAGGGTTTCAGAAATTGCTTTAAAATTTTAATTTCCACTGTGCGTTTCTGTGCCGAAGCCCAACAAGATTGACCAAGTCTGCTCATTTCTTACCAATACGAGAAACTTATACACTTGAACGTCTTGCTCGTATGTACATAAACGAGATTGTAAGACTGCATGGTATGCCAGTATCCATAGTTTTTGATCGAGTCCCAAGATTCACTTCACAATTTTGGGTTAGTTTGCAAAAAGCTATGGGCACAGATTTATGTTTTAGTTCGGCATATCATCCTCAAACGGACGGACAATCAGAGAGGACTATTCAAACTCTTGAAGATTTATTAAGACTCTGTGTCCTTGACTTCAAGGGAAGTTCGGACAAGTTCTTACCATTGGTGGAGTTTTCCTACAACAACAGCTATCAAGCAAGTATTGGCATGGCTCCATTTGAAGCGTTGTATGGAAGAAAGTGTCGTTCTCCAGTATGCTGCGATGAGGTGGGTGAAGCAACGTTGTTGGGACCGGAGTTGGTACGTATGACTACGAAAAATATTCAAACGATCCGACAACGTATAAAAACCTCACAAGATCGACAAAAGAGTTATGCTGATCTTCATCGAAAGGACGTGGAATTCGATATTAGAGACCATGTGATGTTACGTGATGCTCCATGGAAAGGAGTTACGAGATTTGGAAAGAGAGGAAAGCTCAATCCTCGATTCATTGACCCATTTTTAATCCTCAATCGAGCAGGAACTGTGGTATATAGACTCGCTTTACCGCCAAATATGTCTCGTGTTCATAACATTTTTAACATATCCATGTTACATAAATATTTGGAAGACCCGAACCACATTATTGAGTTAGAACCGGACGAAATAGCGGAAGATTTGACGTATGAAGAGGTTCCTGTTCAAATCTTGTATAAGAAGGAACATATTCTACGCTCCAAGGTTATACCTCAAGTCAAAGTTTTGTGGAAAAACCACGATGTTGAGAAAATGACCTGGGAGTTAGAATCTGAAATGAAATCAAGGTATCCTTACCTCTTGACATACAGATCGCACATTCTAATTTTAATTTGGCGAAATTTCATAAGAAGGGAGGTTGTAAGACCCCAACTTTTTAATAAAGATGATTTTTCTATAAATATCATTTTTGAATATTATGGAATGAATTTGATATAATGTTATAGTTGTGGGTAATATTTATAAATTTTGCAAAGTACCCAAGTTGTTATATAATATTCGATTGGTCGGGGAATATTCATTTTAAACAGGGAATATTCGTGCAACGACACAATCATTGGTGGACTCCACAACAGAATTATTGTCGGATTGAGAAAACGACAAAAATACTTTATGAAAATGACGACAGAAGTTTTACCGTTAACTGTTGAAACACCCGGTGTTAAAAAGTAAAGTAATACGCGTAGTTGCATAGTAGTACACAGTATTGATTATTAATGCTTACGTGAGAAGTCACTCAGTTTTGTTCAATTATTGCTACAGTAATTGCTGCATAGTATCTCACGTTATTTGATTCAATTATTGTCAATATTTTATGTAACGTCCCAAAAATAGGTCCAATCCAACCAACCCATTCTGAGTCACCAAAAACATGGTACAGAAAACAATTATAACTTTATTACTACAATTGTCGTACAAAATACAACAACACATATGTTGTGAGTTGTGATACAAATATATACCAACTGTGACTCATGTCCAAACATTGGATAGCCCGTCACAATGGCACCTTACATAAAGATACAATCAATTACTATTTTAGAAATTAAAATCTTGGGGAAGAGCTCAAGGAAACCTTCGTACATGGGAGGCCATGCGTCTAGGTTACGATAGATATCATATGCCCACATAATTATCCTTGGTTGACCCAATAAATCCCAAAGAAAAACGAGAAGATTACTATCATATTCTTTGCAATGGTGAGTCTTCTCTTGACATATCATTATCTCCATCGTCTCTAATTGAGAATTATACCTCAACCAAACTCCAAGATCATATAGGTAGTGCTCGTAGATATACTCAGCAAGTGGATGCGCACAACCTTGTCTTATGATAACACGAGGTTGTATGTCATTAGACATCTTGTATGATAGTGTCAAAACACCATTCCAAAGTTGGGTTCACCTCACCCTATTTGATTAACCAAATATAACTACTAAATGATGTATAAAATATAACACACTTTTTTATATTGTTTAGGGAGAATCTCCACAGCTAGAGACCACCGTTCTATTCCCCTGTTATCCTTGCTTGACCCAGCTACACTCTTATTACCTAAAAGGAATTGTGAAGCAAAAGGGTGACCACAACTAGCTTATAAAAGAATATTATGACTAAAGATAATTAAATTTTCAATAGCCTTCATCAATAATAAATCAGAAATTTAGAACATATGGTAGATGAAAAAACTTTTCAACCATAGTTGCAGCGGAACGAGCAATCCATTAGAAGAGTCAAATAGACCATAAAGTCTATTATCATCTCCATGTTAAAAGTCCACCAACAATGTCTTATCCCTGTAACATCAATCAACAGTTCTGATCCACAATCATATGAATAACTCATAATCATAATTGTGGTTCTAAATTCCTCTTCTCATCTAGGACGAAGATAATTTTCATCACCTGTCTTTACCTGAAACATCAAAGATCATGGTTATACCAAATCACAATTCATGTTCATAATCATAGTAATAAATTCATCTTTGCACTAAGGGCCAAAGATATTCATTAACAGTTCATCTTTGCACTACAGGCCCAAAATATTCAATAACAGGTCATCTTTGCACTACAGGCCAAAGATATTCAACAACAGGTTATCTTTGCACTACATGCCAAATATATTAATATCTCAAAAAAATATATAATCATTTCAGAATTTATATAAACCATAATTATAACCATGTTAATCAATTCACCTTTTCACTTAAGCTAAAAATATTCAATTGTAAATTCAATGGTCATGATCATACCAGTCAACGATTCAACTTTGCACTACTGGCCAAAGAGAACCCATAGTCACGATCATACCAATAATCTACCCATCTTTACACTTAAGTCAGAGAGAAATTTCTTCACCAGGATTATAAAAATGTTATATATGATAATTAAAACAATATGATCAAAAAATGGATTTAATTTCAAGAGTAAGATTCATAAATCAACGATAATTTGGTCAGAAAAAAGAAACCAATTTTGTCGTGAATAGTACACCGTGAATAGTAACTCATGAATAGTAACTCATGAATAGTAACTCGTGAATAGTAACTCATGAATAGTAACTCGTGAATAGTACTCCGTATTCGTGCATAGTACCATATACGTAAATAATGTCATATATATGAATAGTGTCGTATATGTGAATTGTGTTGTATACGTGAATAGTGCCGTATACGTGAATAGTAACTCCGACACAAAAAGGTAGAAATTCCACAATAATATTCATATCAACATTTTTGGTATAATGATATTGAAAGAATAACATCATTACGAAAAAAAAACATCCCTTGCAATCCCTTAAAGTCCCTAACTATCCCTTACCACAAAAGAGCAGTACTTCTGACTGGAATGTCGGATATAACGCTGAAGAGAACTTGCACCGTATAGCAACACTCAAGATATCTAAATACTCAAAAAAATACGCTCGATAATATAGAGAGATAAAACTTCAGTTTCTGGTGTGATTTTCAATTCTAACTTAAACACCCAATTTATAGGAAAATACTTAGAACACCAAAGCAGAAAATTTAATAAAATAATATATTTATATAAAAATCATACGCACAATTAGAAATATGATTCCAACACATTTACCACCCCCACCAAAATGAAAAAAATGTTTTTCATTAAAAAAATATTTAAAACTTCAAAAATCAATTATTCCAGAACTTCGAAACTTCTATAATTCATAATAAATAGCCCTTTTATCAGAAAAATTCGAATCTTATGACCTTCCATAGGAAATTCATTTCTCTACAACTTTGCAGAAAAATGTTTTTCCAAATTCCAAACAGAAATTGACCGAAAGCTACATACGGACGATTTTACAGGCTATAATCAAATTTCAGTCAAGAAATGGGGTCCATAAACATGAAAAACATGTTTTAAATATTTTTAGTAACAAAAATACTCCTCCTCATTTACTCATATATCACACATTCATTGTAAAATATCACCATTATTATATTATTATAATATAATAATAAATTATTTTATCAGAAAAGATAAAATATCAATTTTCAACAATTGTCACTTTTCTAAAAATTCCTCCATTTATATCCACATAAATAAAAATTTTCTTTATCATATAAATTAATAATTAATTATTCATTAATAATATTACAGAATCACAATAAGGACCACCAGGTCGTTCACAGGAAATAGTGGGCTTTCCAATACGGATTTCTCCTTACTGACGCGCAATTAGGTGACCAAACCTCTCCTTAGACAGAACTTTCTAGACATTGCCCATAATGCTATCTAATAATATTATTCAAATAATATGAATTATTGATCTGATAATGGGAAATACTGTGTGGTGACAATTATTAAAAAAACAATAATATAAAATATCAACGTAGCAATTATTGAATCAATAAAATAAAATATTGAATAAAGAATTATCGTAACAATTATTGAGTAGTGACTTCTTACGTAAGAATCAATAATTGGTGCAATACTGGTGTCTTCATCATGCAACAAAGCGTATTACTGTGTTTTAACCACCGGGTATTCCAACAGTGTTAACGGTAACAACTACACCGTTATTTATAAAAACTCATACTTGTCGTTTTCTTCATCCGATCGCTTTCCGTTATGGGCCCCACAAAAGGCTGTGCCGTCGTACTAATATTCCCCGACAGTAATAATATTCGACGACCAAACGAATATTCCCCGACAACAATGAATATTTTATAGCCACTTGTTTATTTTGAAAAAAATTCATATATCACCCTTAACTTTAACTTTTTATCAATTTAACTATTTACTAAATAAAAAAATTGAATACTTTTATCTCATAAAATTCGGGGTCTTACAATCTCCCCTCCTTATGAAATTTCTTCCTCAAAATTTACGTACCTGGTTTTTCAAAGAGTTTAGAATACCTTACTTTCATTTCAGATTCCATCTTCCTTGTCCTAATGATTTCTCCATTGCTCATCTCCTGTATTTCAGATATCATTCTAGAATACAGCTTCAAAACAAGAGTTAATTGAACAAATTAACATATCACATAATATCCTGATATTATGACTAACCAACATATAAGCTTAGGTAGGACACACTAGCGAAAGATTTACTCGTCTCTCCCGTCCTAGTTCTATTACCCGATCTCTGCCAGACACCATATCCCTAAGCTCTAATACCAAATATAAAGCCCCCAAAATAGGTCCAATCCAACCAACCCATTCTGAGTCGCCAAAAACATGGTACATAAAACAACTACAACTTTATTACTACAATTGTCGTGCAAAATACAACAAAATATATGTTGTGAGTTGTGATACAAATATATACCAACTGTGACTCATGTCCCAACCTTGGATAGCCCGTTATAATGACACCTTACATAAAGATACAGTCAATAACTGTTTTAGAAATTAAAATCTTTGGGAAATGCTCAAGGAAACCTTCGTACATGGGAGGCCATGCGTCTAGGTTATGATAGATATCATATGCCCACAGAATTATCCTTGGTTGACCCAATAAACCCCAAAGAAAAACGAGAAGATTACTATCATATTCTTTCTAATGGTGAGTCTTCTCTTGACATATCATTATCTCCACTGTCTCTAATTGAGAATTATACTTTAACCAAACTCCAAGATCATATAGGTAGTGTTCGTATATATACTCAGCAATTGGATGTGCACAACCCTGTCTTATGATAACACGAGGTTGTATGTCATTAGACATCTTGTATGATAGTGTCAAAACACCCTTCCAAAGTTGGGTTTGCCTCACCCTATTTGATTCACCAAATATAACTACTAAATGATGTATAAAATACAACACACTTTTCTATCTCTGTTTTAGGAGAATCTCCACGCCTAGAGACCAATAGTTCTATTCCCTCATTATCCCCGGCTTGACCCAAAGACTACACTCTTATTACCTGAAAGGAATTGTGAAGCAAAAGGGTGAGCATAACTAGCTTAGTAAAGAATATTATGACTAAAGATAATTAAATTTTTAATAGCCTTCATCAATAATAAATCAGAGATTTAGAACATATGGTAGATGATAAAACCTTTCAACCATAGTTGCAGCGGAATAAGCAATCCATTAGAAGAGTTAAATAGACCATAAAGTCTATTATCATCTCAATGTTAAAATTCCACCAACAGTGTTCTTATCCCTGTAACATTAATTAACAGTTCTGATCCACAATCTTGTGAATAACTCATAATTATAATTGTGGTTCTAAATACATCTTCTCATCCAGGACGAATATAATTTTCATCACCTGTCTTTACCTAAAACATCACAGATTATGGTTATACCAAAAAACAGTCGTGTTCATAATCATACTGATAAATTCATCTTTGCACTACGGGCTAAAGATATTCATTAACTGTTCATCTTTGCACTATAGGCCAAAGATATTCAACAACAGGTCATCTTTGCACTACAGGCCAGAGATATTCAACAACAGGTTATCTTTGCACTACATGCCAAAGATATTAATATCTCAAAGAAACATATAATCATTTCAGAATTTATATAAACCATAATTATAACCATGTTAATCAATTCACATTTGCACTTATGCTAAAAATATTTAATTGTAAATTCAATGGTCATGATCATACCAGTCAACGATTAAACTTTGCACTACTGGCCAAAGAGAACCCATAGTCACGATCACCAATAATCTACCCATCTTTACACTCAAGTCAAAGAGAAATTTCTTCACCAGGATTATTAAAATGTTATATATGATTATAAAAACAATATGATCAAAACATGGATTTAATTTCAAGAGTAAGATTCATAAATCAACGATAATTTGGTCAGAAAAAAGAAACCAATTTTGTCGTGAATAGTACACCGTGAATAGTAACTCATGAATAATAACTCATGAATAGTACTCTGTATTCGTACATAGTACCGTATATGTAAATATTATCATATACATGAATAGTGACGTATACGTGAATAGTAACCCCGACACAAAAATATAGTAATTCCACAATAATATTCATATCAACATTTTCGGTATAATGATATTGAAAGAATAACATCATTATGAAAAAAAAAATATCTCTTACAATCCCTTAAAATCCCTTATTATCCCTTACCTCAAAAGAACATTACTTCTGACTGGAATGTCAGATAGCTGAAGAGAACTTGCACCGTATAGCAACACTCAAGATATCTAAATACTCACAAAAATACGCTCGATAATATAGAGAGATAAAACTTCAGTTTCTGGTGTGATTTTCAATTCTAACCTAAGCACCCTATTTATAGGAAAATATTTAGAACACTAAAGTAGAAAATTTAATAAAATAATATATTTATATAAAAATCATATGCACCATTAGAAATCTGATTCCAGCACATTTACCACCCCCACCAAAATGAAAAAAATGTTTTTCTTTAACAAAATATTTAAAACTTCAAAAATCAATTATTACGGAACTTCGGAATTTCAATAATTCATAGTAAATAGCCCTTTTATCAGAAAAAATTGAATTTGATGTCCTTACATAGGAAATTCAATTCTCTACAACTTTGCAGATGAAAGTTTTTCCAAATTCCAAATAGAAATTGACCGAAATCCACATACGGACGATTTTACAGGCTATAATCAAATTTCAGTTAAGAAATGGGGTCCACAAACATGAAAAACATGTTTTAAATATTTTTAGTAACAAAAATACTCCTCCTCCCCATTTACTGATATATCACACATTCATTGTAAAAATATCAACATTATTATATTATTATAATATAATAATAAATTATTTTATCAGAAAAGATAAAATATCAATTTTCAACAATTGTCACTTTTCTAAAAATTCCTCCATTTATATCCATATGAATAAATATTTTCCTTATCATATAAATCAATAATTAATTATTCACAAATAATATTACAGAATCACAATAAGGACACTGACGCCGCTCCTAGTGAAAGAAGGGCTTTCAATAAGGATTTCTCCTTACTAGCGCACAATTAGGTGACCAAACCTCTCCTTATACTGTAATTTTCTAGACATTGCCAATAATGCTATCTAATAATATTATTCAAATAATATGAATTATTGATCTGATAATGGGAAAGACTGCGTGGTGACAATTATTAAAACAACAATAATATAAAATATCAACGTAGCAATTATTGAATCAATAAAATAAAATATTGAATAAAGAATTATCGTAACAATTATTGAGTAGTGACTTCACGTAAGAATCAATAATTGGTGCAATACTCAGGTGCTATCTTGTCTAACAACGCCAGACATCGTGTTTTAACCAACGGGTATTCCAACATTGTTAATCTGTGAACAACTGTTGTTATTTATAAAAACTCATACTTGTCGCTTTCTTCATCTCGATTGCTTTTTGCGTTATGGGGCCCACAAAAGGGCATGTAGTCATTAAGAATATTCCAAGCGGTAAGAATATTCCACGACCAAACGAATATTCCCCGACAATAATGAATATTTTATAGACACTTGTTTCTTTTGAAAAAATTTCATATATCACCCTTAACTTTAACTTTTTATCAATTTAACTATTTACTAAATAAAAAAATTGAATACTTTTATTTCATAAAATTCAGGGTCTTACAATCTCCCCTCCTTATGAAAATTAATACTCGAAATTTACGTACCTGGTATTTCAAAGAGTTGAGAATACCTTACTTTCATTTCAGATTCCATCTTCCCTGTCCTCATGATTTCTCCATTGCTCATATCCTGTATTTCAGATATCATTCTAGAATACAACTTCAAAACAAGAGTTAATTGAACAAATTAACATATCACATAATATCCCGATATTATGGTGACCCGACTCAACAAATAAGCTTTAGGTAGGCACACTAGCGAAAGATTTACTCGTCTCTCTCCTCCTAGTTCTATTCCCCAATCTCCGCCGGAGACCATATCCCTAAGCTCGATACCAAATGTAACGCCCCCAAAATAGGTCAAATCCAAACAACCCATTCTCGAAGTCGCCAAAATATGGTACATTAAACAACTACAAATTTATTACTACAATTGTCGCGGCAAAAATACAACAACACATATGTTGTTAGTTGTGATACAAATATATACCAACTGTGACTCATGTCCCAACCTTGGATAGCCCGTCACAATGTCACCTTACATAAAGGTACAGTCAATATCTGTTTTAGAAATTAAAATCTTTGGGAAGTGCTCAAGAAAACCTTCGTACATGGGAGGCCATGCGTCTAGGTTATGATAGATATCATATGCCCACAGAATTATCCTTGGTTGACCCAAAAAACCACGATGAAAAACGAGAAGATTACTATCATATTCTTTCATATGGTGAGTCTTCTTTTGACATATCATTATCTCCACCGTCTCTAATTGAGAATTATTTTTCAACAAAACTCCAAGATCATATAGGTAGTGCTCGTAGATATACTCAACAAGTGGATGTGTACAACCATGTCTTATGATAACACGAGGTTGTATGTCTTTAGACATCTTGTATGGTAGTGTCAAAACACCCTTCCAAAGTTGGGTTCGCCTCACCTTATTTGATTCACCAAATATAACTACTAAATGATGTATAAAATACAACACAATTTTTCTAAAATTGTTTTAGGAGAATCTCCACAGGTTAGAGACCACCGCTCTATTCTCTGTTATCCCCGCTCGACCCAGCTACACTCTTATTACCTGAAAGGAATTATGAAGCAAAAGGTTGAGCACAACTAGCTTAGTAAAGAATATTATGACTAAAGATAATTAAATTTTTAATAGCCTTCATCAATAATAAATCAGAGATTTATAACATATGGTAGATGATAAAACCTTTCAACCATAGTTGCAGCGGAATGAGCAATCCATTAAAAGAGTCAAATAGACCATAAAGTCTATTAT